>JAABNX020000143.1:22182017-22204142 GCA_015163995.2 Mormyrus lacerda
CATGGAGCACCTTGCATTTGTCTATGTTAAATTTCATCTGCCAGGTATCGGCCCAGTCACTAATTGAATTAAGATCCCGCTGTAGCTGCTGAATCGTGTTGCGTCATCATTTTTAAAACTTGCAGTTCTCTGCAGGTAATTTGACTCACTTCCATAAGTTTATCATTTCATTATGTTTATTCAGAAATCTACTACAATATGATTGCATAAATTTGATATGGATGTTTATACATTCATGCCGCGATCAGAAATTGACCATGCAAGTCAACATTACTTGATTTTAAAGCTCATTTCAGAACAAAAGTCCAGAAACATTTTCACAGTCTAACATGTAAATTTGTCCCTAATAAAATTCTAATCATGCTGTCTGAAGGATTGAGCTTTTAAGAGTTCAGTGGTTTCAAATGACAGCTAGCTGGCACCTACTTAAGGAACAAGAGTCAACTCATCAATAGATTGTGCTGTTTGTCTTGTTTTGTTTGGCCAAATTTTTACCCAAAAGACTTCTTATTCATTTATATGGTTATTCAGAGCCAGTCACGGTTCAGCTGAGGGGTGCTTGTGGGAATCTGTGCCTTTAATCATTGTGCTACTATCTACCATTGTGGCTCATAAAAATAAGGGTTACATCAGACCCAGAATCCCTCTGGACCTCTTGCAAAAGTTGTGCATGTGGTGTAATGATACAAAAATAATACTTCAAATGTTACTATGCAACGATTCGGGTCAGGATGTTTTCTTCAAATCCTAGCTTTATTCCTCGTTGGACACAGCATCGTCCACACTTGCCTTCACATTAAAAACCAGGCATGCTGATGTTGCATTTTGTCATTCTAGGTTTTGGGTGGAAGCATTGCAACATTAGCAATTCATTTAAAGAAGAAAGTTTGAAGACAAAGCATAGAGAAACTGGCCATCTACTGTGTGAAACAGTGTCAGTGTTTTGATTACAGCGTTTCATTGATCCATGGCTAATGTTATCATTGATCCATAGCTATTTGAACAAAAGTATTGGGACATCTGGCCATTACACCTAGAAGGAATCTTTATGACATCTCATTCTTAACCCATAGCTGCCACTTTACTGGGAAGACTTTCCACAAGATTTTGGAGAGTGTCTGAGGGAATTTTTGCCCATTCATCCAGAAGAGCATTTGTGAGATCTGACACAGATGTTGGACATGAAGGCTTGGCTCACAGTCTTTGCTCTGATTCATCCCAAAGGTGTTCTGTCGGGTTGAGGTCAGGCCTCTGTGCAGGCCAGTAAAGTTACTCCACACCAGACTTGGTCATCCATGTCTTAATGGACCTTACTTTGTGCACTGGTGCACAGTCATGTTGGAACAGGAAGGGGCCATCCCCAAACTATTCCCACAAAGTTGGGAGCATGAAGTTGTCCAAAATGGCTTTGAATACTGCAGCATTAAGAGTTCCTGGAACTAAGGGGCCAAACCCAACCCATGAAAAACAACCCCACACCATAATCCCCCCTCCACCAAACTTTACACTTGGCACAATGCTGTCAGGCAGGTAACGTTCTTCTGTCATCCGCCAAGACCAGACCCATTCCAGATAGAGAAGCTTTATTCGTCACTCCACAGAATGTTTCTGTTGTACGATATTTCGAAATACATCCACCTAAATTAGTAAGTTTCGCTTATCTGACCATGTGCATGCAGAAAAATCCACTTTTTGGCTACTAAAATAGATAAAGTTACCTTTTAGACCATTAAACTCATCTAACACATCTAACTCATCTAAATGTGTTTTATGCAACTAACAGGTGTCGATAGAAAATACTGCGTTGTTACGTGTTTAAGTAATTAGAAGCACATTATCATTTTAAATAACCAATATGTGTGTGAGACGTCATTCAAAATCAGTGTACTGCGGCTCCTCGTGTAATGGTGACGGCAGTCGGTCTCCGCGTTTTGAACTAAGGATTACAAATTAAACACTGCACCTGAAAGTACCGCAGTTTGTCCTCTCCCGGCCTCTCCATCAATAACAGGCACATCTGCTGCGTATCGATCCAGCATGTCCACGCGTGGTAGCTGTTAATGGTTGGCACTTCAATGCCTCTGGTTGTAAACTGTGGATTCAGCCGCATGCAGTTTATAGCGCTATTTAGTGTGTCCGATTTAATACCTGCTGTATGCTTAATCCAATGGAACACAACCTATAAGGAAGTGTTAAAAAATTTTAATTGCATTGGTAGACACTAATGAAACGGCCCTATCACTGCAGCCTACTAGGTCATGTGACTTCGGCTCACTCTCCTTACATGACACAGTGCAGATCATGCATTCTGCTGAAAGGAGCAGAGCATAAGCATCACCTTGTTTTTTTACACAAAAGAGTACAAAAAGTTGTCCAACGTGGGCAGTATTTCTAATGCATGCAATTAAAATATGTATTTTAAATACCAATTAACATTTGTAATTTAAGGTGGGTGAGTGTTTGTGTCACGATCCGCTCCGTCCGATCCTCCCGTGTGCCACGCCCATCTCATTACCTTGTGTTCCTGCCCGATTGTGCTCACCTGTGTCCTGTTAACTCCTGCTTGTCAGTGTATATGAGTCCACGTCTTCCCTAGTCTTGCGTCGGTCATTGAGGTGAATTGTCAGTAGATGGTCGTGCCTGTCTGCCGTGCTTACGAATTAAACCCCGTTTCCCCGTCCGTCTGGCTCGATTCGCCTTCTTACCCGCTTGCCTGCCCGGCGAACGTTACAGATTGTTTCTATTGATTGTTGCAAAAAAATCAACTTTTAACATTTGCCTGTAAATACATTTGTTAATTATTGGTAGGAAAAAGTGCTTTTTACCAACACACCGTAGCCTATGTGCTGAAGATAGCTAAAGGAAGCAGTGACCTTCCCATAGAGTTGGATTGCTGATTTCTATCATTGTCTCACCAAAGAAAATCTGTGGTGCAGGCAAGGAAGCAATTTTCTCAGTTAAATCCTTCCGTGTTTCTTGTGTTCATAATAGTTTTTGCTTTTAGTTTGACTTGCATTTATCTGAGTGTTCGCATGAGTATTTGGGATATAGACACTTCAGAATATTTGATCTTTTGTCTAGTTTCATCTTTGTATCACTCCTTAACAAGCGGTGAGAGGCTCTCACTCTCATGCTTGGTCAGTTGAATCCTTGTGCTGATACAGAAACAGATGAAACAGTCAAATGCAGAATGGAAGTCTGTGAAAGGTATGTTCAAATGCGAAAGAATATAATTTATTCTGATACATTGTGTGGTTGTTATATTTTATAGTTTATTTCTATACTCTTACAATTAGGGTATTTTGTATCAGAATACATTTTGATGTATTTTGTGACACTTTGGTGGAAGGCAGTCATATTCCAGCTGTTTTCTTCTTTTAAAAGTTGTGTCCTGGATAGACAGATATGGTTGTTCAAGTCGATCAGTAGTTTGCACCCCCCAAACATTTATTTTACCATTTATTTACTTGTCTGAGTTCACCAGGGACATTTTAGTTTATGTTTTGTCTACCCCTCACACAATCGTCTCTCCTATCTGCGTTGTTTTTACTCAGCATATTAAAGTTGTCCATGACACCTTTGCACGCCTGGGTGACTCTTACAAACAAAGGAGCTGGAGATGAGTAAATAAACATTTACAGTATGAAGTACGTTAGATGAGCAGAACATGGAGTATGGCCGACCGGCAGCTTGCTGTGCCTTGACTGGTCCTGCTACAGGTTGATGAGCGTTTGAAGCACGTTCCGGTTCCTCATGTGATGGATGGCCGCCGTTCTGTTCTCCTGGCTGCTGAGAAGGGAGCTCGGACGTCTTGACTGAGCAGAAGCCGCTTCTGTAAGACATATATTGCAGAATAATGAAGCTATTATCTTATCACTAACGGATATATTTTGACAGCTGCCTGCTATACATCTTTTAAAAGACATTACCAAGAGATTGACAGTGAGCTTTGTCTGAGGTTTGCTCACCCCCACAGGATCGTCCCAACCACTCGTGCTGAAAGACACACTTATTTTATAAAGGTCAGCCCATTTTAGGCAGCCTAGGTGAAGTCATTTTTTATAGCGGGGCTTGTTAAAACTCCACTGCCAGAGCTTATTTAAACGGAACATAGAAGATGGGGGGAGTGAGACCGGAGATGTGCTTGCAAATAAAACTTGGCCACCTTGTTGTCGCTTTTCTCCCCCGTTTGGCCATCATTACAATTTTGCAGCATAATTGTGATATGCAATTTGAAGTAATTCTTTGGTGCTTTATGGCTGGATCACACTAGTATTTTTAGTTTATTGTGAAGAAGGCTTTTTTGATGCAGGACACCATTATGTCCAGTACAGGTACCTATCAAATATCTGTGAATGCAATCAAAAAAGCAAAAATGCCGAAAGTCTCATATTTTGCTTGCGTACTTATAGTTAAGGTTATGCTTGGGTAGGGGTTAAGGTTGCCATTCTTGGGATTAGGATTTCTCCAATAGAAATGAATGGAGAGTCCCCACAATGACATGAATATAAATGTGTGTGTGTGTGGGGGGTGGTTAACTTGCAAAGTTCATTCTATTGTGCAGATTACAGTATGGCAGTATATTGTGAATGTATTGACATGAGGCAGAAACTTACATATCCATCTCCTGAGCTTATCCAAGGTCCTTCTGTTTGCATAAGAAAATCCAGATGGAAGGCTGAGCCTCCAGGAACACCAATATTCTGCTGCTACCGATGGCTGTGGCTTTGCTGTGGCACAGGGAGTCCAAAGGGAAGCTTTGAGGGTGGTTGGGCTGTCATGGAGCTGCCATAACTTCTAAATATGAAGACCCAATGGGGGTCAGGCAAAGGTCATTTACAAAGCTCCACTTGAAGCTAGGGCCTCTCTTTCATAACAGCAAATTTCACCTCAACTTGCCCAGAAAAGGAAACATATATATGTAAGTATACTGAGGTCCTAATATCGAGGTCAAGGACAAGTCAAGAAACTCTGCTCACCTTATGTGTAGTTTATTCACAAAAGCAAAGGGTTTCTTTACAAAGTGGATCACCCTTAACAGACTAAAGATGTTATTTAGTGACATAATATTATTTATTGACTGATTCCCCATACCAAGGCTTCCTCATCCTGGCCTTTGTGACCTGCTATATCTAATAAATATTGTTGCACCCAAACTTTTAGCTAATTAGCCTTGGATGAGCTTTTGCTCGAATGAATAGCACAAAAGTTACATGAATATGAGCTGGTGTTGAATTCAGCTGTAGGCTGGCCTCCATCCATATATATTTCATTCCAAACATCATCCCTGCTTTGTTCCGGAAAGCTTGTGCAAGCTCATAGGCTGGGATCGCCATAGCCTTTGTGTTTCCAGGCTGAGCAGTGTTCTCGGCCTTGAGCACGGCCAGCAGGATACGGAGAATTCCGCACGCAGCAAGCAGGCAGGTGAGCAAGGCCAGGTCTAACGGCTGCATTTTAAACAACCAGAACTAAAGAACATGATAGAACCCTCGATTATAGTAAAATTCAAAATGAACCAACCTTCCATTTCACCACTCAGAGCTTCTTCTGGCTGCAGATACACCCTGAGATCATGATCAGAGACGGTAATCATTCAGTTTCCTAGAGCCACTGTTTAACCTCCAGGCATCTGAAACCCTGCAGTGGTGCAGACCAGCAGAAGAAAAGATGAAAGTAAAAGTCTGATGAGAATCAGGAGCACTCCAGAAGCCCTGGTCCTCAGTGCCAGGAGTCAGACTGTTCTGTCTGTATTCAGACT
Organism: Mormyrus lacerda; assembly: GCA_015163995.2. Lineage (NCBI taxonomy): Eukaryota > Metazoa > Chordata > Actinopteri > Osteoglossiformes > Mormyridae > Mormyrus > Mormyrus lacerda. The sequence goes on from JAABNX020000143.1 coordinate 22,187,776, forward strand.
TTGGTCTCTGGTGATGTTTCTCCTTTCCACTTAGGAACTTTGTAATTCCACATATTCCTCAGAGAAATTTGCTTTCTAAAACTTCACCCCACAGCTAAAATTTGAGACTCATCATTCTTGTCCTCTACAACTTAAAAAGCGTGCCTTCTTTATGAAACTCTACGTGTTGCGTGTTTTATGGTACCATATGTTTTATAGTGCATTTTTATTACCATGGTATAACACAAACAATGGCTAGACAAATTTTACGACATTTCTGACTGCTGCATTCATACCAGTGGTTTTTGAGTCTTTACTCTTGTACTTGGGTCGGCTCACCTTGCACTGTGTCAAAAGAGAACGATTCAGGTAAATAACACTTGGTTCTGTCTAGCCAAAACTAATCTAGACCACAAAGTGTTTAATGAAGGAAATCTGGTTGATTGTAACTGTAAGTAGCAAGGGCTAATTAAATGGCTCAAAAGCATGCATGAGTCATACATTTTTTGCTATATTTATTCTTATTGATAATAATAATAAGAACTAATTTTTTTCTCTTGGTGGCTCAGTGAGTAGCACTGCTGCCTAAGGACCCCAGGACTGGGGATTCAAATCCTGCCTCTGCTCTGTGTGTGTGGAGTCTGCATGTTCTCCCCATGCTGTGTATGGAGTCTGCATGTTCTCCCCATGCTGTGTATGGAGTCTGCATGTTCTCCTCCTGCTGTGTGTGTGGAGTCTGCATGTTCTCCCTGTGCTGTGTATGGAGTCTGCATGTTCTCCTCCTGCTGTGTGTGTGGAGTCTGCATGTTCTCCCTGTGCTGTGTATGGAGTCTGCATGTTCTCCTCCTGCTGTGTATGGAGTCTGCATGTTCTCCTCATGCTGTGTGTGGAGTCTGCATGTTCTCCTCATGCTGTGTATGGAGCTTGCATGTTCTCCTCCTGCTGTGTATGGAGCTTGCATGTTCTCCTCATGCTGTGTGCGGAGTCTGCATGTTCTCTCTGTGCTATGTGTGGAGTCTGCATGTTCTCCCTGTGCTATGTGTGAAATCTGCATGTTCTCCCTGTGCTGTGTGTGTAGTCTGCATGTTCTCCCTGTGCTGTGTGTGTAGTCTGCATGTTCTCCCTGTGCTGCATATGTGGAGCCTGCATGTTCTCCCTGTGCTGCATATGTGGAGCCTGCATGTTCTCCTCCTGCTGCATATGTGGAGCCTGCATGTTCTCCTCCTGCTGCATGTGTGGAGCCTGCATGTTCTCCTCCTGCTGCATGTGTGGGGTGTTTCGGTTTCCTGTTGTACTCCAAAGACTTGTAGTTAGGCTAATCAGTATTTCTAAATTTCGGAAAGAAAATGAATTCTGAATGTATCAAGGTCCAAGTTTTGTCACATACACAAACATATTTTGTTTATCTCTCTACTGAAATGCTTTTCCTCCTGCTTTCATTGGAAGGAAATATGATACAAAGGAAAACATAATATAAATAATATAAAATGATAGGGGTGAATATAATCAGTAGTTGTAAAAATATGTGTAATAAAAGTGTGGGATGATGTGAAGTGCATAAAGTGGCTTGTTAGCTATGGGAGTCCCCATTCAGTACTGGAATAGCCTGCGGCTAGAAGCTTTTCCGCACTCTCTCAGAATGTGCCCAGCGATGGTCCGGCATCCCGTCCAGAGTGAACCTCGGCGATGTGCCCTGTGCTGTCTGCTGAAGGCAGCCCTGCCCAGGAGAAACAGCCAGAATTTAGAGGTAGAAAGTTCAGGAAGTATAAAACCGGATCAAGATTTTGTGTCAACTGACCGGTTGAGTATACAGAGTCACAGAATACTAAACTGGTTGGTTGAAACAAAATCGTGGTCTGGATTTGTTGAACTCTCCATCTCTGTTTAGTACTCAGTTTCTTTTTATAATGATTAATAATAATAATAATAATAATAATAACAACAGTAATAACAATTTGGTCTCAAGTAGGCATTTTTCTGCATTGTGATGTGGCGTGGATGTATGTTATCCCAATTCATTCTAAAAAGCCAGTATCAAAAAGAATAATTTTGCTTTAACCCCTTCCTCCCAGAAACACTCTCACACAAGTTTGTCATGAATAAATTGCATTTCACTATCTGTTGCCCACAAGATCTGAGTGTTTTGTCATGCTTTTTACTGGTGAAAATAATGGCCTTTATGAAAAACAAGTATGAGGCAAAGCCGTCCTTTGTGTAGATGAAATTCATCCTTGTTACCTAATTCTGGTCCAGTAAAGGAATGCAAAACAAAATTATACAAAAGGTTCCTGCCCAGAACAGCAGCTATACATTAGCATGCCAAACAAATTGATCCCCCTCAGTGATCTGTAACTGTGGTTTTGACTGGGGGAGTGGTGAATAACAGCTGTGATCATTCTGGTTCATGACCTGGGAGGAACACGGAGTGTGTAATATGTCACATGTACACACTGGTTCAACAGGAAGTTATGTCACTCTGTAAATTTTGAGATTTTGAGTATTGCTGACTGGAAGAGTTGCACGGATACAGACGCGACTTAATAACTAACAAATTGGTTTTGTGACGGCAGCCCTGGAAGTCTCTCTTGGCTTGCACCCCGGCCATCGGAACGACAGCGGAAACAGCAGCCATACGCTAAAATGCAGCACCAGCAATGTGGACAGCCAGCCCTGCCCTGCGTCCTTATCCGTCTACGGCTGGCGGTTGTGGATGAAGCTGAAGGTGACATTGTGGGGGAGAGGATTGGCAGACAGACACAAAACATGAGCGGGCAAGGAAGCAGGATGTCGTCAACCTGAACGCAAAAAACAACCAGCCGCTAATTGGAAGTGCAACCACAGACATCCTCCACCACGCCTTGACACCATCACCAATCTCGGCCAGCATCTCGGTAGCCCTCGTCCATATACTGGCGTTTTAATGAACCCAGCTTCTCTAGCTGTCAGAGGGGTGTAGGTAAGATGGGGTGAATTTATGCTAACCCTGCTCTATCAATGCAGACCCCAGAACCCCAAGATGGGTGACCCAGCCCCGCCTCTAGCTCTCTGAATTGTGTGTTTTACGTCAGCCTTACCGTGTAAATGTTTTAATATGATTTTGGGCCAATTCTCTCAGCCGTCTATCATAACTGAGGGCTGGTCCCTTGCTGTATAACAGCGAACTCAAGTCCCCAAAACCTGGTCAAAATACCAGTAATAATTCCATTTATAAATGTCTGGCTGAAGTATTGTGTATTTTTAAAGTACGGCTTTTCTGTCACTTCGCAAAAATATGAAAGCATGCTAGAATGTGGCATGTGTGTGAAAGATATTTCCCTGTGTGTCTGTGTGTGCTTTCATGTTTGATAATCATGGAAAGCCAAAGGCATAAGTCATCACTCTTTTGCGGCTGCCATGCTTTCAACGTGACCTTGACTTGTCCAGAATAAGTACGCATACCACACGGGAGCGCTGTAGAAACGGCCTTCGGCAAAACTGAAGTAAAGACCCCTTTAAAATAAAAACATGAGAGAGACAACCCTTTTCCACAGGGACTGATAAAACTCTCCTAGCTTCAGACTTTCTCTCTGTTGCAGCACCCCTTGATGTCCTCCTGTCTTCATATCTCTGCCCTCCTCCAGATACCTGCACCATCTTGCAGATGCCAAGGTGAAAAAAAAAACACTGGATGATCCTTATATTGACACATCGATTTATCAAAAATGTTTTTGCGTTTTGTTACTGCGATGGGTTGGTACCCCATTCTGGGCTGTTCCCTGCCTGGCACCCATAGCCTATGGGATAAGCTCCTGACCCCGACGACCCTGAATAGGACAAGTGGGTACAGATAATGGATGGATGGATGGATGGGTTTTTCTGTTATCAGTAAGCTTTTAATTTCTTGCCATCTTCTTTCAGTTGCCACTGATTCATAATCCAATAATCCCTGAAACCCCAAAACCGACGTGTCTGTAGATTTTTGTACAATTATTTTCCACAGTTAGTTATTTAACGTTAACTGCCTTGCTCATCTCCATGATGTCCAAGTGCCGTTACAGGTTGCGTAAGGCTGTGACATCATAATATAGATCTCACATTGCTTGTGGAATAAAGTATGTCATTTATCACTTTCTACACGAGTTAGATTTTTATTCAGGTTTGTATAATAACTGTTCTTCACAGCAACTCTGGATTTAATATGAAAAGTTATTTTCTTTCTGGAAAATGTAAGATAATGAATATATTTTGTTGACATCAATGGCATCTTGTTTATACTGTGCCTTCATTTTTGGTTAGAAGGCATCTGCTTTTTTGTGTGGGATTTCCAATTAACCGACTGAATGGGGTTAGTATACAACCGGGGGCTTTATCAGGCCACTGCCAGTGCAAGTAGCTCATCGTTGGGAAACCATTGATTTTTTAGCTTGATGTCCTCAATGGGCCGGTAATCAGCTGTGTTGGGTTTAATTTGCTAGAGTGTTTCCCAACTTGGTCCTGGGGAACCTGCAGACAGTCTATTTTTTTGGTCCTTCCCAGCTCACGGCAGGGAGCAAAAATGAGGACTGTCTGGGGGTCCCCAAAGACCGGATTGGGGAACACTGATGTAGTGGGGCAGAACATAAAAAAATGGATCTATAGTTAGTTATAGTTGAAAACTCAAGCTGGCAAATTGAGTTTTCACAGAATCACTTACTGGATTTATGTAAGTAAACATGACTACATGGTGAGGATAATGACAGGCTGTTAAGATGCTATCAAAATTTCTCATTTCTTTTTTTTTTTTTTATTGGAGCTTTTCACCTTGTAGTGAAACAGAACTTTGAAAACAAAGGCAGGGTTAGCTGTTTTTTTTTCTTCCCCTTTGCCTCTGGGAGGATGTTTTCATAATCCCTTTTATACCTCGGGGAGTCGACGCAGAGCAAAGGAATCAAAGAATGCAAAATAAGGAGTACGTCATAAGGCAAGCCAGAACACGCATGAACTGGGCCCACGACCCACACTAGACATGGGGCCAAAGTGGTTCGGTCCAGTTAAGTATCCCATTTAAATGCATTGAAGCCCTGCAGTTAAAGGAGGGAGTAATGAGGATGGGGGCATAATGGGTAGAGCTCACGCTGCTGCCTTTGGGGGGAGACGATCATATTGCCCCCCTGCCGTGCTCAGTGAAGTGGCGTGGGGAATTTTTGGGGCTAAGTCTGGTCAAATCCAGTCAATCTTCGAACATGGGGCCAGCGATTAGCCTAAATTCACTCAAACAACACAGCGATATATCTCATATATATGAATGTTTCTTACTGTTGATGGGTATTAATTGGAGGATTCAACTTGATTTTAATAAAGATGAGCGACTAGTGTTAGGTAGTGTTACGGCACATCAGTTTAATTGAGTGCATAATCAAGTTTCTTTATGTGTCAAAAAATAAATTAAAAAAATTCAGTATCAATTCACGTTAATTTTAATTCGATTTAAATGCTGCAGTGAGTTTCATAAGGTCCATAAGACAGGAAAAAGTACATAGTAACAGATCTGAAAATCACCCACCCCTGATAAGCATTTACTTTTTCATTTTACCTTGTGTGGTTCATGTGGCTGGAGTGGTGATTGTTATTAATGATAATGTAGATTTATACGGTACTTAAACAGGCTTCAGCTGTTAACAGCTTTGTAAATGTGTGCTTGTTCAAGGTTTAGGTAAATGTGAAAAGAATGAATTTATGTGAGTTTGTCCTTTGCATAATCGAGCGAAAGCCGTGAGCCTCCAAAGATCTCCATTGTGCCAATGCCCCGTGTGCCGCTGGTGCATCTGCACTCCGCCTGCAGCCTTGCACACTCAGTCCCCAAAAACCCCAGTCCCCAAATCCTTTCAACATCACAGTGAGGCCAAACACATTCCAAGTTTTAGCCGTTTATCTTGAAGCCTTTTGGAATGAATTCAAACTTTGAGAATGTCCCAAATAAACAACAGCTTCATGTCAGAATCTACAACTTCTGAGTAATAATGTAATGTTTTCCGCCTGTAAAGTCTAGCTCCTTCTGTTTTCACCCCTTCCTTTCCTTGTTCATTGTTTTTTTGTGGCTAATTCCTTCCGCTGTAATAATTGTTTCTGCAGAGTGGAGACAAATGAAACTTTAAAAGGGGGTGATGGATGTTGTGTGTTTTAGCTGGCCCTGCTGAAGAGGCCTCTTGTCCTGACTACCGAAGTGTCAAAGAGGGGCGACCTCGCAGGGTGTGCACAATCGGCCAGTTAACCATGGTGATGGAACTCACAGGACAGAGACAATTGGACAGTTAACCGTCACAATGGAACTTATAGGACAGGCACAATCAGCCAGTTAACCATGGCAATGGAACTCACAGGACAGGCACGTTCAGCCAGTTAACCATAGCAATGGAACTCACAGGAAAGGCGGAATCGACCAGGTAACCATGGCAATGGAACTCACAGGACAGGGACATTCAGCCAGTTAACCATGGCAATGGAACTCACAGGAAAGGCACCATTAGCCGGTTAACCATAGCAATGGAACTCACAGGAAAGCCACAATCGGCCAGGTAACCATGGCAATGGAACTCACAGGACAGGGACAATTGGCCAGTTAACCATGGCAATAGAATTCACAGAACAGGCACAATCAGCCAGTTAACCATGGCAATGTAATTCACAGGGAAGGCCCAATCTGCCAGGTAACCATGGCAATGGAACTCACAGGAAAAACACAATCGGCCTGGTAACCATGGCGATAGAACTCACAGGAAAGGCACAATCAACCAGGTAACCATGGTGAAAGCAATGAAGAAAACTGAGGTGTTTGTAATGGGGCCCAAGAACACAACACCCATGGTCATTCTATTAACCTCAAAATAGATTCAGGAAATAGCCCTTGATGTTCCAGTCATCAGTTTATTTTAATTATTTGCTTCATCAAGCAGCTTAACTGTTTTATTCCCTACCTAGATATAGAGATGTTAGACATACTTGCAAATTTTTCAGACACTTCAATCATCTGAAGCTTTTACAGTACTGCTTTTCTGCATATACATTATCCACAGTGAAGTTTGTACTGGTACAACTTTAATAAAAGCTTCATAAAGGATAATTGTTAATGGTCTAAATTCATGTCCAGGCAAATCTCAATTCACAGTAATATGGGCTGAGGCAGGCAGTCACAGGTTAAATGTTTTGTGGCCATTTTTGGTTTTATACCAGGCCAATGAAAGTGTCATAAAATGGTTGGCGAGAGAGACAAAGTGGTCGGTCACAATCGCAGGCCATCAACTATAAACCAGGGTAATAAACGATACCCTCTGTGCCATATCCTTAAAAATCACCAGTCCTGTACCAACAGTCTGCTCAGAAACACCCCAGTTTATATCTTCCTGCATGGAGATGAATCTCTGGAAAATCTCACTGCTGCCCCCCCCCCCCCAGCATGACTTCCACATATGCCTCAGCAAAAGTCAATGGGAGTAAAGACAGCTCTTTAATCTGTGAATTCCAGTGTTTTCTCCCTCCGCTCCAAAGGCTAGTAGGCCAGGACACTGCTCCTATCTTTCCATTATCTGGCTTCTGCAGAGCATTTGAACGACCCGTTAAATCACCAAAGGCCTTATCATGTCCTGATGCAAATTCACCACCCCCCCCCAAGCTGCAGGTGTTAAAAAAAGAATAAATGAGCCTAATTGAAAACATCAGCTCCAAACAGGTTTGTATCAATGGAAGCACCTTCACTTTTGGTGCCTTGTTTTGTGTTGTTCTCATTATTATTAGTTTTATTTTTATTATTATTGTGATTCTGCGGTGGACTGGCGGCCTGCCCAGGGTGTCCCCTGCTTCTCGCCCGAAGATGCTGGAATTGGCTCAGATGGATAAAGCTGTATAGATAATGGATGAATGGATTATTAAGGGTCCAAAGCACAAAGTGCTATGGAGCTTTCCTGTTATTATCATTATTCTTTCGTAAAACAGCACCTTTTCCACTTATATTTTCTCTGATTTTTTTATGCTGTTCAGGTTTTGATACGAAGGCCCAGGAAATCCGCATTTTTTTTTTGATACACTACAAAGCATTCCCCCACCTTCATAGCTGATTCACAGCACCAGTTCTTCACAATAAGAGAATTTTTTTTTCTGCCATTTTTTATATTCTCCGCAGATGGAATTTCTGCCTTTTCTCTTCCTTCTCCTGTGACATCATCCCGAATCGGGATTTATATACCCACCATGACTGAGGTCACCTTTGAACCAAACACGATAGAAGTGTCTGCACTGTGCTGATCACACGGCGACCTGGTCGTTGCCTGTTTGCTTCTCTCTCAGCGGACAGGCTATGTTTGTGACAGGCTTTCTCTTGCAAGCAGGGATATTTTTTTGTTGTTGTTGTTTTGTTGTTATTCTGAGAAAATGCACCGTCACCGCTGTGCCAGAATGCATTTCCTAACATTTACTGGCCTGCCCTTCCTCTCTGAACGGTACTGACTCACAAGAGCACAGTGACAATATCAAATGTAGCTTGTTCTGGTATGTTGCGACCAGAAACGCTGACAATATGGAAAACACCGTCAGCATCTCTATTTAAACTTTTTAGTTTGACCGCAGCATTTTTAATCTAGCAAGCATGTTGTGGCTGTTGACAAGCCCGCAATTTCGTATACATTTACTATATACCACACATACCTGTGATAATGCTTAGTCTCCAACAGTCCAAGAAAGAAATTTCTGATTTTCATTCATCCAGCCTTTTTCTTTTTTTTTTTTTTTGGAGAGGGGGGGGGTTGCAGCCTTCCCTCAAGGTGTCCTTCTTCCTGTGAAATCAAACTTTTCCTCCCTCATGCTTGCCTTCCCATTTTTCTCCCCCAGTCTGATGCTGAAAATCTCACGTTAGTTACTCTTCATGTTATACTTGTGATGTTCCCGATCTGCTTCATTTTCAGGTCCTCATTTAAGTGCTTCGAGGCAGCCACGTTGACACACTACAAACTGAATCCAATTTGACACCCACGTTTGGTTTCTTTCGCTGCTTGGCCTGAGACATTAACACTCTAATACATTCATTGCATTTGGTCTGACTCTTACATTACTGTGATCTACCTGGTATTGCTTATTTATACCTTCCATGTACCATGAGTCCCTCAATTCATACTGGAATAAGCAGTTTGAAGATGGATGGATGGATGGATGGATCAAACATTTGACATGAAATTTGATTGTAGGTCTGATGATTCATAACATATGTGGTGTAATATGTGCTATATGTCCAGTGGTGATGGAAGGAAGACATCACTATGGCAGCAGAGACTGTGGAGGCGGTACTTACACTCTTCTTTGATTTAAGTTTTCACTTCAGGGCCTTCTGGGTCTGTGGCCTATTTTTCTGGCTTATCCATAAGTGGATTGAACATGATGTGATATTCAGCTTGTAGATCTGTGTAATCATTTAACTGCTTACATTCAGCGAGAAGTAGTTGGACAGCTTCTATTCCCTTAACCAATCAGAGACTTCCTGGCCCCATTCCTCATAGGTAACCAGCTCCTATTCCCTTAACCAATCAGAGACTTCCTGGCCCCATTCCGCATAGGTAGCCAGGTCCTATTCCCTTAACCAATCAGAGAATTCCTGGCCCCATTCCTCATAGACAGGAAGTATCATTCGCCTTTCCCATTGATCACTTTGGACAATAGTGTCTGCTAAAAAATAAATGTAAACGTATTGAAAGTTAGTAAAGTTTTGATTTTTCAGCCGCAATGCCAAATTTGAGGGAGCCTTCTTTGTGTGTTAATAAGGAAATTAATCATGAGTTCAGAGACATTTTACCAGCAAGTGAGTAATCTGTGAGGGGAAAAAATTGCAGTAATTTAATCCGTGGGCTGATGTTCAGAGGGAATGAAAGTAATCTGTATTCCTGATGTGTTATCCTGAGCGGAGGACCCAGTGATGATCACTCTATTAATGGCTGATTGTAACAACGATAAGCATCTTGGAAAAAAGAGGAAGCGGCACAGAAGCTAATCGACGACATGTGCCATGGCTATAAATTTTATGCAACAATGTCGTGCATCTTTCTGCCTAACAACCATCTTGCCTGCATCTTTCATCAATAGGTGATCCAAAGTGAGCTTGTTGACATCTCGATGTGCTGGGAAATCAAGTTAAAACCAGCCTGATAGAAATCTGAACGTACACTGGGGTAGTTATGGCTAGCCTTAGGGTTAGCGCTAAGCTAAGGGTTATGGGTAGGGTTGATATTAGGGTTAGTTCTACAATTGGGGTTGGTATCAGATCTACTATTGGTATTAGGTTTAATGCTACTGATAAGATCAATATTATGATTCTCATTACAGTTAAGGCTAGGTCAGCTTTGGGGTTAAGGTTTGACTTTAGCTTAAGGCTAAAGTTAGGGTGAGCTAGAGGGTGATTTAAAATTCTGCATCCAATCAACACTGTAGGTAAGGCATAGCCACATACCCTACGGTGAAGCTTCACACCAAAGGCGCAGATTTTGGTGTAGAGAGTAGAGGCATGTATGTACCGGTGTTGCAGGAGTATGTGTGCAGTAATGGGCCCAGCAGGTGGGGTCAGGGCATATTTCATCCCTCCCAATGCTGAAACCAAAACCCACAACACTGGGCCTGCCTTACGCGCGGGCCTGATGCACATCTCCCCAGAAACGTAGCTACACATCGTAGTGACGCAGACTGCAACAACTGTGATCGGTCCTCTTAGTAGCATCGATCTTTCTCCTCCATAAATATTTTGTTATTGTTTGTTTTCAGCTGGGGGTGTTTTAGTGTGGGACATATTGTGTTTAGCTTGTTGCTAGCCCACTGTTTTTGCCACGGTTGCAGCTGAGCACATTGTTAAAGGAAAACATCGTTGCCATTGTCCATTGTTGGGCTGCACAATATTGGAAAATTTCAGGTATCACAATATGATTTTTTGCAATAAATATTGCTATGTTTATAAAGCAAAAAATTTAGTCTTTTGAAATAAATCTATGAGTGATTTAAACAGCAAGGATGAAAATAATTATGATTGGCTTGGAGACCGCATGTAGACCTCATGCCCGTGTTATGAAGCGCTGGGATCACGGAGAGTATGTAAAAACACGGGACTCCAGGTGACGGGAGAATACGGAGTTTCATCAAGAAAGGGACAAAATAGACAGACAAAATGTCACAAAGGCTTCACCATAAGCATGTGCATGGTGTATGTGACTGGCTTATGGAATTTAGATCATATTTGGGTGTGGACAGGGTAGTGTCCATCTGTCCATCCTGGGAGGGTGAGTCAGGTGTGATGTCAAGGGTTTACATAACATTTTAAATCTGCCAAACAATCTTTATTCTCTCACGTTATTCAAGTGATTAAGCTGATAGCCTGAACTAGGAAGCATAGAAATGATTTATCCCTAATGATGGCTTTGTTGTGTCATTTTTATATATTTCACTCCAGACACCCTTCCTTGGGTGGCGAATCTCCGAAACAGAATCTGTGTCTGGTTGTCTGACTTTGTGTCTTGTATTCTGTTCCCAGACCAGCTTACCTACAAGGTGACTGGGGGAGATGTTGACTATGTCTGTCACTTATCGTGTGCCTCCCCCCAAGTGTGCTGTTTGTTGATGGAGCCTCATGCTGTGATCGAGTGAGTTCTCGCTCATCTACCCATGGCTCCCTACTGGGCAAAAGCAGACTGGAAACTGGTTTAGAACGTGACTACCTGGGTATCTATTCAAGCTTTTGTGATCTGAAATTAAGTGCTTAACCAGAAGTCGGTCAAAAAAAGCACCCTAGTGTGTACTGCTGTCTGTAGAGTATCTGTTTATACACAGAGAGTTAAGCTGGTTATGAAGGTCGATATTTAATGCCTGGGCATTTGAATGAGTTCCTAAAATTAAGGTGTCACAAAACAGGAACCTGGGGTGGTGACGGTACTGATGATTCTGTCAGCTGATGCAAATACAAAATGGAGTGTGACCCTGAAGAGTCTTTGACTCTCTTTAATTCTCAGGATTGCTGTGCCCCTCCTTCCCCTCAAAGCTCATTTTAAAAATCCACATCGATTCAACAAGTTTGCTCTACCTCTGAATGACGTGTGTTAATGATCTTTCCAGTCACGAGAGCTTTGGCATTGGCACTCAGATGAACACTTAATGATTTTAATGATTTCTGCACCCAGGTTTTGTCGTGAGATTTCCCAAACTACTTCCCTATTTCAGTTTTGTAAATGGTCAGGCAACCAAAGAACTGTCGATTTGTAATTATGTCCAGTCAATTTAAAATTGAATCAATTCCAAACTGAATAGGTAAAATGGATTTATTCTTGAAAAGCTGCATATTCCTTTAAAGAATTGCAGACATGGCATTTTAAATAAGAATGGAATGCATGTGTATTTAAAATACGCATGTACGTAGACTTATGGGCACAGATACTTTCTATAAGTGCATCACAGATTCTTTTGTGTATTTTTGTAAATTGCATGCACATTCTGTAGGTACCTCTAATTGATTCTTATTCTACTGTAATTAACAATCCGAAAATGAATAATGCTCAACGCAAACTACCAAAACTCAAAAATTCTTGAAAAATTATAAGAAAGAAAAATAACTTACCATTATTACCGCTTATATGAAAAAAATAAGACATATGCCCGGAAAACACCACTGCAGAATCTTTTTCTTCACATTTTGCAATAGCTGTCTGGGTGCACACACTCACTATACATTATTCAAATGTTAACACAGGTCTCCAGATGCTTAATAATTGATTTGTGATTCACCAGCTTTACCTCTGGTCCTGCCTTGTTCTTCACATTCAATAAGAGTCACACACAGAGCTGTATTACAAAATGCAGAATGAGCTTCAGCACTCTCCCTCAGAGTTTAGCCAGCCAAGCAAGGAAGTCTAGTGATAAGCGGATAGATATGAGCATTAACTGCACAATTAAAGGAAATCGCATCAGAAATTGCTTAATTTGTTTCACAGGCCATCATTCTGTCCTCCGCTACTGCAACGCCCAAATTTTCATTGCAAGGCAATTACGATAAATCAAAGTGAGAATGTTTGAATACATTACAAGGCCAGTAACATTATTTGAGAGTTAATGGGAAAGGCACAGTGCCTAGCCTTCCTGAAAGGGTATCGGCCCTTTGGATCCCATCCTGCGAAACCTCGCAATTAACAATTGGATATGGGGCATGCCAGAAACACCACTAGGTTGGCCTCCAACGAAGGTGGCTGGCTGTCGGACTGCTGCTTGTCTTTTTCAGTCACAGTACCTGGCGGAGCGGGGGTTAGGGTTAGGGATTAGGGTTAGCTTGGATTTTGAGTGGTAGTCATTTTCATAATCATCATCATTTTCCCACTGCTTTATTCTGGTGACAGCTAAGTAGAAGTGGAAATTTCAGGTATAGAAAATAAAAATCCAGACTGAGATTTTGTTTCAACAAACCAGTACTCTGTGAATGTGACTCTTCATATTCAACTGGTTGGTTGAAACAAACCTCGGTCTGGATTTGTATTTTCCAGACCTGAAAGGTAGTAACCTGCTAAGCAGATCAGTCCAGATGTCTTTTTCCATGGCCACAGACTCTGTTTTGTTCTGGGGGTTCCAAGATGGGGAGATATAATCCATCCAGCATGTCCAAGGTCTGCCTGCGGACCTCCACCCAGTGGGACATACCTGAATCAGCTCCTTTGGGACCCATCCAAGTAGCATCCTTATAAGATGCCCAAACCACTTCAGTTGACTGCTCTCAATTCTAAGGAGCCATCAAGATCTTGGAACTCCTCCTGAGCCTTGAAATGCTGCCCATGAACATCTCGAATAGGAGTGGAGACAAAAGGAACCTTTCACACAGGCCAAGACCCACTCTGAATAGCTTCAATTCGGTGCCAAGGATGTGGACACAATTCTGATTGCATACATACAGGGACTGAATTGCACTGATTAGTGGGACCAACACTAAATATTCCTGCAACATTACCCAGAGCATGTTCTGGGGCATGCAGTCATACTCAGACACACGCTGGGGCATGCAGTCATACTCAGACATCGAACCTTAGGCATATTTATTTTCAAGGCAGTTGAGGAACACCAGGGGCAAGTGGGACTATGGAGGGAGGTGCTGGGTTGGCTTCAGTGGTATTACAGTAATACCATATACTGTGTTATACCGTATATCCCAACACCACCACCGCCACCACCACAAGCTCAGCAAATTTTATTGTGAAAAGCTGGATTACACTTGGTTCATAAAATACTGTCAAAATACCATATATTGCAATATAATGTCTGGACAGTATGACACTATTCAGAATTAAATAGGTCTGCCGCCTAGGCCTTTTGCTGGATGGGGGGTTAAAAAGCAGTTAAACTTCTTCCTGGCAGAAAGACAGATTTCCAGGATCTTGCATGTCATTCTCGGCTGTCAAGGAGCTGCTGTCAGTCTATGGGAGACTCCTGGGAACTTCCTTGAGAGGTGAGATGCCTGTCATCCACAAAGTACATTGTGCTTGCATGTTCTCATGAACCCTCACATGGCTGTGCGAGGCAGAAAAGTTTTTCTACTATTCCATGGCATCTTGCACAGAAGCTTCAGCCAGACATTTCCAGCAAACCCTGACTACTCATCTCAGGTCCTCCCGGTCCCTCTGGCCTCCTCTCCATGTGCTAAATCCAACCCACCATCAAGTAATGATCGGTTTGTAGCTCAACCCTTTTACTTGAGTGTCCAAAACACATTGCCTCAAGTCAGATGATTGTAAAGTCAATCATTATCAAATATTGATTTCAAGCACCTCACCCACTTTCTGCTATTATGAGTTGGCTGAGTACAATGGACAGTCAACTTGCAGAAGCAAGTCCACCAGAAATTCCAGAGTAGGAAATATTCCACCCCCAATCAAGAGGTCTGATCCCATTGCTCATATGCTGGATGGAGGTAAGGCTGATTATCTATCCAGTGTTTTTCTATCCCCCGCTGTAGCTTGCATTCCTTCTCTGTTAGAGGTAACAATTTGTGTTTCTAAATCCAGGTCCAATTCATTTGGGTGCTTCCCCCTCATGCCCAAATAGCTCTGCACTCAACCTGTATGTTCCATCTTGTATGTGGTTCCACATCAGTATTATAGGATGAGCCCAACTGGGTTACCTGGGTGGTCTGATCCCTAAGTGATCGCTAGCAAAGACCACCCCCAAGGACAATTTATTTGTCATTTTTTGTCATTGATTAAGTGGACTCACTGTAATGCTTTTGGTGCTTCTAAAGAGCTGAGGAAGTCCTAATTAAACTTCTTAGACTTTTGTTAATCCCTTCAAGCTGTTGGTTGTTTACCAGTGTTGAATTTCCCAGTCATAACATGGATTCAGATATGCCCATTCAATACATTTTCATACGCTGCTCTTAATTGTTAACAGGTCATTTGGGTGAATCGGTGATTGTAGTAGCATTTTGAACTCAGCCAACACTACCGTCACTGGCACTGTTCCACGGCTGGCGGCGGAGACAATAATAGATTTAACCCTCGGCTCTGGTTAATGACCCCTGTCAGAGCTATTTTAACAGTTGGCCGTGAAAAAGAGAGTTCAAATAAAGTTGCAGAATTTCCATAACAAATCGGAATGCGGACAGATACAGAATGAATGGGACTGAAATGAATGGATGAAGAATGAGGCTAGACATGATGATGTAGAGTTGGTGATTAAAAAATAACTTTGGTAACACTTTCTATGAATGCCATGTTTTTGAGAATCTATGAACCTCCTATGACCTTCATAACACATTGAAATGCGTCCATAAACTATTATAAACAAGACTATAAGTATTTATTAAAAAGCATAATACATTATAGCTTTGTTTATTGTGCATTATGAATGCTTTATGCTCTCATTTATAAAGCACTATAGATACCTTTGTACTGCAGTAAAAAGCATCCTTAAGTCTTATACCAATTATAATGCATCATGAAGGTATGTATAATGTCTTATAGATGAGACCTTCATTGGAGCTCAAGAATCATTATGATCAACACTATAATGCCTAATGACTGTGAATAATAGATTATGTAATGATTTACTGCTTCTTATACCGACCATTATATTGCATTATGAAGGCATGTATATAGTGCCCTATAGATGAGAGCTTCATTGGAGCTTATAAGGCATTATAATTAACACTCAAATGCCTTATGACAGTGAATAAAAGATGCTGTAATGCTTTATTAATTATTTATATCAACAATTATAATGGATTATGAAGGAATCTGTACTGCACTATAAATGACAGTTTTAAGAGTTACCAAAGGGCGTGGGGCCCCTAGCCCAAAACAATTTGCAACGTTTATCAACAATGTATTTTCGTTTGTCTATTTTAGAGGGCCTACATTCTTTGATCCTCTGCCTACAAGGGC
>JAABNX020000143.1:22204242-22216022 GCA_015163995.2 Mormyrus lacerda
AAGTACCCCAACTGGTTTGGCACTTTTGGTACTCGAAATTTTGGTACTGGTACTCGACCGGAAGTCAATGGAAAAGCAAAAGTACCAAAAGTACCGTACCGAAAGTACCGTACTTTTTGCAGTGGAAAAGCACCCAAAATGGCTGAGGGTGGTGCTGCATCCTTAGCCTGACAAAATAGCAGGTGTGTGCAATTCTTTGGGTGGCCTGCAGGTGGATGGAGATGGCATGACCCTCAGACACACACACACACACACACACACAGAAAGCTTCTGTCTCTGTGTCTGCCCCGCCCTATCCGTATATGTAGATGCTTCTTAGTATCTCCTAGGCCTTGACCACATGAAGATGACAGAGTGTGACTTCATTCTGAATGGAGAATTTAATGATTTTCTTCATTGCCCCAAGGGAGAAGACTTATCAAGAGGGTTTAATGAGATTTCTAATTGCTGAACACTTGTATATCTCATTAAGGAGACACAGAGGACAGTGTCTTGGTGACACAATGGATTATAGCGTTGAGACTCCTGGCATCCAGGGACAGGGCAGCAGGTGGAGAAAGCAGACACAGGGCAAAATCATTCTGGGTCCACCTGTGTGATCACATGCAAATATGAGACCTGCAGTGCCCAGTCATCATCTCATCCTACCACTCAGTAAACCCAGATGGTGTTCTGCATTTACTCAAACTCCGATCGTGCGATTCCTCAGCAAACTGCCTCTGTCAAATGTGTTCCAAATTTAAATATAAACCTGCATTTTTCTATATGCCTTCATCAAAGTCAAATGGTTTAATTTACTGCATGTCACATATACAAACAGCCGAAGTGTGTTGAAGTGCCCGTCGAAATTGAACTGGGTTTCTTATCCAAGGGTGAACAATGTAGTGTTTGCAGTTGGGCGCATTTGAAAATGGTGGCAGCTTTGTTTTTGTCTTCGCACGCAAGACACTGGAGAGATGTTTTAAAAAGAGCCTTTTCATCTACATTTTCCCCTGTGGTTTCAGAAGTGGCAGCTCAGAAGGGGATGTGCAGTGTTTGCATCCATGTTAAGCCATTTTAAATTTTGTGGACTTTTTCACGAGCTCAAAGAAAGAAGTTGCGATTGTGAATTTCACCAATAATTCATTTCAAATTTTTTTTTTCTGAAAATATAACATGGTTCCTCATCTCATCATGGCCCAGTTCCCTCAAAGACCTATGACCCCCTCTTAACGATACAGTCAGAGTATGTTGTGGTGCTAAGGGACTTGCATGTGTGACCAAATGCTTTGGAAATACTGATGACCTTACTTTCATTTATATGTTGAAACATAAAAATAGCTGTTTCCAGACTCCCCCACACAACTAGAGCTCACATTCTAATCATTATCCAAGTTTGTTTTTACAACCCTGCTATAAAATTGTAGTAAAAATGTCTAACTGTATGAATTAAACCTGTTATACTGCATGTATGCAGTTAGTCATTTTTAACTACTAGATAATTGAATTATTCATTTTGGATAAGTGTCAACTGAACTACAAGATAACAGAATTATTCAGTTTGGATTGATGTGTCAGCTGAACTACTGGATCATTTAATTATTCAGTTTGGATAGGTGTGCGCACTAAACTACTCAATAACGTTATTGTGACCAGCAAGTACACAAAGAAACATGTCATGTGTAAAATGCAGGTGCTCTCATATTTAAGTGGCTTTGCACTTGAATCCGGATACAAACCATAGTAAAAGACTTGCATATGGGAAGCATCTGTATTAAATTTTAAGTTATTATGCCTGAAATGTGCTAAAGTAAAGAGGACAGATGCAAAGCAGCCCTGCCGAAGAATGCAAACCAGGAGAGAGATAGGAACATTGGTATTTTTGCAGCCAGTTTTTGCAAAAGATACAGTAAGCTCTCTTTACATTACTGCAGAGTTGTACCATTCAATACACAAGGGGGAAAGGGGGTACTGTTGCTTTAAGAGTTCGCACAGAATGACAAGCTCTGCGCATAACGCGGGTTTTCGGGCATCTGAGGTATGGCGTGGCTGCGTGGCGCGCGGCTGGCGGATGCACGCGGGAAGTACATGCCGTACGCGTAAGTGTATTACATATTATATTTTTGTGATTATGTGAATTCATTTTGATTTACATTATCGAGTCTGTTTAATGCAGCTGTGCGGTTTGAGTTCTCACGGTTTTTATTTCAGGATGGTTTGGATTTATTTAGCTAAACGTATACCGCACATCGTGAACTATTCTGTTACTAACACCTTGTAGGTTCTTTTTGTATAAAAGTATACAAGCTATCTTTTGGTAAATAATTACTGTAATTAAACTTTAAGAGGTGGTAAGTGAGTTCTGATGGACAAGAATGTGTCATTTTGTCTTTTACTTTGAAGTTCCCTATTAGTGTTTTATGAATGAGATTTTTGAGTAACACTTTCCTTGATGGGACACAAGTAGTACTAACTCCGTTACTACTGAAATACAAGCTATGAACATATGCAATAGCAACTTGCCTCACGATTCATTAATGATGAACAAACATATAATTAGTATGTCATTTGTTATTCATTGCTAGTTTCTTCGGGGGTGACTGAAGTAGTTCCCAAAGGTTTACAGAATTAACAGATATAGTAACTTTTTTTGTTTTCGTTTTTACACCCTCGATTTATTCATTTACTAATGTATTTATTTTTCAAACACATACAGAAAAAATATCATAAGCTTGAACATGATAAAGTAACAAGTATAGTAACTGCTTCAGATAAAACATGCATCGTGTTTCACTAATGATGAAGAAACCTGAGATCAGTATCTCACTTGTGTTATTCATCATTTGTTCCTTCAGTAGTTCACAAAGATCTACAGAAATAGTAAGAAATACAGCAACTGCTTGAGATAACACAAGTGTCATAATTCATTAATGATGAATTAACATGAGATCACTATGTAACTAAGACTTAATTTGTGGTTAATCAATACATAAGTAATAGTATAATACTGTATTACTTGTGGCCTCAATGTTACTGTTTTTCGCTTGTTTTGTGTGATCTTTGTTTGCGACAATGAACCACAGTCATTAGTCTTACACATTTCTTTTTTTCCTGATAAAGTTTTTTTTTTGACCATGCTTATGCTCCAATGTGCTTAAAAAGGAAAACATTTCAGTTTTATTTAATGAAATTTGCGCAACTTACAGTAAGAACCCCAAATGTAGTTATTGAGTCCTGACTGTTCTCTAAAATCCCAAGCTACACAATACGATATCTTCTATAGAGAATATTCTGCTAATGCTTTGTAGTATATTCATTTATGTTTGAAAGGAAAGCCTATTTTTCAATTAGCAGTCTTCTTCAGTCAAACCAAACATTTATATGCATCATGGAGAGAGAACAAAAGTAAATGCTGCCTGGTATTTTATTGCAGTGTAAGTGAGACAAGATTAGTTTTCCTTGCTCTGTAACACCTTGACATTCTTGAAGCCCTATTTATTTTATGTAGGGGCTAGATATCTGTACACAAGCGAGCTGTAAGGTGTGCAGTAATCTGCTGTGATCTGAGCCCATCCTGCGTCAGATTCTGCCCAGATGTGCTAGGCTAATTTGTGTAACGAGAACCGGGAGTCGCTATACAGTATGACTCACATCTGCTCATCACGTTATCAAAGCCTGCATTGTCATGGTGACATCTGGCTCTGCTTGGAACACACCACTGAATTCTAGACCACAGCACCAAAGGGTTGCAACAACATTAACAAACCTGAATTCCCAAGCTGGCCAAGTTAAACCTCTGTGCAATTTTAATATCTGGTTGTATAAATGAGTGCAAAGGTAGAATTGTAACCCTATACAGGATAATGTAAATCAAATTTGCTAGCTCAGTCACTGACTTTGTGTCATTAGGCTTGTAGCTGAAATATCATATATATTGTATTATTAGCACCTTTCTGAATTTCATTCCAGCTTGTTTGAAAAAGTGTTTCCTGGAATCTTACATATAATGACAAAATGTTTGCACATGCAGGTTGATTTCATTTCTCAATTAAAAATCAGGTGCAGTGAGACCACTGTTCAATATATTTTTTTTATTTCGACAAATAAAGAGCAAGTTAACATATCCATGGTGTTACATAGATAATATTAATGAAAATGCTTTGCAAAAAATAGTAAAAAATTGTCTTTTGCAAGTGTAGGCTTTCTGCCATTATATTACAAGTAAAACTGATTAATTAAACGCAAACACATCTTCCAGCACTTGGAAAGTAGACCGGGGGAAAGGAAAATATTAAAGATAGATAATGACAAGTCCATTGTATGGTACAGCATTGCATGATGGTATGCTTTGTAAAATGCTGATAAAATGTTAATCTAAGGATGAGCACCCATTCTGTAAATACTCTATTGTCATCGCTCCGGCTCAGCCACCCTGGTTCTGCTCCCTTCCCCATGAGGTACCGGCGGGTGCACTGATGTAGATGTGGGTCAGTCTGGAGATGAGCGAGCCCGAGCCCGAACGGCACCCCTAGGTCGCCTCGTTCAGCAGTCCACTGTGTACCAAACCCACGCCGAGGACCGGTGACTTCTCAGTGAGACAGATATGCAGGTTAGCTTACTTGACAGAGCGCTGATGAAGGATGACACCCCTTAGCTGAACAGACAGGCAGTAGTTAGAGGAAGTACCCCAGTAGGGGCGAGAAGGAAGAGGCCAGACCTGTCTGTGTACGCATCACGGGCTCGCAGATGGCCGAGGGGGAGGCACACCGAAAATAAAATAATAATGACATCACTGTCATCATTTTCGCAAGGTGAGCCGGACTCGGGACAGGGAGCCGTTCTCCCCGCGCGCGCGCTGTCACCTCACAGACGGCTGCCCTCACGCGTCAGCATCAATCATGGTGGCAAACATTCATCTGACGCTTCCTGGTGTGCCGCGCTTATACGAAATGCCGGAAAAATAAACCAAAACGCACAAGCGCACAGCAGTCAGGTTCAGCTGGCGGAGCCCCCTGTGGCCAACAATGATGGCTGAGACCGGAGAATAATAATGATAATGATACAGATGTACCGTCAATCATAAACATGGTGCTTTATAATCATAAAAGTAATATTATTATGCAGTCCGATGAAAGATGGCTAACGCTGTGTGGAGAGATTGTATGTTTTTAAGAGAACTGCAATTGAAGGCAAGTTTTCAGCACAAAGGCTGTGAACCTCAGAATGAAACCTTCACGCATGGATAGTTACATGTATCTTGAGTTCTTGGAAGCAATAGCAGGTGAGTTTTGGATGTGCAGGCCCGAAACTCTGCCCTTCTGGCATCATGGGAACCCATTTGGAATGGCTGATGGAAGAGCATTCCTGGGACCGACGGGAGCGCCCCTTTTTGTACGGGTGCCACTTAGGAGACAGAAAAGGAAAGGAACAAAACGGTGGTTTATGGAGGAAACATGAAACTGTGGTACGTGTATCACCAGTGGTACACAGAGCGCCCCCAGGTGGTATGTGAGAAGACCATGGCAATTCATATTTACAGATATTTAATTTTATTTATTGCTGTAGGTGTGCATTCCAGAGTCCCAACACAGAGCCGCGGGACGTGCGGCGAATGCTAAGCCGACAGGAAGTGCCCCGTACTTTATCACAATTCAGCACGTTTCCAACGTGGGTGGGTTAAAAAAAAAATAATAATAATAAATTGAAAAATAATAAAATACAGAACCAAGAGTGACACATTTTCATGCCATGTAATTTGCACTTGGTTGCATTGGCTTTATCCAAAATAGTACTTTGTCCAGCACATTTGAGAACCATTGCTGTACCTTATGTCTCTAAATAAATATCATTAGTAAGCACAAGTACATTTTCATATATTCCATCATGCTGTTTCTATAATTTTATTGCCTGGCTAATTTTGATTAGCCTACAAGCTATGGAATATGAACCGGCAACCTTCTGGATACAGAATGATAACCCACAAAGCCACACAGTGCCCCTTCAGGCTATGGACATGGTTACCTGGGGGTTGTAGCACAGCCCGGGGGTTCAGGAACGAAGCTAGCATGGACAGCCAGAGGGTATCGTCTGGCCAGTGCTGGCAGCATTATCCAAGGGTGAATGTGAAAATACTGTGTCCTCTTTCAGTGGCTTCACTGTGCTTTGCTATGGCGATGAGGCTGTCCCTGTCAACTGTGTGTGTGTGTGTGCGTGCTGTCTTGTTGGAACAGAAAGGCACATGTACAAGACTAAGGGTTTTTCTCAATACCAGGAACAAGAAGAATGTTTTTGCCAAGACCACAAATAATCTTGCTAACTTGTCTTCTAAAAATGAGCTTGGGTGCAGCGAATCATGGGATTGGTCTCATTTGGCGAGGATGCAACTAATGCATCCTTGATATTTGGGGCAGGGTAAGAACGACATCCAGGGATTTTTAGCATCCTCTGGCCATATTGGAACTGGCCTTCGGCGATGGAACATGACTTTAAATTGGTACACGACAACACAAGTATGGTTACATATGCATATTGAGAAACATCCAAAGTGTTCTGCTTTTCCTGAGTTGCTCTGCTTAGCAGTTATAGGCTTGCTAATGAGATGCAAATGGGAGAGCCGCCGCTGTTGTCTTGGACATGGCCTTCCAAAGAGACAGCCTTGGGATACCGGGTGGCATAGTCCACAAGCATCAGGATGCATTCATGTCCCTGACCTTCACACCCTGCTCGAAGGACAGCTCGGTAATCGCGAGTGACACCTCAGAAACAGCAGTGCCTAAGGGGAGATCTGCTGGCAGGGGGCCCCAAAGTTTCCGCCTCTTTCTCGAGTCAGAGTTTCAATCCACGTCCGGTTTCTTAGTCAGTCGTAGGCCTGAATAGGGGGAGAGATCCAAAACAGTTTTTGGGGTAATCGGGGGTCACTAGTCCAAGTAGAGAACACAGAAATGGACTCAGGAACATTTTTGTACCATTGGAGGTACATTAATGTTGATTGTACCTTGAGGAACAAAACTATACCAGGGCTGTACCCTTTGTTCTGAAGTTTTGGTGGCCAAAGTGGCAGAAGATGAAGAGTCCCATTGGTGCTATCAGGGTTTTCTGTAGGCCTACACTGTAATTTCAGATTTTAAAAGTGTCTTCAGATTCCTACATATTCCAATATCACCCGGCTCACTGGATAACATCTTCCTCACCTGATCGTTTGTACATAAATGGTGTTGCTTCAGAATGCGGTACCGTCATATTAACTGCAAATCAATCAGTGCAACAAAGCATTTGTGAAGCAGGCCTCAGACACCCCAGGGAGCTATACTGTCCTCAGAAGAGCTGTAGAAAGGTCTCGCAGAATACCTCCATGCCTTCCCAGTGGCCACAATAGAGACATGAATCTTCATAGTTTCTCAGGCCCCATATTTGTCTCCTCAACTGGATGGTAATTACTTCACTTCCACTGACCGAGGGGATCAGTCCAACCTAGACAGCATTAAGCCAGGTAACGTCCATCACTTTATGGTCAAGGTTTTCAGTCATTTTCTTGTCTTTTTCATCTATTGCTCACCCAACCAGTGTTAGTGCTGCAAACAATGGATGTTGGTCACCGAGGGACAGGCAGACTGAGTTAATTATTTCTCATTTGAATGTTATTTAAATTCTTTGCATCTGTCCTAAAAAAAGGCCAGCTCTGGACTCAGTAAGAAGATTAAAAGCAAATATATGTTTGTCATGGTGAGGGACTCATCCAGTGCTATTCTCCTTTGTGTCAGCTTTAAGTCGTGAGACGGGGGCCTCTGAGATGGCTGCTCCGGGGATTTAAGTCATTCTCGCAGGATCCCCTATCTGTCCTTGAAGCGCTTTAAACGTGACATGCAGCCTAGACGCTGCGTTCTAGTTGGAGCTCGGCAGGCTGGATTTTTGCAGGTTTGTTGCCATGAGACAAAGTCATCGGGTCTTAAAACGGGGAATTCCAGAACTTGGTATTTAAATCTTTCCATGAAAATGCTGGCATCAGTCCTTAGAAAGAGGCCACAATGATTTGTAAACTATAAATGTGAGGATTTAAAAAATACAGTTAGTAAACACTTTGTGGGTTTGTGGTCTGCTCCAGAAAGTCAGCAATGATTAACCAAGTGGTGTCAGATGTATCGTGGTGGCAAGGGAAGAGTACTCTATAGTATCGATCGCTGTGCAATTGATTTCTCGAGATGACTGAGCAATTTAAAGCTGGGATTTAGTTTTCTGTAAATCAATGTTATCAGGACAAAGTTCAGTCCAAGGATAACACACTTGTTCATTTCAATGACACAGAAGTTCATTCTATACAGTCGCAGCCAATTCCTCTTCTGGGAAACAGCACATATTCATCAGTGGTTATATTCCAGAATGAAGGCAGATGGACATCAAAGGCGTCTCCCTGCTCATGCAGAAAACACATCAGGCCACGTGTTTTCTGGAATGGCTTTGGTGCTACAAGCCTGTTGTTAAACCTAAAGGACAATAATGAAAAAATCGGATGAATACATTGTATGTTTTTTTCATCCTTTAGATTGATATAATCTCTCTGTGATTGATTGGACTAAGACCAAAAAAAACATTTTAACCCGTATTGCCTTTAGTGACTTCTGCGTGTCAAACCTGTAAAATCCTATAAACAAATTTCTAGGTCTTTACACTCCAAGTCAAGACCAATTGTTGCAAAGTAATTTCTCCACTGCCCTGTGGTTATCATTTGAGCAACAATGATTCCAATTAAGCATATCAGGATACCACAGCATTTGCATAATATGCAAATTTCCTTTGGTTTTCCGTGGATTGCTTTGATGCCTTTTTCCCCCTACGGATTTGTTTATTTACATGTTTATTTTATTATTCCCCTTCTGCCCCTGTAATAATCATTTAGACGTCATTATTAGCTGCCAAATTTTATGCACACTGATGACGCCTTGGTCATTTTTGGGTCTGAATCAGGACAGAGTGAACAATATATTTGTGCACTAATGTATCCTAATAACAGGCAGTGTGAAAGAGTGCTTTATCCAGACAGGCAGTGTGAAAGTCACCTATGAGTGCTTTATCCAGACAGGCAGCATAAAAGTCACCTAAAAGGGCTTTATCCAGACAGGCAGTGTGAAAGTCACCTAAGAGTGCTTTATCCAGACAGGCAATGTAAAAGTCCCATAAGAGTGCTTTAGCCAGATAGGCAGTGTGAAAGTCACCTAAGAGTGCTTTATCCAGACAGTGTGAAAGTCACCTAAGAGTGCTTTATCCAGACAGGCAGTGTGAAACTCACCTAACAGTGCTTTATCCAGACACAGCTTCTCTTAATTAGGGGTTTATCGCCATTGTGAAGCTCATTGGAGATTAAGCCAAAGATGTCACAGGCATCACCCTCCAAAGGGAGAGGGTACAACTCTCAGGATGGGCACATGGGCTGAACCCTTGGGGCATAAATTGTACCATTTTTGCATGGGGGGGGGGGGTCTTCACTTATCAAAGGTCTCTGATCTTCACAAATTCACCACAAAAAGAGAAAGTAATAAGAAATATACTGTTGCCAGCTCATAAGCCAGTGGCCTGCCCGTTTGCCTGCAGCATAACAAATACCACAGAGCTCACTCAGCCAATCAGGATGCTGCATCAACGCCAGCAGTCAGAGGTCTTCTGTCAGACTGACAGTATGCGATAAGTCCACCTCCAGAGTTAGCCGCCAGAGTAAACAGTGAAGGTAAAATAGAAAAACAGTGACTACCACAAGGGAAAATGGACACAGAAATTTTACTTTGTTTTCCGATGCAGCTTGTTGACACTTGCAAAGTGACATCTTTGGGCCAGCATCAATAAAATCCCAGTAGGCTGGGATTTTTCAGATATTTAATTTTATTTTTTTTCCCCTGTCTTGGATTAATAAAATGCTGTAGGTGTGCATTCCAGAGTCCCAACACAGAGCCACGGGACGTGCAGCGAATGCTAAGCCGACAGGAAGTGCCCCGTACTTTATCACAATTCAGCACGTTTCCAACGTGGGTGGGTTAAAAAAAAAAAATAATAAATTGAAAAATAATAAAATACAGAACCAAGAGTGACACATTTTCATGTTTCTATGGCAGATTCCAGGTTTCTACCAGCTTCACTGGGGAAGAAAAGAAGTCGGAATGCTACTGCTTGACACGTGAGCCCCCCCCATGAGTGGGACTCCCCCTGGCAGGCCGGAGGGGGTAATGCATATGAGGGATTATTTAAAAACAATGACCTGCTTACTGGCATTCGGTTTCATGGACAAGGAGCTGGTACATTAATTGAATCCTCATCTGAATGTCGAGAATGCAAGGCTGGGGATGTTAATCTCATAGGATGAGAATTTGACAATGAGGAAGTGTACTTATAAGATACAGGGAATCAACTTGTCCCACTTAACATCTCATGTTCCTGTGACATTGTTTCCTTTTTAATTATGTGCAAGCATTCCAGAGGCCGCTTCTTTAATACCATGACAGCAATGGAGCTGTACAGGACGTGCACAGCATTCTGGGAAATCAGCCTCACGCACAGGTAAAGTTCTTTATTATGTGGTTCGGGGCTGTTATGCTATGAAAAACATTCCGGTTAACCAGATCTGTTCAAGAATGACACTTTAATTAAACACTTTGAAACAAACCTCATCTGGATCTTTAAATAGTAGCCCATTTTTTCCATTTCTGTATTTTTGTGCTTTCATCACTTTTTCCTATAGCAATTTTTCCGACAGAATATCACAGCTGTGTTACAGGATTATCTATTCTGAATTATAAAGTTTAAGTTGATTTTTTTTCAAGAGTTTAACTGAGAAGTGAATTATAAAACCCAAACTCTGTTTATGGTGGTTAATGGATGTCAAAATTTTGTTGTTAAATGAAGCTGGGGGTTCGAGTCCCACCCCCTGAGATTCTGTTCACATGTTGTCTCCGTATCATGTCGAGTTTCCTACAGTTTCCTTCCATGGTGCAAAGACATGTGGGTAGAAATGCCTTCTCTAAATTGCTGGTAGTGTATAGATGTTCGAGCTCCTCCTTGGGCTAGCATCCTATCCCGGGTGTCCCCCGATATTGCTCTCTGCTGCCTGGGATACACTCAGGTCCCATTTGCGCCCCTCCCCCATTACCACACACTCTGCTATTTATTGAGATTGTTTTGTACATATTGACCAATTTCATACACATAATTTACTCCTGACAGGCAGGGGGGCCATAGTTAACACTGTTGCCTCACACCGCTGGAACTAGGGTTCGAGTCTTCGCCTGGGTTTGTATGTGTACTCTGGTATCCCGCATAGTCCTAAGATATGTTGAGGTTAATTGGAGTTACCTAGGTGCCCATAGATGTGAGTGTGCCCCCTGTCCTGGGTTGTTCCCTGCCTTGTGCCGATTGGCTCGGGACCCCTCCCCCGCAAATCTGATAGGACAAGTGGTTACAGGTAATGGATGAAAGGATGCACTCCTGCGATTTTTATGCATTTATCAAACACACATGCACATGGTATATAGCAATCAGAATCTATATGACTTCCATCGCCTTGAGAGTCAGTGATCAGTCCTGTATCAGGGTCATGCACTCAGTAGCTTTAAAGCTCACACACAAGTTCACATTAAATAGTTCAGACAAAATGGGCAGGTGCTTGGGCAGCCCCCCCCCCACCCCCCTCTGCACATGCCTGTACTGCAGGTGCGAGAGCCATAGACATTCAGAGACAATTCCTGTGTGTGTGTGTGTGTGTGTGTGTGTGTGTGTGTGTGCGTGTGTGTGTGTGTGTGTGTGTGTGTGTGTGTGTGTGT
>JAABNX020000143.1:22233326-22244389 GCA_015163995.2 Mormyrus lacerda
TACACCAATCAATATATTAACCAATCAACACAGACAAGCATTAGATTGATATCGGATTGAAATTATATTATGGACATTCTACAGCGACATAAACAAGGGTAAATAGTCCTAAAACGTTTAAATACAGTTCTGATGTGCCCACCATGTGACCGTTGTGACCATAAATCAAGCACCGTCATGCGCCGCGTAGCGACATTTCAGACCACATATATGAGGGTGCTCCTATACGATTATAAAAAAATCATAATTCCTAATAATACTGTAATTGATAATAAACAGCTATGTTACTGGTTTATGTGCTTACTATACTGTCGTTTTTATTTTTATTTTTTTTTAGAGCGTACTCTTTCCACTTACTAAAAAGAAAAAACAGTTTACTTTAAAACAAACTGCTGGGTTAAAAAGTAAAGCAGGCGCCTTAAAATGCTTCTTCAGAACATCAGCGTGATTTGCGTAAACGAAGGACTAATGAACGGCATGATTGACGGGCTCGTGGGGTGACGTAGGGTAGGCCGGGTTGGATGTGGGTGGGGTTGGATGTCAGCCAGAGGCTTCTCCCCGAATGGGAGACACAGAAAACAGAAATACTGCATAACAATAATAGCGCGATTAAACGAGAGGAAATAATGTCTCGTCTCATTTTCGTTAACGAAAATGAAGAGACATTTTAGTATAGTTTTTATTTTGTTAACCAAATTTAGTCTCGTTTTTATTCGTCAACAATATTACATGATATATTTCGTTATAGTTATCGTCACATGACCAGCATTTACGTTGCGTCTCGTCTCCGTCACGTCAAAAAGTTTCGTTGACGAAGATATTTCGTCAAAAATTTCGTTGACGAAAACAACACTATTGTGTGGGTTGTGTGAATGTAGGATGTATATCTCCCATACAGAGAAACAGGTAAGTAGGAAGGCTGGAATGCTGACCTTGATCATTTATGCGTCCTTGAGTTGTCAGTTTTGGGGAGCTTCTTCTAGATTCAGAGGGGCAGCCTGAATGCCCCTCTTTAGATTTCAGATGCCTTTGTCAAAAAACCCATTACAAGCAAAGAATGTCTTACTTACAAATGGCATTCTGCTGTGAAAATGCTGTGACACAGTTACTGTCATCTTAAAAACAAAAACATCAAGGCCTGTATATCTGTGTGTGTTCTGGAAGATAATGCTTCATAAGAATCTAGGCACAATGACAAATGCGATGCTTCTAATACTGTGACCAGAAATGAGTTTTGTGGCAGTCCAGCAAATACCAACAGGTCTTTCTTGAAGGATTTTGCCAACCGGGCAGGACCCCTTGGTAGATCTGTAAAAGCAAATTTCAAGGGGGTTCAAACTTGTAATTTTACTACCTGACTAGTGCCTGATCAGGTCAGGTCAGGCTGGGGAGCATGCACAGGTACAGTACAGCACATTGCCTTACCCACCACTTAAAAAACAACTGAGGATCCCGGGTAGCAACCCTCCAGGCCCATATTTCGTCCATGATATGTGGTCAGCAACTTTCAGGGTCTTATCACGGAAGCACTCTCACATCACATTAGGATTAGCAGTTACATCTGAGTTAAGTCTGAAAATTCCTCACACAAACTGCATGGACACTCATTAAAAGCAGCCTGATCTTGGAGTGGGGCCAGGTCCAGCCTTATTCTCCTAGTAGGTGGCAGCCTACTGGATCTAAGCTGGATCCACAGAGTAGCAACAACAAATCTTTTGTCAGAATTCACCAGCTGAGCATTTCTGTAGACCGTGCAGTTCTGCAGGAGCCTCCAGAGTCGCCCATAAGGATGTGATCGGTCTCCTTCTCCACACAAGCAACCATAGAGTACCAAGTTAGATGATGTGGCTCAGGGCACTGGAACCAGGATCCAGCCACCCACAGACCCTGATCATTTGCATAGTAAAGGAACATGGAGCCACTTTCACGGCAGTCGCAAGTCCCATGGGAACCAGCACAGTCCTTATAACCAGCCCTGTCAGTGCCAGTGGTCGCATTGAAGTCGCCCATGACCAGAGGAGGATCACCTCATGGGCAATCAGAGAGTGTTGCCACTGAAATGAGGAGTATAGTCCCTAATAGCTAGAGAAGTTGGTCAACACGCCGAACAGACAAGATGTTCCACGCACTTTCCCAGACGAGCTACCTCAAATTATGACCTGGATGCAGTTTAATATCACACCCAGGGTAAGTGCCTGATTATTAACAAAAAACTTCCAGAGGGGTTTATACCCATTATTTTACTATGTGGCAACGTGCCTGTCTTGAGATCTTATTTTTGAAAGGCATACAAGGATAATGGTAGTTCCTCAGAATGTCTTCAGAGTGATGTCAGCCACTTGAGAGCAGAAATACATCTGAACTATGGTTAACGAGATAAGTGAGTCATATCTCCTCTATAGAAGCACCCATCAGTCATTCAGCTGAAACAACAGCAATGTATTAAACAGAATCTTTTACAGACTTGCGTGGTTGATGCAGTAATTAGGTTATGTCCCTGGTGCATAGATTTGAAAACCAGGGTTTGTTCAGCTTTTGTTAGTAACTCAAGCAGCACATGTGAAGGTTCCTGAGGAAGGCCTGGGCTCTAAAGCTTAGATCTCATGGTTCTTCGTGCTGTTCTGCTGCCCCTCCTTGGGACTGATATGAAAGTTCATGCCTAAATTTGTTCACAAGAGTAAAAACCCTCGTGAGTTATAGAACCGGCTGCCCCAAGGTGCCCAAGAGAAGCTTTTGAAGGGTTCCTTTAAAAGTCTGGCAGGAGAATTTAATAGCCTTGCCTTTTCCTTTGTCTTCCCTACTCTTGTTCCTCTTAACGGAACCTGGGTATAGGGAAATACATAGCTTGAAGACTTTCTTTGTCTTTTTCTTTCCTAATTCATTTTGCACCATTTTTCTCCTCTTCGCCACAGTAACTCTTTAGAAACTGAAACACAGGGTTACTTCTTGTTGTTCATCTGTTTTTTTTTTTTCTCAGACAGAAACATGAATTTGAGAATTCAGCCTTTGGAACCAGGAATTGCTAAGTGCTGATTAGTTAAAAACCTCTAGGGGTCACCCAGTTAGCCTGGGTAACTTGTATTAGTTTAATATGCGAGTGGAATATAAATGAGCTGCGCTTTTTTGTATGAAGTCAGAGTGTAATTGATGGGATAAAATGTACTCTACATATCATTAAACCCACGGGAACACATTTCCCTTATGCCGTGTGATACAATTCCATCTCAGTTGATAAATGAAGAGAGGGCAGAAGATAATTAAACGATTCCCCCACAGCTTTTAATGAGCTGCTCTTATTCATCAAACGGACCCTGCGAATAAGCATGCGGGCTAGGAGTCTCTGAACGTTGTTTTTTGTGAGACCGCAGCAGCAATGAAAGCTCTTGTTTTTGCGTTACTGTGCCGGCGTTAAAATTAATTAAACGAGTCCAATCCCAAACAAAAGGTGATCCTGATAATTAAAGGAGTCCTCACCCCCCCGCCTGTTTACATTCCCCTCGGTCTGGGGCGTGAGCGTCGTCACGCGTTAATCTGCTAATCACGGTCGCTCAAATTCTCTCTGCATGACATCCTTGTCATTTAGCAGCCATGAGATTGGAATTTGCACCATGTGCGCCGTCTCTGCGGCAAGAATGCTTTGGATTGACCTTTAAGGGGCAGCGAAATTCTCTCCTTTTTTCTCAATCCAATTAGTCCGCCTTGTACAGCATTTGCATGCTCAATCGAAATGTTTGCGGCTGACGTGAATAATTTAATTTCATAAAGCGGCCGAGGTTAGCTCCACGCCAGGCTGTCGAGCAGAACTTCGAATTAATTACCTGCCTTGCAACCTTTCTACAGCCACGTGTTCATGTGCAGCGGAATAGCAGGCGCTCGACCGGAATGGACCGGTTACGTTAACCAAGGCGATAAGAGATGTAGCGACAACAATAGTGCAGCCATAGCCTGACATTTTAACTACGTTTCCAGGCCTTACACTTCTTCAGATTGCCTTCCCTGAACTTTTCAGCTTAGTCTATGAAAATGTTTTTCTTTCTTTTCATTGTTAAAGATCATTTAATTGTTTGAATATTAATAATTTTGCAATTTATGTTTTGACTTAGTTTTTCATTTCTGTTATCTGGGTTCAGAAAGAAGCACAAACTTTTATAGATTTAGCGTTTCTGTCGAGTCTGACCAAAGACTTTATTTGAGATATTTCGTGCCTTTTCCCACAGAGTGTAAGTTATGTCTGTGTTACATGTCAGTATCTGATAGGTAGGGGAGATTTAGTAGGAATAACTAAGGGAGACTTATATACAGAATATACCCACTGTTAACAGTATATATAACCCAGATCCCACCTGTCCAGAAAAAGGGGTTATTAAATAATTAGTTTTCAGGCAAGTTCCCTTGTCAAATGGTTCCTTTTGCCCACCTTAACTGGGAAACGATTACAGTATCATTACACAGTGATCAGTCCAGACAGTGATATGAAAAAACAGTAACTCACAGTGGCAGATGAAAACGCAATTAAGGCCTACTGCCATTAGAATGAGCATACACAGTTATCTATGACTCACAGAATAATTTTTTTTGATTAGTGAAACTGTTTTCGAGCTTCACACCTCAATGTATTTGTTAACAACCTTGCTATTGCTGCTGCTGTCGGACAGAAGTATTTACGCGAGAAGGGGTTTTTAGTGTCAGCTATCAGCTTCAGCACTGTTGCCCAGTAAATTAATTGTTTGTGCTGTAGCCTTGATTGATATATTACATAACTATGCAAAAAAACTGAAAACAGTTTAATTAACTACAACATCAAAGCATTCATATCAATGCCAGCCCTTTTAAATTAAAATAGCATTCATCACAATTATTGGTCTGGAAATGAAATAGCTAGTTTTAGCATTTTGCTAATGTGAAGCATGAAATATTGCTTTAGGATGAAGCCACATTTCGGTTAAGTGTCATCAAATGGAAAATGGCCGAGTAGAACATCAGACAAAGAAATTTTTCAGCAGCCAAGCAGTGGTACTGGCTGTCGGGCGCTGACAGGTCATCGGTCGGCTACCGCTCTGGCGGGCTGTAACAATGCAAAGTAGTGCTAAGCGATTTCTGAAGGAGAACATCAGGCAGGGTGAATAGATGCTGGCCAGCTAGCAAAGACTGCCGCATACAATCAGTGGTGACAAGGCTGCATGTATCCATTCACGATTCTTTTGTCCTCATATCTCGGTCCGGGTCACAGGAGTCTGTTGGCCTTTTATATGATACAATGTATCCTTATTGTTTTGTGTTATAATAACAATGTGACGCATCGTAAGCAAAAGGGCAATACAGAGACAGCCAAACTACATGTCTTTGGACTGTGGAAGGGAACCAGAGCATCGAGAGAAGATCTGCAGAACATGGGGAGAACTCCACACACACACAGGGCAGGTCTAAGCAGTCGGTGCTCAACTGCGGGGCCCATGGCTTTTGTCATGATGGCAGTTTTAGGTCAGGGGTGCTACATACCTTCCTGGGACCGCAATTTCAAATAATTTAAACTCTCACTTCAAACAATTCCAATATCTTCTATTTTTACAAATAGAAATAAAATATGTTTTAGGAAATTAAACTTTAATATACCCATACATTCTTAATAAAGAATTATATACAATCAATTAGCCTAAAAACTATGTCACTCAGAAACTATGAGTGATAGTAAGATCTGAGTGTATCTCTGAAATCAGCATTTTAAAAGTACATGAAAGACATTCCATGACTGCTCTGTGACAAAATCGTTGTTGGCCTAGAGCTGTTTTTATTTACTGATAAGCCTTACGTACACTTCCAGCGTCCTCTTCTCTTCCCAGTTACGCTCGCCTTTTATTCTTACCAAACAATACGGAAAAAGAATTACTTTTACAGTTCAAAGCAAAAGCGCCAAAACTGTGTGATGTGTTTTTGTTTACTTATCGCATGTGAACAGATTGCCAAAGAAGAAGGTGGTGGTTTTGCTAAAAGGACTTTCCTGGACTGATTTTTTTTTTAGTAAACATTTACTGCCCTGCGGAGTGCGCAAGTGCTTCCCAATGTGGTCCTTGGGGATCCACAGACAGTCCACATATTTGCCCTGGGAACTGGGAGGGAGCAAAAATGTGGACTGGCTGGCAGGGAGCAAATATGGACCGTCTGTGGGTCCTGAGGACCGGGTTGGGAAACACTGGAGTAAAGTATTACAGTTACGGTCTGTTGATGCCTCACTACTTCATCATTATTATTATTGTTTGTTCCCCTTAGTTTAGGTCTAGACCAGCCGTCTCGTCCTCCGTGCCATTTCCTGCTAATAACATCCACAATTAAGTCTGAAGTTCCCATGAAAGCTCGAATCATTTTGACAGACCTTTTATGTCGCCTTTATTTTGTTAGAAATGGGACAGAACATCCCAACAGAAATTTTTAAATCCTGCAAATTAGTTTAAAGTGATCTTTGCAATTTCCTGCTCCTGCATTAAAAGGACCAAAGAAGTATTGATTTTTCAAATTGCAAATGGGACTTGTTAAAATTAATAATTGGTCACAATTTGGCTTAGTATCAGGTCTATGGGGTAAAATGAGAGGAGTTTCTTGGGCGGGTGTGAAGGGGATGGAAGGGGGGCAAGAAGAGATAAACTAAATTTTTAAGCGTCATGAACATTAAGTGAGGCGATATTGAGAAAAAATGGGTTCTTCGTGTCTCTCTGGAATATTCTAACATATAATTAGGGACACATATTAAAGGGGATATTCTTTTTGAAATAAAGAATCTGCCAAACAAATGAGGCAGGAAATAAGGTCGTCCCTGATTCACAGCCTGAGGCCTCGCCTTTTCATAATCCACCTTTAATGATGGCAGCATGAATACATCGCTTTGACGTCTCTCTTTGGCAAAAATGCCGCAAATGGACTTTAAGGACTCAGCTGTTAATGGAACATCAGGCTTTAACCTCGCTATCCTCTCACTGATGGTTCTTAATAGTGACCAGCACTTCACACAAATAAGGTGCAGGAAGGAATTTGGGGGGGAGGGGGGGGTGTTCTTCAGGAACGTCATTGTGGTGTGGTTTTTTTCCCCTGTCAGTCTCATCTTCTCATCCCTCAGGTTTGCACTAAAGTGACCCATCTCTGTGTTCAGAACCTCCTCCTCTGACCTTCATCCGTCTGTCTCCTGACAGCGCTGTATTAAGATCACACAGCCATCACATTTTAGCTGCCGCGCGGGCTGCTGTCGTACATCGGATGCAGGCGCATTGGATTTTCTCGTATTTGAACTTCCAGGCTTCTTACTTTCGAAGCTGGCGGATGTTTGCGCTAAGGTGTTTCTAGATGTGGTGCTTTAGTGTGACAGCAGCAAAGGGGTCTTCTGTGTAGAAGTCAAACCAAAAGATAAAAATATACATTAGATCAGTGTTTCCTAACCTCGTCCTTGGGGTTCCAAGGCTGGTTCATGTTTTCGCTCCGTTCAAGCTCCCTGTCAGACAGTCCACATTTTTGCTTCCTCCCTCTGCTCAGAAGCATTGTATTCCTGCAGACTGGTGGGGGGGGGGGGGTCCTCCCTATACTGTATGTCAGGGGCCTGATGTTGTGAACAAGTCACCTTTTTTGAAAACCTACATCCTCTGTTGGCCATTTTATTCCAGTAATTTGTTTTTCCTGATTAGAAATATAGCTTTAGTCTAGATTGAGACCTTTGGGGATTTTTTTTTTGGGGGGGGGGGGGGAATTAACACAAGTGGAATTTTATTTTTCCTTTTTGTGGGGGTGACATCAGTGCCAGGAACAAGCTGTTGCTGTTACATAAAGTGTGTTTTTAATCCTTACCTGGGGACCAGCTTCTGGGAACCAGCTGTGTGTTTTGGATTTTTGGTTGCATAATAAATATAAGTGCGGTTAAAAAAATATATTAATTATTATTATTATTGTTATTACTTGGTAGTAATAGTCTGCCCAAACCAAAAGCCAGAAGTTGTACTGTGTCTTTCAAGGTCCTCGTCATTTCCATGTTAATAAATTACTACAGTAAAATTCCGTTATTGTCGACTCGCTTATAACGGAATATCATCTATAACAGACGAGGTCCGCTGGTCCCGGCTGTGCGCCTTTAAGAACATGCAGAAAAGCATCGGATATAGCAGACTTACATATAACGGAATTTCGCTTATAACGGACAATGTGGTACCCAGGATCGCTTTTAGCTGTAGTTTTGTTCAGCTATAACGGACATGCAAAACAAGAATCGGATATAGCGGACTGGCAAATAATGGAATTTCGCTAATAACTGACAATTTGGTCCCCAGGGCCGCTTTTAGCTGTAGTTTTGTTCAGCTATAATGGACATGCAGGCTCCGGCGACAAGGCACATGGCACGGTGATATCTAGTGCATGCAGATACATAGTCGGGATTATTAATAGTCACGCATCTGGTCAGGTAAAGTTGGATTACTACATGTACAATATAAAAATCTATACCACAAGAGTGTCTGCTGGGGTGTGGCATGAATAAATGGTGTCCTGTAGTTATGTTCTGGGCATACAGCAACAGAGCTCTCAAGTTTTGAAGACAGGCAAGAGTGACATTCTACAGGATGCCTTTTCATTGGTTGTTGTGTTGCATTTTACCCAGATACAATACTACTGTTTTCTGATTGGCTATTGTGTAGGCCCTTTTTTATTGGCTGGTAAGTGACAGGCTCTAGGACTCCAGTGGAGACGTGCTTGTTTCATAGTGAAGCGCTACTGTACCGCGGTCTGAGAAATATTGTGCGGTGCGGCATATTAGCCTACAATTTTTTTCCGCGTGAGAAATACAATGTGTGGCCGGAGTGCGTGACAAAAGACTGAAATGAGTGACTGTCACGCTCAATGCGTGACACTTGACAGCTTTGCAGCAACTCTGGATGTAACGAACTTTGGATATAACCGACTGTTTTGCCAGGTTCCTTGAAGTCTGTAATAACGGGATTTTATTGTATTATAATTAGGAATTGTATTTCTTTTTCCCGCAGAGAGCATATGGTTGCCCTTAGTAAACAGCCTGATTAAGTATGCTTTAAAAATACCCGACATTACTTTACTTGTCAGCTGCCAGTTATTTGGGCTAAGCAGTGTTACCATAACGACGCTTGACAGGCCTCACATTACTTTTCCAAAAAAATTATTAACCACATTTACACCACAAAGTTCGGATAGCATTACATGGAGGGACTTCATAATAAATGTCATATATTACATTATCTATCCATCCACCTTCTAAATGCATTTCCTGGTCAGGGTCGCCGGGCCAGAAGGTAGAAGCGTACAGTAATACTTCATTAGGTTGAATTTAAATAATTGGAGAATTACAGAATGGAGGAAGTAGTATCTAAATGATCACTGATTGTGGTGCTTATGGCAGAATCCTAAGGTAATGTTAGGCAGAGATGTGGACTCGATTCACATGGCTTGCGCTTGAGTTAGACTCCAGTCACAATTTTGATGACTTTGAAATCAAACTTGCCACTCGACTCAGACTTTAAAATCAATGACTCATGACTTCACTTAGAAAATACTTGATACCTTACACCAAACAAAAAGTATGTTATTTTAAAAACGAATACATTTCTTGAATTAATTAACGTTAACTGTATTCATTTCCAGTCAGTTTATACGCACTCCCCAGAATCCCCAGCTCTAACACAACATCCAATCAAGTTGCAGAAGCGAAGAATGAAGTGCCTCGAACGTGATGTTACTGAGCGCCCGTCAGACAAAAATGATACTTAGGGTAATTTCATTTCCTGTCACAAATTACGAGGTGGTCAACAGGAAACAAACTGCAGTAAGGAGCGCATGTGCATGGGTGAAAAATTACAGGCGGAGAGGCAACAACGTCCAAATGAACGTTCAACTGAAGAAAAATAAGTCGAGGCTTGTGACGTTCGCGGGGCAGGCAAGGAAGCGAGCGGAGCCAGACGGACGGGGAAAACTGGGTTTAATCCAAACGCACGGTTGACAGGCACGAACATTCACAAACCAGGAACATCACATTAACAATGACCGACATCAGACTAGGGGAGACGTGGACTCATATACCCTGACAAGCAGGGGTTAACAAGACACAGGTGAACACAATCGGGCAGGAACACCAGGTAATGAGGTGGGCGTGGCACACGGGATCGGACGGAGCGGATCGTGACAGAGGCTAATGTAGTGACTATATAATATCTAGCTAATATTAGCTTAATGGCTTGGCGAATTTTTTAGCTTGCTACTTAAATCATGGGGCTGAAAAGTAATTTTGCATGCATTGCAAAAACCGTTGCAGGTTCCCTCTCAGATGTAAACCCGAAATCTATTTTTAATCAGACAGCTAGCGCTACAATGTGCTAACCTCGCAGCAGTGAAATCGCATGGTAACATAACGTTACCGTTATTCCCGTCATTGATATTGTTTGATCTACACTGATTACTGTGTGAGCGATTCAGTATCTGTGTTTTGAAGAAGCAGAAGAAGAGTGTTGGTACCACTCCAGCACTGCAGCTAAGTCACTACCTTGACATATCCGAAGGTCAGAATGCCCTTTTATTCTGGGCAATGAACAAACAGACTCTTCCTTCACTGTTCCGAGTGGCCATAAGGGCCTTAGCAGTGCCTGCCTCCAGTGCTCCAGTTGAGCGAGTTTTCAGCTACCCATCGGGCAAAAATGACTGATAGACTTTTTTTTCAGTTTGGTCTTTTGCAAATGCAATCCTTGAAAGGGCTGTAGGATAACCAAAAAAGCACAATCCTATAGATGATTAAAACTGTTCACGCAGTTGTTCTGTTTATGCAACTGTTGTGTTTTTACCTCTCTCTCTCACATAAAACATGGAGCTACATATAGCACTTTCAATTAACAGTAGTCTAACAGAAAATGTTTTTATTAAGCATTGGCTCAGTCTGAGATGAGGATGGGTATCGTAAAAAAGGACAGTAACAAAAATAATGCTGTTGTACTGGTTAACAGTGTTGGGCATTTCAGGTCCATTAGCTACAAATCCAGACCAAGGTTTTGTTTCTACCAACCAGCTGAGTATGA
>JAABNX020000143.1:22288920-22299606 GCA_015163995.2 Mormyrus lacerda
CTGTTAATGAACGCTAATAGGCGACAGCAGCTACCTGTTAATGAACGCTAATAGGTACAGCAGCTACCTGTTAATGAACGCTAATAGGTAACAACAGTTAACAGTTATTGGAAGCTGACAGGAAGCAGTAGCTAAAAGCTAATTATTGCTAACAGATAATGGAGGCTAACAGTTAATAGCAGTTGGGTTATCTGTAGCATAAGAAAGGCCATTTTCAAGCATGGTCACACCGAACATACAAAAACTTCAAATCGGCAAACACCACTGGCAAAGTTTTTCTTGTGCAAAGAGAAAAGTGTAAGAAGCATTTTTAGAATGCTACCTTTTCAGCCACTGCGACAGCACAAACTGAAATCGCATGGCCCCACCAACTGAACCACTTACTGGACCTCGTATCAACCCTCAGGTCCTGAGGCCACCGAACGGCAGGCCCAAATCCGCCAGAGGAAGACATAAACAAAAAGGCGATGGGGACAAGGCCTGTTTTAACTTTTTACATCTCAATTTGAGCTGAAGGGGAAGAGGAGCGATCCCTGTATTTCCCAGAAGGCCAGCCAATTTCATCAATAAATCAGGGCACCAGGGCCTGCAGGAAATGAAAAATGAGTCCATTTCAGCTGAGGCAAGGAGCAGGGGATACGAATCAGGGGAAGTGCCCCACCGAATGACACCTTCTGGGAGAGAACGGTAACGTCGTCCCCCCTACACATAGTGTCGGATCCAAGGTCTATAAATAGACAGCGGTTTGTCTGAGAGGAAGGTGTGGTGAGTGGTTTTAGGCTTTGGCGGGGTTGGGGAAGCCTTGAAGAAAGTGATATTTATGCAACATAGTACGCTTTTTGAAACAGGTCACCCGGGAGTTAGAGAGTTAGAGCAAAAGTGCCAAAGTAAGCAGCAGAGAGGGATGCCAAGGTCCCTCAGGAAACTCACCATGTACACCAACTAAAACACTGTCACTACCAGTCAGATCAGGGTGATGATGTTTATATCTTTTCAGCAAAACCAGGATATGACACACAAGGCGATTAGTTACAGGACCTTGTAACTGGACCTTGGCAAGATGCAGGTATTCTCTGCAGATTGATGACACCTCACTATGTTTGTTTATGGTCTGTCAGAGAGTGAAATGAGATTGTGGACCCTGGCATTGTGTTGAGGTGGAGCAAAATAAAGACCCCTGCCCAGAAGCACGAGCCCCTGTCTGGGACCGGCCCCTGCATCCGAGCCCTGGAAGGAGTGAGCAGAAGCGGTGTGTGAGGGACGGGGCCTACCTGGAACATGCCGGGTCTTACTGAGCTGAAACAGGGTCTCCGTTCCCTGGTCGTCCTCCTGACCCACCTCTGCCACCTGTACCTGCAGCAAGGGGGCGCTCCACTTCTCGGTGTACTTTGTGCCAATAGGGACCAGGCTGCTGACGTCAGAGAGCCCCCTGATGGTAAAAAGCGGAACTGCAGTCAGCTCCCACACCTTTATAGCTATG
Source organism: Mormyrus lacerda (assembly GCA_015163995.2). Classification (NCBI taxonomy): domain Eukaryota; kingdom Metazoa; phylum Chordata; class Actinopteri; order Osteoglossiformes; family Mormyridae; genus Mormyrus; species Mormyrus lacerda. The sequence continues at coordinate 22,290,401 of JAABNX020000143.1, forward strand.
CCTATCGTCGAAGGGCACTTCACTTTTTTATATATCTTATCTTAAAAAGAATGAAAAGACAAAGCTGGGATCCCTCTGATCGCTGTGAGCTTCGGACCCCTGGCTGCTTCAAAGGTTTATTGCTATTCATGTATTCAGCAATCAGACACAATCGGCATTGCGATCGGCTCCTCGAGATTTTATAGGGCATTCAAAAGTCAAAGGCGGGGAGCGAGTCCGCGTGGAAACACGGGGGGATAATTACTTCAAAGCCCTGAGAGATAATCCCCAATGATAGTCATGGAGACTTGGGGAGAACTTTAAAACACCCAGTACTTTTGGTCCAGGTGTAACATAACAAGAGGCAGCAGTGTGGATTTCTGGTGGGAGTGGATTGGAGTGTTCCACTAACAAGAGTCACCTATTGCTTTAAAAATATTCCAGCTACATACATCGCAACATTTATATTTAACTAGTATAACTAATGTCACAGGACTGCAAATGACATCAGCCGCACTCAAATGTAGAAGACTTACATCCAAGAAGGGCGTCCCTGTTGGACCCTCATGCAATGCTTTTAGCCAGGCTTTCTCCAGTAAAACATCCAGTCATACAAAGATGTGAAGCTGAAGATCAGCTCTATTTTTGGACGGGTTCTTTTTCACTGGTCTGTTTCCCAGTGAGGGACACACTCACTTGACATTGATGTTGGCACAGACAAGCGCATTGCTGAGAAGGAACACCTTGCGCTCTTTGGTCTTGAGGACCTGACCACGCTCCCCGTAGACGGTCTCGAAGAGCGTCTCACACAGGATCAGTTGGCTTTGGTCTGAGCTCAGCAGCTGGGGGGGGGGAGTGGAGGATATTCAGGGGCACTCAGGAAAACAGACACCCACATCAGCAATGAAACCGTCATGTCTACGTTCTCCCTTTCACTCACTGCATTTAATGACTTCCAAACCCAAATGGGTGAGAAAAAAAAAGAAACAACTTTATTTAGTTATTTACTGCACATTAAGCCATAAAGTAAACATTTGGCAATACACTCATGATGTGTCATTTTCAGGTCTTGCTCTCTTTAACGCGATACAACATTTCACAGATTTAAAAACATGTCACAGATCCCTGGAAAGCTTTTTAGTCAGAGTCCTGGAGGGCAGAATTACAGACACACTCCGTGGCTTTATGCACAGAAACATATGCGCTTTCGCCCTGACGCGGTGCGATCGATGAACAGGTCATTTCGTTTATCGCGCGGCCCCCTTCTGACCTGCTCGCTTCAATCTCATTTATTTTTTAAGGGACAATATAAGCGATCTTGTCATATTCAGCAAAAAAGCTAAACGGTGAGTGAAATACAGACTCAACCTGAACAAACATCGCGGGTTTCTAATATTTATGCGTAATCAATCGGAACACTCAATTTCTCTAAATAATGTATTCTTACGCTGCCTACTCCACATCACAGGAAATAAATCGCTGTATCTGCAGAGAATCACTAAGGCTGCCATTTTGGTCAATTACATTCTAAAATGCAGCTGTTAATCAGGCAGGAGTGGCCATTTGCCATTCTGACGTGATCGGAGCACCCCCTAGAGGCCGTGGTGGTCATGATCAGTTTCTTTGAGCTCCTCATCCCCCCCATTACTACCAGAGCCCCATTTCCCTGCCTGCATATGCGTGCATGCATGCTATCTGCCTGTTTGCGATACCAACTGAACCTATTCCCCGCCCACCATGCTTGCAGGTCTACATCTTCCTAATTACAGGCAGCTCAACAGCGGTGGAAGAAAGATGAATATTTCATCAGGGGTGAGAGGGACCCCCTCCCACCTCTAGCCTCCTCCAGCCCCCTCCGAAGTACTCGCAGGAGCACAAGGGGGGAGGGGGGGGGCAGCACCCAGCCATCTCACACAGGAGCCCCGAATCCAGCGCGAGTCTCCGCGGTTGGCGTGCAATCATGCCTTCCAATTAAATGTTCCATTTCCTCCCTAATTCCCTAATTCGGCAACGCGGCCGTGCTGATTTGCAGCAGCTGATAGTGAGATGGTAATGGGAACGAAATGACCGCCGCCGTCGCATTTAGCCTGTGTTTGCAGCCGATAAAGTTGCATCATTTCGCCTGGGCGGCCATTTGGGGGGAAAAAAAATCATCGTTTAAAAAAGGAGGTAAAAAAAAATGCAGTGCAGCAGGCAGGAAAATTGGGATGGCATGAGGCTGGTTATGGGCCCTGGGGGAGCGGCGGGGGCCGGTTACGGCCCCTGGGAGAGCGGCGGGCCGGCGGGCCGGGCTCGGATCACCTTGCTCAGGCCGCGGTCCCTCACACTGCGTGCCAGCTGCTGCATCTCGGACACCTGATCGGCGACACGTTTCTGCTCGTTGAGCTTCTCGGCCAGCGTCTCCAGCTCTGTGAGGGCCAACTGCAGCGGCAGCCGGTCTGGATGCTCCTTGGGTGTGTTCTTCAGCATGTCCTGAAAGACAGAGGGTAGCCTGCCTTAAAGCTGCCCGTGTACTTCACACGAAATTGACAGAGTCGGGTAGTTTTGGCAATATGATGTCACATGACCTATAATCACCGCAATGATCGCTGTCTTGGCACTCTGCCTGTTCAGGGTCTTTTACATTTGTTCTGATCCCACTCACTGCCCACTACTGGCTGACATAAATGTTGTGGTGTTCGTCAGCAGAACTAATTATGCAATTACCAGCGTGCTGTGTATCCCACCACATTTTAAAGAGTGTAAATTAATATACATATTTGTGTCTTTATGTTAATAGTAAATGTCGTGACCATGTAATGTTTGCCATGGAAAGCGTTCTGTTAGCATTTAGCCCTGAGTGTTGTTTAAATTGTTGGCTTCCTTGTCTGTGCCGCTGCTAGTATTAAACCAATAATGGCTGTTAATAAATAGAGTAACTTTTATTTTAAAAGAGCCATCATCTCCTTTATTAAAATGACCCATGCAGTCAGCACAGACATTTATTTGCGCTCTGCATATAGATCTGCTGCATCAAAGATATTCCGCACCCTCTAGGGTTGTGGCGTGACACAGAATGAACAATGTGGCCGCGTCGTTTTAAGTATGCGATAAATTGTTCATGCTGATGTGTTCGATTTCATTTTGTCCAGACATTTGAAATATAGCCCCAGCTTAAGGGTTGGATGTGGGGTCCAGCCAATAGCCATTTAAGGAAACTCGATCATGCACAGACCTAACCACCTGCATCTCCTTTACTACTAAGGTGTCAGGATCAGCTGTGTTGATACCAGGGCCAGCTCTCATGGGATTTTAGGACCCTGTTAAACTGGCGAAATCCAACCCTTCATTCATTCGCATACCATGTGCGATTTGTTGTCTTGTGGGTGTGACAAACCTCAAGTCGTTCTTTAAGCTTAAATTACTTTTCAATTTCCTGTCAAAACAACTCGCCTTTCTGTGGTTTTTATATCTGTTATTCAATAGGTTTGGGGATAATTACAGTAAAATGGGACATCCAACCTGTAATTTATGTAATATGTACAATGTGTACAGTGCACCTAATGTCCCCACAATGAGAAAACCTTGCTATTTTAATGTTGTGGAGACATTTTTTCAGTCCCCACAAAAGGAAACACAATTTTATAAAAATCTGTACCTGCAAGATTAAAAATGCCAAAAGTGTCAAGTTTAGTTTGGTTACTTGTGGTGAAGCTTAGGACTGGGTTGTGGTTGAGGTCTTCATGTTGGGATTGCAGTTTTCCCCATAGAAATGAACGGAGAGTCCCCATATGATTGCAAACCTGTGTGTGTGTGTGTGTGTGTGTGCGCGCAAGCGTGAACAGTGGAGCTCTCCCCCCACCTCCAGGCCTGAACTGGGGGTCCTCCCTCTGTGGGCTCCCTCTCCCCAGCTCACACCCTTCACTCGCTTCATTCGCACTTCCTGCAAGCCCAGGTACCAGCTGCAGCTACCCACTGGAATTCTGTTTGCTCTGCCTGCTAATGTGACATTATATAGGGCGCCCAAAATTCAAAGGCAGGGGGGCGTGTCATATGTCTGCGCGTGGGGGGCGTGTCATACGTCTGCGCGTGGGGGGGGGGGGCGCCATGCCCTCTCAGGTGTGCCAGGTGCCACTCCTCACGCGACCCTGGCAGTGCACCAGGCGACACTCTGCATTAATCCCCCTCCCCGGGACTCGCAGGTCTCCCGGGCAACAGCAAGGTGTGTGTAGGATGGCGGCGTGAGTCCAGTGTGTGTGATTTATAAGATATGTATATGTCAATCGGCCTGTAATATATGTAATTTGTATGCTAAGTACAGTGTGCAGTGGTACTAAATATATGCAGGGAATAAAATGTTTGTTATGTTTGCAGTTAAAAACAGGGTTATATATGTAACACCTATGCTAAAAGTATAGAGTAGCAGCCTTTAAGCAGTACAATGTGAATTAAACTATATTACGATGTTTTGTATAGAGTGCTAAGTACAGGGGCAGCTGAACAGCATTTAATAATCGTTACACAGGTGATTGTTGGTATTCTCAGCCAGTTGGTGACTGACCTGCAGCAGAAGGATGAACTGAGGGAATCTCTGGATGGGTTTTACCATCAGGCCATACAGGGTGATGCGGTCCATGCTGTTGATCTGCTGCTTCTGAAGGATCGTGGACATGGGTGGGAATGAGGTCAGCCGGCTGGACATGCAGATGCAAAGATGCACAAGCATGCCCGCACTCAAGGATGGAGCTCACCTTCAGAAATGCAAGGAAGGTGGGCTTGGTCATGCAGGCTTTCTTGATGATCGTCATAGCATGGATAAAGTTGTTGACGTATTCGCTGTAGACATCCAGCACCATGGATTTGGAGAACTACGAAACATGGAAAAACTGGAGTAATTTGCAAAAAATTCACCTCCGTAATTGCCTCAGCACAGCAAGTCAACCTAGCCAAATGGAAGATGCGTATTGCGGAAGTAACGCAGAAGTGTTCCCTGGTGACTGCCAGTGAGGGGTGACATTCCTCTGATTGATGCCAACGTTCATTTATGCTCAAGCTAGCAACTGATTCTCCACCACGCACTGAGGGGGTTAACCGGAAACTTCTCCGGAACGGGAAACTTTGACCTGGCCGCAGGCATGAAGGAAAATGCTAACTTAGGTCCTTAAAACGCAATCTGTTTACCATCCATGAGACCAGAAGTTGCTGTAATTCATTGGGGAGCTGAGGGGGGTCCAGAGAGATAGAAGGCCAACATTAATTTGCCTCCCTTTGATTAAACACACATGCCGGACACCCAGGGGTGCTGACGGCAGCAGATTGGGGGGTGCCAGAGAAAATTAGGGGCTTGGCAACAAAAAAAATGACTGGCGCGGTGACGCGCCCGTGTTGACGCATCAAAAAACGAAACACCGGGCTGGACGCTTTTACAATCTCCCGCATGTGAGGAATAATGCAGTACGTGCACGTTACAATACCCAGGAATCATTAACCTGTCCATACACAAACAAAACGTGGCTGTTTCAAGACTCGTCTGCGTCCATGGAAAAATGTTTTGTTGAAGAAAAAAAAACTATGTAGGCTATGGTTTTAAATACCAACGTAAAAATTTAATTTATGAATTTGTAGATGTCTGTCAGAATGCGCTATAATGTCGACCTCTAATAATAACAACAATAACAGTATTATTGATACTAATATGACGATAACATTACCCACTATTATAAAACAGAACGCACGGTTCATAATCCCTCTGCTGACTTCAGTAAAGGTCACTGTTCCGTTCCTCTGGAGCAGTCGGCTGACATCGATCCAGCCAAGTAACAGATGGGATCGACGCAGTCAATGTAGCACCTTTAAACACTAAACGACGGCTCATTCGCATGTCAAGTCGCAGCAGGTGACTCATTCCTCTAGATTAAATACGCAGAGATACTCCAGTGCGGGGGGAGGCCCCATAATTGGAGCTCATGGCCCCCCCGACCACTGCAACGTTCCAGATGGACCAAACATATATACCTACATGACAGCAAAAATATCGGCTGCTGTCTTGGGCTGCGTTCCATAATGACGCCGGTCGCTGTATGTGTTTAAGAAACCAGTTTGCAGCACTGACAGGTGTAAATGCAAAACCTGCAGGAGGAGAAGACGGACGAGGCCTGTCTGACAATGTTACTCATGTCGGCATCATTACACCGTCTAACCGACTGGGGGGTTTCACGAAACACAGATTTATAGTTTTCATCTCATCCGAGCTGTATGTATCTTCTCTGATGTCACGATCATTCGTGTTCAGTTGTGGGTTATTCAGTCTGACCCCACAACCCCGCCGATTGCCCCCAAGACTCACAGAGGCCACGAAGAGGTCGCCGATCTTCTCGCTGTTGTCCCACTCAGCCACCCGAGAGGCCAGCGCGATCTGGAACATGGAGTGGCACTGCAGGATCTCCTGCACCCGGTGGAAGATGATCCGCACCTTTCTGGGGCTCAAGATCTGGGGCTCAGCCTCCTGGAGGGGCTTCTGGTACTCCTGAAGATGGGAAGAGCATGATCCACGGGGCATGGACCACAATGGGAGAACAACAGAAAGGATAGCAAACCAGGAGGTGCCAAGTGGATGAGGCCAAACAGGGACAGGCAACAGAAGGCATAAACACTGATTCTATCTCTGGGATTTTCTCATCCTCTGATCTGAATTATGGTCCGAGTATTGAAACACTCCCATGTCGCACTGAGGATCTCCATGCTCATACATCCACGGTCACGTAAACAGGATGTACATGCTATAGTACACCAGGCCATTTTACACCACGTATGACCGCAGTACAATTTCGAAAACATTGCAAACATCCATCTACCTGGATAAACAGTAATAGTTTTATCCTGGAGCTTAAAGCAGAAAGTATAGGACATGATACGGGACACACTGAATGGGTGGAAGGCTAATCAGAGAACTTGATGATAAAATTAAACACTAATAAACGGTAGGTCTAACCGCGTTTTAATAATCAGTTTAAAGACCACGAACGTTTACATTGATGTTCATTTGACTCGATAGACATTTTGCCCAAAGCAATGTACAAATGAGGCAAATAGCACATTGCAAGCATACATTTTGTTTGAGGAGACAACATAAGGACAGCTAGGCTGAGCTTCCAGTGAATGGCCAGGTACAAGTGAGAGATCGCAGGAGGCAGTGTCTCCTGGAAGCTGAAACCTTAGCACCAAAGTATGCCGGTGGCACATGTGACCACAATGAAGAAGAGCCCAACGCACCATGCTGAACACCCACTGTCACGGATGAGGTCACAGCAAGTTTGTGGCTGATTTAACACAGGTGAACAATCCACAAGAGGCACAGAGCTGGCGAGGGGGATACTTTGAGACCTCAGCTTTCCTTTACGTAAGCCTTTCAAAGACAATAATCCCTGGCATCATAAACAGCCATGCTGGGTACATAAACACATAAACTTGGTTTTATCTACTGAAGGCCATTCACGCCGACCAGACCCCCCCCCCCCCCTCCCTGCCAAAAGCTGAAGAGTACTAAAGAAATCTGGTTCCGCCACAACTTAATTGAGAACAGAAATGTGCATATATACTTGTTTACGAGTCAAATCTTGAAAAGTGTATTGGCACGCTGTCCAATCGGCTGCTGAGCAGGTCTGGGAGACGCGTTCACAGGACACAATGTCCCATGCAGTTTCACTAGGACATGATTTCAACTGCGATAATAAATTTTATGCACCGTCAGCTGCTGACTCAACTGATCTGACCTGATTCTGTATAGACTGGTTTCTAGGTTAATGATTTTACAAAAATCATTAGTTTCATAAAACAAAGCCTGACTTCTGCTCATAAATATATACAGTGCATGGTGACTGAAATCAAAAGTGTGATTTATGTTTAACATCAGTCAGAGGAGATTCCAGGTGAGTGTGTTCAACATTTTTGCATGAATAATTCTCCTCTGAGATTACAGGTGAATGGTTTTACATGTTTTGCATGAATAATTTTCCTGTGAGATTACAGGTGAGTGTGTTTAACATGTTTTATATGAATAATTGTTCTGTGAGATTACAGGCGAGTGTGTTTAACATGTTTTATGTGAATGATTGTCCTGTGAGAATACAGGTGAGTTTGTTTAACGTGTTTTCTGTGAATAAGGCTCCTGTGAGATTACAGGCTAGTGTTTAAGGTCTTACCTGAACAATCCTTCTGAGGGACTCCAGGTAACTCCTCTCACTCTGAACAATGGAGCCCAGTATGTGGCGACGAAGAACCTGAGTACAAAGGCCCGCAATTTAGAGAAACTGGACTTTATTTCACGTGAAAGTTAAAGGGGCAGTCCACCCTAAAGCTGAAAATAAGATGCGTTTGATGGGAATTAGTGCTAACTATCCATCAAGGTCATTCTGCTGGGAGTTGCCCAGTTTTTGAGAAATCGACCCTAGAAATGTCAGTCTTCTCTTGAATAGAATGAGAGTGAATGCCATTCTTTCTGTGCTGATTAAAGGGCCAAAATAATACATCAGTAATATTCAACAACAACGTCTCTTACCAGAAATCACGATGCAGTTATTCATGATAATTCACAGGCTTTGTAGTGAGCAGTTCAATGTAGGAACTACTTTCTTCTACCAAACTCCACACACCAGTCGTATCACTGCGCAGAAAACAGGAGCACTGGTGCCCCAGCAATATGACTGCTATGTGGAACCCGACTAAAACATATTTTACAGTTTTAGGGTGAACTGCCCATTTAAATAAATAATTATTGCTTTGTTGAAGCTCATCTTAAGCACCTCCCTCAATGGTACAACAAAATTACCCTTTGAGTAAATCTTCAGGACACATCTCCTTAGCTAGTAGGTTACCTTTCATCTCTAGCTAATGGGAGACTAGATCTATGTGTGCGTGACTAGTGATCAGGTTCCGTTTGAGCGCAGAGCTGCTCTGTCCTTTACCATCCTTAACTACTGTCTATGGGGCAGCATGAAATAGGGGGGCACCTGCTGGCTGCTCAGTCCCTCAGGCATGGGTCCCAGCCGTGGGGGGGGGTTCTTCGCCTCGGACACCATCACATCCAGGAAAACCGAGTCGTCCTCCAGCTTCTCGTCTGAGTAGGAAGACGGACATGAGGCGTCACTGAGGAACACGCAGGGCTTCACACCACGGCTCATCTAGATGGCTTTTTGTTGAAGGATGCAACTCAGCTCATGCCGGTGCTTCAGGGAGCATCCAAGCAGACA
>JAABNX020000143.1:22332808-22345100 GCA_015163995.2 Mormyrus lacerda
AACGGATTAGGTTCAAGTTTTGAGGTACCACTGTAACATAATGGTCTATGGTTGTACTGAGGTTGGATTAAGGTTCTCACCTTGGTCCTCCTGTGAGGTGTCGTTGTAGTTGACCTGCTTTCGAACCCGTTTCCCTTTGCCAAGGTTGCGCGCCAGGTCCTCCTGCTGCTGTTCGTAATGGTGCCTCAGTAGCTTCTCCCAGTAGTCAGGGTCAACGTTCTCTTCCTGCTTGATGATCTCCCGTTGCACCTCCTCCTAGGGGCAGCACATGCAGACGCACATGAGCACTGCATGGTGAGGGGTTAGGTTGCACCAAAAAATGAGTCTTTGGGCCGTTTGTAAGTAACCTCCACCTAAGGTTTAGTAGTAAAGAACATGGAGTGACACCTTCCTAGAGGCACAAGTAACTTAGTAACCCAGTTACTACTCAGGTACAAATCATGAACAAATATAGTAATTGCATGAAATACATGAACCGTTATGACTGATGTATGATGAACCAACATGGGACCTGTATGCAACTAATACTTAGTTAATGTATTAATTAACCATGAACTAAGAGTGTACTGCTACATTATTTGTAGCCCCTCAAGTAAAGGGTTACCGAACATAATAAACACTGATGTTAACTGATTGTTTTCCTAAAGCAGGCGTTTGAATGATGCGTTCAAAAGCATAAATCTGTGGCTATGCTCTATATGACACTCTATGTTTTTTCTAGTAACTGGTGCTGAAAATGAGAGCTCTGTGAATTTACTGTAGATGCTAAATATCAAAGCTCTGCGGCTGCGCGGTAAACAGTACAGAGTGAGGTTTTGCTCATCTGACTTGGGTGCCTATTTTGCTGATGACCATGGGAAGCCCTCACCTCTCCATCCTCCTCCCGCACCACATACTGGGCCACCTTGAAGGAGCTCAGGTACTCGTTCATGTTCTGGATTTCCGTGTCTTCGGTGGCGTCCTGGCTGCGGTCCAGCAGCTTGGAAATCGCATTGTCATCGTAGTGAATCACGCTGCCTTCTTCTCCATCCTTATTGTCCCCTGCAAGCAGGAAAGGGCCCAGAGGCATCATCGGGTCAGGGGACCCCGTCTCCAGGAATTGGCATGGATAAACGAGGGTCACATGATCACAGAATGAGGATGCGGTGTAGCCTCAGGGGAAATACCAGTTAGAATCAGTGGGATGTTACGCGGGATGAAGATTAGATCATCATGTACCGATAGCCTCCACGTCGTCCTTGAAGAGCTCTTCAGTGCCGAACTTCAGGATGTCGTCCAGCTCCTGCTTAGACATGGAGCCCGTCTTGGAGCCCAGGCCGGGCCGCACCACCAGGTGGGTCAGCATCATCTTGCGTTTGGCCACCTGCGTGATGCGCTCCTCTACTGAGGCCCGTGTTACAAACCGGTAGATCATCACCTTCTTGTTCTGGCCAATCCGGTGAGCCCGGCTGAAAGCCTGACAAGGGAAGAGGGCGGCACAGTGGGTAAGGACTCTGTCAGGGAGGCAAAAGATCTCCAGCATCCATGAGGACCTTTGCAGGTATCCTTAATATGCTCTCATCATTAGACTATCATCCAGAAGAACTTCTCCAGTACAGGTCTGTGAAGCTTGGGGCCCATTCCAGGAAGCAATGAACTCAAGGCTGGATACACATGGCAGGACATACACACAATCTCACACCATAGGCACTTTATAGATGCCAGTTCAACCAACCAGAGACTTTTGGACTGCAGAAGGAAAATGAAAGACCTGGAGCAGGAGCAACTCTGGGCAAAATGGGGAGAAAATTCCACACACACAGGACAGGGTCAGGATTTAAACCTCCAGCCTGTAGATGTGAAGCTGGAGTGAGACACTCTATCATGAAACTGAATAATAAAAATACTAATAATAATAATCTATGCCTTCATGATCCATAGGTACATAAAAATACGATGGGAATATTTCTGACAATCATCATCGCAGCACACTCACCTGGATGTCGTTGTGCGGGTTCCAGTCTGAGTCGTAGATGATCACCGTGTCGGCAGAGGCTAGGTTGATTCCCAGTCCGCCGGCTCGGGTCGACAGCAGGAAGCAAAACTGCTGAGCTCCAGGAGCTGCGGAGAAAGGAGTTTGGGTGCATCGCCCTCCAATGAGGTAAAGGGGGACCATAGCCATCTAACAAGCATGAGGAAAACTTAGCCTAAACGTAAATGCTAACAGCATTCTGAACCATAGCCATCTAACAATCATGAGGAAAAGTTAGCCTAAACGTAAATGCTAACAGCATTCTGAACCATAGCCATCTAACAATCATGAGGAAAAGTTAGCCTAAACGTAAATGCTAACAGCATTCTGAATATCAAGAAAATCCATTCGTTTTAGCTGAATATTTGTGAATGACCATTTGCGTGCACAGACTGACTGTTCTAGATGAAATGAGGGGTACAAAAATGTGAAATAGCTTTCTAACGGTTCCCAGTGTTCCTGTACTTGGTGTACCTCTGTGGTACCTGTGCAGCTCCTGTCAAAAAACTATAGGTCGACTTTGTCAAAACAAAATAAAGGGAGGAATCTATTCCCCGCCCCCCCCAAACACCGTACCATTGAATCGGTCGATGGCCTCCTGCCGCAGGCCCCCTGTGATGCCCCCATCTATTCGCTCATATTTGTAGCCCTCAAATTCCAGGAAGTCCTCCAGCAAGTCCAGCATCTTGGTCATCTGAGAGGGAAACGGAGGAGCAGCCAGTGTAGAACTCAGAGAGTAGGTGTTTCTCAATGCCAAGAATACAAAGACCATACTTGCGGTCTTGGCAAGACCAGTCTTACTAACTTGCCTCCCAACAAGAAACCTGGGGCGCAATGAAAACCCACAATTCAATTTAATGGGAAAACACCCAATTTCAGGAAATTCTGTGTGCTATTCCAAAAGAAATTCTGCTTAAATACAGCACCGAAATCCTCACCCTCAAAAACAACTACAGAAATATTTTTAGGAATTTAAAACTATTACGATATGAGGAGACGGGAACAGAACACAGAGGCACGTAGGCTGACCTGGGAGAAGATGAGAACCCTGTGTCCTTCATCTTTGAGTTTCTTCAGCATCTTCTGCAGCAGAGTCAGCTTCCCTGAGGACTTCACCAGCAGGTTCCCATCGTAGGAGCCATTGGGCAGAACGGGGGCTTCCTGCATCCAAACACAGATAAGTGTGGCATCGTGCCCACGCATACCACCAGTGGTGTGGCTTTCAGTATAAGCGCTTCGCTACACACATGCAAATCAAGAGCTTTCAATCAGACCAATTAGGGATCGGCTCTGTGTTTGAATATCATCCCATCAAAGAATAGCAATGGCTTCACGCTGACAGGATTGATTCACAAATACCCGCGAGCAGATACAAACTTCTAACATGGCAAACTTATATTGATTGGTACAGGCGTCTGCGTATGAAGGAAGGACAATTTGCATAATAAGAGAGCTTAGAGCAGGGGTCCTTGACTGCAGCGCTCGGGGTACCTGTGTACACTGGTTCTCTTTCATTTAATGAGCCATGATTGAGCTATTGATTGAATGGCTGACACAATTAAAAACGGCACCACTGCCAACACAGCTGGGGACAGACTGTAATTAGAAAATTACAGGGTGAGTTCATTTGGGCAGAAAGTAGCTTTGAGATTTGGTAACTGTAAACACAGCGTTCCTGCCAATCAAATCTTCTCTTCATTTGATCATTATCAAGTATTATTTGCCGTTTCCAAAAGCTATTCTATGCTTTATTTTCATAGTGATTGTTGCAATTGATTAATAGAAGCCATTGACATTATTACTGTGTTTAAAATTATGTCATAAAATTGCTTTCCTTTTCACCATCACAATTTTTTTTTTCTTTTTTTGTGCAACACATATGTTTGGTGACTCAAACAGTCCGATTCTGGCACGGTGTCTTGGTTGTACTGGTCCGCGATGTGTCCCTACCACAGCAGCCACTGGGAACAGGTAAGGGTGGTTGCAGCATTTCTTCAGGTCCATCATGATGTTGAGCAGCGACACCTGGTTCCCCCCACCCTTGGAGTTCAGTGCTTCGAAATTCCGCGTCAGGATGAACTTGTAATACTTCCTGCATGGCGGGAAGGGCAGAGAGGCCAGTCAGCGGGTGGGAGGAACTTAACTAAGCAAAATGTAAGAGCCAAATGGACAAAACTGCAGGAAATGAACAGGCTGAACGTGGAGTGAGATAAGAGCCAAATGTAACAGAATATTCCATTAAAGAATATCGAAAAAACAAACATGTAAAAGGAAAAGGTTTATAATTTTAATAGGTAACTCAAATCAAATCGAGCTGCATTTGGGCCAAATCTGACACCTTAGGGTTGGATGGATGGGAAAGGGAGTGGGGGGGGGGTACTGAACTGCATGGGACAGACATGGAAAGCGAGAAAGAGAGTCATGGCTGACTTCTGCATGGGACTGAGCTCCACTCGCACAATCAGCTCTGTCTTGGCCGGCATGTTCTTGAAGACATCGGCCTTCAGCCTGCGCAGCATATGCGGCCCCAGTAGGTCGTGCAGCTTCTTGATTTGGTCCTCCTTGGAGATGTCGGCAAACTCCTCCAGGAAGCCTTCCAGGTTGCTGCAAATGGAGAACAGACTCTAAGATGAAGCTGCTTTTCTACAAAGGCCGGCAAGTGGGCGAATAGATCCAGGTCGCGGCTAAACGGTTAAACTGGGACCGGTACATACTTGAAGCGCTCGGGCGTGAGGAAGTTGAGCAGATGAAAGAGCTCCTCAAGGTTGTTCTGCAGAGGGGTCCCAGTGAGGAGCAACTTGTAGTAGATCTTGTAACCATTGAGGATTCTGAAAAACTTCACACAAACCCACAAAGTAAACAGACTCATCACATATGTACCCCAATAAATATCTCGCACTTGACACGCACACCCTAAAGATAGTACTGAATTCCATCGATTGTACGAACTTCTGCATGTCAGAGTTAAAAAATAAATATGCCTTAAAATAGTCGATATGACAACAAGGGTTGATTACCTCTCCTGTACCTAATTTGCATGTAAGCAGCATACAATTTGCATCTAATCATGTCAATGGCACAGCTTAAGAATGGGTGTTTGGGAATTTTTGCATTCTGGACTACGTTACGTTTGGGCAGAGCATTTGTATTGATTGCATTCAACTCTCAAAGCACCCATCTTCACGGCTGTAAAAAAAACACCCTTGGAGGTAAACCTATAATACAGCATGAATGCCAAAAGAGATGTAATTCGTTTACCCGATTACCTGGCTGCAAGACAATCACAGACGCTATAAGCATCTTGCTTGCCTGAATTACAGCAGATTAGCCATTTCACACAGCCCAGAAGCTTCCCAAGCTATCCGTGGTCTGACAGGTGAGGCTGGACTACCTTTGATTGGTTGTTCTTCAGCCTGTGAGCCTCGTCCACCACCAGGCAGGCCCAGCTGATGGAGCCTAGGATGGCTTGATCGATAGTGATGAGCTCGTAGGATGTTAGCAGCACATGGAATTTGATTGGTGTGTCCTTCTGTGGTTGGGGCCGGGCATGTCAAGACCACAAATCAAGCCTTTAAATCATACCACAATATCTCTCAGATAGCAGACACAATACCACCAGCTGTAGGACTTTGCTGATACATTCAAAACTAGCAATCCATAGATGGGCTGCTTTCAGGGCTGATAGTTGACTTCTCTTGAAGACTTCTTACCATTCACCAAGAACAGGAAAATGCGGTGGGAGCTATGGGTAGGAGGTGTGGCCTACCTTCATGCGAAAAACTTTGCGATTTGACTTGACGTTGCTGTCCTCGAAGGTAAACTCGTTCTCTCGAATGACAGACCGGCTTTCCTTGTCGCCGGTGTAGGTCACAACGTAGAAGTCCGGAGCCCACAGCTCAAACTCACGCTCCCAGTTGATAATGGTAGAGAGGGGGGCACTCACCAAGAATGGCCCCTTGGAGTGTCCCTGTTGAGGAAGAATGTCACCATTTATGATAGAAATTCGATAATTCTAATCAGCTTAACTACAAGTTGTGCCATAAAAAATTGACCACCAGGAAACTCACTTCCTTGTAGAGGGAGTAGAGAAAAACTATGGTCTGGACAGTCTTGCCCAATCCCATCTCGTCAGCCAGGATGGTGTCGGTACCCTGTGCCCAGGAAAACCGCAGCCAGTTGAGGCCCTCCAGCTGGTAAGGGTGTAGGGTGCCCCCAGTGGCATTGATATAAAAGGGCTGCTGGTCGAATTTGATGGTCGGCTGGGGCACAAGGGCAATATAAAGAACCTTTCAATCTGCGGTATGATTTTAGTGACTCCCACCTTCACCACACCCACTTCCTACTTACATCCACCAATGGAGTTTCAGGGGGGCGTTCCCGTTTCCCCTCCTCCTTGGCTCGCTTCCCCTTCCTGACCACCATGGGGCGGATGTCTTCCCCAAGAATCTGCTCCCTAGAATGAAGGACAGCAATCACCCGGCTGGTATCTCAGCTCAGCATTTCAGCTGGTGCGCCAATCCGCCATAGCGGGCTTACCTGTGATCCCAGTAGGACTGCTTGAATGGATCGTAGTGAGGTACATCAAAGTCATCCACCTCCCAGGTACACTGGTCGTAGGGAAGGTCCCGCCACTTGATCAGGTAATGCACATCACCCTCCTTATCAAAGCTAACAAACAAGACAGACAAGTCATGGTATTTATCTGGCTTTTGGGTTTTGCATGTTTATAAAATTCTCAGGAGACTGGAACACACCTTGAATAAAATAAATGGCCAAAGTGAATTGGACACTGCTGACTACTGTAGCAACAAGGCCAAAAATTGGGTCAGTGGTGCACTAACACGCATTGCCACTGGTGAACAGAAAGCACCTGTGGTTGACGATCCTGTGGATAATCATCCACTCGGGCTTGATACCATAGCGGTAGAAGCGCTCCTCCATGATGGCGTACTGCGGGTCTTTGCTCTTGCGCTTCTCGCTGTTCAGCTCCTCATCGCCGGAGCCATAGTCGTAGGGTGGAGGGTCCTCCATGTCATTCTTGCGCTGGTAGTTGCGGTACATGACTGTGTGGTACAGCTCCAACTGTGAAAAAGAAAGATGGAGGGAGAGAGAGAGAGAGAGAGAGAGAGAGAGATAGGAAGGTTCCAGTGAGTACTGTGGATCATTTACCCAAGAAGCTACTCATACCTAGATAATCCAGCATAGACATTTTGCAAACACAAGTGATGTACACCACTGGAGGAATTTATAGTCCTTCTTGCCATTAAGTAAGAGCTACTTGCTACCAATTAGCAATTAGCATAAGATAATAGTCACGTTATTAGTCTTGGTTGCCCATCAGTAATTTGCTGGTCATTAGGCTCTGATGGTTAGTGATGATATAAGTCAGGAACATATGGTTGCTGTCAGTGGGAGATTTCATCCAGCCTGAGTTGTTCCCCTTACCTGCAGCTCACTGACCCAGGAACAGTGCCAGTAAGAGAGGCCAGCCCATTTCACAAACAACAACCTCTCAGGGTGGCCCTTCAGGGGGGGTTTGCACAGCGGCATGTCTGTCTCCCTTTCAGCACTGGGTGGGGCCTCAGGAGGCAAGGGGGGGTCCCCCCACATCCAGTGAAGAATCCGCTGTACCTTTCCTTTCAGGGGGGGGCACTGGTGATAGGATGATGAGAGCATATGATATACACTGTGGTTTCCAGGGCATCGATCTCATCAACTTTCATTTATATTTTTATTTCATCCACTGTCAAAACAAAACTGGGAATTATAAAGATATCCCTGAGATCAACAGCAACCTGGTCTTCACCCATCAAAAGGACTGATGCCATTTAATGTACATAGCCTCACAACACCAGCAAGTTTTGGCTCTATGAAAGACTATTTAACTATTTAAAATAAGTTTAGACTTTGAACCGTGAGGACCAAAGCAGAAAACACAACAGACAAAACCAGTAGGAAAGTTATTATCTCCCTACTTAAGTTGTCAGAAAAGGAGAACCAATGGTGCAGAGGAAATCCAGAAGCTGATTGGCTCAGATGGTGTCACTCACCATGCAGCGTGGACAGAGCCACTCCCCATTGGGTATCTCGGGCAGGGGGGGGTTGAGGCAGTGGATGTGGTAGGAGGATGGGCAGGTGTCACAGCAAAGCAGCTCACCACCGTCTTTGCACACCCGGCAGAACTCCATGTGGTCGTCCTCTTCCTCACCAGCAGCATCCTCCTCTTCCTCATCATCATCTTTGGCTTCCCATTGGATTCCCTCCTTTTCCTGTGTGCACACATACACACACACACATGAAATCACATACACACCCTTCTTAAGCAGAGCTGTAGACATGATGAATTTAAGGACAGTTATTACTACCTAGTTGTACAGGCTTACGTCAAGTTACGCCTGTTCGAGTCACATACGATGACATTTACATCCAATGTCTGTAGTAAATAATATACACTGATCGAGAGACACCTGACAGTGGATGCAGTAGGACACTGGCTGGTGTATCGCTCAGTGTAAAAGGACCAGGAGAATCGGCAGCACTGTCAGCCATATAATGACCCACTGCCCATATCTAATTTGTAATACAGTAAGCATACAGTAATGCATAAGTGACGGACAGCTAAAATATCAAGGCATGCCCAAACTGACTTGCGTCTGATCTTAAATGCGAACGCAAGTCGATGCGAGGCTGTATAGGTCAGTATAGGCATAGAAAAGTTATTACTGTATCTGTAACAGTCCTAATACAGGTGTATTTGATGTCAGAATAAGGGTCTCCAACTATTTTTCAGCAACACAAAGCCACCAACCGGTGATCACTAGGTTAGATATAAGAAAGACCAGGTAAGATATGCGGGCCATAAATATTTTTACGATTAAGAGCAATTATGCGCAGGAAAAGCACATGCAGGAAAGGCCTGTGTCAGCACAGCTGAAGTGTGACACAGCTAAACACAGGTTAGCACAGCTAAGCCGAGGTAAGGCATGTCTCACACAGTGGGGGCAGCTCCACTTGCCCTCCGGGGCCTTTTCCAGCTCGGGGTCGAGGCACACCAGGTGGTAGGCCCGTGGACAGGTGTCACACAGGATGATCTCGCCGCCCTGCTGGCACACCTCGCAGTAGTCCTGGTGGTCCGTCTCATAGCCATCCCCATCCTCTCCTGTAGGAGGCGCCGGTGAGGACAGCCATTAAGGTTATAGATTTACTTATTAATGCTCATATTCAATGTTTAGTAACAAGATCCATGGGGAGGTATCCTTAACCAAGGTGCTTCAATTACTTTATTCAAATAACCAGCGGACTGAATTATTCTTAGATGTAAAAGAAAATTTACAACTATATACAAACAACGGACAACTAAATAAGAAAAGCACATGCAACATGTGTGAAAGGTGTTCTTCTTGGTTAAATATAAAAACATAAAAAATATTAAAAAATGAAACTCCGCCTTCTGTACCAAGCACTCAAAGTTCAGTTGAAAGATAATTCGATGGATGGATGGATGGATGGTGTAATAAGAACAATGCAGGGTGGGACATCAGCTAATTATCGAACAATTTCACTATCTGAAAAAAGATCTTTTGAAATGCTCCAAACATGGATATAAAATATTGTTAATAACCCAAAGGCATAAAAACCCAAAGTAAGAAATTGGTAGAAATCTAATCCTTGCTATGTTTCTTGAATGCCACAATTTAGGACTGATCCACCACTGTGGAACTGTCAAGTGACGAAGGTCCAACCAGATTCCAACATAAGCTGTAGTCGTCTGAAAAGAGGTCATTGCTAGACACAACTTAATTCACAGAAGTTCTGCCTCATGTGGACAGGCCTGGTTTATCAGTTCAGTTACACTGAGATCTTGGGTTCGAGTTCTCAGGCCTCCACACCTTTCCTAACCAGGTTCTACAAACACGCCAAACCTACTCTTCCTCTTCTTGCGCCCCCTCCGGGCCTTTTTCTTGGGTGCCACAGAGGTGTCTGAGAGCACAGAGACACTGTGGATGCTGACATCATCAAAGTCAGACTCCTCAAAGAAGTCCTCTTCACTCTGGGGACAGGAAAAGTGACTCTTATCAAGAAACCAAATCAGCGTGCTCGGACTTCATGCTGTAGGAAGTCCATAAAAGGGCACAGGCCCACGAATCATGGGGAGAGCCACAGACCCATGAAAGTCACCCCGTGGCGGGCCAGTAGAAACAACTGTTCGGGCAGCTGTTGAGCGCATTTGTTGGCGGACGGGTGGAAAGCAGCGGAAGGTGGGCGCTCACCGACGATGCCTTTCTCCTCTTCCCGCTCTGCCCGTGTTTCGGCTTCGTCTTTTTGCCCTTGCCTTTCTTCTTGTTTTCCTTGGAGCTTTTACACTTCCGCCTCACCCCGGGACCTAGGAAAACAAGGTATACCTCTGACTATTAAATAATAATAAATTTGATGGATGCCCATTTCTTTTTATGGCGGTACCTGTACATTTTAAGTTCATCGATTTCTGACAATCTATTCATTCGGTATCTATTGGAAGAACAAAGGTTCTTTATGTCCTGGGGGGGTGCTCACCCTTTCCTTCTTTGGTTTTGGCTTTTCGGATGGCCCCTCCCTGAGAAGACTGCTGAGAACTGCCGATAGAGATGGGGGCTGCTACGGTAACCGTTTCCACGGCAGCGGCCACGGCTGCAGCCACGGCAGTAGCGGAGGTGCCCTTGAAGGGGTTGTTGGCACTGAACTCCCGCCACTTGGCGCCGAGCACCGTCATCATCTTGGACATGGGGATTTTGGGGTTCTTTTTGGCAATAAGGGGCCTTATCCCAAAAAACAAGGGTGGGGGGACAGGAGTGGGGGGAGTGGGCAAAAAGAGAATGCACCAAAACTGAGGTTCACCTTCTTCACACTGATCAGGCCATTACACGATTACTTTTCACTAGACTCTGAAGAACCTCTGCTAAACAACGAAACGATGCCTTCAAACATATGCTGATGGTAGCTGAGCCACATGCTGACACATGACATCACACAAAGCGGATGTGCAGCAAAAGGCAGAGAGGCTGTACAGGACGTGAGCCGGCCTGGCAGGAGGAAGTGCAAGGGCCTACCTGAGAAACTGACTGAAGGCCTTGTAGTTGGTGAGGGTCCGGTAGTCTTCTTCGGAGAAGGTGTATTCAACATTCTCAAGACCCCATTCTTGCATGAGCTGACAGGAGGACTTCGGTTCCTGAGAGGAGAGAGGAGTATTTTGCGAGAAGTCCATCAAAGCAAAACAGGAGAGACGCCCAGCCAAGCACGAGCTTACCTTCATCCCGCCATCGTCTTCATCCTCTTCATCCTCTTCATCTTTCTTCCTCCGTTTGACTCTCTTCTCTTTCTTCTCCTTCGGTTTTTTCTTTTTCTTCTTAACGGGGGCATAGCTGCTGTTCTCGCTTTCGGACAGCTCCCCCAGGTCGTCCTCCCGCTCCGAGGCGTCTTCCGGGTCGCTAGCTCCACCCTGTCACCGCCAGTGGTCAACCGGACACTCACACCCATGGAAAGCTGACCCCTTAAGTGTAAGCAGCTCTCTGTCTCGTTTAATAATGCGGTGAAACTATGCCAGACTATGTTACGCACACAAACACAATACTGAAAGCTAAGTACTTCCTGTTGTCATTTTGAATCAGATTATCGCTCAGCAATAATGTGCAATATCACTCCCTGTTGCTGGTGATAAGAAGAAACAATTTCAGGGAAAAAGCAAATTCGTATAACCTAATAACTGGCTTCCTCCAGCAACCGAATATAAAATGAAATAATTATTTTGCAATTTGTTTCCTTTTTTTGAGTGGATTGAAGGTCTGAGAGGACAGGAGGAAGAGCAGAAGGTGGAGGAGGAGTTTGGTCACATCCGAATGTTTACACACCACAATCCAGCTCAGAGAGCGGCAGCTGCAGCACTGCCAGAGCACACATCAATCACCCAGGCACCCAGCCAATCAGAACGCAAGACAGCTCAGCGAATAAAAGTCTTGGCCAATGGGATCGCGAGGCAGCTTGGCTAATAAAAGATTTAGTCTCAGATACCATAGCACTGTAATAGGGCCACCTGCCCTCCCCATTCTCTTGCCCACACCCCTACTCCCCCCTCGTCCTCCCCCTCAGTGACTGGCAGGTACTCGATGGGCCCCGAAAAATGACATGTGCAGGCACTATCCTGCCACCTCCCTAGATTCAGGTGGGGGGAGGCTTGCCATGCCGCAGAATACCGCCGAGCGCCGGTTACCATGGTTACCCCACTGCGCAGCGTCTGGACTCCCCCCC
>JAABNX020000143.1:22345200-22355328 GCA_015163995.2 Mormyrus lacerda
CAGCCAGGGACGGATTATGGGGTGTGTGGGCACAACTTACCCGCGGCCCCCCCCCCCACCAGCAGCTAATGGGAGAGCGCCCCCCCCCACCATCCAATCAGAGTCCTTTGCATAACAAGTCCGTCTAGACAAATCTCATTTACAATCTCCAGGGAAGATGGAGGGGTTCTGAATGATTACAGGGTGGATGCTGTGGTGAGGGGCGCTGGAGAGAAAGCAGAGATTCACAGCACCCATCCACAAACAGTCTGAGTCTTTCTCAATCTGACCCAGCGCACGGAGATTCAAATCGGCCCCCGGAGGAGCATCTGATTCGCACATCGGCAGATCTGAACAGAAGCTGTAGGGTCCCTGAGATCACATACAAAGCCGCCATCCGAAGGAGCAGCTTAGCTTCTCGGTGCATCCTGCCTGCTCTGCTACATAGACGCTTCAGCCTGCTCTCCTCATCACGACCTGCTCGCAGAAGCCGGCGGCTGCTGCATCTCCTCAGCCACACACCAACCCAGCACCAGCACTTAACCACAGAGGCCCGGGTCGCTCTCCTGTGAGGAACCTCCCCAGCCCTCTGCACCCATAAACACGTAACCGTGCCGTCAAGGAGACTGATGGCTTCTCTGCTTTGCACGGCTTGCCTGTAGGGTGGGGGGGGGGGGTACTATGTCGAGTGCCACCCACGGACAGGAAAGGGGTTCCCACACATTAAAGCTGATAAACTCAGCATGCCAGGAACACAGCTGGGGGTGGGAGATCGCCATACTGCGGGGATTCCTCCCTCATCACTTCACTAAAGGGGTCCATCACAGGGGTCACGGGAAACTGGGAGATAGAGGCACTAGGGACAAGATATTTAGCACCGGGCTGGCCTGCAGATCGGCCTTCAGCGGGAGGTGTACAGTCGCTTTATAAGTGGTACAGAAGGTCTCCTTCTTATCCATATAATTAAAAATTTGAACGCGATGAAAAAGCAGAAATGAATCTTACAACCATTCAGTTAGCTGAAATATTCTTCCGGTGAAACTCTCTTTTTTTTCTTTGTACTGTCACACACAGAATCTGCAAGCAGCATTTCAGCAGTAGATAATAATTTAATAGGCACCTTTCTAAGCACCCACCCCCACCAGCCAAAACTGCAGTAAGATGTGTGTGTGCCCAGTGCATGAAGCTTGTCATTGGCACGCCACTGCTTGGGGTGGGGGGGGACAGCCTCACTGCTTCCTGCTCTGTATCCTGTCACGTCAGGTTCGCTTACAATGGCATCGCTTCTGAATGAATCGCCCGAGGACCGCCCCCTACTGGTCTAGACTCAGATCCTCTTTTCCTGCCTGTTTCTGTCCATGCTGCCCTCTCCTGCTTTTCAGGGTCCACCTTCCTCCTGCTTTTCATCCTCCAAGGTCTACTGAATGGCCCATTGCCCGCAGCGTCCATTTCAGTGATCTCATGTGGCAGGTATTGTCTCAGTTAGCATTGTGGACTGCTGGGGTCTGTCTGTCACCAGTTCTTTACTGAGAGGTACTACTCCTGCCTTTCTGTTTTCAGTTTATTAAATAAATATTCAGCTCCATATCATATCTCTCGCTTATAGTCACCCAGATTGTTTCGCAGGTCAAAATGGACAAAATGTTTACTCACTAAACGTTTGAATTTTTCTTCATTTTTCAGGTCTAAAATTAGCTCTGAAATGATGCAACAGCAGTATGCATCTCCCACGTGATTTCCCATCATCCTTTACTACATGACATCACTGCACAGCATATTTTATGGCTGCCTGGAAATCAACCGGCAACAGAAATCTAAAGACCTCAAGGAACATGCCGGATAGCTACAGAGGAAACAAAGTTTATGATCCCAGTTCAAGCTTCGGAGGGTCCA
Source organism: Mormyrus lacerda (assembly GCA_015163995.2). Taxonomy (NCBI): domain Eukaryota; kingdom Metazoa; phylum Chordata; class Actinopteri; order Osteoglossiformes; family Mormyridae; genus Mormyrus; species Mormyrus lacerda. The sequence goes on from JAABNX020000143.1 coordinate 22,347,073, forward strand.
GCTGGGCACTTAAACTAGAATGGCTCCATCAAACATCAGGCTGAACACATAAATGTAACGGAAGCACCGGAAGCGGCTTCATATCGAAAATTCTGAAAAGAGCCTTACCTCCTTCATCCTCTTCTTCACCTTGGCTGTCATGCTCTCCTTTACCTTGTGCTTTTTCTTCTTCTTAGACTCAGTAAGCGGACCATCTTCGGAAAACAGCCGGTCCAGGGTCGCCAAGGGAACCGGCACCACCTCAGCCTCCTCGTCCTCGTCTGGTTGGGGAACCAACGTGACATGTCAGTGCAGCGGCCACCCATCCACACCAGGCAGCAAAAATGGGCGGCTGGTAGAGGCTCAGCCAAGGAAACTTGAGACCCACGCTAGCAATTTTCAGCGGGGCTGTAACTCATTAGCGATTGCTAAAGCATGTCTTTGCAGTATCCACATGCAGGGTGCCTGTTTGCCAAGTTCCCCTTTAGCATTAGCTACATCAGGCAGACCAGATAAGGTCCGACATCACGTGCTTTGAAAATTCCTTTTTCATTTCAGTTGGTGAAGCAGCCCCGGATCATTTCTGGAAATGACGAAACCAGCTGCAAATTTTTTTTTCCAAAATAAATATATAAATATGCAGAGGAATTGGAATTGAATCATTTCAGAAGCACTGGCTGTCGCCGTGTGGAGCACCGGCCTATTTCCAGTCCGGGTCTGATTAGCGTGTCGGACGCGGTGCTGGTGGCGGGGCAGGCTCCCTCCAGGCCTCAAACTCCCCCACAGTCGAAGTAGGTCAGGGAGGGACAGCATGGAGTGGGGGCAACTCCAGACGGTGGAGGAGAAGCCCTGTGCTAACGGCATGCCGGGCAGCCGAGACCGGGGACATGACAGGACCACTCAGCTGAATCCGCTAACAAGCAGCCCAGCAGGCTGTCACCTTCCCCTGGAGATGGGCGACATTAAGACCCCATTTAACCTGTCTTTAGCTATGCCTGGGGCTTGGGAGTGGGTGGGGGGGGGGGTCTGCGGCTCCACAGTGGCTAAGGGGCTATAGCGTGGCTGGGGACTATGCAGGACCCAAACCGCATCTGCAGAGATGCATGCTGCACCACACTTTTGGGTCCTCTGTTTGAAGGGTTTCCCTCTCGCCACGAACCAGCGTCAGGATTTAGGCTAGAGTGTCTGCAGAGGCTCCACCGGGGGTAATTTCTGCCACGTATGGAAATCACGTCGGCCACCACACACCTCGCTGCCAAGCATTCGGCAGAATCCGGCACCCTCTGAGATGCACAGAGCCGTGACCTTTACTGACCAAAAGCGGTGTTCAATTCACCTCTCGTAAATATTTTGTGCCGTGTTTTACCATGGGAGTTCCGATCCACTCAGCAGCACTAAACCACAGCTCTCGATCTGCGAGCAAGACGCCTCCTTGCGAATTCCCATGGATAAAGCTTTAACTTTGTAATCCTTAGAAGGTTATCTGAGCCGGGGAATCCCCCTCACCTGAAGTGATCGTGGCTGGGACGCGAGCGGGCTTATCGGCAGCCTGTGGGCCGCCTCTACTGCCACGGGCGCAGAACTCCGCCACATATCCACACACCGGTGAGGTTAACAAGGACACAGCAGAAGAAGGACGTATCTCTTCATGCTGTAGCTCGTTGGACGATCGCAAGAAGATGCATCCCAAGGCCCCAGTAGAGTGGACATTGCCCGGCAAACTCACCCCCATGAACCACCCATAGTCCTGGCTGGGCAATCAAAGATGGTAGTGTAGTGCTGACCTTCCTGGAAAAGCCTTAAGATCAGCACTCTGCATTATGTAGGAGCTTTGTGGCACGGCCCTGCTAGGAAACCCGCTGTTTATGGGAAAACACATTAGCCGTCTGACATATTCCAAATGGAACTGTCAGGTTAATGGTGCTGGGGCTACTTAAGCTAGCCAGCTGGGCAGAATACCCCCTTCATCACAGAGAGACGCAAACGCCTGCAAGTGCATGAATACATGCGAGAACAAATGAGAAATGGGGTGTCACATTTCGCCCCACGATGCCAACCGAAAGAGTAACATGCTATAATCAGAGGGACAAGATCCAGTGCTCCACAGCAGACGAAAAAGCTTTTGCCTATTAGCTAAGTAAAAATAAAACTTAAAATGCAAGGGACCATCATGCTTTTCTACCCGTCCTTAGGAAAAGGGCAGCCCAAACAAGAGAGAGCAAGAACCTGAACACAGAGAGGAGCAGAAAGCACAACATTTAGAAGGAGAAGGAGCAGAAGAATGACCAAAGTGAAGAAAGGGATGGCGGGAACAGAATCGGGGGTGCTGTGGGATCAGGACCAAAACAGGAAGAGGAAAGTAAACAGAGAGACTGGAGGTGGAGCAAGTTTTAGCTAAGGAACAGGCCCAACGTTAAGGCAGAAGCTGAACATCAGGGGCAGAGTCAAGGATAAGTAAGCAACAGCAGCGGCGGAAGGGCAGAAGGAGCACTAGCTGGAGAGGAGGTAACTTAATTCTAATAAGCCCCTGGCACGACACTGTGCCAGGCCCTCGAGCCCGGCACTCCTTAAATTACCCTCCCAGCAACGCTGGCTTACTCTCACACATCTCCTTCATGGAAGGCCTCCAAACCACCTCAGGACAAACAAATTCATTTTGTTTCAGCTCAAGAGATCTGAATTTAACGACACTGCAGCTTCGTTTTATTTCATCACAAGTGAAAATGCTGTGGGCGCCAAGGCGTCTCTGAATAAGCCTGCCTCCCCTTTCCTTATTTTCTGCTACCAAGCTGTTTCTTTATAGACATTGTGTGAGCTTTCTGAAACAGCAGACGCAATTTTCAAGCAAAATTCATATATACTTTGATTTCACGGTACCTGACCTTATACTTCTCAATTCCATTGTGCATTTTAATTCCCCCCCGCCCCCCCCAAAAAATGAGTGCATTTTAATTCTCTCAGTAATTCTCAAAGCCATATCGTCAGCGCACATTATTCTGCTGTTCCTTTAAATATAACTACAGACGAGGTATGATTTGAATTTGTGTATTTTGGGGTTAAAATTTAAGCTACAGCTACTTGAGAAATATACCAGGACTGCCGGACTGTTCCGCAAACTCCTACGGATGAAAGAAGGAAGAAAGGGAGAATCCGAGGGACTGATGAAAAGGGCAGACAGTAGGAACCCGGGAGGAAAGGAAAAGCGTCTAAATAACCTTGAAAAGAGTGCTGTTGTCTTTTCCAATATGGGCAAACAAAAAAAGCCACAGGAAGCCTCACCGGTAGGGCTTCGTGCGAAAATGCACTGTAGGTAGTAATATGCGAGAGGCTTATTCCTGGTAATAACTGTCCCATAAATTACGCCTGTATGTCACGTCCAGTGCTGTGGCTCTGAATTACTTAGTTTATACACTATACTCTATTTTCCACCTGCAATAACAGAATGCAAAAGAGGCGGGGAGAAATCGATGCCGTTTCCAGCTTGCCCTTGTATTTAATCTAGTATTAATTTAGTCACGGCCAAGAGCAGGCTGAAGGGTGGAGCAGGGTGGGGGGAGCTATGAATGCATTGATTTTATTGACGAAAGTGACACCGCGGTATGGAAAGGGAGGCCGTATTGCGAGACACTTCATCACGGCGCCCCAGCTATGACACAACCAGTGAATCCACAGGGGCCCCAAAGACCCCTGGCTGGGAGATTGATGAGCCCAGCTCCGTAGCCGCTGGCAGTGCGCCCTGGTCCGCGTCCCTCCAGGTGGCGATTAACCAGCAGCGTAAATAAAAGCTGAACACGACGCAGCGCTGACGGGCGGGGAGGGGGGAGTGTCTCATACAGTAAAAGCCCAAGGCGTGGGTATCCTGTCAGCCTTTCAAAACCTTTATTCTCAAAAAGCCGCCGCAAGTCCCGTCGCAGAACCTGCCAGCTTTGCCATTTCTCCGTCTTTCGTTTAGCGCTAAGGGTTATTTTTCAGGCGGGACGTTGACAACAAAGAAAAGACAGTAAGGGAGACTCCCTCAAGGAATCCCCCTTCATCCCTCTTTTTTTGTTATCCCTTGACCACGTAACGGGTAATGGTCCACTGATAGCCCCGCCCACAAACACCTCGATCTCTTTATTGTGATGGTAATTATTATTATTACTAGTAGTAGCAGTAGTAGTAGTGATAATAACAGTTAGTTGTCTTTGGCCTCTTTTCGGCTTGGCTGACAGGCGTTTCTCCGGGGTGCTACAGGCAGCGTCCCTCTCCCTTTTCTGGACAGCTGGGGATGACGCCTGTTTATTGGCTGAATGTTTTCCTGGGTCACACGTGGCTGCGGTCTTTACCCCATGCGAGCAACACTGAACACCTGGAGTCTCCCAAATAGCAGTACATCTTATAATATAACATGAATAAAACGATGATCCGGGAGAGAATATACCTAAAATATAGTCCCGACCAAGACGGGGTTAAACAACTTAAAACAAAAACATTTTCCGGTTGGTAATGTTTATTTGCCCCCACCAATAAATTACATTATCATGCTTCATTACACAGAAGTGTGACCTAAACGTTATTGTAAATGTAAATACTGAGAATGCGCAGTGACGTCCTAAATTTCACAGGCCCAACTATTGTGTAATTTCTTTAAAAAAATACAATTATTATTACTGATAATAGCAAACAAAAATAAACGTCATAGTGGATCAACGAAGAGATAACAGGCAGCACCCATTCATGTATTTGCCTCGTATGTTTTCTCAGTGGAGTAGCTAAATGTATTTATTTCACTCACATGGCGAGAAGCAGAATAATTAGGTAACCAAATCAGACATGCAACAAAATGGTGCATCTACTCAGATGCATATATCTGTATACAGACAACGGTCTCCGTAAATAAAACGGAAGATAAAAATTTTACGCAAATAAATAAATTGCTCTACGGAAAGAGTCCGTCTCATTCCACTCAACTTCAAAGAAAAAAAAAGAGGAAAAATGATATTCATGTAGCGCCACCTCACAGCTGCATGGCACCGACCGCGGCTACCTTTTTAACATCTAGGCTTTTTGCCACTAACCGCTAAAAGGCGTATGCGCTACAGAGACCGAGGACAGAATATTACAGGTCACGCGTGCAAGTAAATTAGGCTGAGCCCCCAGGCGTGCTGTCATTATCACCCCCCCTCCCTTAAGTCTACAATATCGCAGGGCAAGCCCTTTTCCCCCCGCATTCGGTGAAGCGTACTTGGCGGTACGGTGCACATCCGAACTACAGAAATCCCATCCACTTTTACGCTCTCACCTGGCATTTCGTCTTCGAAATCCATGTCGTCTTGACCCTCGTCTTCATTACTTAGCGACCCCGGCATCTTTACCGCATACGGCACCTTCACAAAAAAGAATCACACTCCTGCTATAGTGCAAAGTACACTGCAAAACTTAACCCCAACGCACTTTGGAAACGTCTACACGAAACGAAATCCGTTCAGCACTGACGAAGACCCTTTTATTTTATTTATTTATTTTTTTCAAGAAAGATGGCTGCCCTCTTTTTTTAAGGAGCAAAAAAATTCTCTTTCCCCTCTCCCTCTTCTCTGTCCAAATCCTCCAGTCTGAAAATAAAAAAGAGACAAAAATGGAACACACATGCCCAGATTGTGACGTCTGGTCTGTTGCCATGGCGATACATCCCATAATTTCTCCCCTCCCAACACAACTAGTTAGTCATGCCCTCCTGGTTACCAGTTTTACTAGTCGTGCGCTGTGCTGCAAGTGTCCGTGACAGGAGCGGCTATTTCTGGCTTCCCCTCTCCCCTGTTTCGCCTTCAAAGTCCGCACAATACGAGGTTACGCCAGGATACGGCGAAGAACTTCACAAAATCCTGATTGCTCTGCATTTACCCCGGCGAATAAATACGGACGGCAGATCTCTTTTGTGCCACTGCCAGTCCCCGTGTCTCCTCTGCATGTGGCGAATCAAGAGCATTAGAAGTGCGTGCTGGCTGCTCTACCTAAGGGCACCCTAACCAACGAGGCAGTCTAGTTAGTGAGATACCTGGAGAGTGACCCAATACGGTCGAAAGACGGGCTAAATGCTGTGGGGAAAAAACGCACTTCTTGAAAATTAGACCTGGTCACAGGAACAAAAAGAGACTCTTTACAAATAATTCCAGTAAGGGGCTTTGTCACGGCATCTTTGCGACCGCGATGAGGGGGACAGACAAGAGTTATAAAGACACAGGTGTGAGGCGGACGCGGCATCTTCATCAAAGGCAGGAGTATCGGCGTTAGGGGAACATTTAACCGTTCGTGCGCTGGAAAACATCCCGCCGTCGTGTATGTAAGAACTGCGCACTGTTTGTGTGTGTGTGTGTGTGTGTGTGTGTGTGGGGCGAGGGGGGGGTCAAATAAATAAAAACAAGACGCTACAAAACCAGCCGGTCCATCCTCTACGAAGGTTGCTGTGCACGATACGGACTGAGCGCCCGGGGTGGATTTTGCGGTTGTCAAGGTTACAGATGCTGCAAGAGATGAAAATTAGTAATAGAAGGTACCGCCATCGGATGGTGTTTTTGTTGTGTTGTCGCACAAGGACACACCGGTGGATCCGGCATCACACGAGCAAGTTCGCAGCGCGCGGGGAGGCTGCACGGCTGCGCCCCCCCACGCCCCGCCCACCCTGCGACGTCAGTCATTCCGGCCCATTCAGTTCTCCGTTTTAACATCCCTGGAGCCTTGCACACTGCCACACGAAGAGGGAGCGGCATTGATGTCTCCGTGAAATCTCACGCGAAAGATTTAAAATCTAATAAGTGACAGGTAAATCACAATGACTGCGAATATTTCTGTATAATTAGCAAAATATTTTTGCTGATGCTTAACATTGGTCTACAAATAAAACGTCTATACACAGAAAACACCTGCAAATTCAGCACCAATTAAATAGAATAATTTCTCATTAAGGTTCTAATTTAAATGTAGACTTATCAATGATTAAAGTCTAACATTTTTCAGTGCATCATTTCTCTGACAAGTTTTATCCATACAATAATGACCCAGACTAGTTGGTTTGTCATCAGCAGGGGTACTTTAATGCACAAGGTAACCCAGTCAGAAGGCCAGGGTGCTCCACTAAGCTTGTTGGGATCTGCTGTGCAGTTGACAGCCAGTCCACAGTGCTGCCTAAAAGGAGGTGAAGACATGAACAGGCAGATCCAAACTTTTACATTAATTTCTCTCGGAAACCTCAAAACAAAAACCAAAGCAAGGATGACTGTATAGTTTTTTTATTCAATATACAAAATCAGGAAAACACATAAGGTTCAGTCCTCATCTTCCTCCTCCTCTTCATCCTGGTTGATTTGGAAGTAGCGCAGCTCATAGCTCTCCTTGGTGTTGGCCACCACACGGAGCCAGTCTCTTAGGTTGTTCTTCTTCAAATACTTCTTTGTCAGGTACTTCAGGTACCTGAAAAATAAAAACACTTTCTTGACACCAGCCCAGGCCCCCAAAGTCACCAGAGAAAGAAATGTCCCATTCTCCCATTTTCTCTAAACCCAACATCGTAATACTCGGCTGTTAAAGCAAGGGAGCACAGATCTGGATATCTGCTGCAGTGATACCCTGAACAACATAAATGTGACTGACATCTAAATGTCTGAATCTATGACTATCAACCAAGTTGCTTACCCGTCACCGGCGTAGGAAAGTGAAATCAGGGCTCACGGGAGTTTAACTTACACGCCCAATGGTCCAACAAATCAGGTGTCTCGGTCCCGCCTCCTCTACAATCTGATTGGTCGTCTCGCTGAACCAGTAATTTTTTTTCCTTCTGCCCTCAGAACATTGTTGTGTAAGTAAACCTTTCACAAGCAAAGGCGGGACGGTTACAGGTTTTGGGACATGTGAAACAATGTCAGATGATGATGCCGAGATTGAGATGAGCTAATCCCACCTGTTACATAAACCCAAGGTCTCACTTTCAGTCAGATGGTGCCTCATAACCGACCAGTTCACTCAGGGCACCAAAGGGGCTCCAAAGAGACTACATCACAGAACTAACACAGAGAGCTCAGACACAGACCAGGAACCTCCACAGAAGTTGCATAATGATGTTTTGAGAAATAGATAAATATATGCACTAGATCCAATAAATATTACAGCAATAAGATTTATGGGGGCAGCATGTGGCTCAGTGAGCTTGTAATCACAAGGTCGTAGGTTCAAACCCAGCCTCAGCATGTCTGCGGGTCCTTCAGCAAGACCCTTAACCCCCAGCTCCCTGGGCGCCCCAACAGG
>JAABNX020000143.1:22374739-22390923 GCA_015163995.2 Mormyrus lacerda
CTGAGTAAATACTAATAACGGTCAAAGGCATCAGGACTGACACGGACGAGCTGTGAAATTCACCACAAGGAGAACCAATCAACCAATCAGCTGAGTACTATGTGACTGTGACTCTAAGTTCAATTGGTTGGTTGAAACAAAATCCTGGTTTGGATTTTTACTTTCTGGACCTGAAATGTCCACCTCTGAGGAGAACTGGGAAAACCCAACACCCTCTTTTTTTGCCCCTCTGACAGATTCATACCAATGTTTTTCCTGTGCTGCTTTTCCAGAAAACAATGTGGACTCACCCTCATTCCAAATCAGGGCACTAACAAAGAAAACATAAATGAGTACGGAATATTTTGTCTCACAAAGACAATATTTAATAAAAATCCCCTGGTCTGCGCATAACGAAGAGGTAGCCACTATCTCTCCGCTCACGGAAGGTCTGGTGTGAAGGACACGGAAAGCGCCAAGCAGGAAAGAGAAGGCGGCATTGGAGCTTCCACGCAGGACGTCATGGTCTCTTCAGCGCACAGAGAGACCCCTGTGGCATTTGACCATTAACGTTATCCACATACTCCACCCACCTGTTCCTCCAGCCCCTAAACTGCATTATCTGGACCTCCAGAGTCATCGCTTATCACAAGCTTTGATGGGTCTCCTCTAAGGTTGCAAAAGTCTGAGAATTTTCCATTAATTCCCATATATTCCCCATTATTCCCACGAAAAGTTTCCAAAATTCCTTAGGTTAACTTCCCATAGAATGGAACGTTTCTGGAAAGGTTGTGGAAATTTACCTGCCCTTTGCAACCCCTGTCTCCCCAGAGTCTAAGATTCTATCTGGATTCCCGGGATGAAGGGCAAGCCAGTGGGAACCTTGCGCTTGTAGTCCAGGTATTCCTCACCGAAGAAGAGGATGAGGGACAGCTCTTCCTCCTCGACACGCTCCCGAAAGAAGCGCCAGCTGGCTAAGGTGTATCCCAGCAGGCAGAGGGGGTTGCAGAGCATCACCTATAACACACAAACCCCACGGAGGATGTTAACCAGGCCAGTGGGGCAGCGAACACCAAAGTCCTTAAGAACGTGAATCCATTACCTAGGAGACAGCAGCTCAAATACCAGCAGAGGTCCAGAGGTTCAGGTCCAGAAAGTAAAATTCCAAACCAAGATTTTGTTTCAACCATCCAGTTGAGCATACAGAGTCGCAGTCACAGAGTACTAAACTATTTGGTTGAAACAAAATCCCTGTCTGGATTTTTTCTTTCTGGACCAGATTTATCTACCTTTGAATCCCAGAAAATGGTCTTACCTTCTCACAAAGCCATTCAAATAGAATAATTTTTATGAACAATTAAGGAATTTCTTAAACACCAGGCTGAGCATCACAAACTTACCATAAAAGAGTCTGGTGTCCTGCACACCTTACTGATGTGAACTAACCAAACTGTTACTAAGAACTTAAAGAAGCTGTTAGCATATTTTGATCATTATACCATCTGCTACATTATATTGAGGCTATGAAGGATCCAACCAGTGGATCCTTCACAACTTGGAAAAAGGACACTCTCTTAGGCCGCAAATGAAGGAACCCGCGAAATGGAACAGCCTTGTCGGGTCACTGTGACGCTTTCAGTCTTTGAAATGAGCCTTAGAATCATGCAGCCCCGGAATTTGGACACAGCCATCTTCTTACTGACACTGTCCTCATTTAGACGACCTGCCAAGAGCTTCATCACAGCAGAATACACACAACCAAATGAGCCGGCCGTGCTGGTCACTACAAGACGTACGTGATTCCCACCTGCGTGCCAATGCTCCAGTAGAACCAGCCCACATAGGACGGGTGGCGACAGCAGGAGTAGATGCCGGCGGTCACTAGCACATGACTCTGGGCCTTTTCATTCTGGACAATGTGGTTAAAGTTGGATCCAGCTGTCATCATGGCCGACTTACGCAGACCCTCCCCAGAGAGGACCATGAGAAGTCCAAGTAGACTCAGCCATCTCCACTGCTTCAGGTCTGAGTGGGATTAAGGGGGTGACATGGAGACCACCGTGGAGGGTAGTGCATAGAAACTATACCATAATATGATGGTAGAAGGTACAGGGATGCAAAGGTAGAAACTCAATACTACGGTTAACCTCATACTAGATGAGCATGGCCCCCTATCTTCTCCTGTAAAACGTAAACACACACACACACACACACACACACAACTGTCACAAATGCAATATAAACTGTCAGAAAAAAGAACACTGATTTGTACCTTTGCTTGTCACTGGGGCTATACCCTCAAGGGTCTGCTAACTCTACTGTAGCTGCAGGTTAATATACCTTTTAGTCAAATTCAAGGTACAGAATGGACTCTGAGTAACACTCAAGGCACAAACAGTATTTATGTACCATCAATGGTACAGAAATGTTCCTAATAGTCCATTTCTGTACCTTTAAAAGGTACAATTACCTACAGCTAAGGGTACCCTCAAGCAGACCCTTGAGGGTACAGCCCCAGTGACAAGCAAAGGTACAAATTTCTACTCTTTTTTTTCCTCACAGTGTAGGGTAAGGTAGAGTAGACATGAAGACTTGTGTGTCTGTCAGAATAGGCTGACCTGGGATCAGGAGCTTCTCCAGTATAAACTCCAGCCAGGAGCAGACTGCTGCTACCGTGTATTCCACACTGTGGTTCAGCAAGAAGGAGTCCAGCGTCAGACTGTGAGGGTTCATGACGGCCGTCATCAGGTACTCCGAGTAGTGAAAGAAGGACAAGGCACACATATACCTGCCGAAGGTGCAGACACAGCCCACTCAGCCAATCACAGCATCCTTTAACATCACATGGAAGAGTTTAATGTTTTTTTTTTTTTTACCAGCCAAAGTGTGTCCACGTTGTCTGACCAAAGCTTATCAGCAAGCCACATCCGAACGTGAAACCAAGGAGACAAGCGCGCATGGCGACCTTTGGGGGTGGGAATATGATAGCATAGGATTACTGAAAACATCTGTACACCCTGAGTACCTGGTTTATTTCTGCACCATACGAGTCAACAGTAGTTTTTTTTTTTTTTTTTTTGCTTTTCTACAATAAGGTATAATAAAATAGCAATTGCATTAACTTAAGCAATTAAATGAGTATAACCCGAACTACACTCGCCGCTAAATTAAGAAATTAAGGAGTGAAACGGAAAATCTCTGAAGATGGAGATCCAGGTGGTTAATAATGTGCTCGTGTAGACCGAGACTACTATAGGGGCACAGTCTCTTGTAGCTGGGATAATTTGGGTCAATGTACACCATATTGCTCTTACAGTAAAAAAGTCCGAGTAGATATGGCAGACTATGTAACAAACCAAAGCTACATGATCATATTACAGCATACCACACCCAGATCCAGGATGATGCGAAATTTAACCGTCTTAAGAAAGCGGAGAATTTTTTATCAGGTATACTGGATTAATGTAACTGCAACTAATCTTTGCAATTTAAGGATGCAGATCCGTACGGGACAAGCTTGTTACTAAGTATGATCGCATAAAAAGTGCAGGACAAGTATTTATTTTCAAAGAATGATGAGGGAAATATAACAGGTAATATGACACCACAAGGAGTACGGGCACAGAGCATCATTGCATGCTTACCTTATGAATATGCCCATTGTACAAAATCAGCAGGGTCGCGTTTACCACTCCCAAGTAAATGGCAAGGATCCCCTTTCCCCCAGTTCCGGTTACATCCACCGAAGTCAGCACCGGCATGAATACAACAGCCAGTCCCAGCACAAAGCCGGTAACGCTGACTCTGCCTTCCAACACGAGTTTGCCTCCTGCCATGTTGAAAGCGGTAAAGGGCGCATTTGCAGGGGGGAAGCATCGCGAGCTTTTCCAACCGGGCAGAGACGTTGCAAAGCAGGTAATTGCCAGTGGCGGGAATTGGATGCCCTCTAGTGGTCAGTTCTCGCAACACAAAGATAATTTACTATTTTAATTTTGGCGATCCTCTGGCTGCAGAGATGCTTAAATTTCTAAAAGGGGGATTTTGCGAGATGTAGTAGTACGTATTAACGTGTAATTTTCCTAAAGTGTTCCGATTATTTTAGTGTAATATAAAGATACTTTTGCGTGATCATTTATCTGTATACAGGGTTGCCAACTTTGTTCGGCTGGCTGGAGTGAGATTTTCAGTTCGAGACCAGTCTGCACACTCATTTACAAGTATGTAAGAGTTTTATTACCTTATAAATAGTCTGTATTATTTGCAAACTGCCCCAACGCTTTTGATGTGCCTAATTTTATGTTTATAATGGAATAATATATATTTGCTGTATGATTTCTTGCTTGAGCGTGAGCGTCTGAAAGTGTGAGTATCACTCCAGATGCGTGAGAGCTGGCAACCCTGTGTATAAAAAAATAAATCCGTCATTTTCATTATTTGATAATTATAGAACCATTCGAGGTTCCACTATTGTTCCGAATTATAAACATAGATGGGACGGGATGCCAGTCTATCACAGGGCACTTGAACAATTATTGTCTTTGGGCAATTTACAGATAGCAAGTAGTCTCGCTACAGGAGGAAACTGGGGCAACACGGGTAGAATATGCAAGTCCCACATACACAGAACAGAGGGGCGAGGCAAACAGACACCGTGCTGCGCTTTCTTCTCATAATTCTTGTTGTTTGCCTTTTTAATTACAGCCCTCGAATCCCTCGACTCCCATGACAGATGGAAGCTCCCATTTTTTCCTTTTCCGGGGGGAGTATTTCTCCTATTGTGTGTACATAAAAATCATTTATTATTTAAAAAAAAAAACGAAAGACATTCAGTAACTCTGTATTGCATGAGTAGCATCGAAAAAGACAGGTTTTATATATAATGTCAACAAGGACTACTTTCCCAAAGCTTTATTTAGAATATACCAGATTCTCCAGATGGAAACATCAGCGTCTAAATTCCTGTGATCCATGCAAAAAGGTCAACGGAACCAGAGTCATTAAAATCCACTGACGGACGTGCTAAATTAACACTTAGGACTTTAACTCCCACACACACTTTCCAAATGCACATTAACAGCTGAGATAATCACCTCTGTTCAGACCCAAAGGGCAACGAAACACGCGGAAACATACGGTGACTGGTTTGCTAGGACCGTAAATACGCACCGAAATACACAGTGCCGCGTATTAAGAGTCACACAGGAGCAGCATCAGAATAGAACACTAAATAGAGGCTCTACGGTACTATGGCCGTACATGATACTGATATGTACAGAATACAGAGAGAGTAGCTACAGGTTGCCACTAAATGGGGATTATTCTGCAACAACCTGTATAGTCAGTGCTTGGTCACTCTTGGTCAGTACAACTTCATATTGCTCAAGACTGAACATTTGTTTCTTACTTCTGAAGATTCATATTAGCAGAGATGGAAAGTTAAGTTCCGGAAAGTACAAATCCAAACCATACTTGACCGTAAAGGTCACAGTCACAGGGAATTCTACTGGTTGGTTGAAATGAAACCTCGGTCTGGATTTGTACTCTCTGAACCTGAACTTTCCACCTCTGTATATTAGCACGTGGTCTTGGTAGATGACAGAGTGGGAGGTTGTACAGAGATTCATGAAAAAGACAAAAAAACTCTTTGATTTTTATAACCTGTCTGGTATTTTCCGGTAATAGGACCATTAGGACTGCATGAAAGTGACTAGGTGACCCCTTGTCGCATACTGGAGAGAGAGATACCTCTGTAACATTATTGTCTCAGTGTGCACCTTATTACACCCCCTCTCTCCCCACCTGCCCTCCGATGACATCACATTTTTCACTTACCCTGTGAACGGGTGGGGAGATATACCGTTATGCTGTTGTTAAGAGACCTCACAAGAAAATTTAGAGGTCAAATCTTAAACAGCTGTAATCGATTAACTGTCCCAGTTCCATCCTGTTGGTGATTTTAAATCCCTTTTAACATACATTTATCTTGCAGCATCACCACATTCCTAAGGGCTATAACTTTGCCACTCCCCTCAACCCTGGGTAGTTTTTAGAATCACCTCTGCTGCTTCTTAAGGTCACGCTGTCGCCACTTTGCTAAGAATTACGGTGGGGCCCGGGCTGCCGATGAATCTTGTAGCCCCAGGTCCCCGGGGAGGCCGTCTGCACGTCGCCCGAATCCCAAAGGCAAACACACAATCCAGAGAAACGCCAAGCAGGCTTGATTTATTAGTCCCCATTTAGTCACAGATCCCTACCTCAACCACCACCCCCCGCTGGCGGTGAGATGAAAGCCGTCATCCCCGGCACTGCCGTTTATTCCCTCCTTTCTTTATTTTTTCATGGGGTTTGGGAGGGATGATTAAGACTTTAGCCCTGGGGCAGGTCTCTTTTAAACGTTCTGCTTAGGGCGTTTTAATTATGGGCCATCAGAGTCCGCCCATCATGAGCCGCCGGAGACTTGCCTCCCAGTTCCTGACAGTCTAAGAGTGGGATGATGCCGTAGACACATTAGAAGAGATTCATGTGACATTCAGAGGACTTTTCCCAGCACTGCCACGGGTTCGTCATGCGCAGATCATGTGACCTTTCGAAAGGAAATTTCCTCTCATTTGCAATTGTGTGCAGGTGCATTGGAATGCTTCTTCTCACTTATCCCACCGCCATTTTGAGACATACATGCACATAAAGGCAAGCACAAACTTGGGAGTCACAGCACAGGGTCAGCCCACATGCCATGCCTCAGGGTCTGGGGGTTAAGGGCCTTGTTTAGGGGCTCAATGACGGCATCAGTCTGCTTTTCCCAGGATTCCTCCCGAACTATCAGTGACCTTCTGATCACAGGCCTATCGCACTGAGCCACGAAGCCCCTAGGATACGCTTGCACTGGAATCTCACACTGGAAAGCACTGGAAAGTCACACAAAGGGTTTGAGGAAAGACAAAGATATATATCCATATTCTAAAAGGATTTCCCAAGCAGCATAGGGCACAACGCGGTGGAGGATGCTGGGTAAGGGGTCCTCACACAGACAATCACACAGCACAGGCAATTCAAAGACACCCGTTAGCTGAACTGCACCACATGGGTGCAAACTAAATGCACACGGAGCAGGGATAGGAGTCGATCTCCTAATCCAACAGCACTACCCTGTGTACAAACCAGCCGGTTCTGTTCTGTTGATCTGATTGAACTGTGACGGATCTTTAGCTGCTGTCATTCGACTGTGTCTCACAGGTGAGTTGAAAAACTTTCTGGTTTAATTAAAGGTCGCTGAATGTTTGACATCTAAGCTGCCTCCTTCCGACTGGTGATTTTTCACCTTAGAAGCTTGTTTTTGACGTGAGCACAAGATGAGCTGTTGCATTTGGCATATCAGAGACAAGGGCATAGGTTTGGTTTCAACACCGAGGGACCAAATTATCCCCAAAACCCCCCACCCCACAAACACACACGCTACTCCCATATTATCGATAGACCTTATCTACCATCCACAAGTCTACGCCCTTCATTAGAGATGACATAATTCATTACCCATATGTAAGAGATTCATGTTCTACAGCTTCATTAGGGGTTTGAGACCTAAGAACAAATTCATCTCAAGATAATGAACAATGTCACATCACACGTCCCATCAGCTTAAGGTAACCTACATGCAGCCCATTCTCTGCTTGACTGTGCCGTTGTGTACCTGACAGTGCAAGACTAAGAATGTTCTGTAACTCAAGGTGTTCTGGTGCCCCCCCCCCCGTCCCACTACCCCACAAAGCAACAGAAACAAATATTGTCCATTGATTTATATTAAAAAAATATATATTTCAGTAACACTGGATATCTGGCTACTAACTAACTTGCAGGTGTCTGAAAAGTAAATATCTTATAACTAGTGTAAACAGCTGTTAATTCATTTTTTCACACTCGCTTTTTTGCACCCCCTAATCAAATGGACCCTATAGGACAGGCCCTGTACTCTGCATTCAAGACTAGCTGAAATTGTGGAATTTTTCTCTCCTAGGTTAAATCTGTATGCTATTCCAGGCTGAACCAGCAGGGGGCATCTTTGCTAGACAAACATTTCCTATCCCAAGCATTACAGTCCTGCTTCTCAAACTGACGCATATTTGAACATTAACCAGAGCTTAGCTGGAATCACAGCCTTCACCGTATAGACTAAAGACAGCTACATCTTTTTAACACCCTTAATGTTTAATGTAGATGCTGCGGGTCACTTTAGATGAAAGATTAGACGTGTTTCTTACAAAATTTCCTCCCTGTCCCACTACGTAATGGCTGGGTTCTCGAGGACCACAGTTCCCCCTCATCCAAATTGGTCCTGGGAGTTCTGTAGTAGAGTAACTTAATTGGTTTCCCGGTTTCATGGGGGAGCGAATGGAATAAAAGTGGGACAAGGTGTCTTGTCTGACCTTCGCCGAAGCGCCCCCTAGGGATGCATCATGTGCCTGCAGGTCGCTTGCTGGTCTTCTAAATCTGTGTGAGCTGTGCCCACAGCGTGATATGTAATCATTACAGGAGCGTGTTTCAGCCATGCTGGCGAAGATTTCTGAGAATACGGGGGGGGGGGGGCACATGCCCATAAGGCACAATTAAAGATGAAACATCATTTGCCCGATAAGATAGAGTCACTGCACTTTGGATACTACTGGCCGTTCGACTGTAGATAGTCAAGAATATACTAAATACCAGATCATAAGCTATGAAGAGGAATCAGACACAGAGGTCCTGTATGTCACTCCTGAATCAAAATCAGGGATTTTCATGCTACACTACTGAGAGTTACAGAGGATTAAAGATAAAAAGACACCCCCCACTACACACACTCACATAAAACCTGGAACCAACCGCTTGGTGTGGAAGCTTAATGAGTCTATGATGAAGACAGCAATGGTGTCCTTGACATGAACCTCAAGGTGCACGGCGACAGATCAGTCAATGAATCAACTGCCAGTTCCACAGGATCCCCCCTCCCCACTCTAGCGCTGGGGTACATGCTTGTTAAGGACTCTGTAGGATGAATCATTAGCAGGTCAGCTACCCTTGTTAAAAGCACGACCACACATCACCACCTGCAGAGCTCACAGTCTGTGCAGTGCACTCTGCTGAAATGACTAGTGGATTCTAGACCCCTCCTGGACAAGTCAAAGAGGCTCAAGCACCATGGGGAGCTCATAGGTTTAGATGAGAAAATACCAGACATGAAGCTATTTTTGTCGCTGTATTATACCGTATGTTTTTATATCATTGAACTCATTATTTACTGCGGTGTCACTTTATTATGTATTTACTTGGGACAAATCTTGTGTCTGCAGCATCATTTGAGAAACGGCTTATGCACGACATTTAAGGATGTCTTAAAGCCCTCGTAGCAATACCACCTTGTTTCCCAGACAACACCACACCTTCCGCCTCAGGAGCGTGGCCAAAAATCTCGTGTCGTCGGACGAATCTCCTGGAATCATGAGCTTATTCTGCTGTCGTCCTTTTGCTCACCGTCATGTGGTTGTGAAGAATATCCCCCCCAGCCTTTCTTAACAGTGATACCCCCTCCTCATCCTCTGAGTTCAGGGGTCTGGGACGGGTGCCGGCCTCCAGAAGCTGCTTGTTATCACCTGGTCCTGGACCTTCAACCTTCTTTATGTCTGGGTTTCTCACCTCATACTCTCCACCACCCCCGATGAAATTCCCCCATATATTGTAATTACCAGGTTGTCAACTATGGTCAGGTGATAGAAGTTAAGTTTTCAATTCAAGACAAGTCTGCACACTCATTTACATGTAAGTGTTTCATTACCCAAATAATCTTTAGGGTTTGCAAACTGCCCCAACACTTTTGGTGTAGTTAATTTTAGGTTTACAATGAATAATACAGATTTACCATAAGATTCCATGTGTGTGCGTGAGAGTCTGAAAGGGTTTGTTGTACCAGATGCGTGAAGGTTGGCAACCATGGTATTAATTACGCAGGACACACATCTGTGGCAGTAAATCTCATTTTAATATCAATATCATTAATTATTTTGGTAGAGAGTGTGTGGAAGTGAAAAAAGGCTGGCAGCAATGAACAACATATATGAGTTTAAATGCATGTTTATATTTACATGCTGTAACTCAGTAGTGTGCATGCAGCTAAAAGGAAGCTCATTATAAGTTAACATAGTGATGTCATTTCACTTTTTCACTTTCGTCAGTGACGGATCCGTAATTTAATGGTTATACGTACTACATGCAAATCCCATCTCAGCTTTATCTTGTTCTCTCATTTATCAATCACCATAGTTTACATTACCTGTCACTGTTAGCATCTTATGGTAAGAGTATTAGTTATTAGTTTCATACTGATTTCCTTCATAGACAATCAGCCACAGTTTTAGCTAATACCAGTATAGTGAAGAATGTTCTCATTTACATCACTGCATTTAGTCCAGTACATTAACTGGTCGGTTCAGCATTCCTTGCAGTGACATACATTAATTAACCAGTGCAGTAGTCAGTATTGCTGCCTCACAGCTCTTCTGGAACCATCAAAATACCACAGTATATTGTATTATTGTTATATTGCCCAAAATCACCACACACACTCAGAAGTTGAGCGTCTGACTTGCCCATCAATAACAAACTTTTGATTAATTCGCCAGCCTCATTGTTCTGACTGAACAACCTTCCAGCAACGCCTGAAACCTGAACTGCTCAGTACATGAATCCTCCTTTTTAATAACTTACACATTTCAATTCCACATCATGCCACAATGGATTTTTGCTCCATCACCTCCTGTACCCAGTCTAGGCTCCTCCTGACAGAGTCATTACTCTCTACAGTCATTTAACACAGATATTATCACAATGGAGGTTTTTTCCCCCCAAAACCTTTCTGCTTACAGCAGAAACTGTCAAATTAGGCTGCCGTGTTTTGGAAACAATCAACACAATTACTGTTAAGCTGGATTAAATGAAAGGGTTTATTTTCTGGAGAGTTACAGCACGGTGAAGAAAAATAACTGAAGGTCTTTTATACAATTAAGAGTTTCTTTACTGCAGTGTTTCAGGCCGTCTTATTTAAACATGCTCCTCTCAAAGAAAGGAGCAAAGACAACTTTGGTAAGAAATGTATAGGCTTAATACAAATCTGTATTAGCAAAATGTGAAAGGTACCGAATGTCAGTGTAAATAATGGGTTAAAGCTAGTTCCTTTTAAAAAAATGTGTAATGGAAAATAAAAATAACACCTGAAAGCAGGAAAAGCAAGTGCTGCCTTCTTTCAGACTCAGCTGTGTCTGCGCAAGGGCCCCTAAGGACCAGACGCTAGTTTGTCAATGATCTTCTAAAACTCCTGAAGCAGCATAATTATAAACAAATGTTTCAGAAAAAAAATTAAAACCTCAACTGACGCCACCTGATTTATATTTACTAATATCAATTTTAAGTCTTGTCAGGCAAGGTTAAAAAAAAAAAAAGTATTCTTTCTTATGAGGAACAGGATGACTTTCAATATGAATTCAATTAGCAACACACTATTCTTTTTCATCCTTATATGAATTAAAGTGGACAAGAATTGCCTTTCCCTGCAGATGAAACGTGGTTTCTATGGAGACCTGTAATATCGCTAAAGCAACTTGAAAGCTGATTGGCGGGGGGGGGGGGGGATGTCTAAATGTAAAGCAGAAGGTGTTTGTTTGTGCACTACAGGAGTTGCCCCCCCACCCCCCAGTGTCACACCCTGCCTTCCTCAGTTGATTACTCAATTAATAAAACAAAGACTCAGTGAGTGAGACGCAGCGCGATGGGAATGACAAGCTTATGCCGTAACGGACAAATCTCTCATCGGCGACTACGCAGGCGGCAACTGTGCAGACAGCGCCGGCACAGGCCAGACGGGCAGATGGGCAAACCCACAGCTCCGCGTTTGAAGTGCCGACAGAGCATTGCTCAGGCTTCCTTTGGACAAACATTCATGCTGGAACTGGGACACCAGAACCAAAATGGCCGACCATGTGCCAGGCGTGACAGCGCTCTGATTTTTAGCATATGAATTGCTACCAATATGAATCCGTACTATAAAATTACAACTCTTAATAATGATGAACAGCAGCCCCAAGCAGACATTTCTTGAAGGGCATAGCAGGGTAGGAGTGCCATTTAACTTTAGAAATTTTACAGAAAGCTCTGAATACTAACTGCAGAAGTTCCTTAAAGGCTTGACAGTATGTAGCAGGATAAAGGTGACAGAAATATGGTGAGCGACAGGAAAAGCACAGCAAAGGCGCAGTTTTCTGAGCACAGTTAGGGGGCGCTGTGTCACACACAAGTGTTAAGCTCTGCGCCTTGAGTCTTAAGGGGCACATATGGCACAAAGGCCTTAAACTGCTTATGACTTAATACTGTATTAGCGCTAACAAAGCGCATGGTATAAAGATTGTATGCTACTTGTGACCCATTACTGTACTTCTTACAGAATCATTTGACCTGTTCCTGCTTCGTCTTATGGCTGGTGGTCCTGCAAACTTAATACCAAAAGTTGCTCATAAGTGCAGCTGACAACTTTTTTTTTTTTTTTTTTTTTTTTTAATGTGGTTGTAAAATTTGCAAGTTTAAATTATGTGTTCTCAAACCACCAGTTCAACTTGACCAGTTAGTGTTATAGCTTCCCAGAAACGCGAAATGAGATTCAACTCAAACTGAAATCTTTCATCCAATATTTAAACTACAGACAGATTCACACGTACATCACACATGAAAATATAATTCTAACACAGCACTGAAGGTGAATGTTTACAAAAACAGAAGCTGAGCTTTTATCAGCCGTTTTAATAACATGTCAACACAGGCTTACTGCCCACCGTAAGCTGTCATGAACCACAGTGCAGCATTAACTCCAC
Organism: Mormyrus lacerda; assembly: GCA_015163995.2. NCBI lineage: Eukaryota > Metazoa > Chordata > Actinopteri > Osteoglossiformes > Mormyridae > Mormyrus > Mormyrus lacerda. Next base: position 22,387,606 of record JAABNX020000143.1, read on the forward strand.
ATTCTCACGCTCCTTGCGCATGGCAGGCCTGCATCAGGAACCACTTTCACCTACCACAACATCATTAATGTTTAAGTGTCAGAAAGGCACAAGAGTTTAAATAAATTTATGATTTAATCTAAAACGGCAAAACGGTAAAGGTTTTTAAAACCTTTAAAACTCTGAATAGTCTTCTGACCGACTGTCACACGTAGGAGGAACACTGTCCAGAACTAAATTAAAATGGAAATAGTCAGCAAGCAGGCTAATGCTCAGAGTAGGATTAGCCAGTAACCCTACGTATGCTTTTCAATTCACTGGGAGCTACAGTTCAACCTCCAAATACTGATGAATGTGGCAGCTCGTCCCAGGTCTCTCCGTGCCTCTCTCAGTACGACATTGGCTTGCCGTCTTCCGCTTGGCCGAAAGGGTTGGCCGGTCCCACGGGCTGGTCCTGCTGGTCGATGGACTGGTACGCGTCACGGTTCCGGCTGACACTGGGGAAGCCTGTGCAGAACACAAGCCGCGGTCACACTCACGGCACGCTCGCTGATAGCCAGGTCGCGCTCACAGATTTTCTGCCTCATTTCCCAGTGCGTGTTGCTAGAAATAGGTGTCAGGACATCGAATCAACCTGGTTAGCATTCAGCGTGTAAAATGGAGTAGCATTCAGGAAGTCACCAGCAAGGGTCCTTCCAGGCAGATGGCTAATCTACTGATAATTAGCCAACAAGCCATGTAAATTATATCATTTTTCCCCACTGTCATTCAAAGTATGTTTGTGTTAATTATCCCACAGTCTTGAGCCAGAACATCTCCTAATGGTTTAGAACACACGTAAACAGGGAAGACTGAATGGTTGCATTCATATCAAGGTCATAACCTGCTGTGATTTAGTATTTTTTACACTCAGAACAGCAAAAAGTGTACAAAAAAAAAAAATCTACATTTCTGACAGTTGCAATGTGTAATAGATTGGACAGATTAAAAATAAAATTTCCCACAATGAAACTGCTCCACCCAGGTAGTTAGCCAATATGACTGTAGTGACAGAACTGCTGACCAGTGCGACGTAAACATAACCATCAGTCATTTTAGCAGTCATTAGGGACAATGCTAGGACGATATGGAGGCCACAGTCAGCAGCGGACCAAAGCTGAGCCTCTGAGCCAGAACACAGAACCTTCAAAAATTGACTCTTCAGCAAAATGTACAAAAACAAAACACAAGACTGTTGTAAGTGCCTAAGGAAAAGGCGGCAGACATCCACATGCTAAATTTAAATTAAAAATGCATCTCCTAGCAACATTATGGGGGTACTTAGCAACAACTCCGGTGCCTAGCAACATTGTAGCTACCCCACCATTAGATAGAACCTTTAACATCTGACCTGTGCTGTGGCATCTGGGGGAAGGTTGGGGTGTTCAAGGACATTCATTATGCCGACACAGAAACACAGAAAGGTAAAGTCATCCGCGAACTGAAAAATAAACCCCGTTCTGAAATATAAACTGAACAGACTTGGCAGAATAAAGCATTTGTCTTGTAAACAAAACACAAAAATTCCTTCAGAAGAATTTATTAAAATAAACTTTAAAAAATAAATTTGAAATAAATTACTACTCTAAATAAAAACAAAAAACGTTAGCACTTTAAATTGCATAGACTGGCTTAACAAATTAAATGTTGATGTTAATCCTTTTTCTTCCATTTCTTCTCCAAAAAGAGAGCTCAAGTGAGGGGCTAACCAATCTATTTCTGACATCAAACACGTAAGATTAATAGGCTGAAACAAAACAGCCTGCTGAGGAAGAGATGAGGCTGACAACAGAAATGGAAAAGTAACTGGAGAGAGGAGAGAGAGAGAATTACCCAAAGAATTACAAACAGAAAGGCCAACAGAACAACCCAGGGACTTTAGAAATGAATGACATCAGTAAATAAAATTTTAAAAGAAAACGATCAGAAGTGGAAAGAGCCAACAAGTATGAATCCTTTATCTAAAATAAATAATAATAAATAATAATAATAATAATAATAATAATAATAATAATAATAATAATAATAATAATAATACAGGCTATTGAGGAGTTACAAAGCAGGTTCGTAACGACTGAAGTTTCTGCGTTCAGGGAACAGGTACATTGGAACTGCAGAAGGGGAATTCCGGGACGGCAGGCAAGGTGACTGATACTGGACACAAACGAGGAAGAAAGAGACACAATTATACATGACCAGCTTCTGTTGGTACAAAAAACAAAGGTATTTAAATCATAAAACAGAAAAGGAGAGACAGACAGGAGGGACAGTCGGGGCTGGAACTCAGTAGCGCCGGCTGAAGGGGGCGCTATCGGCACTGTCTGTGGTGCATCGACTGTCCACCGAGGTCTCCAGGTCTGAAGAGGTGAGGGACAGGCCAAAAATGGAGGAGGAAAAAGAAAAACAGAGAGGGGTGAGATCCAATCCGGTACAGCGAAAGAAGAGACAGGGACCAATCAAAACATTAGGGGCGGAGCCTCAGCAACAGCCAAACAGAAAACAGAGGGAGGACGGATTGAACCAGAAGTAAAAAAAACAAATTAAATGCCAGCATCCTAAAGTAGAACTTCATGAATTTCATTTTGCTTTCATTCTACCATTCCCCAACTGAGGTGCCAATGCTGCTGAATGTGCAAAATGAGAAAGCGTGAACACAAACCGCCAGACTGAGGCGGAGTCTTACAACCCGGGAAAATAACAAAGAAACAGGCAGATACTCTGCAAATGTGCCTCCCTGAGGCAGAGCTAACAGGCCCCCATGAAGGTGGGGGGGTGTGGGGGGGGGGGGCAGAAAATAATATTTTTCTGTTAAAATACAGGACCACCGTGGAGAAAACAGGACAACGGTGACACCTGGTAACCTTTCACCCTGAGAAACATTCGCTTGCAGAGCAGGATGGGACTCATCCAATGGCCCATGGAAAGGCCAACAGAGCCGGCCCTGCGTGCTGAACCTGAACACCGAGGCTCTCGCTGCTGCTGACATGTGATGCCGACAAGTACTGCCTGTGCTCCAGAGGGTGCGGATTCGGCTTCCTGTCTGCTGGCTGAAATTAGCTTCACGAAAAAGCCCGGCGGAGAGGCAAAGTGATTAAGCAGTGGGTTTCAAGCTACATTTGGAAAAAAAAAGTGGGAAAAAAACCAACACTGACAACCTCCTTGTCCTTGACACAGGTTCTAAATGAAGCCCAGCTTTCAACCGGTGCTTGCACATGGAGCACGCACACGCGCACACACACACACACACACACACACACACACACACACACACACACACACACACCACACTCCAACCCCTTC
>JAABNX020000143.1:22390987-22403560 GCA_015163995.2 Mormyrus lacerda
CCCTCCTGAAAGCCTTGTGAAGGACTCCATGAATCCTCAAGAAACATCAGTGGCTGGAAGAATATAAATAACCTAAAAATACACTTAGCGCCAGGCATTACCCAAAACGACAGTTAATTCAAAGCGCTCACTTAAGGGTATGATGGCAGTCGAAGCGGGTGGGATATGAACTAATAAGAGCAATTCTTCGTACCAAATCAAATCAGAGTTGGATCAACGTACTGGCACATACAGTACAGGTACGAGGCACAGTGATGACACATACAGGTATAACAAACAGTATTGGCACATACAGACATCTGGAAAATTTCTGGTCGGGGACAGTTTTTCGAAAACCAGAATAAACCAAGCCTGAACATACCACCCAAGGGCCAAATTATTAACATCTCATATTGCACCCCTTTCCCTGGATAGCCATTTTGTTCCAATTGGTGCTAAAACCAGCCACTGACTCCCTAAACTGGATTAGCAACTTGGGTCATAGGGGCTCCACTGGTAACAAGGTGGGGCAGAAACAAAGATGCAAGCAGCACCAGGTCACATGACATGCTGGAGAGAATGGAGCCAAGATGGCCAGCGTGCCAAGAATCAGAGGTAGTGCAAGCATGGCCATGTCAAGGCATTCACTGCTTTTAAACCGCAGATGAGGCAGAACCAGCCCTTTCTGGTACAACTGAAAGCATAGGGGATAAACAGGTCACCACGGATCAGAACTGTCCATAGCAGGTTAATATTCAGAGGTTAACATTCACGGTTAACAGTGTCACAAAATGGCACCTAGGAAATGCGGCCAAATCATACTCTGGAAATGCAAAATGGCCCAAAATTCACCCAGGCCACTTGATTGTGGATCAAACAGCAATTAAAGAGCTTGTGTTTGAATGCAGGAAGTCAACTACATGCGATTGCCTGACGGGCCTGTAGGGGGCAGCTGTTATACATCTGGCCGGGATACCACAGATAGCCAACAAGCTTCCTCACTGGGTCCATGAAACACAGAGACCAGGTGTAAAACGAAGTCATAGCTGCAGGGTTGACCTTGCAAAAATGACTTACCTATCTGAACTTGTGCACTCACACTCACACTGAACCTCGGCCACTCACCAAAGTTAACATTGTAGTCTCCGCCCCTCTCGCGGTACATCTGGTAGGCGAAGAAGCAGGAGACGGGCTTAAGCAGCAAGCTGAGGATGGCCATGCCCACGCTGAAGCGGAACGTGTCCCGTGTCCTGTCCGAGAGGTTGTCCGCCAGCGGGTAGAAGATCCCGAAGTGGATGATGTCCATCAGCATGGTCATCACCATCCCAACCAGAAACTGCGCAGTTGGGAGACGACCGCACAGCATCAGGTAGAGAAAGCAACATGTAAACACACAACACCAGACAACGGGCAACAGTGGCTGTCAGCCAAAGTATTCGATTCTCACTGATCAAAATTCAGGTTTGCCCAAATAGACTTGTGATGTAAGAAAATTCAGAAATTTCTGTGCATGACTATGATTTAATTTGGAAACCGATTTTTATGACATCAGGACACTCCAAGTGCCACCAAAAATGCAGATGAAGAAGAGTAAAACTTCCCATATTACAATCTTCAGCAGTACAGTTTAATTAACTGTACTTTCGCTATTCACTTAACAGCAGCAAAAGTACGCTCTCTTTTGGTTAATTGTGGTTAGTGCGTAACATATGCATGACACTTAGACTTAGTCATCACTGCAACACAGAGCTAAAAAAAAAAAAACTATTTTTTCCAGATCATTCACTAAAACTGTAACGGTGCAGTCAAACTCAGCTAACTTGGGTAAATCTCCCAGAGCTCAGTATAAATGACTCAAGCCTTAAAAAGCACAACTTTTTCTTCTCATATCATAATTATGTGCAGCTTATATCTGCTGTCTCCAGGAGAAAAATCAGCAAGCCACATTCAACACAAGAGTCCTACTCGCTCCTCCCTGAGGGGGGTGCAGTAGCTGAGAAGCTCACCATTTGCACTGCGTCGATGGAGTCCCTTTGAACAATGGCCCAAACAGCAAGGGCCAGGACAGTGAAATTCCCCCAGGCGTACGACGAGGGCAACCATGAGGCCATGCAGCCCCTAGGAATGACATACGGATGTAAAAGCAAAAGGTACACACACGGCAAGCGACTTCCAACCTGCCACCATTAGGGACGAGTGCCCCAGTGTATACCTCAGAACAGGTACGTGTGAATAAAAAGGTACCTAAACGTGAATGTCTGAGAGGTGTACAGGTGGCAGGGGGAGATTCCAGGATTTTGTGAGGAGAATCGGTGAGTGACAGGGCAGGGTCTACTCTGTGGACCAATCAGCTGTCAGCTAGCACCCTGACTGGTGATGTTATATAGTAACACTATGGTGCTGGGTATATAACGATGGAAACGTTTGAGAAGAATTTGTGTAGGAGGAGAAGGCACCTCCCCCCACCTCTAACGAACTACCGAGTTGGTGGCTCCAGGTGAAATTCCTCAGGTGTGTGAGGAAAAAGTAGGGGGAAAAAAGCGGCCAGCAGACTCACCAGATGGTCAGCAACCAGTGCACGAAGACGATGGCCTGCAGGGTGGAACACAAACAGCCATCTCAGAGTTTGGGCTTAAGCGGGACCTGCGGTACAGCTGGACTGGGAGAAGACCTACACGCCAGACTCACCCAGGACACTAACGAAAGCACTCATATCCCAATTACTGTATAATCACCACCAGTCCAGCCCACAAAAACATCTAAAAACATTTGCAGTGAAAAGCCCACAGGTTAACGATTACCGATGCCTGATAAGTAAAGTCGAGAATCTCTGATCTCCAAAGCGATACCTACCAGCGTCCCCTCATCGCACCGACTAACGTAAATGAATAAAAGGAAATACAGCAGCTGTCAGAGAGCGTTTCCGTTAATGAACTATGTACCAAATCTGTTCCGCTTAATTACCTTCAGGTTTACTGCAGGGATCTCCATGTTTGTTTTGTCCTGTACGGACGCCGATCGTGTCCCACCGTATTTCCCCCTACTTCCCGTGTAAAAAAATAACCGCTGCGAAACTTCCCAAACTACTTTTCTAAACGCCTCCCCTCCGACCAAGAAGCAAACACAAACCATGTGACTGGGGGCCTGACTCGGACCACGTGACCCTCCCCCTCCTCCCGCCTGCCCCAGACGCGATAATAATATCCCCTCGTTTTGCAAATCTTTCTGGTGGGTTGATTTCGTTACTTTCACATACTGTAACATGCAAAACAGCCTTATTTTTTATATTATAGTGCAGAAAAAATATGCTTCCACTCAAGTGAGACAGTCGGTAGGCATCTGATTCATCAGTGCAAAAGTTGATGGGGTGGGTGTGACGATATTACTGGCACTTATGCTAGTTTCAGATGTAAAAGTCAGTGGCCTATCAAGCACTAAACACCATGCACCACTAACCCCACATTCTACACCTAGTCACCCAGCCCTGAAGTGTATCCTGCCTGTTCCACCTGAAAACCATCTGCACTGAATCCTGTGCAAATGTGCCGTCGCGGTGTCTTTCATATTACACCTCGACGGTGCTCTTAGTATTTTCAATGGCAACAGTTTCAGTCGGGTTGAAGTCCAATAATCAAGTCCTTAATCTACTCACTGTGCCAGAGAAGAAATTTACAGGGGTGAGGTGATGTGGAAATTCATGAAGATCGGATCAGTAAGTTTGAGAGACAAGTTAGATGGATTAGCAAGAATCGCGCCTCACTTTTATACTTAGGTCACCATTCCACAAATATCTTTTCTCCACCCCATGCCCCAGCCACTATGATGAAAAATATCATCACATTGTATTTTCCACAGTTTAATTTCCAGACAGCTTTAGAATTTGTTTTTTCTTCCAGGGTGTTTCAATTATTTCCACAAGACCTAGAATACATGTTTTCCCAAATATGTCTGCCTGTCAACTGAATTAGCACTCAAACAAATTTATATTCAATTATGGTAGAAAATAAGAGCAGGAGATATTTGCAGTGCATTTAAAAAAATGTAAACAATTTGTATCTTTGCTTGTCACTGGGGCTGTACCTTCAAGGATCTGCCAATTGTACCTTACCTGTAGGTAATTGTACCTTTACATAAATGGACTATGAGAAATATTTGTGTACCATTGATGGTACATTAATGCTGTTTGTACCTTTGGGAAGTTTCTCAGAGTCCATTTCTGTACCTTAAAACTTACAATTAGAAGGGTACAGCTCCACTGACAAGTAAATGTACAAATTTTTATCATTTTTTCTGAGAGTGTGGATGAAATGAGGCTTTGAAACGCAAAGCTGGTGGGATTACTGTAGCCTGTCAATCATTATCTGGTTTGCAGTCAAGCTGGACAGTGAAGCAAGTCGATTCAGTTTCTTACCGACAGAAGCACGCCTTACTTTTCCCATGACCAAGATTTGTGAAATTGTTTACAACATACATCAACCAAAGATGGTAGCAAAACTGATGGTCATCATGAACAATTCCTCCCATTCCCTCTAGAAGGCGCTCTCTAAGAGCACATTCAGCCACCAGCTCTGTCCACCACAGTCTGCTATGAAGTGCCACTGGGTATCGTTTCAAGCACTACGATACCCCCTTTCAGAGTGCCCGCCTTCACCCCTCCCTCAACACATGCCAGGATAGCATTTTAAGGCAGATAAACTCTTACATGTTTATTTGATAATATGTATTATGTATGCCACATTTACAGCCATATTATCTATTTATCTACTCTATATTGTATCAGCACTTTGTCTTGAACTTTCACTACTGGTGTAGAGAGGTTTCCATCTGCAAACCATGGACACAGCGTCTGCAAGCCTCGCAGGCCCACAACCCCACCTTACTCTCAACTGATAACAAATCCCTTTGTCAGGAGACAGGAACCACAGCAGATGGTTGGATGACTCAAAACCTTGGTCCCCTGTGGACCCTCTGCTCCCTCCTTCGCCAAGCTTTGATCTCCATGACCCAGGCGACCTCTTCTAACTGGTTGACAACAGGAGAGTGTATCTTCTTTTAAATTATAACTTTAACTAGCAAAAAGTTATCAACCACTTAATATCAGAGGTGGATAGTTCAGGTCCAGAGAGTAAAAGTCTAGACCAGTTGAGTTAAACACAATCACAGTCACAGAGCACTCAACTGGTTGGTTGAAACAAAATCTTAGTCTAGAGTTGGTTTTTCTCTCAGGACCTGAACTACCCAACTCTGCTTAGTATTGTTTGCTGCATATTTATATAAAACATGGAAAAACCTTCACATCTTGAACCAGCTGTGCATTGCTGCTCTGGGATTTGCATTTTTGTGTCAGGATGAGGTCAGCAGATTCTAAGAGGTAGGATGGGTTGAACATGCTTTTTTGACTTGTCCTGCACCGTCTTCATGATTTATCTTTTATTTCTTTCCAAACTTTGTTCTTCTCCCATGAGCAGTGAGCACTATATACCACCAAAAGTTTTTGCTCACCAAAGCTTTTCTTCATTTTCCAATTATTTCAGAAATTTGAGTGTAAATGAAAATATAAATCAAATAAAATGAGTTTCCTTTATAATATGGAAATCATATGCAACAGTGCATGTTTGACATCCTGTTAACTGGTTGTGTGGTGATGGCAGTCCAATTCTAGGCTGTTTTTAACTTTAAATGCACTGGTTTTTCATCCCATGAAACAGAGCCTTGTAGAAAAAATGCCTCATATTTTCCTTACCATTATAAATGTGATACTTTGATGAATCAAAGCTATGACATTTTCCTGCTAATGAAGGTACTCAAATGGTGAACATACTGTATATTCATTCTCTAGCAAAGAATATTGAGTGTATTTTTAGTGAACGTTAAGTGAGCAACATGCAAATGTAGAAAATCTTGGTGTGCATGGTAGAGTAAATGAAAAAAATGAGGAAGGCGGACGTACACAACCCATCGATTGGCATGCTTACAGGTCGATCAAAATTGGAAAAGTATTTTGAGGGGGATTCCCCTCCCTGATCTGCAAAATATACCCCCTCCCCCCATCTAGGGAGTAAAATGTACCATTGCAATTCAATAGCTTGCCAGCGTATTTTCAGAGTAAAGCTCTTAATATACAAAAGCCTGGACACCCCTGGAAAAGGAATAACTTGTAAAATCTGCCAATAAGACCATGTGGGCTCTTACAGTCGCTAACGCTGAGCGATGTTCACATAATGTTTCGGGCACACCTCTCCTTTTTGAGGGGAGTGTGGGTTGCACACGCAGGAGCACAGTCACTGATTTGTTTGCCCCCCCCCCCTTTTTCTCTCTCTGTCACATGTGAAGGGGGTGGGTGTCGTTCATCTACAGCCTCCCGCTGTGTCTTTGCTGATGGAGAGGCAATCCAGACAGGCGCAGTGGCCTCATAGAGGCAGCTCCAGCTTACGGACGAGCTTCCACTGTGGTTGAGAAAAACCACCAGAAAAAAATATATATTTGCTTTGGAGGAAAATTAGCTTGAGGCAGAAGAAAATCGAGAACATTAAACCCCGAACAAAACTGAGTAGGACGCCACCCTCACAGGCACTGAACAGCGACAGAAAACTTATTTACGAGTATTAACTCGAAATATTAAAATACTAGATGTTATTACTGCTTAATGTGTTTTTTACTCAAATAAGGTGTTCTTTGTCCTTTATGACATGTGCAGCCTGCTCACAGTCACCATTACTGTCATTTTTGTCCATAAAGTTTTTGGCTGGAACGAGCTGGACAGGTGGACTGTTAACGTGTCTTAAACCATGCAGTTGGTTAAACATTTAAGTGTATCTGCCGACTCCACCACCCTCCTTTGGCTGCGTCTCCCGCAGGCCCTGGCTGCCAGCAACGGACTCAGAGTTTAATTGTCTGGTGGGGGTAGTGATGACCGTCGGGCCCTGATTGCAGTCTGGGCAGCCGTTGGCGAGCGCTACGCACTGGGTGAGGCATCCCCTGCCGTCTTTGGGCCGCGAGACACGGACCGGCGCCAGGAGAGCAGACGACAGCACGGGTGGTACTGAGGTCCAGAGAAGATGGCTGCGACAGACTCAAGCCCCCCTCCCAGGTCTTACTTCAAAAGCTAATCCACGCACTCTAACAGTACCTAAGGGGGTCGGTTCAGCTGCCCAGATTGGTAAGAGGCTCTTGGTAGCTTGCTGCCGCCCACTTCACTGACAGACCAATGGCGCTAGGGCTAGACAGGCTCAGAGGCGGGTCTCTCCTCCCCCATCTCACACAGAAACATGATCTGGGCCACTGCAGCACCTAAGACCACTATCCACCACCCACACGATTAACGGATTGATGCGGGGCACGCACTAACCATGCACTCTACAGACTCTAAACGATGGTCTGGGGACTAGTCAATGTCCACTTGACACTAAGACTTATTCCCTTATTCCTTAGGGGTCACTGTGCAGGGCCAAGCCACCGGCTGGATGAGGAAGACAGGTGTGACAGGAACCAGAAATAACAGGCTGGGAAACTATGCGACGGTCGGAATGTGTTTAATCGTGAAAGGACATCAGGATAGAACAATGTTTTCTTGCACTGAGCATCATGGGAAGGGAAGGGAGGGGAAGGGTTACTATCAAGTACAAAGCATGGGCATAGTGGGACTGAGGAATACCCAGTGCTGGCATCCCAGTGGGCACTGGTGCTGCCGAAGCTTCACGGCTCAATGGGAGGCTTTAAAAACAATACAAAGATTCAGATTTCTGGGGGCGGGTGACTCATGTCTGACTCAGACTCATGTAACAAGAATGAACTGTACACAGCCAATCAACATTATAGTCTGGTATCATTAATAAGAAAGACCAAGAACTGTACAAGGGGACTGGGGACACTGAGGCGTACAGCTGAGATATTTTCACACCGGAAACAGGAAAACCAACAGACAAAAAAACATAAATATGTCACATTACCATGCGACGGGCAAAGAGGGACCCCGTCCCTAATGAAAACATTTATGCCCAGACCCCTCCCCCACCCCCCGCTGTGTCCTAGACTGTGATGAAAGCCCCCTGGTCGCCGTTAGCTGACTCGGGCTCCACGCAGCGCCCCCTCCTCCGCGTCACCCGCCTCTTCCGGTGGAACTTGGCGTAGCAGCGCAGGCCTGGAACAGAGAAAGGCTGCTTGTCAGGACGCCTACTTGACCGTACTTGTGTTCTCGCATACCCGTTTTACGTCATCTTCCATTGCCAAGGACCCGTTCCAATACTGAGAATAGAAGTAGAGAGAATCCCCAGATGTCGTTCTTGCTCCGTCTCAAATATCAGGGATGCATCGGTTGGACCCTCACCAAATGAGACCAATCCCATGATTCACTGTGCCACGTGATCGTTCTTAGTAGGCGAGTTAGCAAGACCACGAGTATGATCTTTGCATTCTTGTTATTGAGAAACACCCAAGACTTCCGTTTTTGCCACATAATGCCCAAAAAAATGATCTAAAGATATAGTGGTCTGTGACTCACAGCTCTGGATGATGAGCTGTTGAAGCCCTTAGCCATAGCTCTATAGAAGGGGTCCCTGTCCCCCCGGGCGACTCACTCACCGTCCTCGCACATGCAGTCATCATAGCACTTATTGTTCAGTCCACGGTTGTGAGGCTTGCATTCGTGCTGCCTCAAGTCGCAGCAGGAGCCTGTGGGGGGAGACAAGAACAGAATTGGTCAAAAGTACAAAAATGAACAACGTGGCACTCACGAGGCAGTGGGTCAGGAAGCGGGCTGACCGGGGAGGCAGTCTAAGTGGTGGTCACAGGGCTCGATAGCATCAGGGTCTACTGTCACATTGCCGCTGCTCAGATTCTTACTGCGCTGCTTATCTGGACCAAGAAGAGAGAGGGAGGGGGAGACAGGAGAAAAAGGAAAAGAAGAAGAGAAAAACCAGGGTGAGAGAGAAAGAAGACAAGGAGACAAGAGAGACAGGGAAGAAAGAGAAAAAGAACAAGAGAAGAAGAGAAAAACAAAATGAAAGAAAGAAATGGGAAATAAAGGTGAGATGTAAAGAGAGATGGAGAAAAACAAGAGTGAGAGATGGAAGAAAGAAAAAAATGAGATGGAGAGAAAAAGAGTATAAAAAAAAAGAAAGAAAGAAAGAAAGAAAGGTGAGAGGAAAGAGTGAGAAAAGTGAGAGGGTGAGATGGGGGAAAGAAATAGAACAAGAAAGAAAGAATGAACAGAGGAGGGAGAGAAAGAACAGAGGGAGGAAGAAGGAAGAGGGAAAAAAGGAAGAGAGATAAAGAACAGGGTGGGGAAATTAAAGCAATGTTAGAAGCAAAATAAGCAAATATAAGGAGCAGCTTTTGTACACGTACATTGATGTGGGTTACCTCAGTGGGAGACCCCTAGCTACTGTCCTAAAGCTGCACTTATCGATTTAAAAAGGACTCACCTTTCTTCTTAGATGATGGCCACGTATCTGCTGGCTTCATGTACTCGTAGTCAGTCCAGTCAAAGAGGGTCATGTCCAGTGTGGGCAGGACCTCCCCCTGGGCCTTTCCCCTGCCCGACTTCTGCAAGGCAAGACAGAGCATCTGACGAGTCACAGCTGACCTCTGACCTCCACATTCAGGAAACGGCATCACCACGAGTCCAGTTAACAGCGACAAACTCGACATCTGCTCCATGAAAAGAACGTCTCATAGAAAGGTAAGGGTTACCAAGGTGACAGATTCTCCCATAATTCTCAGAGAGCTGATACCTCCTGAACCTGAACGAGGCCCTGTGGGATTCGCATCAAAGACTGGGGAAACCCCCCATTCCCCAAGGGAAGGTGTTTATGGACCACAGGAGACAGACTTATTCAAATGAGGGTCAGGCAGGGTGACCCCGTGACCTTCGCACATCAGTCTGTCTGTACACCCACTGAGACCTGGTGAGGCAGAACTTACAAACGCATGCCTGTTCAAGATGGCCGCCCAACCATGACCTCAATCGGACACAGACATCCCATACAAGGGCGCTAACCATTGCATCATGCTGCCCACGTCCCTAAACCACCGGTCACTAAAACCAACGCATGAGGAATAACAGTTTCTCAAATCAGGGTCACCATGACCCAGAGCATAACCCTAGGAAGCGCCGTGTAGAGATTTTTGGACTGTGCGAGGATACCAGTGAATGAAAAGAAAATTAACACAAATAGAGAGAGAATATAAAAACTGCAAACTCTCACAGACAGGGCTGGCTTGGACACACAACCCCAAAGCTGGGTATGGTGGTGCCCTTGAACAAAACATAAATGTGTCACTGAATGCAAATTATCAAAACATCATTACAATTTTATGCAACATCTGCCCATTGTTCAACTCATCTTACTGATTTTGTAACACTATAGAAAATGACATGAAATGACATGTTCCCCTTGGATGGATTGTGTAGATATTTTTTGGGGGGTGGGGTTTAGCATCTATTTACAAAGACATCTGCAGATGTGTGACATAAAACCGTTTTGGGAATCATGGTATGCACTAAAAAATCACTATATCACTAAAAAACTGTCCTTCATCATGCAAAACGACACCCTCAGGACCCCCTGTCGCAATTAAAAATCAGGCCGAACAGCAAAGCAAAGGCATTTTAGGGGTCAGCATCAACACAGAGAGTCATTCCCGATGCTTAAGAAACATCACTACTCTCCTGAGATTCTGAATACGTCAAGATAGCATGTAATGCATCCGATCTTCTCAATTAGAAGCCGTAGCTAATTCTGAAACCTGTCACACGGCCCTTCGGAAGCCTAATGAGGTCCAGTTGTTACTCTGCAGATGCTGTGGGGAGCGTCAGGATGGGGGCTGGGTAGAGAATAGGCCCGTCCTCCCTGCCACTCAAATCCAATGTCGAGGAACAGCCTTGATGCGAGTCTTTCAGCTTAAGTCAGATTCGCTTTTGTGCCAGCTGCTTGGGGTATTTGAATCCTGGCAGCCAGATAAATAACCGTACTTCTTCCATGGTAACCCCAGAGCCACACCGGTGACACGTTCAAACTGCTTTGTTACATGAAAAAGCTGCGGAGGATTATCAAGGAATTCTCTCTCTGAACACTGTCCCTGCTTCATTAGGGAGGGGGCAAAGGAAGAAGGATGAGACACACACGCATCACACATACAAAAAAACCTTCTTAAAAAGTTTTTTTTTTCTATACCCAGGTTGGCAGGGTGGTAAACTTAAATAAATTAACAGACTAAGGGATTTGGTTTGGACTTCAAGTATCCAGGAGAGCGTGTAGGTTTACGTTTAAAAAAAAAAAGATAGAAATAACTGTGAAAATGGTCAGAATTTTGGGGGGTACGGCACCAGGCCATGGAGACTGTGTCACTCCTACAAAACTGGGTGAAGGTACCTGCGGTTTGGTGGAGGCCGGTTGCAGGGCCGGGGTCTGTTCGCTAGTCGCCGTGGTTACCGCGGAAGAGTCGGAGCGGATGGGAGCAATGGTGGGAGGGGCCGTGGTGATAGGCAGAGCAGGAAACGGGCTCTGGGAGTGGTCTTCAAAAACCTCAATGTTCTTAACCACGGTGCCCCCCTCGAGGTAAGGCACCCGGCCTGGGAAGCGAGGGGAGAAAGGAGACAGAAATGGAGAGACAGAGAAAGAATGGAAAGAAAAGGGGGGGAGGGGCCAATGCTCTGGTGACCTTTAACCCACTGTCTCACCTTTGGCCTGCCGGACCTTGTCCTTGCGGTTGCCGTGCTTCTTGTGTATTGCCTGTTGTCCATGGCGACGACCCTTTCGTGCACTGTCGCCCCCTGGTGGCTGGTTGCCCAGCTCCCGCTGTGGCACGCCGAAGCCCAGGAGACCGGTCTCTCGCTTGCCCACAGGCCCTCGCCTCTCCCGTGGCCCCCCCTCCTTGCCCAGCCTACGGTAAGTGGCATCGCGCTGTGGCCATGCCTCCGGGAGCAGTGGGGATTCACCGCTTTCCAGTGAAGCCAGAGCTGCCCCCCGCCTGCTGCCTCGGGGCCCCGGGTCAGCACCATGTGCCGTGGCCAATGAGGTGAGGAGGATAGCCCGGTATAAGCACCAGAGCAGAGCTGCCATCTTTAACCGCAGTGCCACCTGCTGGCCAGAGGGGCACATGATTAATTGGGTGATAAATAATAGGCCAGAAGAAGTGACCTTAAAATGAAAGTGCATCCACTCTGGGCTTTTAAACGCATCAACTGAGAAGAAAGTAGTGATAATACTACAGATGATATTTAAAAATTTACGGTTTTACCATTTAGTTCATCAGTAGCAAGTGATTAAAACACTGGGTGAAGAGTTATTAAGCAAGTGTGCATTTTACTTATCTTCTCAAGACCAATATCTTTAGGCCAGAGGGATCTCCAGTTAAGAATGGGCTGTTTAAAAGTAGAGCATCACTGTTTAATCTGAGCACTTTCGGTACGGAGTAAAACAGGAAACCATGGATACACCCCGGTGCAGAATGATTAGGCAAATTGTTATTACAATTAAAATAACCCAAAAAAGAACGTAGAGAGTGATATTTAAGGAAACAGTGCAGTCCCTGTCAAAGGCATGCAAAAGAATCAAAACTGCCAAACATGATCGTCGTATAATCGAGCATTTT
>JAABNX020000143.1:22407310-22436362 GCA_015163995.2 Mormyrus lacerda
GGGGGGCGGGGCAGCTGTGGTGGAGGAGGCGGGGCCTCACGGGAACTGGGCAGCAGAGAGGGCGTTAATGACTTTGCCACCCCACCCACTGGGCTAGGAGCTCCCAGGGACCATCTGGTCCCACGATTGCTAATAGCAACCGGCACGTTAGCTCCGGGTGTGATGTGTGGGTCATCCTCCAATTTCCGAGGGACAGGGGGGACAGGGAAAAAAAAAAAAAAGGAATACCCTTTGAAAACACAAATCAAAGCACACCAGACTCCACGCCTTGCCGGCACAGAAAACCCAAATGGCGATGCAACTTGTCTGAAAACATCACTGATCAAGTGAGTAATTCCCCGCTTTTGCCTAACGATCTGTCCAATTAGTGCTTCACAGACAGACTAGAGAATGCGTGTATATATACTCCCCCATGCCTGTGGGGCTGTAGCTCAGACCCACGAGGAACAAAAGGCCCAGCCGGCCACGTTTCGACCGGCCCTGGGTCCCTCCGTCACCTCGTGCAGGCAGGAGCCGCCGCGGACAGCAGCAGAGGGCGATTTCACACTCGACGGGCCAGGCGCCGGGGGGGTGGCCTGCACGACTAATCCGACAAACCCGGCTGTGCTATTCATCACGGGCCGCGGCGAGATGAGGGCTCACCAATCCAGAGCAGCAGCAGAGCCTCAACGCTCCGCAGTGCCCCAACGCAGCCCCCTGCGCTGCTGGTGATGAAGCTCTCCAAGATGCACAAAACGCAACTGCTGATGAATAGGAGAGAGGACCGAGCGCCCAAGAGTGACATTAACGTAAGAGCACCACTTATATATCATTTGTATTATGTAATATCTTTATTATTTATATCCATTTTCCAGTTTCAGATTGTTATAGCCATTCACACAACAAAGGCTACAAGCAGTACAGGAAATCCATCTATCTTGCATGGAAGGCCAGTCAGGCTGATTAATATTTTCCATTTCATCCCATCCAGGGTGTGTCCAGTATTTGTGGGGAAAGGCTGCATCCTAACCATGAGGAAAAGTGGCCACTGCTGACGGATTGATGGATGTTCTCTGGCTGAAGGAATGACTCAAACCTGGGCATCTTTCACCCAGTTAATGTTCGATTACAAGCTGGAGTTTGACATAACAGACCCTCATTCTGACCAGCTCTGCCAAAGCCCCCGTTTTGAGCCGGACTGCCAGGAAGCATACTGCCAAAACACACAGGTCAGCATCTTCCACGCTGTCAGCCCTCTGCTGGACACAAAGACGCTCAATTTAAACAGTCAGAGAGAGTTCTCTGAAGGATCCCTGGTCAGTAATAATCACTGCAGGCCCCACAGAGGTCTGGCCAGATCGGCACAGATGTGTCTTGTTGCCGTTTTACTTTTTGACAGCCCTGGTCATAGTCTCTCTTTTACTGAGGAGCGTACTACTAAGTGCCCGCAGTGAGATTAACAGCCCGGAGGGGACAATTAAATTTGCAGCACGGTGAGGAGAACAAATAAATTCGTAGCTTATATTACAGAGGTGATACAAATGCTTAATGCGACCACAACGGAAATATAAATTTCACTTTACTCGCATATATCAAATTTATAGATTTTAAATTGCAGGTGAACTTCTAAAACATATTCCATACGATCGCATCCTTGATTATACGTCGCTCTTTATACAAATTGCCGTAGTTGAAAAAAAACACTGAGCTGCTGCCTACAGCAATGTGCACCTGATCATTTTCGGCTCCGCCGATCAAACGCGTGCATGTCTCAAAGCATGGAAATATCAGTTCCCCTGACACATCGGCGGTCATATGAAAATGTTTCAAAAACCATGGGTCCTTCAAAACAGATCCTTGTCAAACTAGTCATGGATGATCAGGGTGTAGCAACTGGAGTGCTGATTTACGAGGAAAAAAAATCACCCTTTTGGGAAAGATGCGCTCGTCACTCGGACTCGATGTACTTGCTTCTTTACTTGCCGAAACCAGGCGTTTGTTACATCCCTGAAGGACCTGGCCGGATTCCATATGCAGTTATAAAGCTCTTTTAAAGACTGCGCAGACTTCAGCAATACAACTCACCCCCACAAACACACACACACACACACAGCAATGCAATACAATACAACCCCCCCCACACACACACACACACACACACACACAGGGCAGTCCCACACGCCTGCTGCGATGCTGTGGCATCGATCAGCTCGATGGATCCACTGACTAGGCAGCATCCTCCCTACGACTCCTCATAATGCCATTTTTACCCGCAATTTCAATGCACCGATTTATGTATAATTAATACATGGATGCGAGATTTTTTAATGCAAGACTTGTCCGCAATCAAGGAATATTTATCAGAAAAAAAATGTGTCTCTTAACTTCCGACGCGAATTAACTCTTGTTAGGAAACATACACCTTTCCTCAACATTTCCCCATGCCGGGGGGTCCTGTCAACTGCTGGCTGTGTGACGGCTTCTGGTAATGTCACTTCTCCTAATTGGTTTTACTTTCAATTAACACATCATTGGTAATCATGATGGCGCGATAGCTGTTACATGAAAGCGCTTAATTGCATGATCTTTAGATCCTCCTACGCGCGCGCACACACAAGACAAGCTCGCGCACTTAACCTACACGAAAACCTCTTCAATATTCGTGAATTATTTCATATGTTGTGCGGATGAACTAAGTATATGCTGAGCATACAATCAGACGTGTATTTCACCATAAGGTATGCAATTATCAATTCAAATGCATAATTAAAAAACGAGTAGGCTAATTAATAAAATCACAAAAAGGAACAAAGATTGAAAATGACATTACGGGTAAATGTAGGCTAATTGTTGCAATAAAAGTCTTTGTCTTAAGATTGTGTAACTAAACATTATATTTCTAAGAAAAAAATTGGAGTTTCTTAATGTGCATTATACCTTATGTCGCCTTTTCTATAGCACGTTGTCTTTTAGACCAATTAAGACTTGCATTTCACCAATAAAAAAAGCTATTACGATATTGGCAGTTCTGCTTGTCTACATTTGTTATCTGTCCTGGAAAGCGGTACAAAAGCCACAGTACTATCAAACTATAACTGGTTTTTGAAACGTTATTTTTAGCGGCATCTGAAGTATCCGTCTAGCATCCTTACCGTCACTGACCGAATTCTAATGTCGTAAATGTATACCCCAGTAACATCACTTGTATTTGTAACGGGTTAGTAAATTAATATTTCACCGGACAGACAAAAATAAAATGCTTACTATCATTCAGGTGTAGCTTACATAATTTACCATTTGACTAACCAGGTTGAATGATTAACAAATATTCGAAATCTGGAGCTTTAAGTCCAATAGTCTGTTTTTACAAATATATGTATGGTAGCGATATAATATAAAAAGTATGGTATTACAGTTCGAAGTATTTTATATCGAAATCATTTCTTCCACAAACAAAGTCATCAGCGAACGCCTTGCAGGCATAAACTGCATCCAGCTGAACCACATTATTACAGAAATAAATTACTTTATATTGAACTGTCACTTTCCATTCGCTCTAGAGGACAGTAGCTGGTCGTATTTTCGGAGTGTTACGTATTTTTAATGAGTAAAGTTCGTGATCGGAGGCAGCATGACTGCATGGTAACTACTTAAGCAAAAGGAGATGAACAAGGTGTTCATATTAACTTTTACGAATAAATTAATTATGGTAACCTAAATGACCATAACGTCGCGGGGCTCGGCACAATCGCTACTGGTGACTGAACAGGAACCTAATCGACGCGACGACAGTGATCACGGCTATTGTAAAAACGGGACGGTCGGAGCACAATAATAGGTATTAAAATAGACTAGTTATCCTTACCAGACGACTTGCACCCGCTGTGGCCGGCGTTAACAGTCAAACCGGACAGGTCCTGGCTGTTATTTCTCAGTAGCGGAGTTAGGGAAACCCAGTCGGGCGGGAGAGGGTTTTAGGTGCGCTTGCTCTGAGCTGGACGAGAGACGTGTAGTTGCGCAGGCTGAGAGATGGTTTATTATAAGGAGTGGGCGCGCCACCGCCAGGCGCGCCCTCGCAGGGGGACTGATGTCAGCGTGGAACCCCGCGGAGTTGGAGGAGGGGTGTAGGGGGGATGGAGTACCTGAGGTGAGTGGGAAAGGATCGGCACGTTGAACAAAAGACCCCGGCTAAGCGCACGCTTTGACAGGGGTTTTGGGGGTGTTTAATGAGGACCGATCTTTGGGAGACCCGCCGGGTACAGGGACCGAGCGCACAATGGACTGAGCTGTACACACATATTTCAATATGCAGACAGGGCGCTCGGTTGGCATTCATGGCCTTAGCACAAACACGAAATGTCTCCAAAAGTTAATTATGCCAAACACGTAATAAGTAGGCCTACACGAAGGCTTTTGAAGTGGAAGCGTTAATTACTGCTCACTTCAACAGAAATGATATTGCACACCTGATGCCGGCGCGTCTGTTTTGTATGTGCAAATGACGCTTACAATTTTACATAATGATGATAGATTGTCCGACGGATATGAACTCTTCTTATCAAATTAAACTACCCCAATGTGCTGATGATTAATTATGAACTACCATCATAACATTTTCACCTAAAGAATAAGCAAAAATCAAAACAAAAAACTGGATGACAGCGTATGGAAAATAACTAATACTGCGTAAAGTTTATGTGTCCAGTATGACTACCCTGGAACAATACGAACAATTTGCAGTTTTCTGTATATTGTGCACCACCTTGTGGGGTCAACCTCCGCCCCCGTCTCCATCCAGCACCGTCCAGCTAACTAGTTAATCACTAGGCCTACAGTTTGTCATGTGTGACGTTTCCAGACAGCGCGATGCGCTTCAACCAATTAAAAGTTAAAACGGACCTGCAGAAGGACAATGTCCAGATTAATTGATTTTGTCGATTTATGTAAAATGCAAATCTCCTTTGGATAAGCCGAAACAAACATCGATAGAAAATTTATTCTTTCTTTACCAAATCCTTTGACCTTAATTCTCTGAAAATAAATCACAAGACGTAACATATCATTATTGCAGGCTATGAATAATTTTTATACTCCGATACGGATACCCAGTTACAATTACTGCACCATAGATAAAGCGCACTCCTCGTATAAGATACGCCATGTAAGATTTTCGTTCCGAAAATCGTAAAAATTCGTGAAAATTATTTTAAAAAATAATAGTAACAGGTCTATGTCTATACTAATTAAAGGGTTCAAGGACATGGATAAAATTAAAAGCGAATGAATCAGCAGTATAGGACTATGTCATCAACGTGTGGGGAATATCAGTCGCAGATACTATCTGGGCTCCTAAGCTGTTAAGTTGTGACCGACAGGGTGAGCCCCAAACCAGGATCTCCCAAGACAGAAACACGTCATGTCAGAATATGACGACTTCATGATTACGCCCCAGTATTCAATACTCAGATCATGATGAACACCCAGCCAAACAAAATAATCGTTATGAATCAGAAAACCAGCAATGTTTCGCTTTTTTGCAATGAGTAATAAGTAAAAACATTTATTTCCACAAACCAGCTACAACTGTTTGATGGTGCTGCAGTCTGTCTCTATCCTCATGTTATATGAAGCAGGACCTCAGAAATCTTACAGTGATCCTCTCTCACTTCAGCCATCACTCCTATGAAGTGAACATTTCTGAAGACAGATTCTTTAAAAATGCATGCATTCTCTCAATGTGATACACTTGACAGAGCCCATTATTTACTAACGCCCACTTTCATATAGGTACCCAAAGACCAGTGGATGGCGCTACACAGCGAGCAGAGAGACTTTGAATTTCCAGCAACCTGACGGATGGTACCCTAACCCTCCTCACCACAGATGGCTAATGTGGCACAGCAGGGCTTGAACCCAGATCAGCACTGAGAAACACACGTTGCCCAAACAAGCCTGCCACCACAGATGTCCTGAAAACACAGGAGTTAATTCCCATAATGCATTTTCCATTAGCTAATTCCAAATGCGACACTGGTCACAGATATTCTAGCAGCTCTTCGGCTGCATCTCCAGTAAAACATACACCAGGAAAAAAAATGTGAAATGAGGCAAATCGGGGAAAATCACTTTCGATAAAATTATAAGGCAGAAAGGCAAACAGCTGAACAGTGTGCTTTTACCTATTCAGTGGCATCGTTTCCGGAGCATCCGACTCCTGCGCTTGGGATGTGCGGCAGAGCTGCACCAGGATCCATATGATGGGAATTTATTATGCTGGACAGCATACAGCAAATAGGTATCAGGCCCCTTCAGGAAGTACAAGTGTAAAACCATGCGAAATGGACTACAAAAAGCCTGAATTAAAAAAAACATAGATAAATAAATCTCTCTGTCAAAACGCCTGTGACTACAACAGACCCTTCCAGGACCTGACTTTACACCCTGTAAGGTCCACCCAGCTGACCGTGTTTAAACCTGAGTATAATCAGCCTCTGAGGGGTTTTATCTTTGGCTGGAAGTCAGCAATCAATTGCCATGGAAATCTGCTTCCCGCTGCTCTACCCCTCACAGGCTTACAGGTATCATGCGGCAGTGTTTCTCAAACCGATCCTCCGGGACCCCTAAACAGTCCGGCTTTTTGCTTCCTCCCAGCTCCCGGGAGCAAAAATATGGACTGTCTGGGGGTCCCAGAGGAACAGGATGTGAAATACTGTCATACAGGAGACACACTGGATCCAGCAGTCTAAAGGTTGATAACTTACTCCTAGAATGGACTGGTACCACGTACCACTGGACATAGTCGGGTTTACACACAACATTTTCCAACTCATTGGGTCAACATTTCTTTATTGTGTGTTACTAAAGTCCCACTGTGAGGACAGAGCTTGCTTGCCTTTTTGTCTCCAGCATCCCCTCTTGTGTTATTTTGCCTGAGATGTGGCCCTTTTTTCCCACTTTGTCTTCGTGTCAGATGGTACAGAAATGTCAAAAGGGCATATTTACAAAGCAGAGGCATCATTTTCAGGAGTTGCTCCCTTCATGTTCACCCATTGGCTGAGAGACGCTGGAGGATGTGAAAGATGCAGGCAGATAGTCGTTCCTGGTTGTTAAATGTTGTGATTAGGCCATAAGTCGATGGTGCCGCAGAGGCAAGGAAACTACTGCCGAGAAACATTAAATTTCAGGTCACGAGTCACGGAGGTGTATTTAAATGCTTCAAGTCTCAGAAGGAGGAATCCAACTGAGAGCTCCTTCAAGATACCGCCATTAATGTGACACGTCGCGCAACCATCATCAACGATGCTGCATGCGGGTCCCTGAAGAGGAACCGCTCTGGATGGAAGAATCTGGGTCCCGTTCAAACTGCGTGGATGGATCATGGATGATCCATTCCTCTTAAAAAGGATTATTCTAGAATCGTGAGACTGGGGGAAACATGGTTGGGAATAGTATCGCTAAAATTTAAAAATAATACACATTTTTTTTAAATGATGAAAAATAGTCCCCGTTAAACTCCACCGACGAGAAAGTCGTACAAATAATTCTTTAAAAAAATTTTTTCAAGCTTTTCCTTTTTATTTGTGACAAAGGAAAGTGTTTCAGGCAGTAGAAACCATGCGAAGGGGATTGTGGGTAATGTACAGCCATGCCTCCAGCTGTGGGTAATGGGGAGGGGGGGGGGATAAAAAGCAGGAGCTCAGTGGGACCAGGGATGGCCCCCTGCCTGGCTCAACACGTAATCAGCCCGGCGGCTCCCCTGGCACCGCCGCATGCCCTCCCCCGCGCCACGCTGCCCCCTGTCGAGCCGCTTTGATGCTGGAGTGGCGACCGGCAGGGGGGCAGAGCGTGGCTCTGCGTGGCATCCTGCCGGAGCACGGCGGATTCCACGATGCAGTTGCCTGGGGAGTCCGGTATACCCGTTGATACTCAGCCCACGGAGCTTTGCCTCTCTCCAAGCCGCTGCCACTCTCACAGCCCCTGTGCCAAGCTTCTGAAGAGCAGCCTACGCCTAGACCTCCCACTGTGCCCCGACCCAAAAACGCACAGCTACACAGAGGGCGGGGGGGCAGCAGTGAAACGGAGAAAGCCGATCTGCGAGGGCTCATATTCCTGCTGAGACTGAGGGCAGGGGAGCCCAATAGATTGACTTTACTGCTGAATTTTAATTGTCACTCCTTATACTGTTGCCAGTTCACCGTTTAAAATCCACCCCTGTTACATGGTTGGACATTTAAGTCTGTGTCACTCATTTAATCCATCTTCTTATCTGTTAGAATGCAGGGTGAGATGCCTTTACTGTCAGTGTTTTTATCTCTAGCAGAAAAAAATCCACCCAGACAAGCCCATGTAGTCGGTCATGTGCTTTGTCTGTGAAATCAATTTTGATTTACTGCATAAGTGAATTAATCAAAGGTATGGCAGCAGATGTGACTTGGCAGCATTCTGGCTGCAGGTACATGTTCTCATAATGAACGAGTCAATATTGTTTATCTGTCTTGCAGAATTATGACAAAATATAAAGACAAAACCAAAGCACATAATAGCGTGATAAATCACAGAAATTAGTTTGTTTAGTCATTCATATGAATGAATGAATGTTACAATTATTTAGCACTTTTCAAGACACCCAAAGCGCTTCACAGAACCAGTGGGGATCCACTTCAGCTGCCACCACTGTGTACCCCCACCTGGATGATGTGATGCCAGCCATTCTGTGCCAGTACGCCCCCAGGGATCATTTATGATCTCAGAGAATCAGGATCACGGTTTTACGTCTCATCCGAAGGATGGTGCCGTTTTTAGAGCACTGCACTGGGACACTGGGATCCACACAGACCACGGGATGGGCTAACCTGTTGGCCACACCAACATCTTTTCCAGCAGCAACCCAGCTTTCCTACCCAAGTACTGGTACCAAGCTACAGTTGACTCCTCCATACAGCCAGGTGGTGTATCTCTGATACTTCAGATCCAACTGGTGTGAGAGATATGGAAGAAGAGGGGAGACGATGATGATGATCAGTACAAGAAAGTGAAATGAATCTAAGGTGTAGCAGGAAGAGGGAGCAGAGATAAGAATGTCAATGTTAGTCGGAGATCAATCCAGACCAACAAATATTTGAATGGACGAGCCAAACTTCAATTATACCTGTATGGCGCATTTTCACATTACATTGTGTCAAAGCCCTTTACATAATCCCTGCTCAAAGCCCCCAGTGAGCAAGCCAGAGGCGACATTGGCAAGGAAAAACTCCCTAGAATGGAAGAAAGGGAAGAACGAGACTCAAAAAGGGAGCCCATCCTCCAGGGGCCGGCAGAGGACGTCAAATAACAAAATCCTAATTTGTACAAACATATCTGGGATGGCAAAATATGCATCGATTGACCAATGTCCCCATTGCTCTCAACGTGCCCCTCTCCATACCTCAGCAAGAGGCAAACATCCGCCATAATGCGAGCCTGCTGGACACAGGGCCCTTTCTGCCACATCACACGCGATTTAACACACTTGCAGGTTGGTGAGCAGAAGTCCCTGAGGTTTTTCTGGTGGCTGATCCAACTGGTCATCACACAGCCACATGTATACGCTTACCTCCTTACGGATACCTCCGGTGGCATCTCCACAAACCTCCTGCTTCCATATGAAGAGCTGTCTTCTGCCAGGACTACACAGTTTCATGAAACTCAAAATCTTGCAAGGGGCAGACCTTAAACCAGGGGTGGGGAACCCGTTCCATGTAGGGTCCGGGTGGGTTTTTGGGATGACCTCTCAATCAGCCAGTGACAGTCGGTCCCTAGGACTGGAGCTGAGAACCAATTTTAATTATTGGCTGAATGAGAGATCATCCCAAAAACCCGCACCCACACCGGCTCTCCTTGGAACAGGTTCCACACCCTGCCTTTAACAGACCTTCCAAACTCTAGTAGTTTAACAAAATTTTTGTTCCACCCCCCCCCCCCAGCACTGATTTGGAACTGTCTGACAGTAGGTCCAGACTCTCAAACGCCATGCCATCTGCTTCAGACCCATTCCCTGGGGGGGGCTCCGCTTTGAAACCTTATGCTCTATCCCAGATTCTGTTTCAGCTAATTCTCCGGGGGCTCCTTCTCCAATTAGCCGTTAATTGGCCACAAACAGCTATTTGTGATGTAAAAAAAAGAAATGAAATCAAGATAAATCATGCTACGGCTTTCCCCCATCGTTAATGTGAAATTGCAAACTATTCAAATGCAGTGAAACCTTTAAGGGGAAAAATAAAGAAAGACTGAAAACTTAGAATACATTGGTTAGACTTTTCAATATCAGCTGTAAGTGCTTAGGGGAGCCACTAGAGATTTTGGGGTTCATGATCAGGTCCCCAACGCAGGATCAACCCAATTATGTTATGTCCCGAATATTTTAGGGTCCCTGTCACCCCCCCCCCCCCCATGGTGACCCTGTACGTACTGATGAATAGATATTATTGATTCTCACTGGCAATTTTATATCAGTTTCTCTCACCACTTTTCTGGATCTCTAGTTTCTAACCAACCAAGCTCTACTGTAGCCCTGGTGGGGGCACTGTTTACAACACTGAGGCAGCCCTGTTAGTTTGCGAAGGGAGACGTCGGCCGCTCTTAGACGCAATGTCACAGACGAGCTGTATGACGTATACAGCATTGCCTACCTGATCACTGGACGGTGACGTACAAGAGACACACAGAGGAGCCTGTAATTCATCACCATTCCAGTGTCTGTTAGGGTGGTTTTTCACTGGAGGAGCAGAAAAGTGACAGGAGACTGTTTGTAAGCATCTGCTCTCTGCAGCCTCACACACCAAGGGCACAATCAAGTTATCCATCCTGATGTGGGTGGTCATTCCTGTAATTTTCCAATGGTTATATAAAAAAAAACTGAGTATGAAAGTGTTTGGCCAATCTATCTCAGTGAGTACGCCATTTAAAGCCAGGGGAGACCAGGAATGGTCACACATGTTGACTGTTATGGAGGGTGGGGTGCCTGTCTTAATAGAGGCCATAGTGCAAGCAGAGTTACTGTCAATGTCATTTGAGTGAGATATGGGCCTAACAGGGAACTATTCAGCAATGAATAGTGTTAAAATTTTAGTTCTAACAAAGGTACTGATTCTGTCACATGAAACCAAGCTTGTGCTTTGGAACACCACATCTGAAATATTAAAGTGATATTTTTCCAAGATTATAGTAGTGTTTGTATTTACTTGCTACACCAGAGTAACACTTATTGCAACAATTTACATCATCCACCCCCCACTCATCATGGCATTCACTTATCACAATATTAAGACGAATTTCTCCATCTATAACTTGGAGGGAAAAAAAAGCATTTAAAATGTATTGCTTAACCTAACAATGTGTATTATGTAATGAGGATCACTTGGATGCCATTTTCTACCAATGACAAGCTTTGTATTTTAGATAGAAAAGTATCAAGTTAGTGAGTGCTACTCCTTACAGACCGATTGTGGTTTTTCCTTGTAACATCCACTTCAGTTTTACGTTAAGCTATGAAAGGATAAGTTGTAGGTGCAGGATAAGCTTTAAAGGTAAAGTGCTATATTTACCTGGTTTAATTAAGTGCACAACTACACGTCACTTTCAAGGCAGATTAAACCTGAATTATATCACAAAACACATGATCAGGGCTGGCCAATCTTATCGACAAAGGGCCGGTGTGTATGCAGGTTTTTGGGATAACCTGCAGGTCAGCTGTTCAAACCCAGCTATGAGGACTCTTCAGCCAATCAATCCTCTAATTAGTAATCTAATTAGGGAGCTGCAGCAAAAAAACCACATACCTAATGGCCTTTTTTGGATAAGACTGCCCACCCCTGCACTAGATGGAAAAATTCGAGTGATGCTGCTAATTACACTGAAATTCCTTGGAAGACGCAACTGACAAAAGAAACATGATGAACTTGGAGACTCGCATCACATTTCGGTTATATTACATTTTTATATTGTCTCCCTGTGTCACACTGGTTCCCCGCACAGTCCAAAGACCTGCATTTAGCCTAATCAGAGTCTTTAAATAGCTCACAGAATAATACTGTGAATGTCTGCTTGCATGCGACCTGCGATGGTCTGGCAACCCATCCAGCCGGGACAGCACAAGCGGTTAGAAGATGAGAACACAAAGTAAGCAACGTAACAGCATTTAAATTTTACTTTATTAAACAAAAATCATATACAAGTCATGTTCATGTTCTCATTCTGAACAATTCCTGCAAGGCAGTGGGAACATTACATAACCTCAGCTACTGAGGAACAGGAACATGGATCCGCTGCGTTTATCCCTGCACATTTCAAATAACGGGACCCAATCAATGCAAATGTTCGTTCAGAATTAAATGAAATAGACACAGACGGTATTTATCGCCTGAATACATTGCAAATTATGTCAGATCATTGCAAATCATCTCTCTGTAAGTCTCTCATGACAAACTAAATGGATCCTGTAATATACACACTATATACAAACACTCAATATAAAACAGTTAAAAAAGTCAGTCAGTCATCTGTAAAAGCAGGCAAAGCTCTGGACAAAACAGGACAATAGCACCAACTTTGGTCAAGATTAGCGTTTTTTCCTTAATGCTTCCCACGGCACATTAAAGAACTTCACAGCCTTTTGCTTGTCGTGACGCACAAGCGTAAAACATGCTTACGTGTCTGCATTTATAAGTGCCGCACTGATCCGATCAGGAAAAAATGCTAGTTATCCTCGTTGCTGCTTTTTTCAATGCAAATGTATCAACAAAATCCACCCCCCTCCTTGCCATTGTAAATAAGCACATGGACTTGAATTAACTAAACTGTGTGACGATGCAGCACCATGCCGTTTAACTCCGCAACGGGCGTGCTCAAAATGCACAGAGTTTGGTAAAAAAAAGTCCTAAGATGATACTCACCCGTACATGAGGAGGCAAGCCTAACACTTTACTAGTCGATGGGACAGTACGGGTAAGGTGATGCTGTGCAGTACAGTCCCGTTCTCGCCCTCGCACCCAATAAAACACAAGCATACAACAAGAGTCCGGCTGCAGGAGTGAGGCAAAGATGTGCTGTACTGTACTGCCCCCTAGCGGACACAAACGGAGCAATGGAAAACCGAGAAGCAGGAGACGCAAAAGAACCTAACTTAGTCTTGAAACAAATCACACAGGAAATCTTAAATGTTAAGTCTCTTAATTGTGGCATCTGTAAAACAATATCCTAAATACACTCCAATTAAGTTGGGCTTGATTTCAAGCATTGACTTTATCCAAGCCGATTAAGAATTAGCCACGTCAAAATAAAACACTTATATACGATGGACGAGGGACATTAGATGGGAGTACACTCCAATAGAAAATACTTCTCGCTTTGGCTTCAAGTTCAGACCTTTAAGGGGGAAGGGTAACATTCCTTTAAACAATATTCCATGTCATGGTTCATTTCAGGTCATTAAAAAATAAATACTGAGAAAACAGGCACGCCATTTGAAATCAACTTCGCTAGAGTTTACCACTACAGTCTCAAGGCACATGAAATCGGTAAGAAAAAGATATCATATAAAGAACGCTGATGGCCTGCCTGTCAAGGAGCAACAAGATAACGCGATGAGAACACAATCAAGAAATATCCCATCGAGTGATTGCTACCACAGGAAAAAAAAAAAAAAAAAAAAGTTTAACGCCACTAACATCAGAAGCTTTAGGGAAAAACTATATTCAAAGTAAATGAACAGGTTGGTAGATATCCTTGCCGATTTAAAAAATATATAGTTTCTATCATTGTCGTTTTCATGTTGCCACGCACAGGTAGCAAACTTTTGGCAAACATCCAAACTACAAGTCATAAATTATCAAATCAATTAAACAGTGCTCCATATCAAATAACAAAGTAAAGCTTTTGGAATCATGACAACACTCCAGTTGCCATAACAGACGCCCCCCCAGCCCCGCATCTTGCGAGCTCAGTTGAGACCCCAATGGCCACCCAGGACACCTGCGGTATGTCTACATCACTTGCCCAATAGGGGGCGCCATCTCCCACAGCAACTGAGACAAGACATGAAAACTTGAACATAAGGGGGTCAACATAATCCATCAAATACCTTTTATGTAGCCCTACAAAATAAATCCACAACTTAATCAGGAAAAATAATTATAAATCCATAACAAAAGTTTCCTGGACATTTTCAATGCAGCATTCATTCCCACAGCAGACACGGACTGCGTTCCTCAGCTAGCCCCCTACAACTCTACCGTCTCAGCCTTGGGTTTTGGGGTGGGACCTCATACTTGAAGACCACACTGAAGATCTTGCCACCAAGCCTCTCAGCCAGCCAGGAGTTCTTGATGACGGCCAGCTTGAGGCTCTCGCAGCTCAGCGCAGCGTAGTAGTTGGTGTGGACTGCTCGGCCCATACCCTCGATCACCACCAGGTCCGTGTGTCGCTCTCGTACCACCACCGCCAGAGCCTTGTCCAGACGGCTGCCGTGACGAGGAAGGAGAATTATACAGCAGTCAGCATTCGGCCGCTACCAACAGAGCAATTCCAACTTTAAGTCTGCCCTCCCCAGCAGAACTGACTGACCACCGGAATCATCTGGACACACATGAGACACTGGGCCAGAGGACCAGCGTTACAGAATGTGTACTTCAAAGCCACTTATGATCCAGCGATCTACTAAGATGGCATCCAAAATTCTACTGTTACGCAAATCTGGTCTCTCACCAAGGTAATACCAATTAAAACGTGTTTGGTTACAGTTACGCAATTTCAGATATTTCAAATGACAGTGCTCACACAACAACCTGGGATGCTTGCATAATTAAAAACAAATATTGGCAATTTATTGTATTTTATAATAAAAAATCATTACTTCATTCGTTTACAAAAAACATATACATCGCATTAAGAAGTACCGGAAGTTTTAGGTAAAACATTTGTTTCAAGTCGTAATAAACTGATACCAATATCATAGTTCGAAAGGAGCTGTTCTGAGTCAAGTTCGTTGACAAGCATCACTGGGTGCTTTTTAATTAGTAACACCTTAGAAATTACATAAAAGGCCAAACATTTGTTTAATGGAACTACAGAATTAAACAAGACCTTCCATGAGCACTGAATGTAATACTGAATAAGTGAGTTCTGGATATTACTTCATTTAGACACTATAAATCCGGCATTATTCCTTGGAAGCACTTACCTCAGATCTAAACACGGCGAGCTAGAACCACTCTGAACAAGCGTCAATCTGTCTTCCTTGATCGCAGCCCTAAGGAAAAGATGCCTGATTCAATATAAATGAAGCAGAACACTTCAAAAAATGAAGCATATGATCACAGCCGATTGCCAGAACCTAGATAAATTCTGGTAGGCAGGTGTGTGCTACAATTGTTCGCTATTAAAAGAGCCCCCCCTTGTGGCCAACAGAGTACTCCGACATGCCTGTAATGATTTACCATACACAGCAGTATTTAAATACTGTGCATTAAAAGAGGCTGAATACCCACTGAATGACAGAATCCATTGCAGCAATCCTTTCTGTCAGGATCTGCAATTCACTGTTGGTCACATCATTTAATGCCGGCCCCGAGTTGCTAGCCAGCACAACCTGTGGGGGGGTAGACAAAGAGGCTGAAAATTTCTGCGGCAAAAGCAGAAGGCAGCTCACACGAGATGTGCTCACACCAGATGTCACGGGCGAGGAGACGGCTCGGCACACGACTGCAGGACTCCCAGCGACGCTGGGCCAGATTTACGGCGCGAGGACCGGAAAGGCAGCACCCTTACCTCTGTGCCGCGGCAGAGGAGCTCTCTAACAAATGGGAACACTCCCAGAATGATGTCTATTCCACTATTATCTACGAAAAACAAGGCACATTTGTGAGGGGGACCCTGCAAGAGAAAGCCAGTATACACAGTATTCAATCACTGATCAAGGACAGTCCCATGTACACAGAGAACAACATACACTGCAGAGGCAAGAGCAACTATTTCATTAAACAGGAATTACAATTATCAATTACAGCCCATAATGCTAAACATTTCACAAAAAAACAAATTCTCATAAAAGACTATTCGAATTTTCATAAGACCAGAAGTGGAGAGTTCGCATTCAGAAAGTAAAAATCCAGGCCATGATTTTCTTTCAGCCAGCCAGCTGAGTACTCTGTGACTATTTATCCTCTTAAGTATAGAGAGAGAATAGTCAGAGTACTCAGCCGGTTAGTTGAAACAAAATCTTGGCCTGGATTTTTGTTTTCTGGATGTGAACTCTCCACTCCTGCAAAAGACTATTTTTGAATTTTTGAACAGCGTCTACAACCTCACCTTTAATCTCTCAATCCACTGGTCATAGTAATCGACAAGCCAAGGGCGCTCTGTGGAGAGAGGGAGAGCAGATCAGCACATTGGAAGCGAGCGAGCTAAGTACGGTCAGTGGATATTAAGGACATTTAAAAAGAGGTGGTGAATCAGTCTAATGCATATTCATCACCCCAATCATATTTGTACACAAAAATCACAATAAGCTGTTCCCTTACATCAGGGATACTTCCTTTCTGTCCTAGAAAACCAAACCATCAAGTTCTTCCTGCTAGAGTACAAGCTCTGAGAGGTACTTCAATTGATTCACTGTGGACTATCATGCGGTAATGCAATATATTTACACTCACATCTGCTTACACAAACTGCCACTGCCGTTCAGCATCACTCGGAGTGCCTTACCTCTTCTACAAACTGATGGCTCTCTCTCTCTCTCAATCAATCATTTTCCCTTCTGCCCTCAGAACATTTTTGTTTAACAAACTCCCATGAGATTTAGTATCAAGGTGCAATGATCAGTTGAGTGTTTGGACCTTATCATGCACTTACAATAAAGACGACATATCTGCAATTCTACGGATAAGGGTCTAATGTGTTTTTTCATTACCTTGCAATTGATGTTTAGCCTCTTCGAATCCAAATTCAGAATTAGATTCAAGGACACTACAAGACAAGATTATACATTTTAAATGGTACTTCAATTTGCATCCAACAGTGTTTTAGCATGTAAGGGAGCTAGAACTGATGGGCCAATAGGAATGCAGAAAATCACTGGCCATCTTAGCTAGGACCTACTGGCGAATAGCAAAGCAGAAACTCACTGGCCACACCAGCATACCCCTTACTCTTTCCTGTCAGACTCCGACTACTTACTCGGAAACGGCCTTGGCACCCCAATCAAAAACATTCCCTGCCAGAAGACCCTTGACCAGAGCAAACTGCCGCTGTTCCCAGGTCAGCTTTTCCAGAGACTTCACCACCTTCTGGAAGTACCTTAAGGCCACATCATTCTCCTTCTGTTTGATCTGGAAAGAGCGAAAGAAATGAACCTTGACGGAACGAGAGTTTCCAGATGGAAAACAGACCAATCACAGAACACAGCAACCTAAGATGAGGTGCTTCACAGTCAAGTGGTAAAAGGGGTTGATCACGGCACTGAAAATTTACCTTAAGTGCAGTGAATTGGTTTAATTCTTAGGACACTTAAGGAGGCCATATACTTCAAATGAAATTGACGGAAACAATGTCATTTTGGCAACGTGTTGTAGCATGACGCGTAATCACTGCGGTGATGACCACTTTGGCACAAACTGTGCAGAGTCCCAGAGGGAAACTTTTTTTTTTTTCCGATCCCACCCACCCTCCACAATTGGCTGACATAAACGTGACACCATGGGATTGGTCAGCAGGACTAATTATGCAGTTAGCAGCATGCTCTGCACTTTATATATATTTATATATGTAAATATGTCTGTGCGCATTTATGTTGCAAGCAGTAAATGTCGTAAATATGTAATGATTGCTGTGAAATGCATGTGTTTTGTTAAGGTGTAACTGTGAATGTCATGTCAACTGTTAGCTTCCCTCTCTGTGCCACTGCTCCCCTTTATCAAAATGGCTCACGCACTCACCACAAAAAATATTTACACTCTATATGTGGGTCTGCTGTATCGAAAACATTCTGTGCCCTCTAGGGTTTGTGGCGTGACATCAATTGAACAAGGAGACGACGTTGTTTTAAATATACGACAGATTGTTCTCCCTGGCGTGTTCGATATCTTTTAGTCCGGACGTCGTGTGACGAATGTGGCCACCTTTACGGGCAGGCTGAATCGACCTGAAACCACAAGCCTCCTAGAAAGTCTAGGAAAAGTGAAGTTTCACGAGGTGACCAAGGACATGGAGAACAAAACAGAAAGCAAAGAATCAGGGAGAGACAGACTTGTTTCCAACCTTAGAGTACGGATCTGGGAAGTTGAACTCGTTGAGACAGTGTTCTCGTGTGTCTAAGAGACTTCTGACAGTGAGGGAGCCGTAAGCACTAGCAGGGGAGGGAAGAGAAGGGGCGCTACATTAGCAGGGAGGAAGAAAAAAAAATATACGAGAACATCAGAAAACCATCACGAGAACCTTCCTTTGACTTAGACTGGATGAATGTTTACTGCGATGAAAATGCAAGATAGTTTCAGTGGAAGGATAGGAATGGTTAAAAACAAGAGCTAAATACAAGGTGATCAATAGCTAAATAAGCCTCCAGAGGCCTGACAGACAGAGATACCAAGGGAAGACCAATCTGGGGGAGGTTCAGTGAAAGGACTGAGCTCAAAAGACCGGAAGTACGGAGAACCTACAACGGCTGGTGCCGAAGGGTCTGAAGCTTATGGAGATACTTCTGCCGGAATTTCTCTGCGCGCTCCACAGCCTGGGGCAGGTCTGGCTGGCTAGCCACCGCCCGCTTCACCACCTAGGGGGTGCGTGCCAAAGAGTCAGAGCTTCAAGTATCAAAATCACCCTACAGGACACTTTCTCATTAGGAGAATAAGATGACAGTTTGTCAACAGCACTGAAATGGCGGCTCTATTGTTTATAGACCACAACTGGGTCTATAAAACACATTTTTTTCCTCAATTCCAGCATTAGAAGCCAAAATAAACAGCTTCCTGTAGGAATGACTGATAGTCTACAAAAATCTAAAGCTTTGCATTAAACCAGCGGTTTGCATTAAAAAGCGGCAGTTCCAGTTACCCCATCCAGTGCCTCCTCAAAGCAGTAGAGCCAATACTGGCGGGCAAGTGCATCCTCTGTCAGGTCCACTGTGTCTGGGATGTAAGAGGAAGGGTCTTGCAGTAAGGGGAGGTTCACCAGCTGTCTCTCCAGCCTGTCCATCTCCAGCATATCAAACTGGGAGGGGAGCGAGTAGAGAGCACTGATCACAGCACTGCAGACAGAGCACGTGACCCAGCCACTGCAGTCATGCCAGTGTGGAGGACGAAGCGCAACCACCATAACCTCCAGCTCACAAAGCCAACAACCACTCATACCAACACGGCAGCCGATTTCAGCACCCTGAAAACACTAAGCTACATTAAGAGAGTACCTCCCTGGCTTTACCTACAGCTACGGAGTAGTCAGTCACAGTCACCTGGACCAAAACAGCGACCAGACCCCTCAACACAGGCAGGGAGCTCATATACTCAACACACAATTTCTACTTAATCTGTAGAAAATCAAGCACAACTCAAACTTTCTCAAAAGGTCTAAGGGCATACCCTTCCATAGAGGCCTAGAGTGGACAGATCATTCCTTACCAAACCTCACAGCTGAATTCTCACCCTGCCGACACACTTTCCTGAACTCTCTCATGATTTTCGAGCCACAAGGTCAGCACGAGTCCGAGTACCGGCTAAAGGCAGCAGTGTAAGACACCCAGCCACCCATGGCCAGTGAACACACACACACAGCTTCCATTTCATCTTTGCGGTCCAGATTGGGGTCGACAGAGCACAAGAAACGCGAAGAGGTAGCAGAGCGCTGCAGTAAGATGGGCGGGTAGAAGCAGAGAATCGCTAAGCACTGGGGCAAGAGCTGCAAGGGCCGCCCCCCTGAGATATTCAGCCAGCTACTAACAAACAATGGGGCAGATGAGCGCTGCACAGGTACGGCCACTTCAGGTCACTGGGGCTCTTTGATTCAGTCCACCTGGCCCTCCGGAGTCTAGTTTTCTTTCTCATCAAAAGAGCTACATGTATACCACATGTATTTTGTAAAAACTATCCCATCTCCAATAAAACATCTTATTCTGAGCCTCAAACCCAATGTATCGGGGTCAGAGTTGGACATTCCAGGTCCAGAAAGTAAAAATCCAGACCAAGAATTTGTTTCAACCAACCAGTTGAGTACTCTGTATCTTCATCTTACTCTGACTCTTTATCCTCAATTGGTTGGTTGAAACAAAGTCTTGGTTGGGATTTTATTTTTCTGGATCTGAAATATCCACCTCTGCTCATGGTCCTGTTCATATGATGAATCAGGCAGGGCGGCGTCTGTTGCGATAGACATTAAAGAACACATGCATTAAATGCTTTAAGTGATGATGCATAAATGACAGAAGTAACCCTGAGGTTTTCAGCTGTTGGCCAGTAGGGAGCTGAGTATCTGCAGACATGTGTATGGAGGCATCTGCAAGGGGGGTGCTAGACGGCTTTAAACACAGCTGGTGTTTCTCAGGCTCTTGAAGCGTGAGGAGATGCATTTTCTCAAGCGTCAAACATGGCAAACACGGTAGTGGGAGTGGGGGGGTACTTACGGAGAACTGAAGGGGAAGGTTAAAGAAACAGAGGAAGAACATGGAAGATATGGAAAAGAAGCAAAAAAAATATTATGGACAGATACCTGTACCATTTAGTTCCGTTTTAAAAGAATTGTGAATTCTACACCAATGCTGTCAAATATAATTAAAGCAAATAATAAAAAACAGAAGATGGGCACGTGGAGTGAGAGGCTTTTCGGACTGTAAAACATTTACCCATAAATAAAAAATATTGCTGGTATGCCAAGTAGTGGAGAGCTCCCCCTGCTGGTGACAATGAGGAAGGACTCACCGTTCCGCTGCGCACCCGCTGCATGGGGTTCAAGTCGGGGGATACACTCATCAGGCCGGAGCTCCCTGCATAGTTCTCCCCCCAGCTGTACTGGTTTGGGTCTGCAGGGGGTCATGGCACACAGCCGTCACACACACAATCCTGCGCATGTGAACACCCCCCACTCCACACGGATAAGCTTGTGTGGAACCCACCGCATGAGCAGGTAAAAAAGGAACAAAGATCTCACAAAAAGCTGTGATCCACTAAAAACAGGCTGAATTTAATTATAGTGAAAACCTTTCCGGCTGAACTTACCAGTTATTAACTAGCAAGTGTAGTACATTAAATCACTCAAAGCATCCTAATAAAGGAATAACTTTAAAAACCAAGCAATATCGAAAATTCCTGTAAAAGTCTTAATCGAAGTCATTCTACCAGCACATTTCCTGGAAGTTCTACATATTCATTAAAGTCGATCAGAATTTAACTGGGTTGTTGGAAAAGGCTACATTTTCACATTTTGCTAACTATCTCCATGGAAATGAAGTAGCAGTCGGAAAAGGGCAGTGAAAAAGAGACACTGATCCTTACTGTCTTCCTCTGCCCCTTTGAGGAAGGCCCCGATGGCTCCGAGGTAGCCCTCGTGTCTCAGAAAGAGAGCCTGGACCTCCCCCTGGAAAGTGGCACACAATCACCCGTCAGGGACACCTTACATAACAATGCTGTCCGACATGCATGGAATCCACATGAATGATGGAATCAGAAGTTACGATAATCCTATAGTTTCAAGGAGGAGATCTGGTAACAAACACAGACATCCCATCTGCGCCAGCAGGAGCACAGCCTACAGCCAGACAAAACCATACACACGCTGCCGAATTTAACATCGATCCTACGAGGTTCTGCAAATAAAATCTGACAGCCGAGCCTCCGCACAGTGGCTGGACTGGCAGGCAGGACCGGTGCACGGTACTTATACCCCGGGATTTCATTTCCGTGTCTAACAATAAGACTGAAATCTTCTTGATGCCTAATTAAAACAGGCGAACTAGATATTGATTTTCTGGTGAACGCTGCAGTCCAGACTCAAATACATAAGTCTGGTTTAAAGCTGAAAATAAACGTCACGGGTAATTCAGGTAATCCAGGGACCGGCGGGAACGTCACCTTAGTGAAGAAGTTGATGCTGTAGGTGATGGTGTGCATGGTGACAGGGTGGCCGCGGATGAAAAAACCGCCGAAGTAAACCCGGGTCAGGTTGTGCAGCCGCGCGTATAGGCAAGCCAGCTGCCCGATGTCGTTGCTGATCATGTGCAGAAGACTCTTCGCCATGTCCTCCTTGGAGAACTCTGAAACAAGAGGCGACCATAGCCTGCAGGGCTCTTTTCCACACAGGTATCTTGTAATCTAGAAGCCCCTGCACTTAAGATGGTGCCCTGGCATCCGAAATCTTCTTACACATCATCCGCCTCGATCAGATGATGTACTGAACAAAAGCATCTGCCAAACGCAGACATGAGGCCTTGTGGACTGAGGCCAGGTGACAGTTCTAGGGCCATGATCAGAACCAGCTCTCAAGGCAGGGGATGCGAAAGGGGCACGTGAAGAACGATGGATCTTGGCTGATGATGACAGACAGCCATCTGGAGGATCAATTAGCGCTTCAAGCTCCTGCCACCTCGGGGCTTGCAGTTGAACCCTGAGTACTATGGCCTAAATCTCTGATAACTTTGAAACACTGCATGGGGTCAACAACACATGTAGCTAAATCCAGAGTGTCGCTGGGACACTGATGGCTGAGAGCCAACGTTACGGTTTTTCCAAAAATAACACCATGGAGTAGACAAGGCCTCTCATAGCAGGGAAAAGGTGCTTCTCTGCCTGCTGTAACAAAACTGGCTGCACATTTAAGGACAAAAACAACTGCACTGACCTTAAGGACATTTGCCATGAATGTGGTTCTTACCTTTGTCAGTTGTAGCAGATTTACCAAAACTGCTAGCGATGAGGTCCCCCGTCAAGCCCAGGGAACCGTAAGCCCCCCCGTATATGTCCTTCACAAGCATGTCAACACTTGTGTGCTGCCCCCTGGAGGCCAGCTGAAGCAGTTCATCGAACCTCTGAAAGTAGGACAGAGAGGAAAGAACTCGCTCAGATATGACGACACCAGCAGGCAAAGCAATGTGCACTATAGCAGTCAAGCCCACTGTATTTAAAGGAGTTACTTTGGAGACTACATAACTTGTCAATTCTCCACAGGTTTTGAGTTTAGTTTTCATGCATGTGGGATTAAAATGGCACCCAGATTAAAATAAGATGTATGTGAAACACGAGTAAACATGAATACACTAAAACAATTTAAATATAAATGCAATTTACAGTGGGTATAGATAAGAAAATTCATAATGCCTAGCACAAGACAGTAAAATGCCTGCATAGAAAAGGAGTAAAGACATGCATAAAATCAGTTGACTGATACAGTCATAATTAATGCAACAATCATTGTGAGCCCTGAAACACATACCTTTGTCTTGGTGAGCAGAGCACCCAGTCCCCAGAAAGTACCACCTCCGATTGAACTTCCACCAATCCGTTCAAACTTGTCCTCAGACTCAACCTTGGTTGAAAAAACATTTTTTTTTTTTTTTTTGTTTTTACAGATCAGCCAGGGAAGAACACAAAGAGGTGAGCAAAGTCATGCGGATCTCAGACGTTACCTTGACTATGGATACACCAGATCCAATGTTGATAAGCAAATAGGGGAAGATGTCTGGGTGCGTGTTCTGGAAGCGGAACTCGGAATCCGCATGCTTGGCATACACAAAGGCCTCGTGGGGGATGTTCTTCAAAACGAAGTTACAGCCCTTGATAAGGCAGGACATCTCATCTTCCTTGTCCACCCTGGGTCAGTGACAGACATATAGAGGGGGTAAGTTGTGGTGCAGTTTGTCTGGGGGTTGGGTGACATTCTTTGAAGGTATTTTCTGCTACTTCAACTTTTCTCCAACCACCGGACTATACAAACATTTATATAAAAAAAAAAAAAAAAAAAAAAACGACTACTGCCATTTTAAGGGTTATGGTTCAGAATATCAGAATCTCTGCTGAAATTGCAGGATTAAATGCTTTGTATATGGGATTAGAAAAATAAGACACTGAATCCTGGAAAAGCACTTTTTCCTCACACAGAGTTTATGCCCAATACAGCTCTAGGATGCTCACTTGAGCTTCAGCTTCTTCTCGATGAGCTCCTTAAACTTGTAAGCACCCCCGCCTGTGGCCTTGATGACCTTGGTCTCAGTGTTGACCAGGTGGTCTTTGATAAAGTCCAGGCAGGTCTCGATGTAAGCATTCTCAAACTTGATGAAGTGAAGGCGGGCAGTGATTTCCTCCTGCACAGAGATCTCATACAGAGGGTCCCCGTCCACCTCCTGTAGGGGAAGCGGGAGAAGGTGTCAAAGGATCAGGAGATCCATATTCCACTGGCGGCTTGTTATCGGTCTTATCTGCTAATGAGTTTTTGGGGAGATCATCCCAAAAACAAACCTCAACCCAGAATTGTAACAACCACAGAAGGCTGAGAACTGAAGAGAAAACAGGTCAGAGAACAAGCCAGTGCTGCAAAATCCCTAATTTTCAGAGTGAGCCATCTCAGTCTGGATGGGAGGCAGTCACACGGACAGCATGGATTTGTGACTTTCCATCAAGAGTAAAATAATGTTTTACATTTGCATGTTATTTGTTTACCAGATGCTTTTATCTAAAGTGAAATACAATGGAGAAAGCGGAGTCAGTCAGTCAGTTCCTGGAGTGACTGGCAATGAAGGTCCTAGCTCATTGGCCCAATGGCTACACCACTCTACTAACCAAAGGATTTAAACCACCAACATTCTAAATCACAGTTAAAGAGTCCTAACCTACTGCACTACAAAAAGCCCATGTAAGGAAGATACCAAATGATGTTGATTATTCTGATATCATTAATGCCAGCTAATAAACATTTTAAAATTTGACAGTTAAATCTCTTGGTGTAAGAGGAAATAATTTACAGTAACCACTGAAAACTCCATAGAACAAAAGAAATCAAGACAGGCAACTTACTTTTGCAGTATGGTCGAAGGATCGCACTTTGGCCACTTTGTGCTGGACTGTGGAGTAATAGGCAAGTTTTGTCAAAGACCCACCTGTTGAGACAGCAATCTTTATTGGCATTGTGACACCAACCTTATTACAGTTAAAAAATTAGATCCCAAAGAGAACAGAAAGGACACCATAGACAATTAATGCCACGACCATTTTAACACTTTTATTCTAACCAACACTATGCTTAGTTCATAGTATGTTGGAAAACTTACTGCATGTAAGATATTTCGGCCCATATCACTCACACCAGGCCAAGGTTTGCAGATACGATAAGCTAATGACTTCTAGTGTTAAGTTTATTGGGGCCAGACCACAGGCTTCGCAAAGTGCGTGGAGCTGAATTAAATTTCAAAGGCGACCCGACTCTTACTGGGCCATACATCCTTGTGTAAAACTTAAATGTATTACGCGATTCGCAATTTGAGTACTCGAATAACGTACTATACAACGTATATATAACGTCTACAACGTAATCCTTACGTTAACTTTTCTTATATGATTCCTAGTCTTCCCTTCAACTTAAATTTGTTAAAAGGGAAACGCAATATTGCGTTTATGTTTTATTTACCGTATGTAGATCTTGCATTATATTCAGGACGGTCAGCCACACGAGTTAACATGTAACTTTTTTGGACATGACTTTCGAAAGCAAACAAAAACCGATTAATCACAATACAGGCCTAACCGTAATGCTTCGTACAATATAACATCTAAAACGCCACCCGGTGCCATCATAACAATTATGCCGGCAATACAAGCACTAAATTATACTAAATGTACACAGCACAGTATTATAAAAGGATTCTGGCGTACAATATGGCAAAGCATGATACTACGGTGCAAAGTAAAAACAAACCGGACGCGTAATAAATAGGTAACGCGCAACACTCGCGCCGCTTTAGCCTCAGTGCCGGAAACATTCCTGCGGATTTCGGAAGAGACACATTTCAAGCTGGCAGCAGAACCATTTTTAAACAAATCATATAAAATGTGTCGTTTGGGGCATGTCATGTGGTCCTTGCTTCGACCGAAAACCTCCCTGCTCTGCACAGTACGAACAACAGCTACAAGTGGGTAAGATCACAACACGCAGAAGGAAGAGGAGCGAAAGTCCCCCCCGCAGGCTGGTACCTATATCTATTGCGAACCTCTTGGCATTCTCTAGGTTGCGAAAGATCTCGTCGGGTGGGAGGGTAATGCTTTTGTCCATGCTGTGGCGGCCGCTCCCAGCCTGGCTGCAATCCGCCATGTTGAGCGACTCTGAAAGCGAGGGGGGAGCTCGATTTCGCGGAGTGACGTCCGGGAAGCGAAGTTCCTGCGCAGTGAGACCCGCGCGGACGGCGAGGCGCGTGCACCTGTTTGTCCCCTACCTGAGGAGTAAAACGATTACAAAGGGCTGCACTTATGAAAAGTCGAGTTAAAATTGAAAGTGCCATAAAGCATCATTATAGGAATATAAAGCAAAAACGCTATATGTTGCTCTTATTTTCCCCATCGCGCTGTTACAACTATTTTTATTACTGCCATCAAATTGTTCCGCTTTCCCGTGAATAAGAGTATTAGACCGAAGACTGACTTCCCCGCAGTCAATAAGATCCCCAGCTGCTATTCGCAGTGCTGCGGTATCAAACAAGCTTTTACAATTTCCGATTTTCACACGTGTGACTATTTCCCCAGGTAAAAGGGTTGCTGGTTTTCACACGTCTCTTTACCACCCGGTGTGAAACACGTGCATTGGGTCACACTTCTGGTGTTATTAAAGCGTTTTTTCCGTTATTTATTGTACTTGACAGCTCACTTATTGGCTCTTGGTGGCGTAAATTCTCTAGGAGTTTTACCACAATATGCTGAAACCGCTTATGAATACAGTGTGGAAATTGGAATGAAAAATCGGACAATTTCTCACTAGTAGTGACGCACATCACCTTCCTTTATTAACCCGCAACAACAGTACATGTAAAAAAAAAACAGAACTATTTTTTCAGAACAATCCCATCACGTGAAGATGAGCACTAATTCCAATAGGTCAATCGCAACCTGGGTTAAGATATAGGTAGC
This sequence comes from Mormyrus lacerda, assembly GCA_015163995.2. NCBI lineage: Eukaryota > Metazoa > Chordata > Actinopteri > Osteoglossiformes > Mormyridae > Mormyrus > Mormyrus lacerda. Next base: position 22,434,409 of record JAABNX020000143.1, read on the forward strand.
CAATTACAGATTACATAATAAGTATTCATGAACAACATAACCACAGTACAGCAATTGATTTCTGTACACGAGAAATAGAAGAGTAAGGAAATATCTTCCAATATCAAATTAACTGTTTCTACCATTTCCTTTTTTTACTGCTGTATAGATATTACTCACATGCCGTAAATCGGCTTGCCGCGTAAAGCCGTTAAACATTCACTACATGAGGAATAGGTGTTTGTCTGAGGGTGAAATGACGACTCAAACGCAAGAAAGGGTGACATTGGCATTGACACTAAAAATTGATTAGACCAAATGCTTATACAGTGAACATCGCATTTTCTGTTGCACATACAGACATAATCTGTTGCCTGTGTAGTTGGGTGTCCCTTAGTCCAGTCCAGACTCCTTGGGTGGATAAAACCCACCTCAGGGAGGATGAGACTTGTTCACACAGCTCTGCGTGAAACTCAGATGGTGCCTGAGATCATGTTTCTAACCACACATGAGGCTCCCAAAGTACTGAAAAAACGATGCCACAGGCAGGATCTTTATATGTTAACTCAGGTGTGTCAGATCTCATCAGAGACATCAAGGATGTATGGAATTCTTTTTAATAACAACAAATAGTTTTTTAATCAGGAAGTAATAGTCAATTTATTTTTACCTTTAATTTGTTGTGTGTATCTAACTTGTGTGACAGTCACATAACCAAGTGAATGAGAAGATCTGAGGTTCTCCAAGTATTCTGAGAAATGAAGGTCATGGACAAGATATCCATGCACAATGGCAGCTGTATATCAGAGAACTCTGGGCAACATCAAATTATCTTATGGTGAAAGACGTTTTTCAACATGATGTAATTATCATTAGTTATTTTGTCAGTTACAATAAACCCTGCATATCTGTCTTCTGTTAGTTTATGAAGGAGACAAAGAAGCAAATGAATAATGCAAACCTTTTTTTTAATAAAATCATATTCAAGAAATGTCATTCACACATTAACATCTCCTTCACTGAAGGGAACTGAAATCACTTCTCACACAGTGAGATACATAAGAACATTTGAAAATATTCCAAAGACAGTCTTACTACTCTGTCAATCAAGTAAATAATTTTATCTTTATAAAAGACATTTTATCATATGTGGTTTACACACTATGATTATTTGTGAAATATGCACATCACACTGACTGGTCAGTATAAAACAAACTATTATTCAATAATAATTTTTAAATAGCCACACTAAGAATGGTGGATATATTCTTTCTCATATACGTCTTATATTACATCACCTTACATTATGGAATGTATGAAAACAAGAGTCAAAATAGGACATAGACAGGATATGGAATTAAGAAAAGTGAACAAGATTCGATTATACTGAATCTTCAGTGTTAACATATTTCTTTGCATTCATGTTCTAAACATTTACCTTTAGTGGGATAACAGGAATTTTTAAATATTTAACCTGCTTCCTTTGCAATAGTACTATAAATTCAAAGCTTAATATTTCATTAAAATAAGATACCAAAAATCTCCTGCATACACAGAAGAGGAAGAAAAAACTTCCTACACTTTTAGAACAACTGTTCATCATAGATCAACATGTTCAGTTCTGTTTGTCTGAGCTCCTGTGTGTTGGAGTTCACCATGGTCTCCAGAGGGCGCTGTTGACTGGTGTCTTGTCTTTAATAGTTGTATGATGAACTGGTGAACTTTGCTGAGATGAGACACTGTCAGCCCTGCTTTTACCAGAGGAAGGCTGCATGGTTTGGAAGTGCCTCAGGAGTTTCATCTGGGACTGTGTCTTCACATCTTCACTTGACAGGAAACACACAATCTCTTGGACACACCTGAAGAAGCCCTCATTTTCAGCTGCTGAACAGGACGCGGTGATCACTGGCTGGTGATGGCGTTGCTGTCTCAGGAAACTAACTGTCATTTCCAGGATGTCGGCTTTCTCCAGCTT
>JAABNX020000143.1:22484032-22494072 GCA_015163995.2 Mormyrus lacerda
TAGGAGAAGAATCATCCACATTATTTCACGGTTAACTGGCCGCATGCTGCTACGCCGGGGGAATTGTCTTCATATCAGCAGCGCTGACGGATAAGCCACACGGGTGATTTTATTACCTGAGGGTGAAATAACACAGTGTACTTTCCAGCAGCAGGTACTACAGTTCAGTAGAAAGAAAAACATTTAATTTGATGTGACCCAGTGAAAATATCCACTTGCTTTCATGGAGTGAAATGTGACTTTGCTCTAAATGCTATGGTCAAGTCACATAAAATCAAGGCATTAGGGTACAGTAACAGGAAAAAATGTGCACAGAATTCCCCCTTTTCACAACTCTGCAACTGTCTGCAATAATTCCCAAAATATTCATATGTAGACACATGCACGCACACATGCGAACACACACACACATTCCTACAGGGAATGTCAATTAAACACTATTATACGGCCCCTTCATTGAGGGCACACTTCCATTGTCCCTCCCCATGAGAATACAGAGCCATGAATGGGTGACTAGTGTGGGAAAGCCGGGCAGGATCCTACTCACACGTCCCCCTGTCAATACAGCTGACCCCCATCCCCAGCCCCCACCCCCGGCCTAGACAGGAGCCTCTTTCATCCCACTGTTCTGATCTGAGTTCGGCGTGCCCCTGGGCGCGTGTGCGCTCGCTCCCTGAATCACTATCCTCACCTGTTCCACAAGCCGCTCCCACGCTCGTCGCTTTTGGCTCCGGCCCCTTCATTCGCCAGAGGTGCGTGCTAACATCTGTCTTCCGCAAAGCTATCGGCTCCTGAATCGAAGACCTGCTAATGGACCTACAGCAGGGAATGCAGAATTAAAGTTATCATGCAGGAGCTATCCTAAGCCGGGTCTGGTTTAGAAGCACCGAGATTCCCATTGCAACACCTCCATTAACACTAATACGTGTCTTAATACCAGGTCCATACAGGGCGGTAATATCGTCATAACAGTATTCTTCATACATTATATCTAAAGGGCATTATCTACAAATAACGTATATACTGTAGATGACAATAATAATAATAATATATTTTATTAAATGTAATAATAATATTATTATTTTTATGTTGTTGTCTGGGGTTTATAAAAAGAGTTGAATTTCAATTTCATTGTTGCTGAATTTCCACTCATGCGCCCGACCAAATTATACCTGTGTAATAAAAGCAATAATATCCAATCATTCTAGTTGTTATGATTGTTACATTTACTGTATATATTGTGACATAACAAAGACTACATATGTCTAAAAATCTGTGTAAGAAACATCCCATACTCAAAAGTAATTAGTTAAAAATGAATGTTAAATATGTTTAAATATTGGTGTCACATCCTCATCTGCTCTGGTTTTGTCCAGATGTCGCAACTGCATCTTGTCATTTGGACATTTAAACCCCTGTGACCTTCACCTTAATTTTAAAGTCTTGTTTCTGGTTCCCAAATGGCAGTTTGAGCATTAGTTCCAGTTTCTGGATTTCCCAAGTATGATGCTCCATACCCAGCAATGTCTCTTTCGGGCCTAATCAAGCAAACCCTGCCTGCAGATTTTGACTGACAACAAACTCCACTCCTGAGTCTCCATATGGGAGAAATCTTGCATTATTACAACAGGGTTTATATCAACTGCATGTAAAATTATTCTGAATTTTAAATAGCGGCTAATTTAAGAAATGTTTTAAAATACAGATGCACTTCTGGACAAAATTGAGATAAATGGCAACCCATGCAAGTGTTGACTCACAATGATAGGATTGTGTGAATGTTAAACATGAATGTTTGTGTTCCTAATTGATATTAAAGCAAAAATAAAGTTCAGTGGGTCTTTGAGTTACTTGAAAAATGATCGGCCTATCCGGGACCAGATGCCAGAGGAACATTTTGGAGGGAAAACATCTCTAAGCATTCCTCTGTTCCTTTTTTTTTTTTCACTCGCCTCTCAGAAGACGCGTCATTTTCCAGTGGTGAATAGGTCCTCGGAGCTCGGCTGAAAAGCCATTGTTTGGGGCGTTCCAAGGTAGACATTCTCCTTCATTCATGGAGAAAAAAGAAAAAAGCTACATCTCCATCACGAAAGCTTGCCATAAACAGTCCTCGGTGGCAAACGCCCCCCGCCCCCCCTTTAAACGCAGCCCGGCGAGGAATGTGTGAGAGCTCAGGTCTGCTCCCTGTTCCCACACCGCAGGCCCATTCATCGCAGCTCAAAAAAGAGGGTCCGGCCCCCCCCGCCCCCGTCCGTCCGCAGGAATCCACCGTTGCTCCTTGTGTCCCTCTATCAATGGGCCATCTGGACCACCGTACCACGACCTGACTTGATCTGTGCTGCACACCTCAGACAAACCAATAGGTAGGCTGCAGACTTCTTAACAAGCATTTCACTGTTCTAATACATGTAGGAATTCTTTTAACTCACTATACTGACCATCACTAATAACCGATTAAAAAGCATATGAATAATAATCTATACATGCTGCACTGGCTGAGGTTTTCACCAAGCAGCGTAGGGCTTACGGCGGAGGTACGCCCTGGCCAAGATACCAGTCCATCACAGGGCACGCAGACACACAAGCAACACAGAGCTGCCATTTAGCTTAACTGTATATCTTTGGACTGTGGGAGGTAATCTATAGCACACGAAGAAGACTGGGACATTCTATACATGCTGAAAGGGAGTGAGATTGAAACACCCAAGTGTGATATATGAGGTAACAGTAATATAGTACTGCTTACTGGGTTACAGTACTACCCTATTAAAAAATGCTATTAGGAAATATGAGCAGGAATAACAGGTCTACCATATGTCTTTTTTAGAATTGCAATATTGTCAAGGCATTTTTGTTTTGTTTTAGATAAATACTCGATAAATGGTTCAATAGACTCAAAATATCTTATTACGAAAAAGAAACCTCATCCTTTTTTTAAGTGATTGAAAAACCTGCTGAAAGAAAAGACCTAAAAACTTTTATCTGGACCCCACCAACATGCCCCGGTCACCTACATCCTGGTGGTTGGGGTTGGTTTAGAGGTGGCAGTGGTGGGGGGTTCAAAGGAGCCTTTGAACATGAGTCGTTTCCCGCCTTGCACAGCTTCCCGCGGGCCTCATTGTGAGGGCAGGCGGCGCATGACGGCAGCACCTCCCACGTCAAGGGGAGGCTCCGGCACTCTCCGGGATGAGGGGTCAGCCGTTTCCCAGGTCGAAGGCGCCCGCCAGCCCCCTTTCCTCGCGCGTGGCGCCAAACACCTGCCTCTCTAAGCATCAGCCGCCATGGGCGGGCGGCGGAGTCAAAGGCTGCTTCAGCAGCAGGGTGAGGACGCTTTGTACCCCCACAAGTCACAGCACAGGGAGGGGGAGACAGAAGCGACTGTGGGAAACTTGATTCAGGTTGAGCCACACACATATTTCTGGTAATCCTGAATCTTATTTTGTTGCTCCTCTGCCAGCACCCATACTTGGGCAGCAGAATATAAATACACCCCAGATTTCTCCCTACAATATTCTCTGTATCACTTCCAATCAATCAAACCCAGATATTTCGCTATTGAACTATAACTTTAACAGCAAATTCGTGGGAGCGTTTGAGGTTTATGAACTGGCTCTGAGCAAGGATGTTCAACATGTCCGTACGTGGACAGATGGGTCTGTGGTAAGGCTCTTCTCTGCCAATGGCAGAACGTCTCGAAAAAACTATAAAGGCTATGTTTTTAAATACCATGTCTGGGTAAAAATTGCATTTTAATCCAAATGTCCATCAGAATTCTATGCAGTGTTGATCCATGAATTTAAGACCTGTTCTCTTTAAGCATCTTGTTGTGAAAATAAATAAAAAGACATAAAATGGCTGGTTATGTACAGAGTAACCCAGAAAGGTTTGTACAGGCTGAGGCGTGAACGCTGGTTACATTAACGGTAGGGATGGATAAAAGGCAGAAGTCAACATTGATATGCAGCGGTTTCCTCTAGAGACGCTGCCGGATCGGGCTTCACTGTCCTTAGGCTGCCAAGAGAATCGAGACTCTTTATAGTACAAAACGCATTGCGCAAAAGTGTTTACTGTGGCGGCAAAAGACTTTCCAGGGAGGGGGGGGGGGTGGAATTTGGTCGTTGGTGTTCACCTTTGATGACAACAGCCAGCACACACTTGAAAAGGTTCCCGCTCGCAGAAGCCAGCTGCTCTTTTGAGCCGCCCAGAGCCCCGCTCCACTTTCCCACAGCGAGTTTTCAATGGGCGCACAATGGAAGTGTGCCGTGTTCAATGCCGCGTTCGCAATGGCCGTCCATTTAGTAGCCACTTCCCAAAAGGGCCATCTGGTGAAGTATCATGTTAATACAAGTTTTCTCCAACTGCTAGAATCTGAAAGCCGCTATAACTCTAGTTTATAAATCCATCACCCCCACCCCCCATCCGTTCTTGTAATCCAAGAGCTCGTCCTGGTCTATTATAAATATACCCTATTTGTGTGCACGTTTATTTTCTCCCACATTTCTATGCATTATAACGACTTTTTAAACGAAACATCGCATCTGGCGATTCCAGCGGCCAGGTGTGTCGTTTTGTTTATATTGTGATTTTAACTTTATGAAGCATATTAATACCCTGATATGATTGACATCGCGTCGATTATTATTTGTATTCAAACATCTGCAATATTTTGAGTTTAAATACTTGTTATCAGATGCAGAAACATCTGCAATCATATGTGCCGTGGCTCTTTCATCGTCATCTGTCAAATGCCGCTGAACCGTTCATGCCGAATAATATTGCCGGATCATTTCTTCCTTTTCCCGCCTTTGCCCTAAGCCCTTATGTTTTCACTGAATGGTGCAACGTGTAGCCTTGGAATGTAGCTGCAAGAAAATTGGCCATCGGCGGGGGAGGGGACGGGGGGTGGCCTTGAGGTTCTTGCGGTGATCAACTTTTTCCCAGAAATGACACGATTCCACGGGTGCTCTCTATTATCACACACACTCCACCTGTTCATGCGGACAGCGCTTATTGTCCCAAGGCAATATGCTGTCAATTTAGCATGAAGCAGTTGAAGCCTCCTCTATTGTTCCTAGAGGCTTTCTGATTGGCTCACGACTGTGGGAAACCCCAGCCTGGCTCAGACCCACAGACCCCGACGCTGGCCGTGGCCTATAAATAGCGGAGGCGGCGCCGGCGTGGTGCATAGAGCGTTTCCATTAGGCGCTGACCGAATCCGCTGAGATCCACGGCCACGGCATGGCTCCTGTCAAAACTTGCAATGCTGGTATGACCACGAAAGAAAAAACCAAAGTAAGGCTTGCCGATATGTCAATTTAGTTTTTTAAACCGTGCATTATTATTATTATTATTACTTTAATCTTACCTTGTTTCCTTTTTGTAGTTAAGGAAGCCAGTTGTGGAGAAGATGCGCAGAGATCGAATAAACGGCAGCATTCAGCAGCTGAAAGTGCTTCTGGAGAAGGAGTTAAAAGAGTCGCAGCTGACTTCCAAGCTGGAGAAGGCTGACATCCTGGAAATGGCAGTGCTTTACCTGCGGGACAATCTGCGGCCAGCGGCTCCGCGGCACAGCTACGCAGAGGGCTTTGCAAAGTGCTTACAGGAGACGCTCCGCTTCCTCTCGGCGCACGACCGCTTGCCGGACTCACGGCGCAAACTGCTGGACCACTTCCACCCGCAGGAGCGCCGGGCTGATAAACACCCCACCGGCCTCGACGCGCCTTTCGCCGCCGTGCACTCGTGCAGCACTGGCGGGCCTGACAGGCTATGGAGACCTTGGTAAACTTTTTTTAATGAAAAAAACAAACAAACCCGAGGCTGTGCTGGCTTTGTATACGGCCTAATTGCAATTAAGCCGCTGGCACACCCTCTTACAGTAGGAATCTTATGTTCCCGTTTAATTTCTAACTTCTGTAGGCAAAACTTGTCATGACAGCTAATATTCTGTATAGAATACTATCTTTGCTGTGTATATACTCGCATTTAATGCTTTATTAATTTAACTTCCGTGAAGATTAATTCGCTTTACATATTGTAAATGTTGTATCGTCTTCTCATGTTGTTTCTGAGTGAGGAAGATGTTTCGCACCGACGGGTGTAACAAGTTCGTTTTCTGTAAAACAGTTTTTGGATTTTGTAGTAGATCCTCTTACTTACTTGAAATTAAATGTTTGTATTTATGAAATTGATAGAAATTAATTTTGCTTTTCCTTCATGAAATCCTGTGAATAAATACCTCCTTTACAAAAAGAGTATTAGTGTGATTTATGTCAAATCAATAACAAAGTACTGGATAAAGGGAACCAGATAATTTTCACGCAATGCTATTTTAAGCAATATTAATAGGACAATGAAATATTTATTTGAAATATATATTTAGCTTATTAATTGATTTAATTATGTAGTCTTAACGCATTGCTTTAACATTAGAAACTATGCATGTGGTTGACATTTTTAACGAGCTTTCTGGATATCAGGATCGTTAAAGCGAATCATTATACGATCTAAATCAGCAGAATATATGGTTTACAATAATCCAGCCACAAAATCGCCTTCAGCGTTGTTGAACTAGACTAATTCAAAACTGCATAAAAGCTGAAACAATACATGCATGTCAGAACGAGATACACATGTAAGATCAATATTTATTATATTTGTACTATTTCGGAACTGTGATATTACTTATTTTGTTTAATGGTTTGAGTGGTATTGTTACTCCAAACTGTACCAGGGTTTGCAGTGGATTGTGGCATAATGTAGACTTTTCCAAGGGGCCCCTCAGAGACTGACAGACAGCTGCTAACCAGAGCAGACGTATCACTTCTTCCAGAACACCCATGTCACATTGCAAATAGTGTTCAGAAGCTGCAGGGACAGGGAACCAGCTCTGAAGTGTGTCGTCAACTCTAGGGCCAATAAATAGTGGTGAGAAACCGCAGGGAAGTGTGGTGTCACCTCTCCATGCTTTGATCTGGGAGGGAAACTGACCACCCCAGACAGGCTCTGCATGTGAGAACCTGGGAGGTGCTTAAAACCAGGCAGTGTGTGAACTCCTCTAAAGCATGGTCTGATCTACCCCCCCCTCAATATGCAGACCAAACAGATCTCACATTTTTCAGTTAAGGGTGCTGGATTGACATTTGCAATCATGGTACATGCTGGAATGCAGCTGTTATTGTAACATGTCAGTTTATTAACATATTTCACATGGTCTGTTGTTGTATATTTTTGCCACCACAAAGAACGAGACTTCAAAGTCTCATCATTAAAATAGATGCATCTATAGACACAGCTAATGCATTATTAAATAAAATGTATTATTTCTGCATAAAAATTATTCATCCAGAATTTGAATCAGAAATATTTTTATTGACTAAGTATATTAAACATGGAATTCATCTTGGTGGGTATGTCCCATCCATCCATCTATCCATCCATCCATCCATCCATCCATTCTCTTACTACCTGCTTATCCAGTCATGGGGAGGGGCCTGTAGTATTAATATTCATGTTAATTTCAGGTTAAGATACAAGTTGGAAGTTGTATATCCACAGGTTGTTTTCACATATACCTTGGTCTGTTGGGTCTTTCATTTGTAAGACGTGATGCTTAAGGTTCATTTACATGAATATTGCCCTGTCCAGCCCCACCCTGCCTCTCTGCTCCCTGCGTTTCCCTCAGGCGTGGCTCCTAATCGGCCGTGCCTGAAACTCTTTCCTTTTGTTCCTGTGGCCTGTACGACGAAGCGGGGTTACTGGCTTATCGGGGTAACTTGTGGGATTTAATGTACCACAGTTTACATGGACTTCATATTTGTTTGTACATTTTTCCCAGACTACCTTAAATCGGACAAGTTACACTGATAAGCCAGTAACCCTGCTTCATAGTACAGGCCATTGCTCTCTTGTTAACCAGCCACAGTTGCCTTGTGTTTTCTCCCGTTAGTTATGTATATTATCCTCTCCTGTGCTCTCTGTTTGGTCATTATGCTCGTGATAGGGTCATAAAAAAATGTAGTTTGGCCAGAAGAAGGGGATCCATAAGAAGGGGCTTCACAAAGGCAGTCAAAAGAAGATATTCCTGGGTTTTTCACCTTTTTTGACTTCACCAGGTCCATATATTTCACAATTGAGGGCCAGACTTCCAATGCTCGCTCGACAGCTGACAGATTTTCGAGCCATCGATGGTCACAGAAAGGTAGAGATCTTGAGGATGATGTCGCAGCTGTGAAGTCCTCTCATCTGGCTGATGCAGAGTGGAAAAGTAAATGTAGTGCTTTGAGCATTTTCTCCACCATCCACATTTCAAAACCAGTCTTGAATGAGTTGTGAAGGGTATGTAGGCCACAACTTCTTACAATTACTAATTATGTCCCAGCAAATTGCTCACTACAGTGAGAATGTCATCATTGGACGTATAGAAGTGATGTCGGCTAACCGTTTGCAAAGCCCATAGCGCTTCTGCTTTCAGCGTGTCGGTTGAGGAGAATGTACTGAAGGCATTGCTTGTCGTGGGATCCGGAGACACTGCCAAAGTGGGTGTAGGCCTATCTGTAAAGGAAGTAGTTGCAGGATTGGCAAACAACTGATTGGGGACAGTTGTTGTCTGACTGTCGACAAAACGCTTGTGCTTCTTTCCCCTGATACGTGAGTCGATGGCTTTAGAGCCCATTGTTGCCAGTTTGATGACTTTTTTACAAAGGTTGCATCGTGCTTCATAGACATTAGTCATCTTCTTTAACCAGCCACAGAACTTTTTTTTTGAAGCATTGACATTAATAACAATAACTAATTAATGTTGTATTAATTAATCAAATCATAACTTTTTTCTGTCACTGTTAGATATTTTAAATTTCTTTTTTGCATGATGTTAGACTGTTTACTAGTTGTAACTAAAATAAAAATATTCTTACAATTCTGAATGCTTTTCAGACATGTTAAATATCTCAGAAACTAGAGCGATTCTGGCAAAACCAAAATCATATTCTTAATCAGCACTATAAACTTAATATAAAACCGTTCAGACATCATCACAACAATGAAAATGCCTTTGGGAAGCCTGAAGGTCCTTAATGAAGATAAGATGTTGTGGAATAATAATAATAATAATAATAATAATAATAATAATATTTTGCTCAGGATTTAATATGTTGTTTTCTACTTGTACCTTGCAGGTGGATCTGACTGCAGCTTCCTCCTAGTTACAGGTAACTTACTTTCTGGTTACAATCCCAGCCACACTGAGATATACCATAGCTAGAGATCAGTACCCATAGCCTGATCCATATGGATAAAGCACACGGCCCAGCAGAATGCAGCTGAGCCGGGCACAAAAGCAGCACACGGGACATCTGCGTGGACGTTCAGGGCTTACCAGGGCAAAAATCAGCTGCTCCTTTCAGCCCCGCAGGCCGACCGCTGCAGCCAAATCCGAGCACACATGCTCCGAGGCTACAGGCTCTATGCCATGCCAACAGAAGGCATGGAGACCCCATCCATTCTGCCCTCACAAAGGGGTCTTTAGCAGCTTTCAGGACACTGTCCTCACAATGAAGCTCATGCCAGAGTTTGTTAGTCCCCCCCCCCAGCCCCCACCATACAGCTGTCTTCATCAATGCACCTACAGGGCTCCTCTAGTTCTCTACTCTGCATTTTTCAGCAATAACTGGCCTGCAGTGTGAATTTAGCCTGAAGGGGAGGTTTCAGCTGTGGCTCATTTTACCGAGGATTTGCTCAAAGACGCCGATGCCGACGAAATGTGAAGAATCCCCAGACAAACACAGTGATCGTCCGAGACCATGAGTCATATGGCGACTACCTGGCCAGAGGTAAATTATAAACAAAGAGTATTAGGAATAAAATTCATGATTTAGAGGCTCTTATCTCATCGGACTCTTATATTATAGGAATAACTGAAACGTGGTTGAGAGAAAAGGATGGACAAGAATATAATATGGATGGTTGCACGTTGTTCCGTAAAGACCGTATAGGTAAGAAGGGAGGTGGTGTAGCAGTATATGTAAAGGAAAACTTGCAGGCAA
>JAABNX020000143.1:22494172-22505659 GCA_015163995.2 Mormyrus lacerda
AAATCAGAGCTAGATAAGATTTTAACAACTCTGAGCTATTAGTTAAGTTCTCCCCAAGTGAGCTTGATGGGCCGAATAGCCTCCTCTCGTTTGTATAGTTCTTATGTTCAAAGTGAATTTTAGCTTATCACTTCTAAGAGAGCGAAAGTCTCCAAAAGTTGGTTTGCTGAGGAAAGATCCTTATCTTAGCTGCATATGTGGTTGATGTCTGTGCATTGTGTGGCTCAGTGGGCTGGCTAAGCCTCTATGCCCGTCATCGGAAGGTTGTTTGTTTGAGCCCAGCCTTGTCACATCTGTGGGTCCTTGAGTAAGACCCTTAACTTTCAGCTCCCTGGGCACCACTATAGGTGGCTGCCCTTCACAGCCAGCCTACTCTCACCTACAGAGTATCAGTCATTTAAACACTATAAATGTTTTTTATATACCTGAAGAGATTAAGTTTGGTCTCTTCCCACTTTTCTTCAAAGCAAGTCAACAAACCTTTAAACCATATTTACAAAGGTGGATATATTAATGAAATTAATCAGGTTAAGTATTTTGCTGAAATATATCATGGTAGGATCCACCCTACAACTATAACCAATAACCATTCCATTATAAATCAACTAATCTAATTGCCTGTCAAAGGCTAACCCCGCAGATTATCTCCGGAATTTGTCATTTTGTTCGATGGCCAGCAGGGGGTGACATTTCAGCACAAGTGGTAGGGGGAGGAGCTGGTTGCCGGCAGCTTTTCTACAAAAGCCTTTTCAAATAAAAGCTGTCAAGAGCATGAGATAATAGGTCAGGCAAGGCTGTGTGTCATTTTGGATTCTCCACCACAAGGGGGCAGCAAGCAGCACGGTGGTCAAGGACATTAATGTGCAGATTCCAGTTCAGGTCCAAGGAGGGAGGTGCTATTTTGCCTTTGACAAAATCTCTAATTTCCCTAAGGCATGTTGCAAACTGATTTTTTCAGGTGGTTACACATACATACACATCCCCTTCCCTTTTATGCAAAGGTGCTTGCAAAAATAAAAGGCCAGTATGCCTGCTGAGGGGGTGCTAGTTTGGCTGCTGCAGTACCACAAGTAATACCGTGCACCGTCTGCCAGAAGCTCAACTGCTGTATGAGCAGTATTCGGTACAAGGCAGCATAACTATCAAGTATGCACTGAGCCTGCAAGTGCACATTTATGTGCACTTGTATTGTGGGATGTGTGTTTGGGAATCCTACTGGCCGGCAGAGGAGAACACAGGTGTTAACTGCAAGTTAAATGAACCAGCATTTGCATGTTAGAGATGAAGGGGCAGAACTCCTTAATCCAACAGCAATCCTGATCATGAATGTGCAGGAGAAATTATGGGCTGGCAGGTAAATTTGCCAGCGGGTTTCTAAAAAGGTGCTTGAAAATAATTAAGCCGTAGGAAACAAACAGGCCAAAGTCCTGCTTGCTCAGCCAAACTGGATAAAACCGACAGAATGCCACATTCTACGTGTAGCGATTGGGCAGAGGGGTAAACCGGTGTGTTCTGGAATAAGTGAAGTGATGTTTGTGTCGCTTAATGGCTCAGTGAGTATTGTCATTATCAAATACCTCTAGGGTTAGGGATCTGAAGCTCGCATTTGTTTTCATGCTTGTATGCCCCCCCCCCCCCATGTTGTCTAACGATAAGCTAATTGGCATTTCGAAAGTGCCCATAGTGTGTGGCTTCCTCCCTTCTTTTTGGCCCATGCAGGCCACCCCACGACCAAGAACAAGCAGCTGGAAGATGGACAAACAGAGGGTGATACAATTCCAGAATGCCACCCAAGGGTATTTCTGTCATTTATTCAGGCACTTAATGAGGAAAGATCGCCTGGTTTCACAGCTCTGTGAACAAAGCGACCCAAATCAGGTAGTTAGATGCCGCTCTTCCAAGGACACATGTGAAAACTACTCAGGAAACAGACGGTCAACTTTAAAAAAATAACATTTTTGATCCTCTTTTAATGTGACACCCAAACACCCAAGCAATCATCAACAGTCACACCAGGGCTAGGATAAAGGTATCCACTGGTACACTGTCGATCTCCCACCCATCCTTCCAAAAATATAAATTTTTCTGCCTTTGAATTTTTCAATTAAGTTGACTTTGAAGTGATTAACAAAAGCCAAGACTAAACTAACGAGATCCAAAGACACACCGAAGACAGACAACAAAGTTCAGATCTTGACTATTCAAATCCAATTCAAATTCATGGTGAACTTACTTCCAGTTGGGTACATAATTACAATATCTACGTCAACTTTCTCTTGGATGGGGGGTAGCTTTGCTCGGCAACAGCTCCTGCTAGGCACTGTCCCAAGAAGGGTTAAGGCGTCTTCTTCACAGCAACCAGAAACATTCATATTCAGTCATTACTCAGTAGAGGAGGGGAGAAGGTCAGTGCTTGGGTTAGGAGATAAGTGCGGGAGATTTCCTTCTCAGCCCATGTATGGGTATTTCCATTCGGTCAGCGGTACATGGGTCTCCTTCACAACCTGGGGAGACGTCCACCGGAGAACGTAGTGGGGGCCACCCGGCTTGTCGTTGGTGCCTGGATGGGATGGGATGGGGGTTAATGGGACTCCGTTTTGGAAATGAAGAGTTTCTCAACATAAAAAAAGCAGGACGCCCCCCCCCCCCAGGCTGGGAGCCTCCTCACTAGCATCATTAGCTAACATTATAGCTTGAACGTAAACAAATTGGCCCAGTATCTGGGGAATCTGTCAGATAACCAGCCACGCAAAACATTCTTCCATGGAGATCTACCACGCTAATGATAATCGTGCCACTGTGATCCTCCCGGCAGACAAGCTACATGCTGCCGATACTCACCCGAAGCTCTCGAGCCCCCGAAGGGCTGCTGGGCGACGATGGACCCCGTCGATTTATCATTCACGTAGTAGTTACCCGCGGCGTTCCGAAGGATCTTTGCGGCCTCCTTCACCACGTTCCTGAAATCCATGTCAAGGAGTGTTAGAGATTTCAGAGAGTAGAAGCAGAGAGGCCAACATGGCCCTGAGACAAAAGTCTAAGCCCTCAAACCGTCCAACGCATCCCCAGCTGCTCTGCAATGCATACAGAAATAAAAATACTTTAAGACTTTAAAAGGTACTTCAGTTGCCCTGAGCAACTGTATACAAGCTGGGATTTAATGTTTCAATATCTGTTGTGGCCTTAGTCGCTGCTAAAATATTAATGTCTAATTATTTAAAATTCAATATATGAAACCCTTTATCCAGCAATGATTAGTCTAACGCATTCCAAATTGGTTCCTTGGTCTTAATATTAACCTTTATATGTTTAAATAAAAAAAGAATTGGACATTATATCTCAGGACTCTGAAAATGGCCTGAAAGGAACTACAAGAATAAAATCTGCATAGTATAAATATTAATTACTGTAGTTTTTGAAGTGTGTTCCAAATGTGTACCACCAATCTGAGCCAACTTACTTGTCAAGTGCAAAGACGGCTCCTGTCAAGGCATAGGGTGATGTGCTGTCAATCAATTTCAGCACATCCTTGTATTGGTCCTCGGGGTAGACATAGACGGTCAGGACAGGCCCAAAGATTTCCTGATTGTTAGAGGAAGAGTCAATTAAAACATGGACTATCTTAAACAGACATTTTGGATAAAGTCCAAATGGGAGTATGTATTAATCCTTCACTCTAGCTGTTAGCTTAGCATCAACTCCCGAATTTCCCCCCAGGAATTATTAAAGTCTCTATCGATCTATCTATTAGCAGATTAGGGCCAAGGGAGGTAGGCATTTTAAGCACAGTGGGGTGGGGGGGGTCTTCATGGATATTCATAGATGGTTGGTTCACCTCATTCATGATCGCATCCTGCGGATCCTTGGTTTCAATGATGGTTGGCTCCACAAAGTACCCCTTACTGTCATCACAGTTCCCACCGGCAATGACTGTCAGATTGGGGGAGGATTTGGCGTGATCGAGCCACTTTTTGATGCGGGTGAAGGACTGCGAGGAAAATTATTGAACACTCAAACACCAACAAACTGTACTTTCATAAAGAAAGGTAAGAATCACGGACACCTTTTACATCTTGGATAATTCCTTACAAACACCTCCGTTAACAGTCTATGAAGTACCACGTGTAGTAAGATTACCAAAAAGTGTCACAGTAAAAATCTGTGGTGCCTACTTTGTCATCAATAACAGCCGAGAAGAACGTACTGAAATCTTCCACAGGCTGGAGAGAGAACAGACAACAAGTGAAGGAAAGACACCCAACATAGGTTAATGGGAATTGTTTCATCAACAGCTCGACCAAAATGATTGAATGAAAGTGAGATTATGTTACTACTGAGAAGAACAATCTGAAGAAACCGCCTGGAGAAACACTCACGTTGCCCACTTTTAGCTGCTTCTGCAGATCCAGGAGCTGTTGTTTAATCCGGGGCCACAGGGAGTCCGGAACATACATTCGGGAGCAGGCAGAGCACTTCTGGCCACCGTACTCGAACGCAGAGCGGATCGTCCCTGTAGTCACGCTCCGCACGTCTGCTGACTTGTGCACAAAATGGAAGTTCTTACCACCACATTCTGAAAATTCCAAAAAAAACACCAATTCTCAGGTTAATGCGAGATCGATCTGAGAAATAGCATCTAGTTCATTGCCTACTTTTTGCAAACAGCACAAGTAAAGCTATTAAAGTAGAATTAAAAATGGAAAATATCCAACCAGAAGATGTGCATTTGTGTATTTTAATTCCCCAGTCAATGACAGCTGAGTGAAAGCTAACTTCGTGGTGAGAACACTCAGTACACGATAAGACGAGGCTGACACCTACCTCCACCCACCCGAGGAAAGTTCCGGTACCGATCCAAATTTTGTGCTACCTGCTTCCACAGCCTCTTGAAAGTCCTAAATAGGTAAGTACTTAGGTCAGATCTTTCCCGCCTACATCTCCCAAAATAAAGTTACTGTGCAAACAGAGGGGGTGACTTACGGCACACTGCCTGTGAAGTTGATGCCGGCCAGGTGCTCGGAGGCCGTGACAGTGTCCCCGAAAACTGGCCCATTGGCGGGGACAAACTGGATGATATTGGGCGGGAGCCCCGATTCCCTCAGGATCTTGTAGACGGCGTAGCTGGCTGACATGGCCGTGTCACTGGGTTTCCATAATACCACGTTGCCCTGGCAACAGAAGAGCATGGGTCAAGTCACCTTGCTGGGCCCGTACCACGTGAATGCATACCACTCACACATTTCACAATGCACGGGTCTGACGAATTGCGGTCTGCACCAGACGCACCATCAGGGCGGGGGTCCCTGCCAAATTTCCTCCAATCGCGGTGAAGTTAAAGGGAGCGACCGCTGCCACAAAGCCCTAGGAGGGTCAGATGAGACGTCGAGTTATGAAGAAATAAATCAACATATACTGACTTTCTCTCAACAAATAATCAAGTAAAGAAATACCACAATGTGGCCCACAATATAGGGGGCGCTCACCTCCAGTCCCCGATACAGCATGGTGTTGGTACTCCCGTCGCTGTCAAGGGGCTGCTGCTGTTCCAGCTCTATGGCGTATTTGGCGTTGAAGCGGAAGAAGTCAATCAGCTCGGCGGCGGCGTCGATCTCCGCCTGAACCACCGTCTTTCCCTGTGCAGCACCACAGTCAAACAGAGAAGGCGAAAAGCGTTCAGCCCTTTCAAACTGGACCCTGTCCATTTATTGCCTGCTCCATGTCCCTAAAAGGCCCTCAGTGATGTCATACCTGCCCGATCATCGTTTTGGCTAACACCTCTGCCCGCTTGGGCCCGCTGATGATGTCGGCGGCCTTGAACAAAATCTGCGCCCGGTCCTGAACGGGTTTGAGGTCCCATTCCCGCCGGGCCGCCAGAGACGCCACGATGGCTTTGTTCAGGAGCTCCTATTGGACGGACATCCCCATGTGGGTTTCGAAGCGCTGAAATACTCACGTAGTGCACATGGTGGGCACAGAATATCACAGTGTCCCCCCCCCCAAAAGGACAGGCTGCTCACCTTGTCAGCATAGCAAAACTTGGCCACCTTGTGAGAGTGATTGAATGGCTGAAAGACATTTATTTTGGAAGTAAGCACAATGGACAATGTCTCAGAAACTATTTGAATTGTACTGAATCGATAATCCCCTTCGATAATGTCCAACTATAATGTTCATCACAGCCTCTGCACTGATCACTACCAGAACTGGGAAATTGGGCTTGCTCAGACAGATGGCGTCAGATTCCATCAGCACAAGAAAAAGATGGCAGAGGTGTTCTGAGCATTATATGAATTCCTACTCATCACAGTGTTTATGCTGGTGGCACTGACTTAACCAGCACCAGTAAGAGGAGCAGAACCCGCCACCCACCGACAGCTGGTATCTGACGTCTTTGGTCCAGATGTGTTCATCTCCTACTATACAGGGGATCTCCTCTGTCCTCCCCTTCAGCTCCTGCAGGGCCTGCACATGAATGCACATCTCATCAAGCTTTGGCCACCTCAGATGCTCCTCCCTTTACGACGGTTCGACTCACAATATTTCGACTCGGTGTGATAGCAATGCAATGCTCAGCAGTCATCAGACCTAACTTTGAATTCTGTTCTGGTCCCGGAGCATCCATGCAGCCAAGCTCTGTACGATTGCGCCCGTAATCATCTCATACAGTATTTAACAATGTATGATACAGTTACCGATTTATTCATCGTATCATATTTATATCCGGCTTACGATAATTTCAGCTCACGTTGGGTACATCGGAACATAACCACATCATAAGTACAGGAGCATCTATATGACTTGACGCTCATATACTTTCCCACCCACAAAACCACAATAAACTAGTTCAACTTCAATGATGATGATGATTCAGCCTCTCAGCTCTTCAGCTCAGGCCTGGTCCCTACAAAGGCTCAGGCATGAAGATCAGCGCTCAGCACGGCCATGGCAGGGAGGTGGCGAGTGTGTGGACACCTTCAGCAGCTCCTCCCTCTCCCGACTCCCATCCTTGAACCCCAGCACAGGTTCATTTTTCACCTCCACCGCAGCGCAGGCGGAATGTCTGAACCTGTGCACAAAAAAAAAATAAATAAATAAAAAATCACAGGACACCATTGAGCGTGGATGAAAGTGGACAGCAGTGACTGTCCCAAACCTGGGGAGAGTGACACACCCCCCCCATCAGCAGAACATGTTGATAATTAAGTTTAATTTTGAAAACGACAGACTGTACAACTCAGTTTGCATATTTGATTACCATGCCGCACTTTTTGAAAAAGGTCTGGCCAACCTAATGTTCCAAATTGGCCTACGATCAGTGGTTCTCAATCCTGCTATTGGAGGGCCCCCTGCCAGCATGTTTTCATTCCAACCCAATCTTAATTAGGCTCAGACGATCCTTAATATGCTAATACTGAATGCGGCAGTTTGACAGCAGAGTGGGTTGGAATGGAAACATTTTGGGCAGGAGGTCCTTCAGGGACAGGACCAAGAATTACTGGCCTACGACTGGCCAACACAAAACGTGTCACTGACGTGAGCGCAGAAAGCCACAGCAAGTCACAGGAAGCCAGATCAGCGTTCTGATTCTGGATCCAGTCAGGAACATGGTGAAGGTCAGGTGGGTGGGGCTTGCTATCAGTTACACCAGCCTTTCCAGTGACCACGGAAAAGTGCCACCTGCGTTGACCTTCCGGCAAGTTATCAGCATTTATCTGGCAAAACAGTCAGCAGGTCAGGACTGAGCCACCAGCGTGTTGCTTGCATGTTATGCTGAGCCTTTTTAAGTGGAAAAAGCGAACAGGACCTTGTTAATAGCACAAGCTAAAACAACCTTACTTTATAACAAACTAACTAACTGGCTAGCTAACTTTCTTTGTGTCTATGTGTTGGGAACAATCACAAAATTTGCAGGATGCATTTCCAGGCCAGTTACTAATGTCGTTTAAATAATCAAACTGTATTTAGCCAAATGCCCTCAAAGCATGCCTTACACAGAATCAGGGGCGGGTGCTGGAGGGAGGGAGGAAGGAGGGCTTCTGTCTCTCTACCACCAACTAAAATCCATACTCCCAGTGGAACAGGTGGGACTTTCATGGGAGGGGTGCTGATGCCAGATGAGCAACCTACACGCCTGCATGTGTTAAAGGAAGAGGGGATTATGAGGCACATTTTTAAAAACTGAGTGTGAGACAAGCTCTCAGACATGGGCAGCTGCAGTGAGTTTGCATTACGCAGCACCCAGACAAATGTGAGAGGCAGCTGCTGATCGGCTGGCGCTGTGACCACTTACTAACCCGTCACTGCTAGTGTCCTCTCTAAAAGTAATGCCAGAGCCAGTGATCAGTGATGGATCCCAATGGTATTTGAATCTTCAAATTTTTTTGTAATCTAATCATTGTTTAAATAACAGCATGTAATAATAATAATAATAATAATAATAATAATTATTATTATTATTATTATCACGGCTACTAAAAAACCCTTATGACAAAGAATTCTATCAAGGTCTTGTTTTCCTAGCCCGGACTTGGGTCACCGGGGCCCCACCCTGGAGCTAGGCCTGGGGGAGGGGCCAGTTGGCAAGCGCCTGGTGGCTGGGCCTTGGCAAAAGAGGCACGCAGGACTGTTTTCAGGTGGGCCCACCACCCGCAAGGGGAATGTCAAGGGTTTGGTGCATTGTGGATTGGGTGGCGGCCAAGGGAGGCCCTGGTGGTCCAATCTCCGGCTGACAAAATTGACATTTGTGACATGGAATGTCACCTCTTTGGTGGGGATAGAGCCTGAGCTTGTGCATGAGGCTGAGCGATACCGACTAGATACAGTTGGGCTCACCTGAACGCATAACATGGGTTCTGGAATCAATCTCCTGGAGAAGAGCTGGATACTCTTTTCTGCAGGAGTTGTGGCGGGTGAGCAATGCCTGGCTGGGGTAGGACTGTGGTGACCCCACAGCTTGGTGCATTAACAACGATGTTTACCCCGGTGAATGAGAGGGCTGTCTCCCTGCGCCTTTGGGTTGGGGATAGGTTTCTGACTGTCATCTGTGCTTATACGCCAAATGACAGTTCAGAGTACCTGGCCTTCTTTGTCAGTGCGCCACGAGGGGATTCGATCGTTTTGCTGGGGGACTTCAACGCTTATGTGGGCAATGACAGTGTGGTATGGAGCGGAGTGATTGGGAGGAATGGACTCCCTGATCTAAATCCAAGTGGTGTTCTGTTATTGGACTTTTGTGCAATGCATGGTTTGTCCATAACGAAGACCATGTTCGAGTATAAGGGTGTTCATAAGTGGACATGGTATAAACTTACCCCGGGCTATCGATCGATGATCAATTTTATAGTCGTATCAGCTGATCTGTGGTCTTCTGTCTTAGACGCTCGGGTGAAGAGAGGGGCAGAGCTGTCAACTGATCACCACCTGGTGGTGAGTTTGCTCAGGTGGCGGAAGCCAGTCAGACCTGGTTGGTCCAAGCTCATAGTGAAGGTCTGCTGGCAACGTCTAGCAGAGGCTCCTGTTTGCTCAAGCTTTAACTCACACCTCCGGCAGAATTCCAACTGCATACCTGGGGAGGTTGGGGACATTGAGTCTGAATGGACGCTGTTCTGGCCCTCCATTGTGGAAGCGGCTGTCATAGCTGTGGCTGCAGGGTGGTTGGTGCCAGTCATGGTGGTAACCCTCGTACCCGATGGTGGACACCAGAGGTGAGGGGGGCTGTCAAGCTGAAGAAGGAGGCCTACCGGGAAATATTAGCCCGGGGGTCTTAAGAGGCAGCTGACAGGTACTGGCAGCCCAGGCGGAACGTGGTTCGGGCGGTTGCGGAAGCAAAAACCTGGGTGTGGGAGTTTGGTGAGGCCATAGAAAGTGACTTTCGGTCGGCCTCAAAAAGGTTCTGGCAAACCATCTGGAATTTCAGGAGGGGGAAGCAGCTCCTGTTTCCTACTATTTATAGTGGGGAGGGGGTGCTGTTGACCTCACCTGGGGACATCACCTGGAGGTAGAAGGAATACCTTGAGGAGTGAAGACCTCCTCAACTCTGCCTCAGATACATCTATACACACTGCCTTTGAGACATATGAGGGCACAGACCCCAAGGGTGCTGGGGGGAGGGGCTTGCCCATCATTGGGGCTGAGGTGGCCAGGGTGGTTAAAGAGCTACGTGGTGGCCGAGCTCCGGGAGTGGATGAGATCCGCCCGGAGTACTTAAAGGCTCTGGATGTTGTGGGGCTGTCATGGCTGACACGCCTTCTCAACAGCGCATGGAGGTCAGGGACAGTGCCGCTGGATTGGCAGACCATTTATTTAAGAAAGGGGGCTGGAGGGTGTGTTCCAACTATAGGGGGATCACACTTCTCAGCCTTCCCTTTTTATTCTATAGTCTATTCTGTGGTACTGGAGAGGAGGGTGAGATTGATAGTCGAATCTCGGATTCAGTAGGAACAATGCGGTTTTCGTCCTGGCTTTGGAACACTGGACCAGCTTTATACCCTTATAAGGGTACTGGACGGGACCTGGGAGTTTGCCTACCCAGTCTATATGTGCTTTATGGAATTGGAAAAGGCTTATGACCGGGTTCCCCTGTGTGGGGTGCTTCGGGAGTATGGGGTTCGGGGTCCACTATTGTGGGTGATTCGGTCCCTGAATGAACGGAGCAGAAGCTTGGTCCTGTTGACCTCATCTGCTGGGGACCTCCTGCGTGCTCTGGTGTGGTTCACAGCCTAGTGGGAAGCGGCAGTGATGAGGATTAGCACCTCCAAGTCTGAGACCATGGTTCTCAGCTGGAAATGGGTGGATAGCCCTCTTCAGATCAGGGACGAGGTACTGCCTCAAGTGGAGGAGGATCTCAGGGTCTTGTTCATGGGTGAGGGTAGATGAGATCGAGATTTGCACAGATGAATTGGAGCGGCGTCTGCAGTTTTGCAGGCCCTTAACTGGTTCGTTGTGGCTGAGAAAGAACTGAGCAGGAAAGCAAAGCTCTCGATCTATTGGTCCATCTTTGTCCCTACCCCATAACTATGGTCATGAGCTATGGGTAATGACCGAAAGAATGAGTTCGCGAAAGCAGGAGGCCAAAATGAGGTTTCTTCGCAGGGTGTTTGGGCTCTCCCTTAGAGATAAGGTGAGAAGTTCGGATATCCGGCAGAGTCTCAGAGTAGAACCGCTGCTTCAAAAGGAGCCAGTTGCAGATGCCTCCTGGGCAGCTACCCGGAGAGGTTTTCTGTGCATGTCCTACAGGGAAGAGACCCCAGGGCAGACCCAGGACACGTTGGAGGGATTATATCTCTCGGCTGGTCTGGGAACACCTTGGCGTCCTCCCCGAGGAGCTGGTAGAGGTAGCTGGGGAGAGGGAGGTCTGGGTATCTCTCCTGAAGGTGCGCAACCACGCAACCTGAACCCTGGAAAAATGGAAGCTGATGGATGGATAATAATAATAATGACAATAATACTTTGTTTTATATACACACACACACACACACACATATATAT
>JAABNX020000143.1:22508170-22531723 GCA_015163995.2 Mormyrus lacerda
AAAAATAATTTCACCCCCCCCCCCCCCCCCCCCCCCAAAAAAAAAAAAAAAAAAAAATCACTGAAGCTACCTTGAAGCCAATTGTCACTATGAGCTGCATAAGTCAGTGACTGCAACTGCAGGTGATGTTCACTGCAAGACAAACTACAAGGCCTTGCATAAAAATGGGCCTTTATGAAAGAGTGACAAGACAGAACACGTATCCTAATCTGTACGGAATCTACATAATGTCACTTGTCATGTGAGACTAGTGAATACAGTGCACGTTTTTGGCTTGAACACTTATGCGTATCACCATTTCTCCTGTAAAATGTGGTCATGTCATGGAGATGCTTTTTAGCAGCAGGGACTGGCCAGGATACATGCTTCGTGAATTCATGAATGCTGGGTTGAATTCCCAGTGAAATTGATCAACAAACTAGGTTGTAACTACTTGTGCGAAAAAGAGGAGCATGTGACTGAATCTTTTTCAATGCCCTGTATGTGTCTCACAGGAGAGCATTTATAAAAAATCAGATAACGTACCGGTACTTGTACAAATGCCAGTGTCATCTTAGAAAGCAGTTAAAACTTCTGCTGTATAAGTACGCAATCAAAGCCATTGAACCTCTTGAGTCTCGTAAAGGAAATTGGCTTGCAAATTCATGCAACATGTATAATAATCGTTTACAGGAATGTAAGAAGCACGTGCAGTACGAATGGCACAAGGCACTTCCACGATCGACTTCGAGAAAGAAAGTCGGCACTTCACTTATCAGACGAGTGAAAACAAAATCATTAAGTGTCATGAACAGATAACCAAAATCAATGCCTGCGATACCTCTGACCACCCAGGTAGAGTATTTTGCCGCATATTAAACTCGCAATTAATTACGTAATAGTGTGTTGCTGGGGGGAGGGGGTCATTTCACTTTCAGCACGAAACTAGAACGGGTTTACAATCCCTAGATCAGATGCACCCGATCGATGCACGTTCCCCCCCAAGAAATATAAAAACTGCAAAACTAAAATATTCTGCAAGCTACCATAAAAACAGTGTAAGGAGACTGAAGCAATGTTACCTACCCTCTCCAAGACTGACAGAGGACTGCTCTTACGCGCAGCATAGTTCAAGAAGATAATATGAACCAAAAAACAAGCACAATGCGTAAAATACTAATTTATAAAATAAAAGTTAAAATAACTTCATAAAAATCATCTATCGACCTAATAACATAACCTAATCACCGTCAGATATTTCAAGGAAAACCAGCAGCGAACGTGTATCGCGAGTACAGAGGCATGAGAATATACCATTACTGTCAAGGGAGGTCTAACAATTTCGATAGTATGTAACTTTAATAATATAACCAAAAATTAAAATATATACATATAATTTTGAAAATAAATAAGCATTATTGCATTCAAATGCATTTTATTTTATATAAAGTTTATTTTTAAACAAATCGGATTCTATATCCCCCTAAATTTTACCCTGATGGGAAGTACTAAGGGTGTGTTGCTGAGTAGCCATTCAAATAAGAGGAAAATATCCTCGACCAATCAGAATGCAGTCTGTCATGGGTCAAGCTCTATTTTTAAAAGGAATTTATAAAATCTACCTATACGTGACTGTTCGAGCGATTGTGAGAGCAATGCTATTTCGCAGGTCGGACAATGCTATAAACGGGTTTTGGAGAATTACGGTATTTTAGTTTAGTTAGTTCTTGTCGAGTCTCTGGAGACATTATGTAATACAGGACACTAACACTATTATTTTCATGCACTCTCTATACGTATATTCAGACACAAGCTGGAGAAATTGAACGCTATGAAAGCACGTCATATTTGTCCCCCAAGCCAATACAATTATGTTAATTTTTTAGCCCCCCCCTTGGAATCGTCTGACACCCCACCCACCCATTTACTGCGACCCTGTACAGACCTCCCAAACCAAAGGTACGTGGTAGAAACGTGGCGCGTCCAGAGAGATAGTAAAATGACTGCTGACGTAAATCGGGTTGCAGGGTGCCTCGGTAATGCGTGCAGCTTGTGTTACTTTCGTATAATGTGTCCATGCTTAAATGCCTTGTATTGTGCATGATTATGAATTGTTTTCTTTTATGAATGATGTAATGTCTCTTTTTACGACTTGATTTTTTTTCCAGTTTCATGTATAAAACGTCACATCAAATATGGAACGTAATTTCGTTGTCTTACACAATGACAATAAATTGCTTAAATCTTGAATGGAAAATTCTCATTATCTACTTGGACTGAAATATACAACACTAAAAAACAAGTTGCTTTCAGTAAATAAATTAAAGAGTCAGGATCTGTTGCATATGAATATTTTTTTTAATTATTTTTTTGAACCCAGACACCATCCAGTATGGTAAATGTATTTCCACATAATCAATGCAGTCATTTGATTTGGTTTTTAAACATCAAAGTATTCAATGATCAATGAATAAAATAGTTTATGTTAAGAAATTAACTTTTCTTTTGGGGAAAAAAAGGTTAGTACCCTGATGGGCTGATAAGGCGATCGAGAATAGATTTTAAAAAAAAGAAGAAAAAACAACTGTTGTAGTTAGTTCAGTTTTCAATGCCCCCTTTTAACACAAAGGTCTGAAGCAGCGTCTTCTTAGGGGTTGGAGGATCACAGGCTTCACGGATTTTGTAGCTGGTCGGAAAATTCTGCGATGTCAGCACTCCTGATGTAAGGACTCATCGTACGTATGCACCCCCGTCAGAAGCTGTCTTTTTTGGTTAATGGCTAGCAGCATGGGGAATTAAGTGTTTTAGACACTAAAAATAAATGGTACTTTGGTAAAGCAAGGCTGATGCGAGCAACGTTTTTCTCTAGAATAACGGCTAAACCTATTGTTTTCCACATGGTGATTGCCAGATCAAACCATGAGTTAACCAATGACATAATGAATAACATCCACTGGTTCATTAAAAGAATATTTGACACGGTTCTTTAACGGTGCCGTCACCCATGACAATGAAACACATTGAGATGCGTGGAAGTTTACAAGTTAGGATAGGCTGCTTCAAAATTTTGACATGGTTCATGACTATTCATCTCTGTTGTTGAAGAGAAAATCGGACTGCATATCTAGGTAAGAAATGTTTTGACTGTGATTTGTGTTGTCCTGTCTCTTACTTTTGAAAATCACATTGCAAAAGGGTTTTACAACAAAGCGATACTGACGGAATGTACTCCATTGCTAAACTAGGCCTGGAAATCATTTGAAAAAAATATTTGAGAACCATAAATGTTATAATTGCTTCTGAGTCTCATAGACCCCAAGCAGCTTATGAGGGGTCTGGGAACATTTTTATTTATAAAACTGATCTTTATATCCTCTGATTTAAGAAAAGACGTTATATGGACTGTATAAAAACACTGCCTTTGATAGTTGAACAATAATTTATATATGTTTTTTGGGAGTTGGGGCATTGGTTGGATAAAATAAAACCAGCCTCTTAAGTGCTTACGTCCTCAGTTCTGAGGAGCGAGTCGCTGTTGATCACTGAATATACAGGCATGCCAGTCGGGCTTCGGGTGATCTTTGGCTGAGGCGGTCCATGACACCGTGGAGATGGACCGGGTCCTTGGGTAAGGAAGTTAAGTGCAAAACTAGAAAAACTATCCTGGCCAGTCCTGCTAATTCAACACTGGCCCGCGTAAACAGAATCAGGAGCTCCCACGCTCCCGCCCTGGAGAACCCGTCTAAAGTGTTTCCGAGGTGCTTAGTATTCTCACCCAAGCAGTGGCTGTTCCGACTTCAAATGCCCTTTGACTAAAGGACTATGTGCCTGTCCGTGCTTTTTAAGTAAAGACGAATCTAATGTTAAAATTGTTTCAAATCATTGTCATGGGAATCATTTGAATATAAGACAGCAGAAAACAGTAATTTCCCATCCCTTCCACAGATACATAAAAGGAAATCATATTTAACAATAGGCCTATACAAGCCTGCATAACAAATGAAACCAAAAATAACGCAAATGAACAAGAATGAGTTTGTCCGTTGTCAGGTTTTTTTTTCCTCAAGATGAACAGGAGGGATTAATGGGAGGGGGGAGACACTCGCCCCCCACGTCTCCAAATAAACTATTTAAAAACGATGTGAGATATGTGCTGCTTTGGGTTTCGCGAGTGTGCGCATCTTCCATTTGTACGAAACAGGTCAGTAACATTTTTAGTTACATCTACAGCAATTAAGAGGAGTTAAATGCAAATACAGAACTCGAAGAGACAAACTGAGCAAAGCAAACTGCTCTTCAAAACAAATTAACATGTTATGTACATTTCGCAATACTCTGACCAGTTTTACTGCAAGACAGGTATCACGTTATGGTTCATACTGCAGTAATCTGTAACATAGCAAGTTTTCTTGAATGTCATAGCCCTCACTAACTATAACATCAGTGTTGTGACTTCATTTTTCACAACAGGTTGCTTTATGCATATAAATAAAATGTACATTAAAACGTATTCAAGCACCTACACCCGTTTAAAAATAGTAAGCTACTATATACGACTTAACCATATAGAAAATGAAAACTCATAAACATTACAAATGTATAATCATCTTTCAAGCAAAAGGCCACTAAAGGTACGATTAGGCGTCAACCGTCTTTGAATACATGTGGTTTTCCGCGTAAAAAAAGCAAAAACAAGTAAAAAAAAAATAAACGTTTGAATGGCAACCCAACAAAAAGCGCGAGGCTGGGGTGACATCTAGCGGCCACTTTGGTTAACTACATGCACTTTTTTTCTCCGTTTTATCAAAACGAATAATAGGAGAGCGGCGCTGCTGCTAAGATCTAAAAGGGTCTAGAAGTTAACTAATATAATACTTGCTAATAAGCCCTCCATAGGAAGGGTTAACCATTTCATGTTAGCGCTTATAAAGGTTGTATTATTCTGGTGAACAACTGAATCCTTTTTTGATTCAATTTAAAACATATTAGTTAGGGTTGTCTTCTCATATTGTTTCCATCAGCGAAGACACACGGGGGCGCTGTTCAGTGCTTTTCTCATTGGACTAAACATTCTGAACTTTCCATGCATGTCAAACTTACAAAAACACGCTGCGAAAGGCAAAACAACATCAATAATAATGAAGACAGTAATAAATACTGGTCTAAAAAAATAAGGTAAGCAAATTGCATAGTACCTGAACCAAGCATTTATTTATTTTTTTTGTTTGTTTTTTAACTGGGGGTGTGCTTTGCTATGGGGGGGGGGGCTCCGCCAACCTCCCCTTTGCCCCAAAAGGGGAAGATGTGCCATGTGACTTTAAGGCAGGGCAACATGATGGGCATCAATACCAGGGTTACTGGTCTTGGCTAGTGCAATTTAGAAGCCTCGATTCTCTGCCCCCCCACCCCTATCCTCACCCCCCGTGAGGTCCTGCATGGTACGTGTATTTTTTCTGATTTTCTATCTTGCTGCATGTCCCTGCTCTGTGAAGGGTAAAAAGCTCCTGTCTATAGGGGGCGCAGATGTCCTCCCCTATTAAAGCCCAACTGTCCGAAGCGGGGGAGGTGTGTGATGAGAGGAAGCTCAGCACACAGCTGCTCTGGCTAATGTGTGCTTCCCTGGGGTGGGAAAGTGAAGATGCATGGCCTATGTGAAGCTGGGGGGGGGGCAGGGGGGAGCAGAGGCCCCCCAGACAGGCAGGGGGAAGGTGAGCTGTAGCACTGAGTGGAGCCCAGTGAAACCAAAGACATTGTTCCCACTATTGGAGCACTGAGGGTGGGATGAATGACCTTGGCACTAGGATTTAGAGTCATGATGCCCAAGATCGTCCACCTAAGGCAGGGCAGGGCCAGCTGGGGTATAGCCGAGCAGGGCGATCAGCTGGGCACCCCCTCTCCATCGCCGTCCTTGTCCAGCTCGTCCTGGATCTCGTCTGTATTCCCCGAATCGCTACTCGCCACTGAGCTGAAAGACGGTGAGGTCCTGTGAAGAGGGGAGGGTGCTACTTTACACACTGCGGCAGATTCAGCTGCTGAGCCTCTGAGCTTTACTGACACTGTGGGTCTGCCAGCTGATGAGGAATGTGGTACATTTATTCCACTCTGGGTACCTCATCTCCATAAAGAATGGCCACCCTGCATAACATGTCCTCATCCTCTATATACTATACTCTCTTTACATTCAGTGTATACAATGAGAGCTACTTCTGAGCCCAATTAATGTTTAGTAGTTTACTATGTACGAATTGAAACATGTCATTCTCTGCTAAAACTTATCATTAAAGGTAAATCACTTTTTCACCTCGCTTGGTTGGGATTAGTGATGGACAAAATGACGTTTCATGAACCATTTGCTGTATCTGGTGACCCTACAAGATGCTGCTCTTTGTTTAAAAAAAGGCACAAAGCATGTCCCAAAGTGGACCTACAGCACCATCTAGTGGGGTAAAAAAATACAGTAAATGGTTCGCGGGGCATTGTTTTGTCCATCACTGTTTGGCATCGATAGAAATTCTGCCAGGATTAAGTCAGAGTTCAAACTGGAGTGGATGCCACTCATGGAACATTGCATTGGGAGGAAACTGGCTCAGCTTTAATGAGTGTGCGAGTGGCCCAGTGAGGAGCACAAAGTTCTGCAGGAGCTGGCTGGACCTACCTGCCGCCCTTGATTAACCTCCTGCAGGTTTCCATCTGGACGTCCAGCCCTCTCTTCATGCTGCACATCTCCATGTACTCATGTAGATGCCTGTTCATGTCACTCTTGGCAGTGGCCAGTTCCAGCTGGTGGGAGGGGAGCATAACAGGTAAGGATTCAAGCTTGTAACCGGAAGGCCGTCATGCTGAATCTGAGGAGAAGCCTGGCTGTTTACAAGTTACATGAAATGGCTTCAGCTATAGTGATAGCACAGAAATACATAAACACACAATCTCACCATATGCCTTTTAGATTTAGAAATTACAGGATGACAGTATAGAAGAAAGAACACAGTCTAATTTTGCCTGCTTCTAAAGTGTTAGGCAGAAGGAAATATCACTCCACTAGGATGTGAATTGCTTCCTTCTTCGATCTGGCACGCTCAGTCAGTCTGTGTGATGCATATCTCATACACATGCAGATGTAATGGCACACCTCAATCTGCCCAATGGTCTCCTGATACTCCTTCTCTCTTGTCTTGAAGAGGGACTCTGTCTCGTTGATGAGAGTACCCAACGTTCCATCTTGGAACACCTAAGTGATGGACAAAAGGGCATTTTTTTTACCAACCAAGCGGCATGACAAACAGACAGCCAGAGAGATGGAGAGAGGCGGGAAGGTGGACTCACAGCATCCTGGCCTTCCCCAATACAGTCGGCCGCACAGCCAGCCACGCAGAGGGAAGGAGGCGCGTTGAGGTTTGTGAAGTCCTCCCACAGCAGAAGGGTGTCCTCATTCTCCTCCCACGTTAAGCTGTCGCAGTCGTCGTCAATGTCGAACGTCTCCCTCCTGGCAACAGAGCAATTATCAGGGCAAGTTCTGAGAGGGGGGGGGGGAGTGGAGCTGACGTGGAGGGGCCAAGGGAACGACAGACGGCAGACAGGCAGCATGTTTGGCAGGGGACCATAAATGGGAGATGGCAGAGAAAAAGAATGAAAATAGCATGACCGAGAGCTGGCAGAGAGAATAGTAAAAAGTGACTAAATGAAGTTTCATGAACCATTTGCTGTATTTTATGACCCCACTAGATGGCGGTCTTTGTTTGCTTTGAGGCATCGAACAGTGATCGCCATCTAGTGGAGTCAGAAAATACAACAAATGGTTCACGAAGCTTCATTTGGCCATCACTAATGAAAAGACTTGACCATAGGGCTATAGGTGAGTGGGAACCATGTCATAGCTAACAGACTGGAAACACAAAACCAAATTATCATTGTAATCAACATAATTTCAGATATAGTTCATTATAAACAATGTACATTAAATCTGTAGGTAATCAATAATCAAAAAATTATACCATGAGACACAAATTTCCTTCCAATATTATGGCTGCAATTCAACAAACCACCAGACTGTGGCAGTATTGGATCACTTTCTAACTAATCTTGATTGATTATGAAATACACAGGTCAAAATAGCATTAACGAGTGCAAGCGGCCGTCAGCACCAGCATAGTCGGGGTTGCTTGAGAAGATGGTTTGGCATAAGCAGTAATGGGGCAAATGCAGGACTCACAGTTGGTTCAGCATGCGCTTCATCTCATCGGTGATGTTGAGCGAACCGGCCACCTCCTCCTCCGAGGTGCTGGGGTCAGCGTCCATCTCTGAAGTGTCCTCGTCTGACATTACTTTCCGGTCCTTCTTACGGGTTGTCGCCGCCTGGACAACATGAAGACGTGGAAATGGGTGTCACCCAATGACTACTAACTCCACTGGAAGTGTTCACATAAAGGCAGTTCAAAGAATCCACCAACTCCCTGACAAAGTGAAATGTCCACTTTGAAGAGGCACTCAAAGATTGAAAAGTCTTTCGTCAGTTTTGCAAATCTATCTCATCAGAAGATTTTCTCCAATGCACTTTGCAAACTAAAGCAGTGTCAGGTAGAAGCACTTTGCTCAAGGGTACAACAACTGGACATCTTCAAACAATGAGTCTACCAGCCTAGTTCCCTACCTTCTAACTGGCCTGAGGTCCATCTTGTCTACCAGCTTTACAGAATCAAGCCCAGCCCAGGGCAAATGTACTCACCCTGTCTGCTGACACCCTGGACGGGCTCAGGTTGAACATGACGGACATGTCTTCTGAGTTACGTTGCTGGGCGACATCGCACAACTTTGCCGTGATGTCGATGCGCCGGCAGATGTCCATGTCCACCTTCATAGCCTTCTCCTGAATCTTAGTGTCCAGGTCGGACATTTGCTGTAAGAAGGGAAGGTGAGTGAGGACCAAGACCAAGTTTTTAAGTCACAATCAGGCCAATAAGCTACTGACGTCCCAGTCGTATGCTAGATGCGATCTCAGATGTCAGGCCTTTGGGGGGGCTAAGTGTTTCTGCAAGCAAACACTCCCAGTGGACCCCCCACCCCACATCATCAAGCAATGAGAGGCCATCCCTACAGTGCCGAGTCACCTCATTGTCACGAGGGGTGGGGGGACGGGTGCCTAAGGGTAGGGATCCTGTCAGCTAGCGGTCCTTAGCATGTCACAGAGAAGAGCCCCAACTCTGACGGCTTCTGATTCCTGTCTGGATTATTCCAGGTTTGAATAAAAAGGCAGCTACACTTAATTCCTAACAGAAGGTGTATAAGAATTCCAAGAAAAAGCTAGCATGGAAACACATCTATCAAAGATAAAGATACTGTAAAATACTCCCCCCCCCCATTCTGTCTTTAAAATCTTCATCCAATATAGGGTTTGGGGGGTGCAGGATAGAACATGCAAACTCCACACACAGAGAGCTTAAGCAAGGAGTCACACTCCAATTCTGCACATGTGGGGCCACCCACTGAGCCCTTACACAGTGAATAATGAAGCAAATATCCACAAATGTAGCTGTGAGACAGTAGTTAGGTGGGGGCCGTCGGGGGAGGGGTGAGCCGAGTCTTACTGTCAGGCTGCCCTTACTGGCAAGGGCCTTGAAGGGTTTAAATGGTGATCAAATCGTGAGGTACTCCTTCATTGAGAGCAACAACAAAACAGACCATTTCTGCAGGGACGTGAATGAGAGACTCCACCTTCACCCTTGGAGAGTCACGCCAACAGCTGATTCTTCCAAGAACCCCCGTAACGGGCACAGGAGAGTGAAGCATATGCCGTGGATGGGCAAGGCATGCCAACACTGTCCGATGGCAATTCAGACAGCCTCTTGGAAATCCGTCTGGGACTTCTGCATTCATTCCAGGGGCTGGGCCATATTAAATGGGTATCTGAGCACCGATCTCTTGGCGTGAGAAGTAACAGGCCTGCCTGTATTGCTTCTCCTCCAATCGATTGTTTTTCTGCCCCATCGGCTAATCTGAGCACATAGGAATTCGCCGCGCGTTCACCTTAAACGCCTCGGTGACTGTTTACCCAAGAATGTCTCTCCACTGTTGTGACGATAAGCCACCAAATAAGGCTAGGATTGTAGCTCAGGGGCAAGTCAGAGCCCATCAGGCCTCAGTAGACCGTCCCTGAAACCTGGCCAGGCCCATCGGCCTGCTCTGAGGCAGCTCTGGCCCACATACAGCCAAAGCACAGAACTTAAGTCTAGACCGTGGACAAAAAAAAGCCTTTTACCAGACAGCAGGTGTCAAATTAAGGGCACGTTCCAGTGCATAATAAACTTCTGATACTGAAAAAAAATCACTTTCCTTTTTCCACCGATTTCCGTTCTAGAACCGATACTGAAGCACCGAAGCAGCTGAAGTGCAACTTTGGGACTTTGAGGTGGGACTTGGAAACGTGTCGATTGTCGGTTGGTTATGCAATAACCTACTTCTGAATCACAGAACCAAGTACAACCACCATAAATATGCACCAGAAAACCGATGC
Source organism: Mormyrus lacerda (assembly GCA_015163995.2). Lineage (NCBI taxonomy): Eukaryota > Metazoa > Chordata > Actinopteri > Osteoglossiformes > Mormyridae > Mormyrus > Mormyrus lacerda. Next base: position 22,518,657 of record JAABNX020000143.1, read on the forward strand.
AAAATCAGAAGTAGTAAACTTTAAACTGATTTTTTAAATATCACATAATCTTAAAGAGGAGCAATCTGAAACATTGTAAAAATGTTTTAGGGAAACTTAAACCCCTTGCGCTATAATGTCCAGACAGTGCAAAATTATGAAAAAGTCTGATCTCAGTCTAGCTGAATATCACGGTCCTTGTAATGTGAAAACTGCACGTGCATAGCATGCAATGGCGATACTATTATCCCACAATTCCACAGCCCACCCCACCTCACATTGGGATGATGTCATTCTGCTCCAGTACCAGTTCTTCATGGCAATGGAAAAAGAACCCAAAAAGTACCACTTTGCTACTGTTTTTAAATACCAAAAGTACCAGTCCTTGGTGTGGTGGAAAAGCGCCAAAAGGCACATGGTGTTAATCGTCCATTTAAATAATCCATCCCCTGCTTTTTTGAAATGCTTGTAAATGTCCAAAGAGCACAATCCCTGCTGAGCCTTCGTCCAACGTACCCACAATGCATCGGGACTAATGTCAGCATTTCGCTTAATTAGACCTGGATTCATTCAGCAGTCAGGTGATTATTGGTTCTGGTTTGGCATCCTATCACACGTATCTATTGTAAAATTCTCTTGAATAAAACATTACCTGCACTTGACAAAATGAACATTTGCTTTTTAATTTCTAATGGACTGTTTATGATTTTGTTTTATAGGGTTTACTGGAAAACAAATAAAAAAAGACAGGAGACGTGAACAAATCTGGAAAGGTACAGGAGGTTCCCGATGGTGCTGAATAGAACCCCTGCACACTTACGTCAGTCACAAGGCTCTTGAAGACCACCAGTTCAGCCTTCAGCCTGTCCACCTTCTCATTTAGTGCCTCCTGGATGGTCTCTGACTCCTGGACGTTCTGAGGAGACACATACCCAAAGCTGGGGTGATAAAAGGCCCCAAACTCATACCCCACCCAAAGTTTATTAGACTTTACAGGTTTAAGTTAAACCATGGGAGGGGGGGCGAAGTGGTTATGGCCTCACCTCCTGCAGTGTCTCCACCATGGACTCCAGTTGTTGACGTTTAGACAACTCCTCTTCCCACCTGTAACGCAAGACACCTTAGATCAGTGAAGGTCACACAGCTGTGAAGAGCCCCCACCACACTGCAGGCAGCAAACACGACCAGTGGCTACTGAAGCGCCTATATGACACTTAAAAAGGGCACCTGGGGTTTCTCTCACATACATTCTGCTTAAACGCTTTATCCATGAGATACCACTTAATGCATAAAACATATTGTGCATTCACCGCATACATCTAACAGATGGGGCTGTTCTTAATCATGAACCAAAAACAAACCAGGCATATCGCTCAGCAAGCCAGAGACTTCCACATTAGCAAATCTAATCCGTAATCTTTTTGTCTGGTTCCACAAAACACTCTGACTTCCTCATTCCTTCCCTCAGACTTTGAAATAAATCACGTGTCAACTTTCTGAAGGAGATTATGAACATGAGCCTAAACCTACAGCATAACCTCTGCATTCCAAAATTATACAAATAAATCACGTTTCAGTAAAATGCAACCCAATTACACACTTTTGGTTAGACCCTCAGAAATGTTTTATTTACGGAGCAGATCCAGACTCTTATCCAAAGCGACACATTTTTGAGAAAGTGGCACCAGGCAACCCCTGGAGTAATTGGAGGTTAAGGGGGTTGTTGAGGGTCCATAAATCAGCTGTAAATCACTCAACTGACACAGATTTGAACTGGTAATATTCCGATCCCATGCACAGTGTACTATTCCAGTGAGCCACACACCACTGAAGCACGCAGGTGGACATACACTTTCCAACATGCCCAGCAGCCAAACTAATAAACAAGCGAAGGATTCCTTCCATTCAGTTCACCGCTGCAAGGCTGAGGACATAAAAGACCCGAAAAGCATCTCACACAAGGAATTATGAGGGCATAAAATCGAAAAGATGCTCATTCCTGGTTTTACAAATAGACTTTCTCAAACACACAGTTAATTTGGCAGTTTTGTATTTCACAGAAGTTCTGAGTAATAAACAAGTATTAAACAGTATTCTTAAGAGCACTGAGTATTTGCAATTACTATATGTAGTATATGTAACCTTTTAATTACACAAATGACACAGGTAAACACAATGTCTACCTTTACCCCAGTATCTCCCTTTCTTTTGTATTACAAATTCCAGTCTAAAATGAGTCTGCATGGACACCTTACAAACACAGACAGCCTTCAAGATTTGAGTGGATCCAGTCACGATGGACGAGCATTGGCAAGGAGCAAGCACTCTACATTAATAAATGAAACATTTTCCTTATTGGCTAAATAGCCTATAGGCAGAGTAATAAAACTCTTCTCCGGGTCTCGTTAAACCTCACACAGAGAGTATCATTAGTTTAGCCACAGGCGGAAACACCCAATACCATCACCAAGTCATTCTGACGTAGCAGGAATCTGCAGAAAGCACAGCAGAACATAGTGGGCTCAGATCGCGGCACCTGTTTCCTGATCTTCACCATGGCAACACAAACAGACAAAGAAATAGGCAACAAACAGGAAGTCTTTGGCAGAAAACTTCTCCAGTTGCAGTGGACTTTCATTTCATTATTTCCTGTGGTTAACCATTGTATGGTAGCAGTGCTTTCTTGCCCTGTTAATTTGGGTCTAATACAGTGTGTACTGCAAACACATTGTACATTTGGTACCTTTCAAAATACTTGAAATATTTCCAAAAATCCCAGTAAGTGTTAAGTCGCCAAAGATCTAGTTTGGCGAATTAACACTTACTGGGATTTTTGGAAATATTTCAAGTATTTTGATAGGAGCCTCACAAGGTGTGCTCAACTTTGTCTCTTAACATGGAGGTTCACTTTATTTCCTTCAGAATTCAGGCATGCAGGGAGGGAGCAAAAATATGGATTGTCTGGGAGGGAGCAAAGAGGTGGACTGTCTGGCAGGGAGCTGGGAGGGAGAGAAAACTTAGTCCATCTGGGAGTCCTATAGGAGCAGGATGAGAAACGCTGCTTTCCACAGGCTTTCCGTGGCAATGCTGTTCACCCTAAAGTCTGAATTACAGCAAGAACAAAAACAATCCCTGCAAACTCTATGAAAAGAACTGAAAGCTAGTCGAAGCTCTTTGCTATGATCACAGTCTAGCTTTTGTCTGGTGGGACAAGACAAAATGATGATCACCTTACAAGGACAGAGTTCTCCGCCCCCCCACCCACCCATTCTGGATAATGTAATAGCATTAGGCCAGTCACCAGCTTGGAAGTCAACAGACCCACACAGCCAAGAGAGCTGATGTATGCATCATGCTATTTGTTTCTCACAAGTTCCTAAGACTGCAAAATAGGCTCCTGTTCAGCCATATAGATGCAAACATGGGAAACAGCCTTTTCACGATCTCTAGAAATATGTGTGTGCCCAGTAAGAGTCGCCTCTCATGACTACAAAACTACTCAATCACTCATCCAACATCCTAATGAAGTATTGAAGGTGTGAGACAAGATTAGACTTTTTGCCTTAAACAAATAAATAAATATTTTATTTGTGTTAAAAATTGTGTTAATTTATCTAGTCATGAACTTATTTGATTCATATGTGACAACAAATAAACAGAGGTGGAGATTTCAGGTCCAGAAAGTACAAATCCGGACCAGGATTTTGTTTCAACCAACCAGTTGAGTACTCTGTGACTGTGACTCTTTACGCTCAACTGATTGGTTGAAACAATATCCTGGTCTGGATTTGTACTTTCTGGACCTGAAATCTCCACCTCTGCAAATAAACTGTCTAATAAATATAGTCGATTAGAGTATGTCTGTTAATTCTACAACCTAAAGATCTGTTGTGAAGCACAACCAAGGAACCAAACAAACAAGACATATTTCTACTATTTTGAAAGAACAAAGACATTCCACCACATTGCCATCTAAACACCCACATGTTTATTCACCCTACACATAAGTTAAGCATTTACAGTTACACACACATTTCCACAACCCAATACATTTCCTCTGTTCCTTATCTGTTTACCAAACCCTGGGAAAGTCGGTCAGTTTGGTAATTCGAGGGAATTACGCCTAGAGGTTTTTCCAGCTCCACAAGTTGTGAAGCTATAATTCCTTGCTGAGCAGATCGACCTAGCCATCCAGGTGTTGCCACGATAATGTCATGTCGATGTTGGGTGAACTGTTACGGAATCATACAGTCTTTACCATGGCACCTTAGAAATAGATGATCAACTCCAGCAGGTTTCGGCAAGCACTGCATCTCTGATCTTCTGTTGTTTGTCCATAAATGGCAGGGGAATTTCAAAAAGTCTACCTTCTGGATTTCTCCTTGGTATGCAGGTTCTGCTATGATGCTTTTTACTTTTCTCTGGGCGTGTCTGATGTTTCTCCCAATGAATGTGTATACATTAGTGTCAGCCAAGGAATTGCGAATGAAATGTGCAAATAATGGTCCAACAGCTTAAAGCGCATCTATAACCCAGCTTTGCATGGGTGGCCGTTTTCCTGAGCTGCCATCTCAGCTGATCTCTGCGATATGTTTTTTTTTATCCAGCCATTTTAGTTTTTGGAATAAATCAGCAGTATTACCAGTGACTAAATGGGAAGACCACTGATTTTGTAAGCTTGGCAAAATACCTAAACGCCATTTTGTTCAACCTCTTCCTTTCTGTTCCTCTTCCTTTATTACGATGCCAGTTTTACATCCCCCTGCTCCCCCCACCCTTTCAGTGGTTCTTTTACTGCCAATATTGGCTGTTTCCCGGTTTATGGCTCTACCTCCAGACAGTGCATTTTACTGCACAATAAAGCACGGGCAGAGCCCATGTCTCTCTAGGCTAACGACAAAATTCGGCTGCATAGCTAGCAGATCTATTTTGCATGCCTATAGGGAAAAATTCATTCGAAGTTCACAATGGTCCTTGTGATTGTCCGCCCCAAAATGACATCAGTGGGACAAAGCGTACGGGGGGATAAAACCTGAGACAAGCCACTAGACAAGACACACAGCCAGGGGCACAGTCTGAATCATCCGTCATAGAGGGTCGGGGGGAGGGGGATGTGCAGTGACCTACCGCAGCCCCTTAAATCGGTATGTGCGAGATGCTGATAACTGCGAGCCTCGTGGAGGGAGCGCACAGCCCTCACCTTAGCGGGTACGCCTGTGCTGAGTAGGCAGCGCGTCAAGGTCAAGCACTGTGTGATTTCTTTTTTAGTCCCTCAGTCTCTTACACGTTTACTCTTCACCCCTCCTTTCTTGTATTCCAAAATCCCTCTATTCTTCTTATCCTCCTCCATTATAATTAGCAGGATAATGTTACACTATTATCGTATTATTAGCTGCAATATCAGTATATATGATGTAAAGGCATTTTATACTGTTGTATAGTATATACAACTCATCTACTTACGAATGAGATGTTCGTAAGTCGTTATTCAACATCATTTTAATGGTATAACGCAAGTACAAAGAACTATGATGCTGGGAGTACGCACGCTATGCTGCTGCGCAGCGGGAGTTGCGGCCGGAAGTCGTACTAGTCAGAACTGGCGCGCAGAAAAAAAATATATATGTTGCAGACAGGAAACAGAAACCTAAGGAACTCAATTTGGACTTACCGTCCTCTTCATTCGTATGTCTGAAAGTTCGTAACTTGAGATTTAGTAAGTAGAGGAGTATCTGTATTGTATAACATATGTTATATAGCCTGGTCATTTATTAGGTGCCATCATTAGTAAAATTAGGTCATTATCAGTAAACTGACTAGAACTGATTCTTGTTTCTAATTAATTTTTTTGATTAAACCCGAACACCCCCACCAATGCCCTGACTTACACTCTGCTGCCTGATCCTGACAGAGACAGTAAAAAATTCCTGCTCCTCTCCGTCATTCTCACACCCAGCCCGGGCCCTTCCTCCCTCCCCCATCCAGCTCCCAGTCAGTAGCCTGCCACACTCTGCTCCGTGCTTCCTTAGTAAATATAGCACACTCCATCCCCAGACATGACTACACCACAGGCGGTTCCGCAAACATTCCAGTCGCCGGGCAACCAGGAACACTTACATCGAGCTGCATGTGTTTGATCACATCAGACTGAAGGAATTCCTGCCTGTCCTATGAAAATGAAACTCAGTCTAATAAACTGAGTCAACCTCGGGGCATCAGTGATGCCTGAGGTCACAAATGAAATATTACTCAACAATGATTGAGAACCTGTTACGGGAGATTTCCATTCATCATGCCAGTTATGGGATGCACTACCGGTAATTTTGTTTACTTTACATTAAAGGTTTCTTCCCCAGTGAAAACTACTAAAGATTTAAAACATTTTGTCTGCGGTTTATCCACGAGCTGAGTTATAATCTAAGGAATCAAGAGCATTAACAAGAAAACTGGTACTTCTCAGCCCACAGGTTATTTTAGAGAGATAATGGCACTAGAGATTTTGGGCCCCATAAAAGCATATCATATCGGCCCCCAACCCAGACCAATCCAATTATTTGAAGCTTACTTTTAAGTTTTTAATTTTGCCCCCTTTATGGCACCCCTGGCAATGGGCCAGCTGAGGGATTTAATACACAGAAGAGACATTCCTTCAAAATCTTTGAGGAGGCTCATGACATCTGTTCTTACCATCATCTGTGCGTGATGTGATCCTGGAGAGAAACGGCTGAATTAGCATTGTGACTCAACCCACGGCAAGGAATGTTTCTCTGCAGCTACAAATACAAGCCCCTCAAATAGACCAGGGCAAGAAAAAACGCAAACCCCAAACCTATGGTTACTGTATCGGCTACGACACATGTTGTGCAAAGAGGACAAAGCAACTGGGATGGCTGAAAGCAGGTGGGGAGGTGGCTAAAGAGAAGAAATCACCCAACACCAGACAACCCAACACCAAAGCCCAATGTACTCCACAACGCAGGAATTAACCGTGATGTTCTTTTGGTTGTAGTCATTGAAGAAGGAAAGAATTATCATTTGTCAAAAATGAACAGCAGAGAAGGCAGTCCTCACTGGGGGTTTTGGGCGGGGATAATGTACAGTGCTTTGAGACGATGTAATGTGGAAATGTGCTATACAAATAAGATTCAAATTAAAAAATGAACTGAATGCTGATCAGTGTTGAGAGTGCTGCAAGAAATTTCAATTAATCACATATTTGGAGGAAGGATTTTAATGTTTTCCCAATTTGTGCTGGGCTGAATGGATTAGGCGGGAGCAGTCAATGCGAAGGAGATACCACAAATTGTTCCAAGTATAGTTGAGTACTTCGGAAGAAAACAAGAGTAAAAGCAGAAGAAGCAGTGTTTATCTAGATTGTTTTTTAAAAAAAAAATTCTTAAGTTTATTGAATATGGTTCTACTCTGGAGGTCAACATTGTAAATACAGTTTGAATTTTTATTGATTGCGACTTTATTCTAGTTACCCAAATTTCTTATTTAATCATCCAGTATATGATATTTGTAAACATTATTTTATGGTCTATTAACATTCCTGCCAATATTTGTGTAGTGATCCACAATAAATCCACAATTTTGGCCACTAGTGTAAATACACATCCTAAGATGTCGGAAAACACGTATCTAACACACCAAGTACAACAGCCAGTGGCATCTCCCTTCAACAAGAACCATACCAAGAACAGATCTACTCTTCCTTCCTAAGCTTCTCTTACACAGCTGCACAGGTCACACCGAGTCCGCAGAGGAAAGTGAAGTACACCTGGAGGCATATGAGTAAGGAAGGCGGACACAGTTTGCTGAGGAGTGGCTGAAGACATCTTCAGGACAACACCCTCACAGCCTTCCACAGAGTTTACATCAGCTACCCCGAGGCAGCGCTCATCACACTAACATCAGGAAAAAAGCATTATGTCACCTCTACCAATCCCCCAAAATGACACCAAGGTTAGCCTGCTAATGTCTTACAAAGGCAACTCCCAGATACTCATTAATTTACATCCGACTCAGACGGGCAGAAACAAGCACAGCTGGCTGTTATCATGGAGTGTTGAGTATTGCATGAAGCGATAGAACATAATTGTTTCTAGGAGCCGGGGATTATGTGTGTATCAGAACTTATAAGGTTTAGAGATAAGGTCAGTCTAAGTACAGGGTCTGCCAGTTGTACCCTTAGCTGTAGGTAATTATACCTTTTAAGGTACAGAAATGGACCCTGAGGAACATCCCAAAGGTACAAACAGCATTAATGTACCATCAGTGGTACAGAAATGTTCCTCAGAGTCCTTTCTGTACCTTAAAAGGTATAATTTCCTACAGCTAAGGGTACAACTGGAAGACCCTTGAGGGTACACCCCCAGTGACATGCAAAGGTGCAAATTTTTACCTTTTTTCTAAGACTGTGTTTAGACTGACCTGCGACAAAACCCCTCGACTATTAAGGGGATGATAACTATCATAGTATAATTACACAGAGGCAACAAGCTACACAACATTAGCATTCCCAGGTGACCCAGCTTTCTGTCTTTGACAAGTTATCGGCTGTTTCAGGGCATCCAGTGGCCTCCTACAATCAAAGTTTCCACGAGGAAATAAGCAGAAAGAGAAGAGGCATCACAGAAGCTGGAGCAAAGGCCAGAAGGTCAGCTTCACTTGGAGCTTCCAAAAAGCCTCCAGCCTTAAGAATTAACAAAACACGTTTTCGTGCACATAAAATACAAATGTTGGGATCTGAAAAATAATAACGAAACGCAACTCAAGATCTCCTACCATCATGCTCTTCTAAGCCGGGAAAAGCTATGGGGCTCTGTGACTCAAACCAAGCCCCCCATTATGAGAAGCCCATGTAGGCTGTACGCCGAAGTGCACCCGAGTGCCTTCAACAAGCATCCCAACAGACCTTGGCAGATGTGGTCCATCCCCCCACCCCCACTACCCCCCCTCCTCGCCACAGGCAGCTTTGACCAAAACAAGAGTTTGAGGAAAGGTAGCACATAGAAAACACATAAACGTAAAGTACAGTTCATAAAGGAACAGTATCTGTCTTAGTTTACAGGGTAATCATGCCTGTGGAGAAGAATTCCAAAGCCAACCTGGAGGGATAGTCGTTATGTAACTTCCCTAACACCCAGAGATGCTCCTCACAGGCCCAGACCTGGCCGGCGGGGTGCAGGCCAGGGTGGCGCCCCTTCGCTGGTTTGGGTGTGCTTGTTAAAATAATGATGTGTCTAGTTTAGACAAAAGACGCTGGGTACTTATCTATTACTCATGCTTCATATCGTTTTTCTAAAGCACGCCCTGACACACACTTCTATGGCATCTTAGGCATGACTATTACACCTGAGGGCTATATTCTCGCTCGATTCATTTTATTTAGCAAAAGAAAAAATGGTAGTCTTTAACTCAAATGGATCCAACTGTACAACAAAAGATATCCACTTCCTGTTCCATTTATTTCCTGTCAGAAGACCATGGCTTCAAATCTTGTGGTGTGCCAGGTGACAACCATCTGTCCCATGTGTGCTGGAATCTTCCACCTGAGGTGTGGATATCTGACTCCCACAGCATGGAAAATCTGAGGCCATTCAGTCACGTGTGACAAGCTCCTGTATGGATTAACATGAATTTGATTTTTGGCCGCTGCCCATTTATGACTAGTGAGAGATGTGCATCGTTTTCCTATCATCAAATCAGCTGTACAACAAGCCCATATGGAATCGGTACCTTTAGAAATGGCCGTTCCGACCTTCATTGGTGAGAGTTCTGATCTACGACAATCACACTCCGTACACTCTCAGAAAAAAAGGGTACGACGTAATCTGTACCTCTGCTTTGTCACTGGGGCTGTACCTTAAAGGGTCTGCCAATTGTACCTTAGCTTTAGGTAATTGTACCTTTTAAGGTACAGAAATGGACTATGAGGAACATTTCCATACCATTGGGGTACATTAATGTTGTTTGTGCCTTGGGAATGTTCCCCAGAGCCCATTTCTGTACCTTAAATTAGACTAAAAGGTATATTTACCTACAGCTAGCATACAATTGGCAGACCTCTGAGAGTACAGTCCCAGTGACACGCAGTTACAAATTGGTACCTTTTTTTCTGAGAGTGTAGGAGTAAAATATCAATAGCTTCTGGGCAGCAGAGGGCTGAAACAATGAGAGGGATTATGAGGTGGATGCATGGTTTGCCTGCAGCTATGGCACACCACCAATGTCTTCGTAAAAGTAGCAAACTTTTCTGCAAATTGGCCGCAGAATGGGGCCTTTCTGCGGAGACCGCTAGCCGGTGTGTCCCGTGAACAATCTAATAATTCTAAAAGACTCACTGAAGGAGATCTGAACATGAACAGCTGAAGATAAAAAATAAGGGTGATCGAAGGTCTAGATAATCATGGACATTGGCTGTAAATACATTCAGAAAAACATCTTACCAAAGGAAAACGTGACACATTTCAGGGAAACCAAAAGTGCCAGGGGCAAGAAAGAACTGACAATAAGCATGTTGAAGAGGCGTATATACATCTTATGGACAAAAGTATGTGGACACCCCTATTAATTAGGGGAATTAGTTACTTAAGTCACACCCATTTCTTACACAAGTATATAATTAAGCAAACAGCACATGCGATCTCCAACAACAAACGCTGGCAGCAGAATGGATGCAGAGCAGCTAATGTTATCATGGGAGACCACCCAGCAACAACGCATTAGGTAATAACAACTTGACAGGATGGGACAAATTACTCATACATACATACATGACGCATAACAATGCATTAATAACATCGCATCATGTGATGAATATCTGTCACATTTTGTCGAGTTATTACTTGATGTGGCATTATTACACATCCCCCAGCCCCGAAATCTTGCTGCCAAGATCTCAAAACACCACAGTATCCCCTAAATACTGCGGGATACCATATTACCATAATACCGCCTGAGCCTAATTAACACCATTGGTTTCTGAATGAGATGATGGACAAGCTCCTTCTACTGTATATGTCAGCCATGTCATACACTGAGGATATGCTAATAGAGGAGAGGCTAACATGCAGAGGCGTGGACTGAGGTAAAGGCAGGTGAGGCTCACTGTGTTGGCCATCTCCTCACTCTCACCCTGATGAGGGGAAGTTCAAGTTCAGACCCTGATCCTACAAGAAAAGGACAAGAGAATCCAGCTCCCACCTCAAAACGCAATATATTATACTGAGTAAACCCAAGCGTCCTTGTCAATACACAGCTAACCTACAAAGCACAGCAGAATGAAATATCAAATCCAGCAACAGACCTAAGTTGGAGCTAGCACTATATGTTATATTGGCTTCCAGGACCCTCACCAGGATGTGAGGTCGGTAGATGAAAAGATGGATAAACCACAAGAGTTTGACTTTCTTTATCTTGACTGCCGTTTCTATCTTACCCCAAGCAGCAGACCCTTATGTAACCTGAGGATGACACCTGACCTGAAAACTAAATATTACCTCTACCCATCTGTTTATTGCTTTATAGGGACAGGACATATAATAAAGTTTGCCCACGTGTGACATTCCTACAATTCCCTGCCTCTGTGTGACTTAGCTTTTATAAACAGTTTATCTTGTTCCATACCTGTTGTGTAACAGCTGAAGTGCTTATTTGTAGGGCTTATAGAGTGGGAATGACGGCACCGTACAGCGCTCAACAAATGCATCTGAAGATTAGACCTCTTGTGCGGCTCATGGTGCATTTTTATTGCCCAACATAGGACAGATGTAGATTGTTGGCTTGCAGTGTTTTCCCGGGAATTCGTCAACTGTAACTAAATACAGCCACGTCTCAGTTATTTTTGCAGGTATTAGTATCCTGAGACAGTGTGTGGCTGGCAATGCGAGGGGGGGGGGGGACCATTAATGGGTTTGTGGGAAAAAGATGATACCCATGACCTGGGTTAAGCCCCTCCTCATTCCCACAAGGCCACCCAATAGCCCCTGTAATTGGTAAACCCCTCACACTCCTTACTGAGGACTAAGAAAATGCGGGTTATTATTAAATGGCAAAATGATACTACTACCATCCCCAACAGGATCTTTATGAGACGGGCTGTCGGACTTTTGTGAAGTAGCACTTAGCTGTAAATAGGTTGTTGGTATAGAAATGATGGGGTGGGGGGTGTGGTACTTATTCTGACTGCAGCCACATCAGGCCAAAGCGCCGATTAGCTGTGTTTGTCCATTCCTGGCCCTTCAGGCAAAGGACACGCAGCAGTCTGCTACTCTGAGGGCACAAACGGCGATGAGTCACAGGTAAGTGGAAGGATTAATTAGTGATTTCCAGGGAAAATCTTCCGACCTAAGGAATGCAGCGGGGGGTCAACTCCTGTATCATTATAAGAATGAGGAGAGACATTCAGCCAAAACATCTCTGTGGAGAATATAGAGAAACTTAAGAGTTTGTATGTTCATATGTTTCTGTGAGAAGAGCAAAATAAATCTCTGGCTCTATCAGAATATGCTGGTATAATAATCCATCCATCCATCCATTTTCTGCAACTACTTAACGCATTCCAGGTTGTGGGGGGGTCCAGAGCCTATCCCAGAGGTTATGGGTACAAGGCAGGGAACAACCCTGGATGGGGTGCCAAGCCGTCACAGGGCACACTCACATTATAACATACACGTTATAATAATCTCTACATTAAAAATATGACAGAGGGTGTCCATATGATAAAACTGTAATATTTCACTCGTCACCAACACTGATGGGGGGGGGGGGCATGGTCACCACACAGGGTTTCCTATAAACTACCATAAACTACCTGATTGTGACTCTGGGTAGGAAGATGCCTGGGCATTTAATTGTGAGGCAGCACAGGAAAGCTGCTGACAGGATTACACAATATGCGACAAGAGTTCCATAAACATCATTAAATACTTAGCAGACAAAGTAGGCCTAAAAAGATTTGTGTGGACCTGCACTTACGGCTCAGGGATCATTTTATTTGTTTTTAAACCAGAAGAAAACCAAACCCAACTGCACTACGGAAATTAAAGGGATTTATGAAGAATTACCTTATTACCTAGAAGGTC
>JAABNX020000143.1:22589802-22602417 GCA_015163995.2 Mormyrus lacerda
ATAATAACCATCCTAGAGTTTGGTTAGGATACAGTCTAGTGATGTCATATCCTCTTGAACATGGTTCACTCTGTTCTGAACTTCATGGACTTGCACTTCATAGAAGTATTATTCATACATCTGTCATAGATTGGCAACCTGTCTGCTTCATGTATACCCGTACTGTATACTCTATCTTATGACCATGAACTGAAAGGTAGATGGATTGATGGATGTTTCATAGATCCACGTTTCTTTTTAATTATGTTCTTGTGTTGAGTCCCTCGATCACTTGAAGCTACTGTCTCTGGATTTGGGAATCTGTTGCATGCGTTGAGACAGCTGCGAGAGTTATTTGTCAACCATGGGTTTGGGATTATTTGGGAGGGGGGCATGTCTAGTGAATGAAACTCCAGCAAGGTCCTGTGGTTGATTTTTACACAATTGGAGCCTATTCACCGCTAAAGATTTGTGAAATTGGTGATGCACTACAGCATGGTCAACTTGAAGGTGTCATGGATTTAGATGGCTGGAGAAATGGGCCCTTGTTTGCATATAAATTTATTATCAATCTTCAAGGGGCATAAAGATTACAGATGACAGGAAGTACACCCCCTCCTTAGGCTTATGAAGTAATGGGTGGGGGGTTTGGTTGGGGAGGAGGAAGGGCTTGTAGAATCTATTCAACATGTGTTCTTTTAGACACATTTGAGTCAGGCAGACACCCCGCACCCGTAAAACCACTTTCACTCTGGAATTTTAAAATTCCTTGAATGAAGCAGGCTATCAAGCAGCAGGTAACTCACGCGGTGTCGCACAAGACATAGCATGAGTCGATTCTGCCTCTTAACTAAACTTTTGTCCCCCTTTCTCCTTCTGGTCTGTTCTGAAAAACCTCGGTGACACATTTTAATGAGGTCTGTGGTCTCAGTTCCTGGTGTGAAGTTTATAAACAAGTTGGTAGAAGCTGCGGAACCTCATTGATGAAACTGCAGTGTGAGGTGCAAAATGCTGTTTTCTTCATTCCTGATGGCCGCCTGTCTTGCTTGTCATGTCTGTGATGTGTGCTCTACATCTTGAGATGTTTGGGGAAAGGCCGGGGGGATTGGGGCAGCTGCTGGGGGGGTAGAGCTGGTGCTGATTTATGAGCCCATTATGAAGGTTCTCCTTCCCTTGGGTGATAAGATATGAGCATGGAGGTGTTGGAGGGGGATTGATGGGTCGCACAGACCATGTAGGAGGTTATCGTGGCTGAATTTTCTGCCCTGTGGCTTCGCGGATAGTCTTTTTGTCAATGTGGAATGTGGAAGAGAACGCCCTCGGGGCCCCAGGCTTTCAGCCGCTGCTGAGGAGGCTACTTGTACCTGCAATGCCGAGTCTGAGACTTGGTAGCCCGGTGACACTTGTTGTCATGGAAACAAAATGGCCGCTGAGTACCTTTGTAGTCACCAGCACTCTGTTCGCACCCTAGCATGACGTGAGGCTGCTCCCTGAGGTGATGGTGGGGGAAGCATCTTACCCCGTAATTTACATATTCATTGACATTTTGTAAGACCCCTGATGCTTCCAGTACAGATACAGCATGACGTGTGTGTGTGTGTGTGTTTGTGTGTGTGTGTGTGTGTGTGTGTGTGTGTGCATGCGTTTTTGTAATTATTATATTGTGGGAACCAGATTTCCCAATAATGTGAAAAGATGGGGACATTTTTTCGGTCCCCATAAGGATAACCTCAATTTTATAAATATCCATGACTGCAATCAGAAAACTAAAAATACCAAAAGTCTTGTATTTTGTTTGGTTACTTATAGTTAAGGTGAGGACTGGATAGGGGTTAAGGTTGTCATAGTTGGGATTAGGGATTTCCCATAGAAATGAATGGATAGTCCCCACAAAGATATGAATACAAATGTGTGTGTGTGTGTGTGTGTATGTATGTATATATAAGTGTATTTATATATAAGTGACATTGGTGAGTAAATATGTAAAAACAATGTAATAAAGCAATAATAATAAATGTTATATATTACACTCCTAAGTGTTAGAATAATACAATTACCATAAACTTATACATATTTTATATATTATAATATTTTATATATTATCAATATTAACATAATGTGTTTTTAAGTGATACCACCGAGTTTATGCTGTTACTAATTTTCTCATTGATATAAGAAAAGGGACATTTCAGGCAGATTATGACAACACAGGCCGGAATCGCAGCTGTCAACCTGCTTATCCGGTACGCTGGGAATGCTGGGTCGACTCCGGGTCCCCTACCCAGGTATCGCGTGCCCCTAACTGTGTGCTCAGCACCGTCTGACCCCAGGGCATTCATGGATGACCTTTCCTCTTGATGAGATGTCTCACAGGGTCATGTGCCTGGTATGATTTCTCAATTAGGAGAGATTTTAGAGCCACCCGGGGGGAGGGCGGGGGGGCATGGACCATGCACAAACAACTAAAATCTCATTAAGTGAACTTCCCTTCCCACAGCAGTCAGGACAAGCTATGGGCTTTAGTGTCGAAGAGAATAATTATCCAAAGGCTTATCGTAAAGTATTGTTCATCCAGAACCTATAAACAGTTTGACTGAATAACACTTAGCTCAACCTAATCATTATTTAACAGCATCATAGACAGACCATCATGGCACCTGATGTTATTTAAAAAGCCAGAAGATAACAGTGCGCATGAAAAAAAAAAACAGCCAAAATGGTAATTAAAATCAGCACTAGTCATCATTAAAAGGGAAGGTGAGTTGAGCTTCTGTTCAGCCCCGTTAGGGCAACCGGTGAGAGGTCAGGTCTGTGGGGTCACCACATCTGTGCTGCAAGTCTAGGCTGTAGGTCTCTAGCTTACACTCATTCCATGCCCAACCCCCACACTCCCCAGGGCAGATTGGGGGGGAGGGGGTTAACATGCCTGTTTTCTGGCTGTGTGGGGAGACTGGAGAACTCAAGAGTAACATAAACCATGAAGCTCAATATGGAAATGGCTGGGACTGATGGAGAGCGGTGGGACGATTGACCTCTGCAGTTCCCTCTGCTCGGGCTGCAGCTACATTCTTTAGAAGAAAAATGTGATGCCTGTAAGAAACGCGTTTAAAAAATGAAGGAACCCGCTAGGGCGGCCTAACGCATCCACAGAAGAGCCACATCCCAGGCTGCATGCAGGCCATTCAGCGGCCTTTCTGAGTACACACACACACACACACACACATACACACACATGCACGCACACAAACATACATGCACACACACACATACAAACATGCACACACCCATACACACGCACACATGCACATGTAAGGTAAACATATCCTTATGGAGACCGCTCATTCATGCTAATGCTAACTATGACAACCTTAACCCCTACCCTGCCCTAACCATAACCATAAGTAACCAAACAAAATACAAGAGTTTTTGCATTTTTAGTTTTTTCATAGCAGTCACCGATTTTTATAAAATAGAGTTTTCTCTTATGGGGACCAGGAAACCAGTCCCCAAGGGAAAAGAACCAGATATTTATCACGTAAAATAGGTAAACCTGCTCACACACGTACACACACACACGCACACATACACACACACTTCATAGTGTTACTTCTATTCATATGTAAACTGACAATAATAATATTATAAGTAGTTTAAAACGCACTACTAATTTATCAAAGTTTTATTTTTGACATATACACACCAATGTATATATGTACCGTATATAGATATACATTTATATGTATGTGTGCAGTAGTGTTATTTTTGGTTTAAAGGACTGTTGTTTTATATGTACACCAACGGGTGTCATACTTGATGGGGGAATGTTCTTTTTGTACAGTTCCCTCTTTAAATGTTTATTTTAGCCATTCCTTTAAGGAAAGTTGTATCGTTCTCAGTCAATGAGATGTGCACCAGCTGTTTAGCTGAGAAGAGAGGATTGTCAAGAGGGCCTATATTTTAAATGAAAAGTTTGGTCCAAGGAATATGACCAGGGGAATTTCTTCTAGTAACAAACATGAGATAAATGTGTTATCAGCTTTAGCGTTGCATTTGGTATGTGCTGGTATTTGCTGGTAACAGCCAATAGGAGACCAGAGCCAAAAGTGAAGTCTGGTCCAAGCTGATGACTGAGTGTCTTTGAAATCGGCTGCTCTTCAACCTGTAGGTAATCCAGCCAAGCTTGTGTCTGTAAATGAAGGGGAAGAGGAGGAAGAAGGCAAGTCCAACATTACTCTGGCATTTGCCTTTCGTCTGTCTACCTTTCCACAGGCCTCACCCTCCAGGGTCAAAGGTCAGAAAATCAAGCCTGGGCAGACAACATGGTGCCGCGATGCACGT
Organism: Mormyrus lacerda; assembly: GCA_015163995.2. Lineage (NCBI taxonomy): Eukaryota > Metazoa > Chordata > Actinopteri > Osteoglossiformes > Mormyridae > Mormyrus > Mormyrus lacerda. The sequence continues at coordinate 22,594,120 of JAABNX020000143.1, forward strand.
AAAGGGTCAGAGGGAGACCTTGTTCCAACATGTTACAGTGGTGAGACATGCAGATGCAAGCAGGTCTGCATGTCTCATGTTTGGCTCCAGGTGATATGTAGTCACATCTCAGGACCTTCAGAAAGAAATAAATAAGGAATGAAACGAACTTAGCGCCTCACACCTCCAGAGTTGGGGTTTGAGTCCCATTCTGTGTTTGCAGGCTCCCAGTGTGTTGTGTGGGATTCTTCTCAAAGCCTAAAGACATGCAAGCTTAACTACTGCCTATGGAGTATGTGCTCTGTAGTAGACAGGCATCCTGTCCAGGATGTACCCCAGCCAGTGCCCCATGCTCCCTGGGAAAGGCTCCAGGTCCCCCAAGACTCTGACCGGGGTTAGCTGTCAGAAGATGGATGAGCAAACTTAGTCTATTTAAAATCACGCATATGACTATAATTTGTAACAGGCTACATTTCTGTACTATAGAGCTTCTTCTATATTTTTGAAGAACTCATTCTTTTTCACAGGCATCTCAACTTCCTGGTAGGTTCCCTGAATAGTCCTTGAGAACTTGGGGTGGGGGGGGGCGGACTGATGGATGTTTCATGGCACAATCAGCCCACTGTAATGGAGAATAGAGTCCTTCATGGGGATTGGACACTTATTCTTTAATTGTATTGATCTAATGCCACGACACAGCAAAACCCTTTAACAACCGATAACAAAAAGGTCTATAATTTTGTTCCTTAAAACTGGCATGTCTGTTTTGTTACTTTTGAAAAAAATTTTTTTTGAGAAAATGTCCTAGGGAAGATGGTAAATCGTACACATGCCTTGAAGTCTTCCCTGGTCCTCACCTTCCTTTGGCGCTGAACTCAAACAGTGTGGCAGGCTGTCAGGAGATGGATCAGACAGGAGATCAGGGGTTACATTTCTCAATTTTAACTAGAACATCAGAACAAAGAAGCTTAAGATATTGAGGATGTCCCAGAACTTCCAAAGTGAGGGTCTGTTTCATTACAGGTGATCCAAAGTAAATCTCTGGGCACAATTCATACCCCAGTCAGATGTCAGACCTCAGTAAAGAGGCAGGTGGAAGTTGTAGGCGGAAAAGAAAGAGGGTTTGAGAAAAGCAAAGGAGCCATTAAAAAGAAAGGGATCAGTTATACAAGTTTGTCTGCTGTTTCTTGTCAACATGTGCCTTGGGACAGAAAATTCCAGAACAACAGAAGGCAGCTGTTTTGAAAGACAGATATTTTGAGAATCGAGGCATATCATATCCAAGCAGGAGAATTCCTCCGACAGGCGCCGAGCTTCTGTTGTTTTGTAAAGGACTGAAGCCGGTCTGTGACCCATGAATCTTTCTCGTTCTTCAGCTGAGGTGGCAGGGCAAGGCGAGGTTGTCATTCTCAGTGTTTTGGTGTTTCAAAAGAGGACGAGTCACAGCTAAATTCCTTAAACACTGATTATCACCTGAAGTTTGAGCCATTTGGGGATAACGGTCAGCTCACTGTGGGAAAAAATAACAATGAGTAATCTGAACTGGACAGAAAATGGGCCACTTGACGTTATCAGAACTCAAGTGTTTCATTTACTTACAGGCACTGTTGACATAACTCATAATAAACAAAACTATAAGGCAGATAGTCACAGTGAAGGGCCAGTTTAGATGCCACTAAGTGTAAGTTGGTAGGTTTTAATTATAGAGTTGGCTCTCTGCTGGAGTAGCAAGGTATTTCAAAAGCCTTCTTGAATCAATTTTGGTTCATTTGTGAGTTTAGTTTTTCAGCAATGATGTACTTGTTACCCTACACCTTCATAGTAGCAGAATGCTCCCATCTGAGACTGAAATTTCTATTCAAATAGCCTCTTGGGGGATTATTTAAAAGGAGTGACAGAAGTTGGTGATTTCTACTTCATTCATCAGCATTCAGTGGTTCTTGTGGTTTTGGTACCATTTCTGTATTTATATATCACATTTTCTGTGCATTTACTCATATAAACAGGCAAGACAGGGGTCCATCCTGGATGAGTCCATCATAAGACATACCTAAGGGCAATTTATAAATGCCAGTCATCCTAACAGTGTATCTGTGGACCTGGAGGAAACCCATCCCACTGCAAGACAGTGCCACCCTATTACTGCAGAAATACGATTATAAAAAACATATTTGGAATGTATCAGTATTTAGGGTGAGAAGATTGTGAACTTTTCATAGTCTTTTCTACCCTGAGAATGACGAAGGTTTGCTGCCTTTACAGAGCTTGTTCCATTTGCTCGCTGAATCTCACTCAGAATTGCACTCAGAAGTGAGCAGGGTCACAGTAGTGAATCAGGTTCGGGGATGGCTGCATAAATAGCGCAACTTCCTGTTTGCTGTTCTGCTAAAGTGGAAGCTAGACATCCATATTAACATGACCCCCCCCCCAGCCCTCTAATGACATGTTTGGTCACGGCTTTGATGATGGAGAAATGTGCTGCAGAAAGACAATTGCTGCAGGGCTTCTAGTGCTCCATACCTCATAATACACTGTGCAAGAGCATCTGTCTCTGACTGGGTGTCCCCAGATGAGGAAGCTAATGGTCTCGTTGCTGCCCCTCAAGAAAAGCCAGAGCAGCCCTGAGGTACAGGCAGCTGTCTGGCAGCTCTGCAGTATCTTGGCTCTCCAACAATCTCATGACTGAACATTTTGGGTCCCAGGTGTTAATCAGCTGTTCCGTTACGCATTTCAGCTCTACCTTCATCATTCTTTCATCAAACCAGTGGAGGAAGGTCTCTTATGGTTTGCATGGTAGATCTGACTGGTCCAATTAAATGCTAGCAAAAAACAAATTACAGCAGGAGACTGGTCCTAAGTATTAGTGGCTTGCAGGACGAGCCATGCTGTTGTACCTTTGGTGCAGGTATTTAACATTTTCAAGCTGGAAGAAAGCAAAGGACAACCAAAAGGGTAACAATGGTATGAGTAACCCAAAGGAATCACTAGCTGTTTTAGGTTAATAGGTATCATGGTGAGTATGAGACTTGTAAGCTAATAACTATCAAAGCATGTACAGCCTGTGAAGATTCCCATTGGTTCCAGGAGCCTCTCCCAACTCTGGGCCTGTAAAGATTCCGTGAGAGCAGATCGTCAGCTAGCGGGTGGAGGAGAGCCTCCACGGAACACTTCCACATGCACCCTCTGTCCAGCGGCCTTGGCAGCCAGCCAGGACCACATACTCCATAAATATTTGGATAGGAGTGAGATGAGGGGTATCGCAGTAGGCGTGCGGCCCGGGGAACCGCGGTGCCTCCCTGACAGGGCCGACTGCTCGGCTCCATGGGAGAACAAGTTCAGGTCAAAAAATGCTTGGTTTCAGTCTGCTTGTAGCCGCTGGCCCTGGACAAACCAAACACTTATCTCTGATTTTTTGGTCCTTGGTCAGAAAAGAATTGTATTTCCCTGAGTTCACTGTCTGCATGTAGGAGACCCTGAATCCAGGCTATTTTTACCCAAACCACACTTTCTCCAGCAAGTGGTGTTCAGGTGTGTTCTTGCTGGGTTAACGGGCGCTTCTGTTCAAAGTAACACTCAAGTGAGGCAAGTTGGAAGAGGCAACATTAAGAACAGTCAGGTAACATGGAGTCGTATCAGGTATTTGTGGAACACATGGGTCTTGAGGCATTTCTTGAAGGTAGAGGGGGAATCTGATGATCAGATGTGGTTCGACAACATATTTAACTATCGGGGAACCACACAGGAGAACTATCTGGAGAGACATCTCTCGCACGGTAGAGGGGGCTCAGAGAAGTTTTGGTTTGCTGACGAATGGAGTGAGATGGGAGGTTGGTCTTAAGGAGCTTGATGGAGATGGGTGTCTGACCATTAATGGACCAGTAAGCCAGCACCAAGCACTTGATGCGAAAGCCTGTAGGGTCCAAAGGGAGGGGTGCGACCAGAACATTTGGGCTGATTGAATGCTGCATTTTGAATCATCTGCAGGGTTAGAGGTCAAATGGGCCTGACCTGACTATCTTCAAGGTTGGAGCTACCAACCCCATTATATCTTTGAACCAATCTGACCTGTGGGCCTGCAGAATTTCATTAAAGAAACGTGTTTTAATCCTGGGCTATTTTAACTGTGTTTGCTATCTATACGGGGAAGTTAATGGAAAAAAACGTGAGCAGTTTAAGTCAGTTTGCATGTCTTTGGTCCTGGGAATTCTTAGTGTATATTTTCGCGACATATGAAGGGAAAGCCTCAGTGGGTGAGAATGACGAGGGACCATTTAAAAAAAAAAATTTAATAAGCAAATCTGTAAAAGTCACACGATAAGCGTGGCTGTGTCAGATTGGAAGTTTTCGGAGGTGCCAGTAAAATATTACAAGACTAATAAAAACATTTTATTCATGGAAATATACAATATTAAAAAGGTCTTGATTATAAGCAGGCGTTAGTTTTGGTCCGTGTTTTAATCCCGAGACCCCAGCTAGCAATTTTTTGTTGTACACATTTTTACCGAGCATTACGATTGAAGAATGGAAACCCTCAAAGTGTTCAGTTTTCCTGATGTTTCCAGAATGTTATTCTGCTACTACAACTACTACTACAAATGTTTTTTTTTTATTATAATAAAAAGTTTTTCAACATTAGTTACGTTAAAAGAATGTTCAGATAATAATGTTATCATGCTATCATTAACAGCACCTTTGTTAAAATTTAAACCATGAAAATAACCTTCCAATAGCGTTACACTAAGAACATTTTTTGCCAACTTTGAGAAGACCTTCCCATAATAATGGCTGTAGTTCTGGGAATGTTCCCTGTTATCTGGGACCCCATTAAACAAAGGGGGGGGGGGGCAGGGGGGTCCAAGCAGACACAGAACGTACAAAGAAGCACAGGTTTAACACGGTGCATACCAGGTCTACTGGCCCCCCAGCTGTTGTGGGACAGCTCAGATTGATGACTTAAAGGTGGAGTTTTTTTGGCTTATGAGAATTAAGAATCTGGTCAGGTGTACGCAGAACAGCAGGAAAGCATGCATGTCTGCATGTTTTTTTTTAACCAGACCCAGCCGAGTGTTGTTTATGGTACTGCATTTGTGCAGCCAAATTGGATATTTTTCTGGGCTGTTCAGGCCAGGATTAAGGAGTCTGTGAACATCCCCCATCATGACACAGAGGGAAAGATCCCAGGTTCCTGTAACTGTGAATAACCTGGAGGCACAAATTAACACCTGCGTCAGAAACTGGCCCTAAACACAGATTGTGGCAGAGCTGTTTTTCCCATCAAAGCACCATGCATCTGGAGTGAAGGGTTTATCTCTGTGGTTCTGGCTGGAAACCTTGGTATTTGTTTACTTGGCTACTGAAATTACTTGCTAATGGCTTTTGTGTTGTCCAGTTTTGTAGAGTTGTGAACATGGTATTACTTGCCACAATTAGAGACGTACTCGTAAAAGTGGAGTACACTTCCCTCTAGAGGTCTAACTGAAAACTATCTCTTCTGCAATAGTGATCATCATACTGTCTGATATACATTGTGTGTGGGGTGTGGGGGAGTTTGTTTAGATCACATTTGAGGACCAAATTGTCCCAAAAGTGTAATAAAGCCTGAAATTCCCTACTTCTGGGGACATCTTTTGATGTCCCCATTTGGATAACCTCAGTTTTATAAAAATCTGTGAATGCAATTAAAAAAGTAAAAATGCCAAGAGTCTTTGGATTGGTTACTTATGGTTAAGGTTAGGGATTCCTAACCTTAACCAGGTCAGGTTAAGGTTGTCATGATTGGGATTAGGGTTTTTCCCCATAGAAATAAATGGACAGTCCCCATTAGATAGGAAGACCAACTTCATCAATCACGAACCACCATATATTCCAGATGTAGTTTAAAAAAATCATTCTCCTGTTATTGGTTTTAGTTATTGCACAGTCTATATTGCATAAATCAAAGCAGCTTATGTTGGAAAAATACCCAAAGCAACTGACTGAAGTTCATGCTTATGAAAATAAATAGATGAATTATGCAGGTCTGGAATTGTTTCTTTGCAGTAGATTGGGACAAGCTGGGGTTTTTTATGAAACTGAATAATATTTTATGATAGCTTGATTAGAAAATGTCCACAATGAATTTAGCAACATACCTTCGTCTTAACTATGCCATTTTAATATTAAAACATTCAAGCCAATCCTCTGGGAATCCATGGCCAAATTAAATTGGGAGCTTAGTTACCGTTTAAGGGCTAGAATGGATTCTTATTCCATGTTTGACCTGTTGCAATGTGTTGTGTGTATGATGACTTTATGGCAATTATTGAAGGATATAGGAGGCCTATGTTACACAAGGAATGTGGCCACAAGTTACTTTATGATGGTAAATTAATTAGCTGCTAGAATGCTTTTAAAATATCCAAGTATCTCTCATAAAACATACACTGTCCATGTCTGATATCCAAAGAATTTTACAGATTTTCAGGTTAAGAGTGTAAATTTTCTATAACAGCAGAAACTGTCTTAGGTCCGGATCTGATAAGTCCATGTCCATGTCCATGTCTTTTAGCCATGTCTTTTACCAGGTAAACCTTGGTGATTCATTTTGGTCAACTGTGAATGCACTCAGGGTAGAGGTGACTGGGGACAGATCCAGGTCAGGTTTAATGATGGAGGAGATGCCTGTGGATTAGCCACACTCACATGTATATAAGAGCACTTCAGAGTTACATCTTGCAAGAATTTATTCAGAAGATGCTTTTGTCCGAAGTGAGGCAAATATCACATTTCAAACATACTGTAGGTCTGTCAATGAATACCCAGGTAAGTAGTATAGAGGCAAGAGCTACACAGCATCTTCCAAACAAAGCAAGAACTTAATAAGACTATTATTCAAGTCAACAGAAAGTGCAACATTTTGAGAATTCAAGGAACATAGAGCGTGCAGGTTACTAGAGGTATTTCTGGAACAGAGGGCTCTTGGAGTCTTCCGTGAAGTTGGATAGAGTGTCTGGTGACCAAATGTGGTTCTCCAGCTCATTGCACAACCAGGGAACTCCACATGAGAAACATCTGCAGTGAGACCTATCAAGTGATGGAGGGATCTCTAAGAGATATTGGATTGCTGGCCGAAGAAGGTGAGATTCGCCATTAAAATTCACAGACAGCGTTTCAGATCAAACTAGACATCTGCCAAGTAAGCAACCTTCCCCCAGAGGTTTTTACTGTAGTCTTGACATCGGGTTTTATATGCCAATGTCATGAACTTAACTTGTCTACTTATCTATCCAGTAGTTGCCTGTCCTTAATGCTATGGACAGAATTACACATACCTGTATAAGTTTTAAAAATATGGTTTGTGTGGCCCCTCATAGTGCTCAGCATTCCATGTCTTCCATTTTTTTAAATCTGGGTGGGGCTGGGGATCCATCCATCCATGCATACCCATTTGTCTAATGCAGAGTCTTGGGGTCTGGAGCCTATTCCAGAAATGACAGACACAAAGCAGGGAATAACCCAAACTGGGGTGCCAACCCATTGGGGGGGGGCATAACAGTTTAAAGGCCAAGCCAAATGACTAAGCTGGTCACTCAGGAATTAAAGCAGCATGTCTATCCAGAAACACCCTTGGTAATGAGGTGAAAAACCACCATCCATATGTTTTCATGGGCGTTCCCCTTTGTTTACGGCTGTTGCTGCTTGTTTATGGCCAGTAATGACACTGTGACACTACTGCACTACTGGCAGCTACACAGAAACACATACTGGGATCTCCACGTAGCATCTGGCAGCAGGGATGTCTCTGCTGTCCAGAGAAACAGGCGCACGTGGTGTGCAAACCGAAGAGGAGCCCAGTCGGCTCGGACAGGTTGTATATGCATTTTGAATAAAGAGGTGGGATTTCACGTTCTGACTAGCAGAGTAGCCATTGGGCAGTGTGTCTGGGCTGCCCATCTTCCCATTTTCATCCTGGCTCTACGGGGTCAGCCTTTCTCCATCCTGGCCTTGTGGAGGGTTCTTCAGGTACTGGGAGCATGTGGAATGTGTCAGTCCAACAGTCAGGTATGCAAATAGCTCTGGCTAAATGTAGACCTTATCTGGTACTTCTTCTGTAAACTTGACAGTTCTTGTACCCTACAGATATTTCAAGACCTATTTTAAAATTACTAGTTGGAAACTCAAAGTCCTTAATTCCTCACAAGCTAGTTTTTCAAAATAACCACTAAAAGAAGTGCCCTTGTCTCTCTGTAGTGCCTTACACTTTAATTCTAAAAAAGTGCCCTTGGCTCTCTGTAGTGCCTTACACGACCATTCTAAAGAAGTGCCCTTGTCTCTCTGTAG
>JAABNX020000143.1:22602517-22617000 GCA_015163995.2 Mormyrus lacerda
TGCCTTACACTTTAATTCTAAAGAAGTGCCCTTGTCTCTCTGCAGTGCCTTACACTTTAATTCTAAAGAAGTGCCCTTGTCTCTCTGCAGTGCCTTACACTTTAATTCTAAAGAAGTGCCCTCGTCTCTCTGTAGTGCCCTACACGACCATACCTGAAGTGCCATCCTACTTCATTGTAGAACTCCATGGAAACCCATTAATAAGTTTCATGGTCTTATTTGCAAGACCAGGACAAAGAGGTGGGCTTGACTTCACTCATCACCACAAACAATGATTAGCATCAACACATTAGAAATAAGAATTAGTGAAATTAAAAAAAAAACCTGTTACCGATAGATTTTTATGTGTCTTGGAAAATGTGTGAATACCAATCCCTCCCTCCCCCCCTTTAAAATGTACCTCACATGGTTTCAATCTGACCAGCGATAAACTTTTTTTTTGCTGCCAAATATGGTGCATGTTGGTCTGAGATAGCAGATCAGAGTGGAGGTGCTTGTTTGTGCTTGTTTGTATCCAGGCATACCTCAACTGCATCTAGAAACTCCAAAATATCATGACAGCTATTACAAAGACTGGAACAGAAGGTAGAGAGCAGATTGTTTCATGGACACTGGTCTCTGACCTGTATGTTTTTCTCTGAGGTCACTGATCTCAAATAATGACCTCCAATACTTTGTCTATATCTCCCGTTTCATTCATCCACTGATGATTCTACATGCTTTTTTTGTTATGTGGCAAACCAGATACTGGTGCTTGGACATGTTCAGGACGAGTTTTTGGTGGTTTGTGTAAGGCGCGATAAGGTGTATTGTGCTGGGAGAAGTGAAAGACGGAATGCATGGAGCTCCTTCTTCTTAAATGCCATCTCCTCTGCTAAGGTACCATGCAGATATCAACTCACCAGTCACAATCCTGAATATCGCCCTCGTCTACCCTGCTATTCTGCTAACAGAAAGTCCTGCTGAAAATCTTTGGGGAAAAGAGGGCAGTATTAACTGTCTCCAGATGCCCCCCCCTCAGCTCAGAAAGCCTGTCAATAACAACCATGAATGCAGAGAATTCTCAGTTGATTGCTCTATCTATTGGTTGTTTAATAATAGACTGGACATCATACAGCTTAAGTATAATTACTCTCCTGGTTGATACAAACAATGGAGCCTTTGCTGGTTTATATTTAGGCATCCAGACTGGTGTAGTGCTGTTACAAGGAAGCTTGACTGTATCCCTGAAAATAAACCAATGTCTGAAATTTATAGACTTATAGATTTAGAAAAAAATATTGTGCCAAAGCAATAAAGGTTTCTTTTCCAACCATATAAAAGACCTTCAGAGAATCTGACTTTTCATACAAAGTCTATAATTTTCTCTAATTGACACCAGTTTAAAATTTCATCTGACATTATATGAGACTTTTACAGTGTTATGCTCTAATCAGAATGATTTACACACCTTCTCCAATTCCACTGCTTCATCAAACATTTACGGTAAAGCTGTTCTTAATGCCTTTTTCAGGGTTTTGAATATATTTAATTGGATTAATGCTTTTATACTCTCCTCTGCTGTTCCCATATATTATTAGCATCTTTGATTTATAGGACTAAGTTCTAAAACTATATTCTTCTGCAGAAGAGCTGGCAGTGGAATTGGGCTGAGGTTTAGTAACTGTACAGGCAGCAATGTCCTATGGATTCCCAGAAAACAAGCTGAAACCAGCTATTCCCAGTCATTTTACTAAAGTATTTTTCTCCTTCAGGCTTCACACAGATTTGCTCACTTTTGGGTACCGTAATCTCACACTCCTCATAGCTGTTGGGTTTATTTCGTCTGTGCTTTCCTTATATTTTACTTTGCTGCCAAAGAGTTGACATAGACCCAAATAGTAATGGTAGTTTCCTCACATCTCAGTTAATCATCTAGTCTGACATATAAAATATTGTGTACATTTTGAATCCCTAGTGTTAAATGCTAATACAATAATTTCTCAAACAGAATGGCCCTGGGCACCACTACGTTTTGAAAAGGAGCCGTTTGTGGGACGGAAATTTAGTTTATGGGAGAGGAAACAACTCGTTCATCGTCCCTAGTGAATAAAAGTGTGTGAAATGACATTTAAAGGCTGGATCTCTGCTTCTCCTACAGACATTAATGAATGCGAGGAGTCAAATGGGGGCTGTGAGGCTGAGTGCTGCAATACCATTGGCAGCTTCTACTGCAGGTGTCCTGCTGGCCAGGAGCTCCAGGAGGATGGTCAGACCTGTCAGGGTAGGTGCTCTTTGCTTAACTGGCATGAGGCTGTATTGGTTATGGTTGTTTAGCACATGCTTTTGTCCAAGGTAATTACTGCTAAGGGTCTTACTCAAGGGCTGAAGGGTGACATCATTCTCCTAGCTATGGGATTTGAACCCGACAATCCCCTGGTCATGTGTACAGACTCCCATCCCGCACAGCCACACACTGCCCCAACCACACAAGTGGATCCACAATTTTTAAAAATTCCAGTAGATAACAAGGACAGGGAACTCCAGAACTGATGAAAAGACAGGTTTACAATAATATATAACAAAACGAAAACTACAGAAGAAAAAAAGTTAAGAAACCAAGCCACAAGAGAGAATCAGAAAGGCGAATCAGTGGTTTTGCTTACAGGACTACAAAAAAGGTAAGGCTGGGCCTTAGTAGGAAATACTATAAATATTAAAAGTAATTTGCAGACTATATTAAATCCAACACTTATGAGGACCTCAAGGATCCCCACAATGCCTCACACTATTTGAATGCACGCTTGATTAGATATATGGTTAAAATAACAACCTAATTGACAGCTGGGCACAAAGGAAATGTACTACGGTGGCTGCAATAGGCCAGCTGCAAAGCAGAAAAGGAGAGTATATTAAAAAGCATATAAAACTACAGACGTGCCAGTATTTTTTAATATGGTGAATATACTACGAAGAATAGTGCTTCTGTCTGACAGAATTCTTGTTGTAGTGCGTCAGCTGGCAGAAACATTCAGGGAGAAAGTTTGTTAGTATGGATTACATACCCTGAAGAATATGAAGTAGATTAGCAAATATACGGGTTTCCAGCCTAAACAAGGAATTATGATTTTATGAAATTACAAATGAAAAAGTAGGTACAGGGTCTGTGTGTTTGTTTGTTTGTTCATTTGTTTGTTTCCAGTTCTTTACCTTTCTTTACAGCTAGAATAGATCTGGTTTTAAGGTTGACATACTGATTCAGTCTGTATCCACTGCATCAGTGTGTTTAACATTTTGGAAACACAAATTTATAGCCACAAGCAAACATTGCAGTTGTGGGTTTTTTGATCAGCATGTTTTTCATTGGAAAAAAAATCTGTTTTTGTTTGTTACGCACATATTTTTAAATTATAGATAATTGAATATATGAAGAAAACATGAATGATGATTTTCTGTAGCCCAAAGGACAGCTGGTGGAACGTATAGCATTTCATAAAGGCATTTTTGAGAAAGCGGGTTGGAGATATATGATGCTTGTGTAGATGTTATTAAAGCTTTCTTTAAAATTATCCTGTCAGGTCTAATGTAATTAATAATAGATCCGTGTGCATTATCCTGAGAACCCCATGCAATGGCTTTAACTAATGATTTCCTGGAGAGAGAACTGATTGCTGACAGGGATTAACCCTGTGATCTCAACCAATTCAAAGTCTTTCAAATGGCTGCTATTCTATTATTTTTTATTGCAGTTACTTGGATAGTTCCAGGAAAGATGGATGGACAGGGGAATGGATGAATGATGGATAGACAGACAGGGCAGACAGACACAGACATACAGACAAGCAGGCAGACAAACACAGACAGACAGACAGACATTCAGTCAGACCGACCAAGTCTCCTTCCCAGCCAGTTCTGTCAGGTCTAATTTGTGTCTGCTGTTATTTGATTTACACAGCAAAATTTGCTTCTGTTGCCCTCTTGCCACTGCTCTCTACCCTGGATGATTCTGCGCTTGTTTTGCCATTCAGACATCTTGCTTTGAAGGGGAGACTGTATAGCATTCATTTTAAATGGGAATGCCTGTTGGCATTTTGCACGTTCACTTCCAGTCAAAAGTATTTCCACACCACAGGCTTTTATGACTTTTCCATTTGTTTCATAAACTGTAGATTTTTTATTCTTCTAAAGCATTGGAAAGTTGTATGAACAACTATAAATGAAAATATAAGTCAAATAAAACAAGTTTCCTTTATAACAGAGAAAGAGTATGTAACAGTGCATGTCTGACATCCTATTAACTGTTTTTGTGTGGTGACGGCAGTCTAGGCTGTCCTTTAACTTTAAATGCACTAGTTAACTGTTTTATCCCCATGAAACAGAGCAGCATTTAATGTGCCTTATAGAAAGAATTCCTTGAATTTTCTCTTATTATAAATGGGATATTTTGATGAATCAAAGATATGACATCTTGTTAATAAAGGTACTCAAATGGTGAACATGCTGTAAATTTATTTTTTATAAAAAAATTTAAAATAAATAATATTGAGTGTATTTTTAGTAAATGTTAATTGAGTAACATGCAAGTGTAGGAAATCTTGTGCGTGCAACAAGTTTTGGCTGGTAGTGTATGTGAAGTCCGTAACCTTAGTACACTGATGCACCATTGATTTGTCCTGGTCTTGGAAAGAGGGATGGGAGAGGAAGATCTGCAGCTGCTTCTGTGGTTCCATCTTTGTTTTAAACAGCAGCTGCTGATACCAAAGCCAAGTGGAGCCATTTTACATGTTTATGAATGAGCTTTTAATGGCGAATTTTAGTGACGAGCGTGAGTTAACGTTCTGCCACGTGCTACGACTGATGCTAACTAAATATTTGTGCCACCCATCAGCCGGGTGAATGGTGCGGATGCTTCCTGTCCTGGCTAATCCCTGTTTGAGTTATAGCCCTTTGGTGTTCTGGGTGGCAAAGCCTTTGTGGGGATAGTAAGAAAGGCGTCTCGTCTTGCCTTCTGTTCCATTTACTTCCTAATCACTTCCCTCTCCAGCATTTCTCAGCCCTGTGTGTCACAGTTCCCATAATGCAACACAAAATAAGTTACTTTATATCCTGGTGAAAATGATTATAGTGCCTGAGCCTGGGCATTTCGTTCAATGGCTCTCGTGTCCTTTTACTCTGAAAATGTGACTTTTGTCTGTGACTGTCAAACGGACAAATCTTTAAGCTCAACAGTGAAAAGCGTTGATTCCGTGGGACGCTTTTCATTGCCGGTGAGCTTTTTTTAGATTCCGCAGAAGTCAGAAGCTCCCTTTCTGGCTTTTAGTTCTGCTCTGTCAGTGCGACCTTTGACCTTGCACCCTATCCTGAAACTGGCTGGGCATCCTGCTTTCACCTTAACTGGTGCTGAAGGAACTGCAAGTCCTTAAGACATCAGGGTGTTTTGTTCTCTTCCAGGCATCTCTTGGATGTTAAAAAAACACAGCATTCTCTTTCTTTTCCTTAATGATTAGCCAAGCCCAGCATTGCTTTAAAACGGAGCAGATTTCGTGTGTGACTGCGTGGGAATCCGGGGGGCATTTTGTAATCTAATTTGTTTTATATTTTTCGACGAAAAAAATCTGTCTTGCAATCTCCTTTGCTGTAGCAGACTATCTGGGTATAACACGCCGATAAAGTATCCCCTTTGTTAATAAGAAAAGTTAATTTCATTTAATGAGGGTGCAGCGGAATTCTTCCTTTCTTGTTCTTGGACTAATTTCTGCACTGGGTTCCATAATAAACCCAGTTTGGTAGCTAATGTTCGAGTTCCTGCCAAAACTGTAAAGCACTGGCTGCAGACCCCCCCCCCCACCCCCCAGGCTCTGCATGAGTTACCCAGAAGTCATAAAGGAGAGCTCCCCGCCTACTGCAAGGAGACGTTTCAGCAGGCACCTTGTTATAGCTGTCCTGTGGTTGTGGCGATGTGCAGTGCGTACTTTATTTTGTTTATGGAAACAACCTGAGGAGTTACTTGGTTGTTCTGAAGTCACCAGAAGGTCTTCCTCTCAGTCCAAGAGCAACAGCAATTGACTGGTGGTATGAAAACGATTCATGGGTCCAATTTCAGATGCAGATGGCTGCAACTGCAGTTATTTAAGTGCAATTACTTATTTTTAGTTGTGGAATGAGAAGGGTGAGACACAAAAGTCGCATGAGATATTTTTATTGCGCTGTGAGTCATGTGAAAGGATGTAAGACGTGGCTGTAAAGTGCAGCTCCTGGTCTGCGGCACTGCAAAGGGGCATATTGTAAGACGCTGTAAAGTGCAGCTCCTGGTCTGCGGCACTGCAAAGGGGTATATTGTGCGTCTGTCGCGCTTCTGTTTTATTGTTGCGCTGATGTACCTGGAGCTTGTCTGAAGTGAATCAAAAACTGAGTATAAGTGCAAACAGTGTCACCTTTGTAAGCACACTGCCACAGAACCTGCATTTTTATAAATATCACTTTATATAAATATCACTTTTCGGCTTTGAAGAAAACACGTTTACCTACCTATTACACATATGTGGGGAAAATCAAAAAACTCTGACACTCTTTTTTTCTCTGCCTTTTGTAGGGCAGTACAGACAACCTTGGACTGTCCTACTGTTCCTTTCATTCTTAGGTTGGTTGTATGTTTGTTTTTAAGTAAAAAAAATTATACTTTTTCACCAACAACATTGGTGAAAAGTATTGATTCAGTATTGTATGAACTGAAATAAGTGAAGGATTAATTAAGACAGCAAATGAAATGCTACAAGACAATTCTGTGAAAGAAAAACTGATACATTGAATTAATACATTGGCAAACAATAGACTAAAAGTGGTCGGTGGTGATTTAATGGTTAGGGAAGTGCACTTGTAATTGAACGATTGCAATTCACCGCTGAGGTACCCTGAGCAAGGTACCACCCCCAAGCGCTGCTCCCCAGGCGCTGAATTAGCTGCCCCCTGCTATGTCACGATGTCACATATGGGTTAAATGCAGAGGACACATTTCGTTGTTGTGCGCTGAGTGCTGTGGTGTGTCAACAATGACCGCCGATCACCAAATTCTAAAACATTCAGTGTCTCAGCCTTAGATTTCTGAAGAAGTTCTTTGTTGGAACATTACAAAATAAGCTGATCCAAAGTGCCATGATATTTGAATAGCACAATGGTGTATGAAAGTCAATTCAAATTGAATTGAATTGAAGCGACTATTTTCAGTCGGGGTTGTTTGATTTGAACAAATGCAAACAAATGCCGTCCTTTTCAGCTGTATCGAAGCTGTCTGTGTACTGGATGTGTACTGTCTGTGTATGCCGTGTATTTCCTGGGTGTTGTAGCTGTCTCAGGCCCCTTGCCTAACATCTGCTGCATCTGGAAGCCTGGATGCAACAGAACAATGGTGATGATGATGGTGGTGATGATGATGATGATGTTGTTGATGGTGGCCTGACAGTTTTGAGTCTGCAACGTCACATGAGGGGCACAGTGGAAGAAGAGAGGACAGGAGGCAGGTTGTGGGAGGCTCTACCTGAAGGAGGAGTCTGTGGCCAAAACCCACTGTACAGTGAGAGAGATAGAGGAGGAGGAGGTCTCAGAACTGTACTGGAGCCAGGGAAGTAAAAACACAAATCAGTGAGGGAGGGAGGAGGCTATAAAGTCACCTTCTTTCCACTGCAGCCAGGGTTAACAGCTCCCTAACCAGCCGAGAGGAAGCAATTGCCTGGGAAGCTTTTTGCGTTGGTGCAACCTTCCTTTTCAGAAAAACAGTCCATCTGAGTGTGACATCTACGCGACAGTCACTTGTTTTTCCTGAGAACACGGGCGTGCGGCCATGATGACAGGCGGACAGCTCCTGCTGAGCCTGGGTTGGCTTGGCCTTTTGTCAGGTGTAGCTGCGGGGGTTGGCACCTACATCCCCCGGTACCATCACAGGAACTGCTTCACCTGTTTCCAGGTATACAACCAGCATAACCTGGGATACTTGGGCGCAGGTGAGTCACATTGCATTCGTGCTGGGTGTGTGTATTTACGGGTCATGTGGGTTCCAGGTGCGTGTTACTGGATGTTTTTCAGAGCACGTCCAGATGTTAAAGAAGTCAATGTTAAAGATGTGAATTTCAATCATTGTACACGTTCAGTTAAGGTCCTCCTAAGGTTGTTTTTAGCTGTAATTGTGCTCTCAGCTTGTTAACGGTATCCAATTCGTAGATAACTGATGTAAGCATCACCAATGGGTACCTCTGTGTAGTCTCACACCCTGGTTTTCTCAGTTTGACCTTTGAGACTCTGAAGTGAAGATTTGCCCATGTTCATGCAGTGTCTGAAAAAAAAAATCCCTGACCTGAACTGCATCAGTATGAACAATTTAAATTCCATTTAAATTAATTCTTTCTTTTTTTTTGCAATGTTTTGTTTATGAGTATATGTGTCATAACAGCACGCAAGATTTAGCGTGCATTTTATCGATAAATACAGGAGCCCGTGGTTAAAATCAGCAGTGCAGCGTCCTATTAGTGTTATAAGGAGAGCGTCTGTAGCACAAGAATTTCATTGTTATCTCCGAATATGCCTGACAATAAATCTTGGAACCTGAAATAGAACTGAAGCACCTGCAATTTGTAAAGAAGGGGACGAGTCGACACTCCTGCATTCCAGGGTACCTTAAAAAGGGGCTCACACATTCTCCAGTAAATTAGAACAGATGCCAAGATGCCAGGAGACTGTGAACTGAGTTGCAGAACGCCTCAGGCTTGGCCTTGTCGGCCTGCAAAGCATGCAGGGAGTCGGGTGGAACCCTCGGTTGAAGCGTCCTGTCTGACCTTGTCTCCCTCAGGGAAGTGGGTATTCACAGTGATGACTAAGTGCACATTCCACGTCTTCCTGAACCTTGGCTTAACTGGTGGAATGGGTGTAATTTGAAGAGCATGTCCGTTGTGTGCGTGATTGTTGGCGGTTAGATGCTCTTGCATGACTGCTGGTTATTAGATGCTCTTGTTGCGATCCTTTATTCCCCCCCCCCGCCAGTAATGAAAGGATACAAGCAACTAGCACAGCTGTTTTGAGTGGAGCACAGTTTTGGCTGGAGGGATGTTCCTGGAGAACTTGATTTGTCATTTTTGGAATTGGCTAGCTAATTTCTGCATTTCCCTAGCAAATAGCCACTTCACTCCAGAAGGGTGACAGGCTCCCTGTAACCCACCCCCCACCCTGTGCCATTTTCTTTTTCGCCTCCATGGTTCCAAAGATACCTTCAAAACAACTGTTAGTGACCCTGTTTGGGTTCAAGTTTCCAGTTCTGAATGCTGGGGGTGTTGCTGTCCCCTGTTATCAGATGGTTGTCAGTTCAAATCCCAGGTTTGGCAGAGTGAAGTCACCCTTAACCCCCAATTGTTCCAAACAGCTGAGAACTAGTGCTTTAATGTGCTGTTGTGAGGTGGCTGTTGTACAGCCCTGTGTCCTGGGACTGAGCCCAGCTTGGCCATGATTGCATCTTCATTGACCGCAGATTTGCTCAGGTTACGCCAACCTCTGATACCTCCATCAGTCTAAGTGAACTGAGAGCAGATTAAGACTAAGGGGTGTGGCTGTTTTCCTGGGCTATTTTCACTGACTGCACCCTGAGAGATGTGTTCTGCATATCTGTCTGTCTTCACTCATTGTCAGCTCTCAGTGTCCATCCTAGAATTCAAACTCCAGGAAGCTTTTGACTAAGTATATATGAAGTGAAGCGCTGTGTAAAAACAGCAACGGGGGTTTAGTGATTTGATTCAAGGGACAATTTGATTAAACTGTAAATACAAACATTATGTTACACAGTGCAGTGTGCCAGGTTTTTAAACCTGATATTCACTAGTAATAAAACTAGTATAAGATGTATGTAAAAATGCTTTTAAAGTATAAAATGGGGGAGAGAAACCTGGCAGACAGTAAAGGCATCGTATGCTGACGGGCAGACTGACTCCTCTCCCCTCCTCTGATGCAGACATTGACGAGTGCCAGGTCCACAACGGCGGCTGCCAGCACAGATGTTTGAACACCCCGGGCTCCTACCGCTGTGAGTGCGACGTGGGATTCCGCCTGCACGTCGACGCACGCACCTGCATCCGTGAGTGGCACCACAGCATAAGGATGTAAATCGTTTCTCCTTTCGCAGCTTCGTGGTGCGATCGCAACGCTGAACGCTAAACCGCCTGTTCTCACTCAGCAGCGTGGACGCTTGATGCAATATTCACAATAATTCCCAATATAATGTTCTCAACCTGACTGGTGTTCTTTTACGCAGCGTGTAGGACATAATATTCAATGACGTATTACATGTGAAAGCTAACAATTACAGCTGTTGGTACTCTGTTCATGCTGGAAGTTATGTTTTGCTCGCGGGTGCCGCTCCCCCGTTACGTGAGCAGACAGCACCTATAGCCCAAAGGGAAATTCGAAATTGAGAACATACCTCTTTTACCCGTTTTTAACACTCAGGTAGTAATGTATGTATGTTTACGTGTACTTCTAAATTGCATTTTAAACCCATTATTTTGTTCCGACCTGACCCATCTAATCTAACTAACGTAAAGAATAAACAGAAATGTTGAGAGAGCATATGCTGAGACGTCCTGCCGCTGATGGCTCGCAGAACCGCAGGACATCGCTTTGTTTTTGGGCGCCTGTGATTCCCTCTGTACCGTGTGACCTGCATTGTGTAAAATGGCCAACAGGTGGCAGGAGTGCTCACGCCCCCACGGCCTTTTCCAGCTGCTCTTAGCGATGTCTGTAATATGCTGTGTTTGATTGATTAGTCTAGGGTTCTTCAAATCTGGACCTTAATTCCAAATCCAGGCCTTGTTTTCAGTTCTCCCAAGTTAATTTAATAATTACTGATTCTGATTGGTCAGAGGTTTCACACCTGGCTCACAGGTAAAGGAAGGCTGGAAAACCAGCAGTGCTCGGACCTCGAGAACCATGATTTGAATAAGAGAACATGGAACAGATTTTTGGTTTTGGCTGTATTGTATTATTGTAATTGATTCTTTTTTCCTTTAAACAAATGTTTTATGTCTCTGAGGGGACTACATGACCATTTTATCATTCTGACTGTACGTTTCTTTCTAATCCTGCCTCCAGCGGTTCACTCCTGTGCGGTCAGCAATGGAGGCTGTGAGCATGACTGCATCCCCATGTCCCCTGGGCGCTTTCGGTGCCGCTGCAGGGACAGCTACGAGTTGGCCAAGGACGGCAAGCACTGCCGGCGTGAGTGAGCGTTTTGGGGGGATTGGGGGGGCAGCTCTGTGTGCTGCAGCCTAACATTGTTATTTGGATGTGAGTGAGACAGCTAGAGGCAGCTTCAGTCTTGGGCTTTGTTTCCCTGTTCAGAGTCCTCCTGGTATAGTTCTGAAATCCCACCTCTTCTGAAGCAGCTCTAGCTTCTGCCCTATGGTCATTAAATGACTCTGAGTGTGATAGCAGCGAGTACCGGGACCTCATGAATGTTCAGGCCACGTCTGAACACTCACGTGGGAGTGTTCAACCCCACGTCTTGGGGGTGTGTGCACTCCCGGTGCGCTGGGTCTGGTCGTCCCTCTCAGCCGCACGGAGGCTTCTGGCAGCTCTGGGTCCAAACTCTGACGGAGACAGGACCTGGAAGTGATTAGCGTTGGTAATTCAGTAATTCCCCCCACCCCAGTTAATCCCAATTACCGCTCTTCCTGTCGCAGATCCGGGTGTGGAAGAGTGGGGGGGGGGGCGCTGAGTCAGGGGAGAGTGCTTTTTAATTTTGTCATGGGAGGAATGCAGGCTTGAAACTCGCTGTGGGTGGTGGCTTCCAGGTGATTTAGTGTGTGTGGATTTAAACAGGAAGAGATCGGAAGTGCGTGGTGTGTGTATGTGTGTGTGTGTGTGTGTAGATTATGTTTATATTACATTGAGGACCAAATCTTCTGTACAATATAATAAAAACCTGCTTTTTTGACGTTCTGGGGACCATTTTTGAGAAAGATCTGTGAATGCAATCAAAAAACGAAAAATGCCAAAAGTGTCATATTTAGTTTGGTTACTTATGGTGAAAGTTAGGGTTGGGTAGGTGTTAAGGTCAGCATGTCGGGATTAGAGTTTCCCCAGAAATGAATGGAGAGTCCCCACAATGATATGAATACATGGACTGTACGCATTCGTATGTGTGTGTGAGTGTGTGTGAGGATCTGTGACAGCATGCTCGTGTGTCTCTCTCCCCTTTGCAGCACGGGACCCGTGTGCCGACCGGAATGGGGGCTGCATGCAGGAATGCCGGAGCGATGGTGGGCGGGCGCTGTGTAGCTGCCGTCTAGGCTACCGGCTGGCAGAGGACGGCGAGGCCTGTTTAGGTAGGTGCTCGGAAGCGGGTGCGCATCACATAGCGTCCCCATGCCTGACAGGGCCTCACCCTCTGTGTCAATGGCATTTTTCTCAGATGTCGATGAGTGTCAGACGGGCCAGGCCACCTGTGCACATGGCTGTGTCAACACACACGGCTCCTTTGTCTGCATCTGCAGTGCTGCCTACGAGCTGGGCGAGGACGGCAGGCAGTGCTACCGTGAGTCTTGTTACAAGGATGCCCTTAGCTATGTGCTGTGTGCAGTCACTCCCAGGATTCCTGCTAAAATGTCCTATACGCATTCAGTGATGCAATGGTAAGACAGGGGGTGTCTGTATGTGATCAGCAGTAAGACAGGGTCTCTGTGTCTGGTGCAGCGATAAAACATGGTGTGTGTGTCTGTGATCAGCAGTAAGACAGGATTTGTGTGTCTGTGATCTAGTGGTAAGACAGTGTGTGCTTATGATCAGCTGTAAGGCAGGGTTTGCGTTTATGTGATCAGCAGTAAGACGGGGATTGTGTGTGTGATCTAGTGGTAAGACTGTGTGTGTGTGTCTGTGGTGCAGCAGTAAGACAGGGATTGTGTGTCTGTGATCAGTAGTAAGACAGGATGTGTGTGTCTGTGGTGCAGCGGTAATACAGGGTGTGTGTGTCTGTGATCAGCAGTAAGACAGGATTTGTGTGTCTGTGGTGCAGCGGTAATACAGGGTGTGTGTGTCTGTGATCAGCAGTAAGACAGGATGTGTATGTCTGTGATCAGCGGTTAAACAGGTGCTCTGGCAGGTATGGCTTGGCAGCACAGACTGAGCAGAGACTTCCCTGACAGGCATTGAGATGGAGATAGTCAACAGTTGCGAGACGAATAACGGCGGCTGTTCACATCACTGTCAGCATTCCACCAGTGGGCCGGTCTGCAGTTGTAACCATGGCTACCAGCTGGGTGATGACCTCAAGACCTGTGTGGGTAAGCAGAGCAAAGCCAGCGTTGCTGGGTCCTTGACATAAGAATATACAAGCCTGTTATATACAACCATTGAAGAAAGAGGGCATTGGACAAGGTGGTGTTAATGCACCATTTGTACTCATTTTCCTGTGCAATTATGTTAACCTGGAGTATTTGCATGCTGGTCTCATGCCAGAAAAAATTACCGTCACGTATATTTGGAGGAACACAGTGAAATTCTTATGGCACGTTCTCACAGTGCACTGGTTAGCTGGAGTGAATCTGTACCAGTTAAGCACTTTGCAGGTTTGCATTTCGCTGCCTCTGCTGAGCTACTCAGCCTTCTTTGGCTGGTAGCACAGAAGCAGTCACATTTCTGTCGCCATAGCAATTTGCATCCGCGTCACAGCTTCCTGAATTTGCGCTCTTGTTGCTACGGTGATTCCCAGCCCTTGTTGCCTTTCCAGCAGGGGTTAAGTCCAGCTCTGTGTATGCGTTCACAGACGTTGACGAATGCGCAGATGAGAGCGCCTGCTGCAAGCAGGGCTGTAGTAACTACCCGGGTGGGTACGAGTGTTACTGCGACACGGGATACCAGCTCCACCTGCAGGGATGCATCTGTGATGGTACGACCTCCCATCGCATTAGGCTGTGCTCCATTCTCGGCTCTTGCCTTTTGTCAGGACTACTGCATCAGAAACTTAAACCCAAACTGAATGGGTGCTTACATATCACTGCTGACTAGGAACTTGCTTACTTCCTGTCACTATACTGAATGTTGCATTTTTGCTACTTTCTGGAAGCACAGCGTGAATAAAAACATAAGCAGTACATTTTCCTGCCAGTGGATGGCGTGATCCTGGCATACTCCTCCACTCCTAATGCTCCTGTCAGTCCACAGCAGCAGGGGTGGCTTCATATTATTTTCCAGGCAGGGGCTTGGGGGGAGGGGGCATCTGAAGAATAAAATTTTGAACTACTTACTTTGACTAAGAGCTGCATGATATCACATTGCAATTATAAGGCACCAGGGCTTTAGATAATGGGCAAAGCAGATTAGTAGTATGACTGAAATATCAATGAGAGGCATATTATAACGACCAAAAGTTAGTCATTTGTACAAATTGAGTGTATATCCTTATGTTTAATAAATGTGTCTGACTTTAAATTGTAAAAAGTACCACCATACCACGGACGTCTTTTTACCTTGTT
>JAABNX020000143.1:22637581-22648705 GCA_015163995.2 Mormyrus lacerda
TAACACGCAGCACACACAGGCAACACACACACACACAAAACACACACCATACACAACACAACACACACACACACACAAGCAACAAATACAGTACACACACAACATACACAAACACACACGCAACACATACCCAGGCAACACACACAGAATATACACAACATATACAAAACACACACACAAGTACACACACACACACCACACACGCAGGTCTGAACAAGTCCGTGGGAGGAGGAGGAAGAGGAGGAGAGTGGGCCGTGAGGCAGTACGGCGGACATGCAGCCACTCTGCATGTAAGACACAGATATTTTTAAAAGCAGAGCTCTTCCACGCTAGTCCCTGGTGTGCGAATTTCACAGCTCAAGTGTTTGACGAATTCTGTGCTAAATTCACATCATAATCAAAGTTTATCCAACTTCTACATTTCAATGTATTATTCATCAAAATTATATTTTTCCATCATTGTGCCATTAAAATGAACTATTCGCTGTACACTATCATATAACGGCCAAAACTGCTGACATAAGATGACATGGGTCATACTAGATACTACAAGGGCAAGAATCCCGTATTTATATAAATTAGTAATAAATAACTGATCAGAAATGCATTAGAGCTTAGACTTGAACTTCCTGAATCTCAGGACATCACTGTGACATTTACTCATCACCAGCGAGAACACCTTCCGCAGTATGTGTGTATAGATGCAGTGAGTGTGTGTATAGATACAGTGAGTGTGTGTATAGATGCAGTGAGTGTGTGTATGAATGCAGTGAGTGTGCATACAGGTCTTTAGCAGTTTAACCCCTCAAACCCTGGATGACAGGAAGCTCTCAGGCCTGGAACACAGTTGAAAGATCTGTTAGGGCACTCAGTACTACACAGGAACAACAAACAACCAACAACAGGAATCAGTGAGAAGACAGAGGAGTATGAGAGAGTAAAATGGGGGGGGGGGGGTCTGGGGGTCTGTGGTACCTTCAGGGAGGCTCGTGAGTAGGGGGGAACCCCACTGTCGTATTTCCCTGAGATGATCCCGCAGGCTAGTGGGGACCACGTCATCGCACCAACGCCTGGGGAGAGAGCACTACTGTCACTGACCCGTGTCCAATGTGTGTGTGGGGGGGGGGGGGGGTGGAGGATTTGCACGGCACACTCACCAATCTTGTGAAAGAGCTCTGGGAGCTGCACCTCCACCTTCTCTCTCTGAAACATGTGGTACTCAGCCTGCTCACAGATGGGAGGGATCTGGTTGAACTGCCGTGCCACGGAGTACGCCTCCTGCAGGGGGGCGAGGGAACAGCGGCCCTGAGCTCCCAGGTGACACGCTACATGGAACACAGCTTCATGCGTCCACCAATTTATGAGAGTTATGGCAATAATCAAAGCGATTTATTAAGCACTTGGCATTCGTTGAAATCAATCACACTGCAAATGGCTGATGAGAGGCCTCACTTCTGGATCTTAATTTAAACATCCAGCTGAGTTATCTAACGAGGCTGGAGAATAAGGGCTCACCATGATCTCCATGGGGCTCCAGCGGGACGTGCCCCAGTACATAGCCATCCCCTGATTGATCACGTGGGTCATCGCTCGCACCGTCTCTGCAATGGCAAAGGGCAAACTCATCACGAGGTGGGCGGGGCAGGACGGGTGTTGCCGTGGAGACAATGACAGGAAAGGTGGCGGCCATCGCATGAGAAATACTGTAATAAAAGAAAGCTGCCAAGATTTGAAAGAAGTAGGATATTAGAAGAGACAAAATGAGACAAAATCTAATCAATTGTATCGCTGAAACCCTTATGAAAAAACACAGAGCTGGGTGGACCAGACAAGAATTTAGCTCTCAGGAGCCTGAAGAAATCCACTGTAAGGCTTTTTTTATCATAGCAGCCCATTAGGATAATGCAGCTAAGGTGGCACAAAGCTCGCCCTCCCCAGCCAGATAACACGTAACGCGGGGAGGCCAGGAGCGTGGCGGCACCCGCAGGTGTCAAGCCAGCTGCAGCCATAGGTGAAGCCAAGCACTGTAAAATGAATGTGCCAAATATGAAGTACCGTGGGTATGACTGAGCATTTTAATTGCTGACCAGTGCCGTCAGGGAGAACGCGCCACCGGTCATTTTGCTACATGGGAAAATCTCCGGAAAGCTTTTGAAATGGAAATCGGCTGTAAAAACACAAGGAGGCTGGGGATCAATCACACAACCCTACGATGTGTGCCAGAGGACACCACTCCCCCCCCCCCCTCCACCAGCCAACCCCCCGCAAACGCACGACTCTCGAGAAATGGACATTCACAATGGACATTTTTCTTGCAAGATAAATTTGACCCTAAAAATTAAACTCACTCATTTACACATATTAACCTGTCCAGGGTACCGGACCTCATGCAGTAAGCATTCCGCACTTCAGCAGTAGTCCCACGCAAGGCAAGCAAAGTTCACAGCTGGAAGTGTGACGTCACCTTAGACAGGAACAGTGTTCCCAAGAGACAGTGGCCCCTTACTGGGAGAACACCAGGATCCCAGCAGACTCGCACTCCATGGAGCCACCATTCAGCATCAGGGAAGCCGTTACAATGTGTCACCGTAACTTACATCAACCAGTTCTACGAGTGCAGGTCAGCCACCCGGCAGACTGATCTCTCTCTCATACGGATACAAACTGTCAAACATCAGAAGCATTATCTTAGCCCCAAGACTACAAACTAGAGTCCTAACCAAATAAAGAGCCCTAGTTACGTGCTTGTGTGTCACGGACGTGCCTTTTGGGACTCATTCACCCCAGGTGTCACTTCTGGAGACACTGCAGCCCTAAATCTACTTTGACAAACCCAGCAAAGCAGCACGGCCACTAGTGGGCAGCTGCGAGTAGACACTACGCCACATGACTGCATGCTGGAGCACATCTGAGAGCTCAGCCACTTATCTGGGAGAAATAAAGATGTGTGTCATGTGCAACTGGACCAGGACCAAGGATAACAGAGACACCAGCAGCAGGCCTTCAGCGGCGAGCATCTGGGATCACACCTCTGCAGAGGCAGCTCAGAGGCTGGAGGCACCGGAGAGGGGGAGGTGGGTGGCCAGCACAGAATAACGGGTGGGGAGGAGGGCGCTACCATGCTCTGGGGAGAAATGAAACTTCCATTTGAACCGCAAGTAAACAGCAGACACACAGCGATGTGTGGGGGGGGTTAGATGATGAGAGGGTGAGCTAGAAACAGATAGTGAGAGAGAGTAAGAGAGAGAGAGAGAGAGAGAGAGAGAGAGAGAGAGAAACCAAGAGAGAAAGAGGGTCGTTCATCCTCACCTTCCATGGGTGTATTGGGGTCTGGCCTGTTGGCGAACACGACATCTACGTATTCTAACTGCAGTCTCTCCAGAGAAGCCTTCAGACCTGCCGGAAAGCAATACCCCACAGATTATTAAGGCTGAAGTTCCGCATTAAGGGGAGCCAATACAGCCACCTCGGGCAGACGGCTTTTTGAGGGCTTTCCCTCACACAACGCACTGCGCTTTCTCCTCCTTGCGGTGACGGGGTCCTGCCGAGTGCTCTGTCTACCCAAAATCCTGACTTCGCTCCTGCTTACCTTCGATGATGTGCTTCCTGGACAGACCCCTCTCCGTTTCTGCTCTGAAAAGCGATGCATAGAAGACACAGCTTGTCATACGGGGGGCCAGAGCAGAGGCATATGGGTTACAGGGTGAGCTGCACAGTTCAAACTCAAACAAAGGGTATAAACTTCAGAAGTAGTCTATTCTGTGAAATTTCCCTTTACCAGAGGGTAAAACTGGGATATAAAGCAATGTCCCTCTACTCTAATGACTGTGTAATGTGAAGATAGAGAGGTAAGAGAGAATAGACAGAATGAACAGAATAACTTTCGTATCACAAAGTAAAATGGATGTGTGTGTGTATGCATGAGGGACAGAAGATGAATGACGTATGTGTCTGAGAATGAGACAGAAGACAAATGCCATACTTTCCGCCCCAGAAGATCTTTGTAGTGATGACCAGACTGGAACGCCTGTGAAGAGAAACACAATAGAGACGCGGCCTGAAGCCTTCGGCGCAAAGCCCACTGCACACGTCACTTGGCTGCCATTTAGCACCCATACGGATGACAAAGGCTTTCAGTCCGAACGTGTATAAAACCACCACAAACTGTACCGGGTGGAGAGAATGTATCACACGGACACACAGCAGGTCCGCAAGGATTCAGGACCAGCCCCAGACCAAGCAAACATGGCCTTTTAGGAAACATGGCCCTACAGCAACGGGGCTGTCTTTATGGCCGCTGGAGACGAACAGGACCAAAGGAGGGCGATGAAACTCCAAATGTGGCGATTTAATGAGCCCTACCTCCAACCTTTCTTTTTTATGATGTTTCCCAGGGTGACCTCAGCCCTGAGGTGGACAGCGAGAGAGAGAGAGAGAGAGAGAGAGAGAGAATCACCATGAGCTGAAAGACTACATTTAACATTCAATCGGCAGAAAAGACGACATCTTTCGTAAGGTATCGCGTCAGACACATCCTGCGTGCTCTACCCACGACAACAAGCAGCTCAACGGCACTCAACCACAGGAGGCTAATCATGCCCGGCGAGGACGCGCAGTCACTCCCACACAGCTGAATGAGGCAGGGAGGTGCCAGCACAGGCGTCGCAAAGCAGAGGGGGGCTTAGGGAGGGACGTGCCGCACGCTAAATGTCACCTGCTTAATTCCTGCCCCCGGGGTCTTCTTCAGTATCCCATTGCAAATGACCTTTTCTAGATTTTGTGCTAATTGTTTGATGTTCCACAGAGATTTGTCTCTTTGTGTTTTAGGAATTTTCATTTTCACATCCAGGCTGATGTGTGTTTGGAATGACCATGACGACACATGCGGGAGGGGGTGATTTTGAGAAACGTAGACTTTAGTTATGGGGTTAACTAATGCTGCTGCCACAGCAGGCCTCCATGCAGGGGGCTGAGCGAACTGTCAGGCAGGCATCTGGTGGCAGGACACCTGCAGCGTGCTCAGCTCCAGCTCCTAAGTGCCATCTGCGTCTTACATCCTGACACAACCCACAGAGGGGATGGGAGGGGGGGCAGCACACCTGTCCTTATGACAGGGGCTCTCACTGGCGCTCGCGATTCTGCGGACATGCAACAAAACAGCAGACTGCTGGGCGATGAGACAAAAACTGCTGAGGATAAGGTCTATTTTCTGATTACCGTAGGATTATTTTTTTTACTGATTACGTACCGGGATGTACCTGCTTATGGAGACGGCAGTTCCTATGAAGGTCAGCGGTGTTCTGAATTACCACAAGCACACAGACAGGCTGGAGAACCAAGAACTTACAAGGTATGGAGAAAAGAGCCCCTCCCATCGGGATGAGGGGGTTCCTATTGGCTATTCCTACTCCGTTAGCCCTTAGGTGCTGCACTGTCAAGCCCTGGAGATGCCCCCAAAAAGTGCAAACCAGTGTGCATGAGGGGCTGAACAGTCCATGCAAATTTAGTCAGATGGCATTATGAACAGAAGAGGGGGACAGACAAAACTCATGTAACTGCTGACGAACATGCAAGTGTCACAGAGTCACAAAAACGTCACAAAGGCGACGGTGCCAATGAGGGTGGGAGGGGACACGCGCTCCACGACCAGGATGCCCAGGCATCAAGGGAGCCGAGCAAAGGGGCTCCAAAGATAAACTACGGCCATACATCTCTCCAGACCTCACGAGCACCCCAGCTGTGCGCCCCATGCTCGTCACACCAGGCAGTGGTGGAGGAGTGCACCAATCATCCGGCACCCTGCTCATAGTTAATGGACACCCGTCGGCACGCGGACGCAGCCCAAACTCCCGAGTTTGAAACTTGATCTTCATGGCGCTGTAGCAGCTGAGGTACCCACATTCGACTCATTCGATCTGCAGGCAGGGAGATGTATGGCTGTGTGGCGTGATCATCACTGCTGGGGGGTGTTTACAGGTGGCACGGCCCACCCAAGGCCACTGCGCACCTCTCCCACCCGCACAGTCCAAACACCTCACTCCACACTGTATCTACACTGGTTGCATAACCAGCTGCTGCTGTGTGACACCTTCCTGTTCAACCTAACCTGGATCAAACTAAGACTGTTGGGCCAACCAGAGGTGATGCTTGTTACAGTACAGAGGTGATGCTTGTGCACTGTGCGGTAAGTGTCAGCAGTTTAACTCACAGAACTGTGCAAAAATACCAGCATCCACTCCGCTTTCCAAAACATTCAACATGCCATCCCATGCCCTCCTACAGATCTTTAAATCGGGCATACCTAGAGATACACACAGACCTTGTGCTTCGGTTACGTGAATTACTCTGCAGACGGCTTACAAATAAGCCTTTGCGGGATGCTAGTACTGAAGCGGCTCAGTTTCAGGGTAGGACAGGAATGGGATTGTTTTGTTTTTTTGGTCCATTAGAAAACCACTATTAGACCTGGTGACTCAAAGAGGCCAAACAGCCACTAACCATCACTGTCATAACAGCCGACAGCTGTCATAATGGCTATGATGTGGCGCACATCTCAGACAGGGCTCCATTCACACGACAGGTCTGCAAGACCAGCATGCTTCACTTTCTTTCTGCAACACTCACTTTCCCGCTGCGTAGACCTCAGCTGTGTCAAACAGGTTAATGCCGTTCTCGTAGGCCAGAGTCATCAGCTGCTCTGCCATCTGGGGAACAAGAGCAAAACAGGTCTTAGACACCAAATCGGTGCATTTCCTATTATTAAAAGAGTTGCATTCTTATATTCTGTTAGCAGGTGGAGGCAGGCTTAATGGGAATTCAATATGCAATAAAGCATTTAAAAACATACCTCGTCCGTGATCTGGCCCCCAAATGTCACCCATGTTCCTATGGCAACAAAACAGTGATGGACAGGTTCAGCAACCAATCACATCTGAAATACTGGTGATCTCACTATAGCAGAAGGCCGTTCTATTCCACAAAAGGAACGATCCTTGGAGTGCAAGATCGTCATTTAACTAACAGCACTATTGCACACTCACCCAGCCCGAGACAGGACACCCTCAGTCCAGATTTTCCAAGGTTTCTGCAAGAAAGAAAATATCCATCCTCATCCTCAGTGTTACTGCCACACGAGATGAAGACGCTACACATTAGTAAAAGCTGCCAAAACGACTGCATGAAAAGGACCAGTCATGTGAACGGACTCTGTGTTTGCTTCCATATTCCGAGAACTGGACAAACACCACAATCTTCCAGGTCCAGTGGGGTGGTGCAGGACCAAAGCAGTATTAAGCCCTTCATGGTGTCAAAGGCCTAAGGAAAGAAAGGCCTATTTTTCTCAATCTCTGGCAGTGACCAGCACCACCCATCAAAACAAAAACAGGCCCCACTGCAAGGGCATGAGAGGTAATGATTTTTAAAGGCCTCCCTGAATATACCTGCAGAGGGAATCTGAGCAGAATACAAAATTTTAGAATCTATAAATGCTTTTAAGTTTTATAACAGAATTTTACAGCTTCAAGGTTGCCTTTCAAAAGAGGTTTTGTTGCAGGACTGATATCAAAGATTCTAAAACCAAGCCAGAATAAAACCATCTTCTATAAAGCACAAAATAAAGGATCTTTAGAGGTTCTTCGGGACTGAAACCAGTGACAGCGCTGCAAAGCCATGTTCTGCTGACAAAATCATGATGCAAAATCAGCACTTCCAACTTCCAAACAGTGAATGTGACAAACAAGGACAGAGGAGAGACTACTCTGCACTCTGACAGCAATGTGAGACAGGATGTCTGATCCTCTGTCCATCCATCTACTTTCCAAACCATTTATCCAGGTGAGGTCTGTGTTTGATTGGGTGAATGATTAACATCAAATGCTGAAGTAGTGATAATCCCTCCACTCTCAGTTCACTTTCTCAACCGTCGGCTGCAGTCCTCTATGACACACAATGCCATCACAGCAGTTCATGGCACCAAAGCCATCAAAAGCCACCAAGAAGCTTCCTTATCTGGCAGGGACATAGAGGAAATTACGCCAGGTACCACTGATTCTTCACCAACTCTTCCAAGCCGCACATTTGCAATGGGAGCACTTAAAACCTCACGGCTGAATGAACACGGGGCCAAGCAGAGCTGGCTTGCAGAGAGTCGGAACTCTAATCCCGCTGCCCGTGGAGCTGGCCTGTTACCACACAGCCGAGCTCCTTAACCTTCTCGGCATGTGGAGCATGATGGATCGGTGAAGCGCGGGTGGCTATTAGCGTCGGTGATGAGCTACAGCGTGCTCTGGGAGCTCTGTGTGCATCACGATCTTTCATCAATAAACTTCTTAATTGGCCTTGCAAGGATTTCCCGTCCCGAGACACAGACTAATTAAGTTAAAAGCTCAACATACCAGTCTTATCTGAAAGTAATACTTTAATATGTGAAATTATAAGTGACGCACACTAATGAATGGTCTTCCACAGAAGGGTACAAACACAGGCTGACTCAGTGGTTCATCCCATCCAAGAGAGGAGCCAATTAACAGGCTGTGTGTCCACAGTGGCGGGTGCCCCGATATCTTATGCCGTCGAAGAAAAAGCACAGGATTCTCACCCTCATGCGTGAATTAAGTTCCTTCTCCAAAAGGCACATGACCCTGTTGAGTCATTAACGAGGATGCCATAATTACGGGCACCAGCCAGACACAAACAACAGAAATGAAATACCCAAACATTCAAATCAGCCCATGGCTGTGATAAACATCCCGGCCCCCTCCTCTCTCACACATTAAACAGTTTTTGCACTGGAGGTTCCCTGTCTGTTAACACATATCATTCCCTGTATCAAGGAATTCACTTATTAAATGAATTCACAAATTAAAAAAAAAAGCTAGTTAAATCCAAAGAGAAAAGGCACTGGGCAAACTGCAAAGCCCCACCCAGAATATTTTCCCCCAAATACATAGGGTGGGAGGGGGCACATGTCTATTGCATGATATGAAACTGTGAACCAATTACATTAACATACATCATACTTTGCCCACTCATTTTCATAGAGGCAAGTCACTTTGTCTCCCGGTATTAAGATGGCGCTCAAGTCAGTTATGATCTTGCCCAGATTGTTCCAGAACTAAATCTAGGATAAGGAGCACAGAGTAGCACCAAAGGAACTGTAATGACCCCCAACACACATCTGTAGTGCCAGTTCAATAAGTTCTGTCCTACTGCTGAATTACGACAATGGTCAGTCGGTCTGACCAGTAATGAAACCCCAAACCTTAACTGATTAGTCTTCAGATTTATTACAGTAACGCCAGCGAAGGAGAAAGGCACCGTTTTAATCACTTACATTATTTCTATTTACAGATAGTTCCGAGGTTCCCATTGCAGTTTGTCCCTTAACAGCAGAGCTAAAACAAACAAGGGACTGAAGCTGGACTGCAGCTCCTGGATACTCATGGCCTTCATCTCTGTAGTTTTCCAGGCTCATAAAATTCAAATCTCTCCACACGGTCTAGCACTACAGTTGACAGATAATTCTGTCAGCAAAATAAAAATGCCAGTTTGGGGGTGGGTGGGTGTCACAGCCTTTCCAGCAAATTCTACGTGGTCTCCTCATATCAGACGGGCTCGGTTTTAATATTTGCCAAATCTCATTCTGTTGGCAGTTCACATTTTTCAATAGACGTGATTCTACCCTCCGGACTCCAGATTAAAATATTTTCTAGAAAGCCCCCACCCCCACTGCCTGCTCTCCAGTTCAGAGCACTGTGGCATAAAGGGATTTCATCATGCATAGCCTCTATATTGTCAGTTCCTTTCAAACGCATGACAGGACAGAACACCGCACTCTTTACAAAACGCAGACACAGCTGCTCCCGGGCAGGACAGGATAGGCAAACAGCTCCCGGAGGAGCGCGGCACGGACACCCCCTCGTCCAGCTCCCTCGTCACGACCCCCAGAGATCCGGCATTCCTGTTTGGATGCTTCTCAGCAGACATGGTGTCTTGCTGAATATTTCAGGCACCGTGCGTGCCAGGGAAGGTCCGCAGACGGTAGGATGGGGCTTCAGATCGGGTTTCCCGGGCCTGTTAGGCTGAGCGACGATGAAGGAAGGTCACACGCAGACAGCGGCCTTCTTTAATTATAGAGGAGAGTGGCGACAGGTGAATGCAGGCGTCTGATCCAGTCACTGGGGACATACAAACACCATCTTGGACGTCATAGGCGCTGTACTGACGTACCAGAACCATATACTTGGTGCAGCAGACTAGCTGCTTTTCTGCTTTCCAGTACAAACAGAGCTTATGGTTCGCTGCAAAGAGTGACACACAGCAACAAAACAGTAATCTGCTCTTCCGTTTAGGTCGGAATTTTGGCACGTGACCCGTATCGGTTCTGAGGGCACTCGAGCACAAAACCGCGCCGGAGAGTCGGCCAACTGACACAGATGGATTCAGGAGCATCGCATGGGAGCCAAATGCTCCATATGCCGAGGGTTCCCGGAGGGGCCAGGATGGCTTGGCAAAGCCTGGGGGGGACTTTCGTTCGTTTCGGTCAACACCAGCCCTCGCTTACGCTCATTACAGCTTCTGTTTAGATGCAGTTCTTATCGCAGACTGCATACGCGGCAAGTCGCCGGGCCACAGTCGCCGTGAATAAAACTATGTCAGCATGAACGGAAAAATGGCCATCGTAAATATTCATTAGTGTGACTGGAGACAAAAGACAGGCAGGTCCACGCAGGTTTACGGGGGCTGCACACACACAAACACACAGAGGCGTGCAAACGGCCAGCTAGCCGGTTCTCCTCTTCCCAGGGATTCGTGTTTATGCAACATGTGTTCAGCTAATGTGCACATCACCCACAGGCTCTAAATGCAGCCTGAGCGCTTTCAGCCTCAGCTCTGTGTCACGTTTGCCGCTCTCCATCACCCTCTAACATGCACACATCCATCTCTGGGGCTCGAGTTGGGTCCCTGTAGCCAACTCACTTCAGGTAGGAGCCATCCTCCACCCCACCGGCAAGCTACGCTGATTCCAGGAAAAATTTAAACAAGGTAAACAAGGCCAGAGTATTCCTGCTTTCTGTTGCGCTCATTTGGTGCTGCAACACACACACACACACACACACACACACA
>JAABNX020000143.1:22670420-22693294 GCA_015163995.2 Mormyrus lacerda
CAGTGATCACTAAGCAGTACATAGTTGTGCGGATTACA
This sequence comes from Mormyrus lacerda, assembly GCA_015163995.2. Lineage (NCBI taxonomy): Eukaryota > Metazoa > Chordata > Actinopteri > Osteoglossiformes > Mormyridae > Mormyrus > Mormyrus lacerda. The sequence goes on from JAABNX020000143.1 coordinate 22,670,459, forward strand.
CGAAGCATCGAAGCAAAGAATTTGCATCGAGGATTTTTTGTAATCGAATTATTCGAGTTACTCGATGAATCGTTGCAGCCCTAAAAACAAGCTTTAAAAGCAAAGGAAATAGAGAGTTCACTGTGAAGCAAACTTCTGGAAAGAATATATTAATATGAAAGAGAAATGTAACAAAAACCAATATAACAGGAAACAGTTTTAGAAAAAGGAAGAAAGTGAAAAAGTAAGCAAGAGAAAGTCATCTGACAATTAACTACAACCACAGGACCATCTTGGTTGATTTACGATTTAAATCATAGCCAACTTCCAATGTGGTTAAAGTGCCATCTGCTGGTGTTAGTTCAAACTGCAGTACAAAAATGAGTCGCCATTGTGGCTATTATAATTACCGCTTAAGACTGCAGCATGTTGTTAACCTAAATACACTAGAGAGCATTCAGCAAACAGCAGTTGGCTAGTGGTCCTTAAGACTGCAGAATCAGCTGAAGCCTTCCTATGGATCGGTGAACCACTGTCCCGCCATGATAAAGTCTTAAGCCACTTACAATTTCACATCAGGGGAAGCGCAAACCATCATATAGAGAGCAGTCACTATTAGCTCTGAAATTTGGATGTCGATTTCTGCATGTGTTGCTGGATAACGTGTGTTTTGAAGAATGACCCTGACAGGTAGCACTACGATTCCCCTTCCCCTGCATGTCTGGCACTTTAAGGCATGAGCAGATGCCTGCGTTTCGCATTCTGCCGGAGACCCCTGTTCCCCGCAGGAGTCACACTGGGCATAGCACATAAACACTAGCTCCGTCTCTCCTGACCACTGAACTCACCTAATTTGTAACAAAGAAAATGTTCGCTCATGAGATAAGCTCAGTTTAGTACAGGACAGTTCAGCAGCATAACCAGTATGGCACTGGCCCATGGCACCTGCCACCAGTGGTTTTCTCCAGTGCTGGTCCATTTGAGCAGAAGAACATATGTTATCTCCTGATCCAAGCCCTCAACATCCAGACCTCAGCTATTCTCGCACTGATGACATTCAAGCCGGTATCATTAACTACCTGAACACTGGTCTTTGCCATCCGGACATGAACCACCACTAATACACTTGACAAGTGGCTAACAAACTAGTTAAAGTAGCTTTGCAACAAAATTGAAATGAACTTCGGGTGTGTCGATATTTTCTTGTTTAGCTCATTATTTATCCGCGTTTTTCCCTTCTGAATATAATCTGCAGGTTGCACACATGTCAGAAAACACATTCCCATGCAACTAAGTCATGGATGCGCTCTGAAAAAGTACTATGGGGAGCGAATTCATTTGCAAGCTACTGCAGTACTGCATGCGATGCCGTGACAGAGCTGTGAACAAGGTTGGGAATCACGTGACCCCAGGTTCAAACATGGTTGTGTACGTGTGTAAGACCAGCTAGTCTAGGTGTAGTGTGCGCAGTGTGCGTGTGAGATGGTGTGTATGCAGCCACCACTCACCTGTAGATCATGCCCGGGGAGCCAGTTTGTCGGAGCGAGAGGCGAGCTGGAGAGTCAGTGGTCGATTCAGGATACATGGAGGCAGGGGGGTGGAGAGGACAGCCAGCCACTCAGGGCCTCTGGGAAGGAGGACAAGCAAAAGGGTTAGTGCTCAGCGGCAGGCAGGCAGACAAACAAACACACACACACTTCCTGTCTGTGTGTGAACATCTCTAAGTCCATTGTTTTACAGCAGTTAATGACTCTAAATCACCACATCAACCAAACTCAAACAGTATGTTTTTCTTTTTAGTCAAAGAGTTGCTTAAACATCAAGTTTAACAGTAACTAACTTTTTGGGATCATTTTCTTTAAATTTTACCAAGAGACACTAGCCTGAGCCCATAGACAGTGAGGAGCTGGGCCCTACTTCCTATGTGAGATCTGAGTACCGTCATTTATTTAAGAAAAAATGGGGACAGAAAAAAAAAAAACTTTCATGTTTTGCAGTATTGGATTTATGTTTCAATAAAATAATCATGCAGATAAGTAATCAGCCATCTTTGTGATGGAGCAACTTTTAGGCATCAGACTGAGTACCAGTACCACAGTAATACTTAGCAGCGCCAGTGCAGAATTTAAAACATTACAGGATGACAGAAAACATCCCAAACAGCCATCCATCCTCCAACTACTTATGCAGAGCAGGGTCTCTGGGTGGACCTAGAGTCTAATTCTTTACAATCCGTTTGAATCTGTCAGTGACTGGGATCATCAAGTATATCCATAAGAAGAGCAGTTCCTTACACACTGATACAGACACACGCTGTTCAAGTTAATAGTAATCCAAAGGTACACAAATAAACCAAAAATGTTCATGCAATTAAGAACATTAGAATGAAATTAAGAGTGTAATTTCAAGCAAATAATGAATAATCCTAAAATAAAAGCACAGATTAAAATATTTCTGCTGTAATATGAGAGAAAAAACCTTAATCATTTCATACGCAATATAACAAAGCTGTTTTTTCCAACTGTTGACCACTAGATGGAGCTACCATCTCTCCTGGGCTATGCTAAGAGGACATGGAGCACATGGGATAGTGTTACTAAAGTACAGAGGAATGCGCTTTATGAAAGATGCTGTCAGAGTACCGTTCGCATAACAGGAGCAGAATGGACCCTTGAATGTTCTGACCCACAAGTCCAATGATAAACGTGGGGCCTGGCTAAAGTTGACATATAGGCTGTTTGAACAGAAGCATATACATTTTAGAACTGAAACACAGCCTGTTTCCTTACTTTAAATTAACCCTGTGTCGGCTGGATCACACATCAGTCAGGCCATGCAGCACCTAGCGGACATGCCAGTGAACAGCATGACGCACGCCGTTACAAAGTGACGGAGCGTCAAGACCGGGCTGCATCACTGCCCCCAGGCCCCCGCTGTTTCAGGGGGCCACCCACAGCTAAAGACCACCAGGGTACCTAACCAAGCACAGAAAAGAGCACTGGCTCCACCCCCAGGATGGCAGCGACGAAATGGATGGTGCCAAACAGGCTACGACCTGATCAGCGCAATTTCGCGACTCATTAAACCTCTGTAAGCCCCACTAAGGAGGCAGTAATGAAGAAAGCGAGTGCTGTGAAGGTGACACACCCCCCCCATATCGATCACCACAATAAACAGGACCCATACAACTGGCAGGTCCTTGTCCTTCAGACACTGGTGGAGCAGGTGGTCCTTTTGAGCAGAAACACACTGGAGTAGAGGGGTATTTTTCATATACAGCTGTTTTTTTGTGCCGCCACCTTCAGCTGTGGACCACACGTCTTTCTTTATTAAACATAATATTAATCTCAATCTCACTTGCTCCTACACAACTTTACACAATGGTTTCTCCTCTAGATAGAACAGAACAGAATTTCCCCCACGGGCAAATTGTCTTTTCATCTGTCCCATCTTGCTGTTCATGAGACACACAGACAGGTGACAGCAAGCTTAGGGGTTGCAGTGCCGGATCAGCCAGTGGGCAGCATCCCTGGAGCTGCGGGTTCAAGAGCCCAACAGCAGCAGCAGTCTGATCTGAACCAGCAACGTTTCGATCATGAGCACAGAAGGCATAGCCACTGAAGCCACATGCTGCCCCCTTTTAAATAAATAATGGGGGTGCCCCTCTAGCATTTTAAAACGCAGAGGTAATCCTTTCCGCATTAATACTGCAAGTTCTGGCTGTACATGAGTAGGCAAGGTGGTGCTGTCCCATTCCATAACAACATGTCAAACAATGATGGACCTGAGACACATACGGCTCCATCTTAACAGGTCACCTTCAGCAGAACGTCCAGTTGGCCAGTGGAGTGTATCAGTCACAGCAGCACTCATTCGTGTGACTTCTTAATCAGTAATATTTTGGCGAGGAGTTAAATTTACGGCCTGAGAAATGACCATCCCTGTCCACATCACTGTAGCTATAATTTGTCAGACACTTACACACACAGCGCCATCAGGTTAAAGCATAAGCATTACATTATATATTATACACAGTGAAAAAAACCGAACTCTGCCACATCACACCTCTCACACCTCTCACACACACACACAGACCTGAGCTCATATCTTTGCGGGGACCATCCATTCATTTCTATGGGTAAAACCCTAATCTCAGCTACGACAACATTAAGTGTTTCCCAGTCATAACCTTAACTATAAGTAACAAAACAAAATAATCTTAAGGGATTTTTAGTTTTTTGGTTGCAGTCACAGATTTTTATAAAATTGAATTTCCCCTTGTGGGGACTGAAAAAAAATGGTCCCCACAATGTCAATATAATAGGTCATCATGGTCCCCACAATGTAAACTATAACTGGACCACGCACACACACACACACACTATAGTCTATGATGTCAGTGAATAGTCACTTAGTCATTACCATGGCTCTACATTTACACCATAAATTATACCACAGCGATTGACCCCACTCCCATACGACATTCCAGGTAAAGGATTAAAACCTAATTTACTGATAAGATTTCTAGATTCCCCCCACCCCCTTGGAACACAATACTCTCAATGACTTTGCCGCAGCCCCCCACCCCCCTTCTCTCTAAATGCTGAATCACACGCAGGGCAAACCGCTCTGTTCTCCGGAAAACTCGCTGCCTGCCAGAGCGAGGGTTGAGTGCTGCAGCAATGCGGTACAAATGCATGCAGCAAGTTTCACGCTCGGCAGGGCACAGCAAGTTAACACTGCGGAAAGAGGCAGCGCGGCTCGCAAAAGGGACAAATGCATCCCTCTGCGCACACGCGCTTTTTCTAACCTTCTCCTCTACCTTATCTTAAATGAGGTTTCAGAAGGGGCCTGGAGCCCATCTCAGGCAGCAGAGGGAAGAAGTAGTTGGTGTCCATCATGGATGGGATGCAAGTCACACTCCATACAATGACACACTTAGGACACCTGAGAGGTGCCAGTTTGCCTAAGTACATGTCTATGAACTGCACTCGAAAGGAAACCAGAGTGCACAAAAACAACATGCAATCTCCACACAGGCAGCAGATAACATCTCCACACAACAACCCTGTGCTACCTAGTGAGTCATCCCATACCTTGTCTTGACATCACTAAACGCAGGGACTCCAGTCTCAAGCCCAGATGCTAGATATGGTGTAAAACGCAGTACAAGACTTGAAATTGAGTCAGATCAGTTATAATTTAATGGCTAATAATAATTATGAATGAGTAAACAAAGTTGAGTACTGGAAGCGTACAATGCCCTGGTGATTAACAGCACTTCCGGATGCCTCCAAAAACAATGAAAGTTACCAAAGGCTCCAGACCCCTCATGACCCAGAAGGTTAAGCGGGTTAGAAAATGGATGGATGGATGGATGGAGCTCCTTCTTATTGAATAAACAGCTGTATAGCTGGATGTGATAGGGTCAATCTGATAAGACAAAACCCCTAAATGTATTAGAGACAATAGGTCTTGCAATATGTGTGGAAAGTGCAGGTGGGAGATATTGCTCGTTCCAAGCATGTATACCAGAGATACAAGTGACAAGTTGCTCAAATAGCTGCTCAAAGACACTCCCAAGGGGGAGGGGCAGCATGAAGCCTGAGGAGTTCCCCATGCTATGCCACACGGGATCACCGACATACCACCGGAGTGACGAACATGGGGGCAAGAAGGGAAGTGGGCACTGATCGAGGGAGGAGAGACAAGTAGGGCTGAGGATGGAGCTGCAGTCACTGCAAACAATGGCACCCAAGTTCACTTTAACCAGCATGTCACATGACCAGAGTAAAATTTGCAGTGCACATTTACACTGAATGGATCAGAACCTCCACATTCTAAAGCCACAGTCCAGATAGAGACATCATTAGGCCTGGATGGTATTAAGATAACCAGGTATACCACAGTATGCCGAAATTTAACATTTGCCAAGTGGACAAATGATATCTCCAAGATTTCAAAATACCAAAAAAATAACACTGCTTCTTAAAATTTCAAATGATATGAAAAAACATACCACCCAAGCAAAGACACAATGAGCACATTGTTGCCATTATTCAATTACCATATATTAAAAACGTGAGAGAGTAGGTAAGACCCAGATGATGTCAAAGCATTGATGTCATACAGGAAAAGACCTTTTAAAAGTAAATTTTACCATCAAGGAATTTGCTAATGGCAGCAAGTCGCTTCCTTTTTTGGGAAATCATGAGATCTGCTGTGTTTAAGACTGAAATAGCGACAGTGTCTCCCAACCACAGAGAGACTCTCAAATCCAGAGACGGGGAGAGAAGGGAGGCTGAGCTGAAAAGTGCAGACCCAAACATTCACAAGATTATTTTCTGTCCTTAACAGTGTGTATGGTGTCATTGTCATTTCCTTCTCAAGTACAGCTGACAGATACAGGGCTCTGTCTCTACTGACATTTCGACTTCTGAATTTGCCTATAAACATGTAAAAATAAGATTCAGGGTAAGCCAACCTGCTGAACCAATACTTGAGACTTTAGACAAAGAACAGAATATAAAGTTAAAGAAATACACAAATGCTCTGCTTGGCGAAAAAAAGATTATTCTATAAAATTACTAAAGTTGTGAGCACTATTTTGTGGAATCTATATGCAAAACTCTTGGGAAAAAAAGAACTTTTAAATGTTATTTTAGCAGCATGGAATTTAAAAACATTAAGCTATATAAAATGTAAATATTACAATTATCTACAAATATGGATGCAGTACCAACAATAACTTAATAAAAATGACAGATCAAGTACCTGAGAAGTTGCTTATTTAACTGGCATCATTACTAAATTTAGATGCTCAAAATAACAGAAACAAGCCCAAGGTATAGTCACATCAATAGCAAAATGTTTATATAAATATAAATTATATTAAAATTAATTTTCCCTTAAGTGAGACCTTTCCACAACAAAGAAAAAAGGTGGCATGCACCAGAATTAAAGGAGGCAAGATTGTCGCTTGCATTTTCCATAAGTCTGATTTACCTGATATATGTAGTTAACAAATCCCAGGTCAACACCTCCGCTAGCCTCCCCCAGCCATCACATGGTACCTTCCAACAACAGCACTTCAGAACTACTAGTGAACCACTACACATGCCCTGGCAGTGTGTAGAACAGCAGGAGACTGTCACTATGGAAACAGGAGATGCTGTTTTACATTCAGTTATCTTTAACCCTGTGAGGCATGGCAGTGAAAATCAGCCTTCTTTCTCACTAATGGTAAATGCCATGGGTGCGCCTGTGAAGCAGAGGGTACTTTACCCACCACAGTCACTTTATTAAGAAGTACAACCCAGGCAGACGAGGTTGTGTGCACAAGTACAGGAATGCCCCAGAAAAGCATCACAAGGTATACATGTGGCATTCACTGAACAAACAGCAGGCACATCCTGCGATGTTGGGACACACTAGGTGAGGAGGCAGGAGAGATGCGAGCAATGACCTTTTCACCTTGGTTGCCGGCAAGAATAAAGTGAAAGTCTGTTGTGGAAAACATTTCCCAGTTGGCACAATTAGGCTGCAGACTCCTGCCTTTAAAAGGCAGGACTGTGCCATGCGGGCCCAGCTGAAGATGCAGTTGAAGAGGGCTGTCCAACCCTGCTCTTGGAGATCTACTACACTGCAGAGCTTGGGTACAGCCCTAATTTAACACACCTGATACAGATAGACCCTTCAGTAACATCTCGAATTTAGAGCCAACTTAGCTTCAACACAGCTGGTTCTAATACTGAGATGCTATTGAAAGTCCTATCTGTATCAGATGTGTTAAATTAGAGCTGCACATAAGCTGTGCTGGGGAGTAGATCTCCAGGAGCAGGGTTGTGCAACCCTGCAGTAGAAGGTTCCACAAGAGAAGGTCACCTCAGGTGAATGGTCCAGTGTGCCCCCCCCCCATGGTTGCCTGAAATGGCCTGTTCCATGTAACATCCATGCAAGGCATGATGGGAAAAGATGAAAACACCATGACTGCAGCTGAGGGTGAACTGAAGGGTTTGCCTGCCTTCTGTGTCATCACAAACATGAGGATCATGAGCATAGTAACTGTAGCATAGTCTGAGAGAAGGCTATTATCAGAATGTTGCCTGAAATGGCTGTGAAGTGACAGTCACAAATTGGGTCAGGAGGGATTGAGCCCTCCACCAGGCCCTACCACAAACCACAGAATGTACAGACTTACAGAAATCCCACCATACTACGGGGTCCCAAGGAAAAATAACCTAGCCATAAGGGGCTCCACTAAGAGGCTGACCACTGAGCTTCTGTTGCAGTAGAAACAATGACAACCCTCACCTGTGCTGCAACATAAGAACATAAGAACTATACAAACGAGAGGAGGCCATTCAGCCCATCAAGCTGTCTTAGGGAGAACTTAACTAATAGCTCAGAGTTGTTAAAATGTTATCTAGCTCTGATTTAAAGGAACCCAAGGATTCAGCTTGTTATCAGGAAGACTATTCCATACTCTGACTACACGCTGTGTAAAGAAGTTGCTTCCAGAAGTGCAACTTGAATGTCTGACCTGTCGTCTATCAGGGAGGGGGTGCTGCAGAGAGCTGCAGCAGCAAATGCACAGTGCACAAATGCATCACCATGGTTACTGCAGCTGCATTGGGCATTATGTAGATTGTGATCCTCCCAGCTTTTCAGAATACTATAGCAGCTGCTGCTACTGTTAAGGGTGGAGGGGAATAAGTGTGGTCCAGAATAGCTAATGAGCGCTGGTGCAAACACACTGAGCCCCAGAACACCCCAAGAGAAGTGGTCAGGAGGAACAGGCAGCACAGAGATTGGTGGGGGGGGGGGGTGAAGGACTATGACAAATCCAATGGTACCAAAGGACCCACAACAGGGCATGAGGGAGCTGAGCTGCGAGACCAGGTATGCTCTGCATCCTAATGAGAGCAGACACCGCTGCAGCACACCAGGCCACCACAAGGTGGCCCTCACAACACAGCAGGAGGCTACTATGATGGTTTACCTCTGAACCATGCCCAATTCCTACACCTATGCCAGTACATACAAGTCCAAGCCAGTTAGTAAGTAACTGTATACCATGATAGGGAACTGTAAAGGTCCCCTGCTCACTGTACATCAGCCCTTATTGACACAGCACCCAAAAACCAAGCAGTCCTGAAGCAAGTACTTCTTCAGTCCTGAATAAACAAGGCAGTCATAATAGGCCTCGGCAGGCTTTGTAAGCTTAGTCTCATGCATTAACCCCTAGCCTTACATCGCTGTCTCTCGCCTCCAGGAGGCGCCTGTGTCTATTTATAAAACCACACGCGAAAAATGTGACCCGCAAACCATCTGTGCAATTCCACACATCCACACAAGTGACTCAGCCAGTCTTTTTGGGGTCTCCTCTGTATGCGGGTCCCTCTATTATACAGTTTTGGAAGAGGCTGCACCTGCAGCTTAACTATGTAACAAGAACACTGAGCAAAACTATCTTTTGTATTTAAGAAAGTCATATGCCAAGCTACCTACGGTTTCCATGGTTACAGCTGATAAACAGCATACGAGAAAAGGCTGCTATATGATCTGATACATACTGATAAATACACAGAGGCCCTGTCTTGTAAGTAAAAGCAGACAAGTGGGTAGGTGTCTGTATATTTGTGTGTGCGTGCAAGCGCATCTTGCAAGAGGCTTTCCCTCCACACACTGCAACAGACAGCCCTCGCATCCCATTGGCTAATCTGGTTAGACAGCCACACCGTGATTGGTCCATGTCCAGCTGCAGAGCAGCAAGCTGCGAGCTTTACTCAGCAATAAAGATGGTGTGTCATTTTTCTACACCCACCCTCCCTTTCTCTCACTCTTTTTCTCTTGCCTACGCCCCCCCGTATCATACAAAGACATGGAACTCCTCAGCCCCTCTGCACCAAAATTCAGGTCTGAATGGGAGTGAGACTCATGCAGCACAGCTCTGTGTGGCAGATGACAAACACCCAGTCCTCACTCCCTCTGGGATCTATGTTGGAAACTACAGACACCACCACAGACAGTCCTTGTTTATCACAGACGACAGGAGGCTGGGGGGAAGGGCTTCCCCCGTTACCAACGTAATGGAGGAAACAAACACATGGCGAACTGGCAAAGGCATCTGTTCCTAGCACCGCGTTCCCACTGCCGCCCGCCGGGTGCGAGTGGCAGCAGTTGAGGCTCTGGGGGCCACCCACTAGACTGGCCCAGAAACCTGCACTTCCCTCCACCCAAACTTGCCCTCCAGAACCAGCTCCTTCAAAACAAAAGAAGTGGGGAGGCAGGCACAACTTCCCACGTGGATCCTTAATGTGAAAAATTAACATTACTAATACTGGCCTGGATAACCATTAACTGGATAAACTGAAGTGGAGGAAAACGAAAAATGAAAACATGAAAAGAAAAAAACAAAGACATGAATATTCTACCAGTGGCATGTGTTGGATTTTTCATTTTAATCCACATTTGGCAATAGATTTACTAGGAATTACTATAAATAAATAACAGATACTATATTATGATCTAAGATTCATATAAAACCGAACATGTGCTTGTGTGTGCATATGAAAAAGAGGGCTTGGAAATTAAATCAAATCAACCTTATGAATTAACTGACTAGTGTTACAAGATTCCAATCATAAAGCTCATGCCAGACCTTTCTGTAGGCTGTGGATGCAAACCCATCAGTTCTAAGCCAATCTGATACAAGTCCCACAGCGCTCAGGAATGAAGAATCACAGGCTTGTCAGACAGCAATCTTAATGACATTAAACCCAGACATGTAAGAATCTCGGTCTATCAGGCAAAAATCTCGTCATACAGCAGATGTGTATAAATATATCTTTCAAAAGCTCACAGTTGCCGCATGGCCAGAGGAAATCAAACAAGTCCTTCTACATGTGTGAAAGTTTCAAAAGCAGACATCAGAACCATTCAAGGTGCAGACATATGATTTTGTAACACCAGTCCAGGATCTCCCTTGACTGTATAAGAGCAGTTACATGAGCTCAGTGCCACTAGCAAAAAGGATGCCAATACAAAGATGTTGCAGAAGTGTGAAACTGCAGGCAGGGAATGGGCACCCCGCCAACAGCCAAGACCCGCTTGCGAACACCTCTCTCACACAGTGGACACTTTGAGACAGTGGCCTGCACCTAGACAAGAAGCCAAAGACGGCCTCTGGTGTCTGCGATGGTGTGAGGGGGTGGTAGAGGTAGGGCTGCAGCCGCACGCTGGCGGACCCCCTGAGAAAGGATGAGGCGCCCTCCTGCGGGCAGAGTGGGGCTCCACCTCCTGACTTGCGCTATTGGTTGGACCTGATCTGCAGCAAAGTAATATCTTACAGGCCTCAGGGGAGAGCTGCAGAAAGCTACATACAGGAACAGTCATTCAAAGGACATGAAACTCAATGAAAGCTAATAATAAACACTTCATTATCACAGACATCTTAAAGTAGAAGAGAAACAAGTACTCTACGCAAATCTAAAACTTTGTTTACTGGCAAAGCAATACAAAATGTACTAGCCAGTCCCCATTGAAGGCACTGCTCTGCTGCAATCACCCATAATGCATCAATACTTGTCAAAGTATAGTGTCATATCAGACACACCAATTCCCAAACACTGCAGCCAAGAATCCACACTCAAGGAGAATCAGCAAATGATGTTATAATTTAATAAAACTTTAATAAGTCTGCAAATTTAGCTCTCAGGTTTCTTCGCTGAACAATACAGCATTTTAAGGATTTACAATTTGCCTTGTAAAAGGCACCCTTTACAAGTATCAGAACGAACTAATCATGGTATGAGAATTCTGGGTCAATGTTGACTGAAATGCATACTAGCATTTATCACGACAAGTTAACACCACACACTGGTTGAAAATATTTTTGTTTAAATATACTGAGCCTTTGCACAAATCAACTTTCTTCAATTCCAAGAGAATCCCTTGCAAAAACACCACACGTTGCTCATTGTGTGAATACAGTGGATTAATTTCACACCAGACTATATGAACAAAACAGCAAGCAAGTGTGAGTTGAGGGTTCGGTCTTTTAAAGATACCACACGCAGCCCAAATTCCACCATATAGCACAGCTAATCACTGCACCAGACCACTGCAATAAAATTTCAGCAAGCCTGCTATCTTGGCTGGAAGCCCAGTCCAGTTGGGAGCAAGACATCCACAACACAGGTCCAAAAGAAAATGACAGCAAACACACATGCAAGCACACAGTGAGGCACTCCGACAACTGCCGTCCAGGCTGAGCAAACGCCATATGCTGCTGCTACCGGAAACAGAGCCAGTGCTGCCCGCAACAGATGGGCATGCTGATGGTGGGCAGTGAAAACGGGCACTCTGGTCTCACGGTGCCTTTCTGCACATGCAGATCAGACCCTGAGTAGCTCGTGGCTGGCATCCCCCCCACCCCACCTCCCCTACTTACCACACAGCAAATCTCACAGAGTAAGCTGCGTGGACGGAGCATGCATTAGACATGACGGACGCAGCAAGAGGCAGGCAGGCAGTGGGAGCACCCCTACGGCATACGGAGAGACCTTGCTATGCTGCAGCAGCAACAGCAGTAACGGCAGCAGAGGCGGCACGAGAGGCAGGAGGAGGAGGAGAGAACCATAGTAATAGACAGAAGCACCAAGGAAAAAAGGCTGAACTGCAATGGCTCTCCGCACTCCACAGTCTCGGAAGGCAGACACACACACACACACACACACACACAAAGGCAGGGACAGGCAGGAAAAAACAGCAGAATAGCAAACCAAGACTTGTAAACCATGCCATAGTACCCACTTCTGTCCGTCAGCAACAACTGCAGCGGCGATCCCGGCAGGCAGAGAGCGCAGGAGGATGAGGAAAAGGCCGGGTGTGGGAAGGGAGGGGGGATGCACTCCCCGTGATATGTCTGAGCAGAAGAGACGGGGAGAGAAGAGCAGAAGGGGAGTGAGGCACAGGGACGGTGCCCAGGGTGTCCAGCCTGCACCTGCCGCGGTCCTGAGTCCCTGTGTCTGCCTGCCTATGCACCGCTACCAATAAGCATGTGTGTGAGTGTATGAAAGAGGAAAAGAGGGACAGGGAGGGTTTGAGGGAGAGAGAGAGGGGGAGAGAGAGAGGGAGGGAGAGAAAGGGAGAGAGAGAGAGAGAGAGAGAGAGAGAGAGCCAGAGGGAGAAAGAAAACCCGGGAAGTAAGTGAGAATCACTGAGCAGTGCAGATGTATAAAAAGCAGCACCCCCTGACAGACAGACAGACAGACAGACAGACAGACACAAAATCATGTGCACAAATACACATGCCTCTTTTCTTTGAGTTGAGAGGGGAAACAGACAGATGGAAAATGCACACACAGAGGGAGACAGAATTCAAGAAGGAAGAGATGGAGGAAAGGCAGGGGAAGAAGGGGATGATTCCCTAATTTTTAATTTAATGACAGAAATAAAATCATAACTGCTCTATTTCACCATGTAGGGGGAAGACATGCATTGGAGAGGGGTTTCTCAAACACTAGGGGATGATGCTGCACAATTACTGGAGCACAAATAAACAGATAAATAACCTCCAGCGGCACTCAAAGCCTGACGCTGCAAGTTTTCCACAGCGCTGCAGAAAGCGGGGAAAAAGCCAAGCGGCAGCAGTACGTCACAGATTCGGGGTCCCGCCTACCATGTGATCACATGAACGGTTAAAGAGATCTCCTGCAGGCATAAAGGCTCACAGCGCCAAAGACCATCTGCCATGATGCCACAGGGGGCCCAAAGGGAGCCAGAGCTTTACCAACCTACCCCCAAAATAAAAAAAAAAAACACAAAGAGCGCCCTCCAATGGTGGAAATGTTGATGAGGATCACAAAATCCACCAGAGTCATTGGAAGAACGAACTCACATCCAACCTCTACAAAGCTGTTGTTGTTCAAGGAAGAAGCTATGCTGATGTACCTTTAAGCAAGATACTTGGCTGAAACTGCTTAAGAGATTTACATGCATGCTAAAAATAGGTGCAACATAAAGCTAAGCAGTAAAAGTCTGTCTGACTAAGAACAACTGCTAGGCAACAAAACAGTAAACATTATGGCACTATGGCTTTTAGCATGATTCTGCAGGGAAATGACTATTAACTGAAGACGTATCCATTCTCATGTAAAACTAGAGGTATCAGTAAGCTTTAAAAATAATCAACGGCCACACAAGTTAACCAAAAGATTTAGAAAAGTGCATTTACATAATGGATTTTATGGGTTTCTTATGTACAGTAGACATTACTTCAGACAGACTTGCGATTGATGGCGAATTACACAAAGCAAACAGCATCTAATTAAAGCCGTTTGCAGGGCAACATTTTTATTGTAATGGAGGTCACTGTGCAATTATGTCAAAATAACCCCAACAGGCATAATGAGTCAAAAACAAATAGCCACACTGAATATATGACATTATGTGCCTTTCCACCCCCACCCCACCGCTGCTAGATGATACGCTTTAGGATAGCCATGTTGGAAAGGGCCTTGGACAAAAGTAAACTAATGTGACTTTACTGTATTATTAAAAGTCTGCTCATAGCAAAGGACAACCTTAAAGATATCAGATAGTCTTACCACTCAAACAGATATCAGAACAGTTTTAATAAACATGCCATCACGTCATAGGCAATAAATAGTAGTCGCCCTCTGAGGAGTCTAAGAGCAGAAAAAGTCACCTCATGGTCCAGTAGGTCCAAGAGCAGACCTCATCTCATGGGCTCAAATAATACATCCTGTTAGCTGGGTGGCCATTTCTACACACAAAAATATTCCAAGAAGTGTATACAGTGGATATTCATTAAAATCTCTGGGTAAGCAGTTTATTTCAGTCTGATGAAATGCCTCTCACTGGAAGCCCAAGCTCACTGAGGATGGTGAAGGAGCAACAATATCACAGTACAATAACATGCACAGTCAGAGTTAGCAACTCAGCACACTCTTCAGGACAGTCTGTGGCATGAGAGGGCTCCCATCACCTGCCTATGGGGGAAGTCACATTTGACGTCACCGTTCATTGATGTTCAAGGACAGGGAGGTAAGCCTCTCCTAATGTGTATGTGGAGGAACACTATTGTTGTTCAGCATCGATTTTTTTTTGATGAACATGGTCACAAATGAAAATCCATTCACAATTTCACCACACGTAGGTGGAAAGGCATACCAGATGGAGAAGTACATGCAGGAAAAACCACCACACTCTAGTAGCAGGTTCTGCTACGTGCCACATAAGAAACCATAAATAAGGAATTCTAAATCATTTCTTGCTCATAATGATTCAGCAATTTATAAGCATCCATCATTTGAGATTGAATATGATTAAATGTATAGTTGCTTAAACACTTTTGCCTTGGCATTATGGGCCTTTTAGTAATTTTATGTGCATAACAGAGCTGCCAACTGAAGGATGAACACTAAGCCTTAATGGGGGGGGGGGACAAGAAAAACACTGTCATGAGAACGAATGAACCTGACCATGCCGAAGATGCTCATGTTGGGTAATAGTGAAGGTCACTTAACAGGACTAACCTCAACCATGATTAGCTGACTTGGGACTGTTTTGATTAAAAGAAAATTATCCTTATTCACTTTTCCTCAAACACCTCGCTCGCTCACTCACTAGGTCTTCACAAAGACTAGAAGTACCGATTTCATTTCCAGTTAACTCAGGCTAACGTTAAAAAAAACTGACTCTCCAACAAAAGGCAAATTAATAAGCAAGGGATAAGATGAGCACTGATGAACCACTGTACTAATCAGGAGGAAGCAGAGGGACAGCTGGGACAATCGCAAGAGGCAAACTGACTTACTAAACGTACAAACTAAACTTACTGGCCAGCTTCAGAATAAAATGGGACTAGATTCTTCAGTGAATTAGAAGAAGAAAGACTCTCTCTAGCTCCAAATTGGATGTGCTTTACATCTCAGGTAGAACTCACCTACTCTGGTGATGTGATTCATTCAGGCTGTTCAGCTGGTGGTTAAAAACAGAATTGTTGAATTCGAAAGCAGTGCCCGTGAGACCATGAAAATACACTGTGTGGGGAGAGCAGCAGAACTTGCATTGTCCCCTCAGCACTACCACCCACCCTAAACCATCATAATCACACTGCTCTGCCTCAGAAAAGCGGCCGGGTGCCATATGCAATGTCATTTACTCTCATGGCTTATCAGTGCATGGATCAATTTACACAGATGAAAAATAAGGGCCCACACTTTTCTGTTTTTAATTAAGCTTCAAGTACTAGATGCACCCTGGACACTATAGAACAGAACGACTAACTGCACCACCATTCACAATCTGATAAGATGCACCATCTCTCTACCAGCCGCATTAGCATCACCTCCACTGCAGCACCTCAGCAAACAGACAGAAGAGAGCTTTCCCCAGCACACCTACCCCCACCCCCCCCCCCATATCCTCCCAACAGTCATACTGCACCAGTGCACCTTGGTGCCAGGCTAGAAAACAGGCCTCAACTGCACCACCATTTCTATGATAAGGCTTTACAGGTTCTGACAGGGCGCTCATTGAGGCCGCCACGACAGACTCCGCAGGTCACATTTCATGCTTGTCCACCCGTGTTTATCGGCCTCCTGCTTGCACTGACAAGAGACACAAATAGGCCAGAGACACACCGATAAAACAAAACAGAGGACCCCCACCACCACCCAAAGGGAACACTGCTGAGATTCATTTATCAAAGGTGGTTGAACTGAAGAATGATATGCGCAAGTTATGTGGCGAACAAAGCCATCCTGCAAAATACTTTTTTTTTTGATCAACAAATGAAGTTTTGAAATTAAAAATATCTGTATGTGCCACAGTATAATGTCCCATATCATTCAAACTAGAGCATTCTCTTACAGTGTGTGAGCCATCTGCTACAAAGTTTCTCCGGGGGGTGCAAGTCATTACAGAGCACTGCAGTTAATTCCACTCCCATTCCCTTTCCAGTGACCGCAACAATTAATCTAGCGAATGCAGCAACCAAAAGAGTCACTCAGCGCCAGAATATTTCCTGGAGATAATAAGACAGCTGTTCCAGAACCACAACTGGGCTTTTGAGATCTGACCACAGAGTATTGTTATCTGTTATTAAGACTTTACACCTCCATTCGAAGCACAGTAGCAAACTACCAAAGTGAATCAAGATACAACCTAGTTTATTTTAGCTGTATTATCTAGGGTAGTGTCATAAAAAGGTAAATCCACCAGTAAAAAAGAAAACTATTAATGTGACCAATCAGGCTTCCTGAATGATGACACTTTTTATGGGGAGAATGGCAGAAGATTAAACTGAAAGCCATCAACCAGGAATCAGTGCTGTGTGCTGAAGTGTAGATGCACATCGTGGTCATTTACTATGTAAACCGAGGTCTTTCCAGAACGACCTCAGTCACTTCCACCCCTCAAGTGCATACATCCGGGGTCTCCCACAATCAATCTAGATGCAGATTAATGCAACAAATGAATGTACTTTCACTTTCTTCTCCAGCATGAGCCACATTAGTAGCCAGGGCAAGCAAAGAGGCACAGTTAGACCGCCAAAGGTCAGTAGGCACCACCTGCGTCTGCCTGTCTTTCCACCAGCTGGGCACCTTAAAGCACAGAGTCATTCAAGGGCACTCACTGGCCTCTAGCAGTATTCATACTCGCCTTACGCATTAATGCACTTATTCTAAACACACTATGGCACAAATTCCTGAGGGGAGCATGACCACAGCCTAGGAGCACATGTGGGAGAGATCAAGTTTGCCAACCTGCCTCAGTGTAAAATGTGCTGAATACTTTGGTCAGATCATAGACCCTTACTTAGGTGGCGATAGTAAAATGAAAAACAAAATGAAAAATAAAACAAAACGCAGGACTAAACCAGTTTTGCCTTAAGTACGTGTAACCTGAAAACACTACCAGCTATCACGCAACATTAGTGGGGGGAGGGAAAGGGAAGGGTGGGGTGGGGGACATGACTGCAGATAGAAAATGAGTTGGGTGGGCAATAAGAATAAAATGTCATATCATTAAAGGTTTAACACATAACCAGCGAGTCTCACCAAAAAAAACACTGCATGTAGCATTATGATAACAAGCTTCATTATTACTGTACATATAAAAAAATTGACTCATTATAGAAAAGCACTTTTTACTTTTTTTAATGTTAGTGTCGAAAGTTTATGCACAAATGAACATTTATCATTTTAGTCAATAACTATACACTTCAGAGCCAGTTTCCAACAAATACAAACAAATAATGGATAAATAAACGTATCAAATTATGAATGTAAGATCTAGATTTTCTGCATCAGTAAGCGTTTGCTTCTGTTTGGTTACTTCAGAACGTGTGGAAGACGCTGTGGTCGAGGATGATGTGGTCGCATATAGACACATAGCCAGACATTGCGTATCTTTGGGGTGTTGATTTTTCAGGTAATCAAAAAGATTGGTTGTGTTGTCATCTATTGTACAAGCGGTATCTTTGCAAAGTTTGCAAATTACAGTCCATCGGTCCACGTCGGACTTTGGAAATACAAACCATTTCCACACGTTCAAAGAACAACTATTTTTGGAACCAATTCTACCTCATCAGCCCTGCTGCACAATCTATTTATTTGACAGTGTAGCCGACCCTCCTATGTACAATGTGTTTAGCATGTGACACAAGTATGATATTTTTGCCGTCAAATGATATACAAGGTTTGTTTTTTCATCTTAGCTAACTGGTTAAAAAGGGTCAATTTAGCTCCAGCCACTAAATTGAGATTGACTAAGAAAGATAATTGATAAAGAAGTGAGATATGCAGACAGTACTGAGATGTTACACAGGCTGCTAAATTGCTTTGTTTCACATCAGTCTGTTTTTGTAGTACTGTTGTAGCTTCTGAACAGAAATCACGTAACGGGTGTCTGCCGGTTTGTTCCGTCATTATAAGTATTAAATAGTGCACTTGGCATTCATTGGAAGCTCCTAGTTGACTGCTTGACAGCATATATGTTTGTAATGTACTATTTTCCTTACCTTTACATCAATTTGGACAAAAGTATCTGCTAAATAAGAGCAAATGTTAATGGAAAATGTTAGCTGGTAAACTACTTGATCGCCTCATAAAACACACAGCCCAAAAGTTGGTTTGATCCTCCAAACCTCTTCAGTGGAAAGACCTGAAATTTATGGCAGGTTACTGCAGACTGGGTTTTCTCCATATGTTCTAGTAACAAACAAGACCATACCCATTCAGTATGCACATGGGGCACAAGTAATAAGGCCATTACCAACTTGTCATTAAGGTGTCATTATTCATCATGCAGGAACCAAAGACTCCAATTTCCACAACATAATGCAACCTGATACTACCGAGTGACTGATATATATTCATGTCTCACTTCCTTCCATTTTAAGGAGGAAAAAGGTCAAGTTCACCTCAAGACCAAGGCCTGCACTGATCAACCAGAACTCAAGGCAGGATAACATTGAGAAATAAGAAGCTTACACCTGATTAAAAATCCAGATATGCACAGAACCAAGGTCCTCATCAATTAATCTTAACACATCCACCCATAAGTTCATCTTTCAGCCACTTATCCAAACTTGGCAGAACAGGACACAAGGTAGGGGTATATCATGAATGGTATGACAGTAATCATCAAATAATCAAATTAGGGATGGTCACAACAGACTTGGTCAAATCTTATTAGTAATAACCTGAGAAATAGTTTGAAGCTGACATTCTCCAATACTGTCCACTGTGTTCCAGAGAGTCTGCTATACTGAGAGAGATCTTCATACATGCACCTTGCAATTCTGCTGATCATAAGCTATTGTGTAGAAAAGCAGACAAGCTGACCATGAATCCATTCTTCCCTTCCTTAACCCATCTAGCTGAAAAGGTTTTCAGAAACCATTTGTAATCACTCTCCAATTTATATCTCCCAAAATAGAAATTTGTTTCCTGCCAGCATGCATTAGAGGGACCAATCCTACCTACACATCATATTTTTAACAGGAGATTTCTCAAAAGCCTGTTACGGTGCAGGTTTGAAACACTGAGAACTTTCATGTAATATGTAATATGTGCATAAGAGCAGCCTGAGACATGCAGGGAAATCTCTGGACAGTCACCGGTTTAGAGGCTGAAAAAATAGCATTTAGGCATGCGAAAAAAATATCAATTTTAGGACTGCCACGATTAGTCGACATAGTCGATGACGAAAATACAGAAAGAACGTCGACATTAATATTTTAAATTGACGCATCATTTTTTAAATTATTTTAATGAAATTACCATTATGCTTTCTAAGACGCTTCAATTCATTACAACAAATGTTTTCCTTTAAAATCACTACATCATTATGGCAGTAGTTCAGATTATCAGAAAACAAAAAAGTGGTTCTACACTGTGAAAAGTCCAGTGGCATATACACAGGCACTAGCGCCTGAAGAAAAAACACACAGCCGCTATTCTGGACTGGAAAAAAAAAACGTATGTGTTGTTCGTTTCATTCAATTACCATTAATCTAGAGAGCTTTTTAAATATCTTTTGTCCTTGTAGCTGCTAAAAACACTCATTAGGCATGTAACGATGAATCGTGAATCGGTTAAAAATCGATGTAAATGTATGACAATTTAAACCGGCTGATGTGGAAAATGAATCGCTACTTTAAGAGTACTTGACAGTACTTTAACAGAAAAACTGGAGTAATATTACATTTGATTTCACAACATGAGTTTGACGTCAGATGTCACTGTGTATTCACAGCGAAGTTGTACACCAGTTTTTGGTTTGGACAGAACGAGAGATGGCGAGCAAAATTGAAATTGAGAACGCCCTGCCGCACAGCACGGTGGCACAGTGGTTAGCGGTGCTGTCTCACACCAAGACGGTTCTGCTTTCAGTCCTGGATCCTTTCTGTGTGGAGTTCACATGCTCTCCTGATTTTCGCCGGGGGCTCCGGTTTCCTCCCATGGTTCAAAAACGTGCAGGGTAGGTTGATTGGTGAGTCTAAATTGGTCCAGTATTTGTGTCCAGTGTGTGTGCACCTTGCAGTGAGTTGGCAACTGCCTGGGGTTGGTTCACATCTAGGCCAATTGTTCCTTTGATAGGCTCCAGTTCCCCCCACAACCCCAATAGGGATTAAGCAGTTTCAGAAAATGGATGGATGGATGCGCCACTCGATCTTAAATCTGTAGTGTGGCAGCATTTTAGCTTTCTGGTAATCACAAACGAAAACGGCAAGAAAAGCACAGATAAGACAAAAACTGCGAGCAAACATTGTAAAAGACTGATAAGATACACAAATAGCACAATGAACATGCTTCAGCATGTCCACCGGCACCACAGTGAGCTGAACCAAGATTATTAAAAGGGCAAACCATGCTAAAAAGCTGCACATGCAAGCCTTGATTTATTAATTAAATTAATATTATTTTTTTTATTTACTTATCTTGAGTTTTTTTAAAGTGTTTTATTCAATTTCAGTTTCAGATGTAAGAAAAGGACATATTTTGCACATCTAAGATAAAAAGGAATATTTTTTAATAAATGTGTCTGCAGCTCATTCTGCTAAAAAAAAATCGTGAGAAAATCGTGAACTCAGAATCGTATCGACTTGTGAACTGAGGGTATTGTTACTAGAGATGCACCGATACCGATATTCAGATCGGTGTCGGCACCGATCCAGACCTATTTGACGGATCTGGTATTGGCCATGCGTGACCGATCCACGTCCTGTACTTACTTATTTAGTTTCTGGCAATCAATTGCATGATAGCTCTTTCCCATTTTACATGTGTTTTTTTGCAGCATTCAAATCAAGCGCTATGGCTACCTTTTTTTGCTACTCAGTGGGTGTGAGTACATTGACTTCCGCCTGCTGTGACGTCATGCACATGCCCTTCGCAGTACGAGGAGCATAAGAGAGAACGGGACGATCTGGGAGCATTATACACTTTTAACAGAAACCAGTAGCGCAGCGATTTGCAATCTATGTAAAATAAAGTTTTGAGGTGGGAATAGCGTTTAATGGACAATCCTATTTAACAAAACGCACGCAACTGCGAAACAAAGCAAAGCAATGGATGATTCAGGAGTCGCAAACTTAATTGGACTGTTTTCGAACTCGCTGCAGCTTGTGATACAAGAGGGGCTGCCATCGCAACAAAAGTTTAACTGCGCTGACTCGAATATGAGAAACTTCAAATTTTAAGCATTCGCCACTTGTGCATACTTGCTTTGAGGATATTCATATTGAACTGCAAATGCCTCAAAAACCCTTAAAACAAACAAGGTGGAACAGTATGTTATGTATGTTTGTAGTAGCCTAATTAAATATTTTTGTCATACATTTTTTCGATCTGTTTTTACTAGCTTAAAAATGATATATAAAAGTTTTCCTCGTCCTTCTGGCTCCTCTCACTTCCTTGCCCGCTCGCCTGCCCTTCGAACCGTGACAGAATGACCGACCCAAAAGAAGACGCACCGCGGCGGGGTATTGATCTCTGGCTTACCCTGCTGCAAGAGGTGGCGTATTGGCACGAGCTGCCGGAGATCCGTGGGGATCCCGGCTTACTCGCCCTCGCGGACCGGAGCTGGGAGCTCCTGCAGGGCGTTACCCGGGAGACGGAGGAACGGGATTTGGCGGAAGTAGGCTCCCTGCTGCGAGAGCTCGCCCGCTGGACGCGGAAGAGACGGCCCCAGCCGCTCGCCTCCACGGAGGCAACCTCGCATCCCGCTACACAGACCGGGGGGCGAAAGAAGAAGCGGCGTCGGGGGAAGCAGGAGAGTGCCCCGACCCTCTACCTGGGAGCCTGCTCCCTCCTCCCG
>JAABNX020000143.1:22693394-22715046 GCA_015163995.2 Mormyrus lacerda
TGTCCTGTTAATCCCCAGTTAGCGGTGTATATGAGTCCACGTCTCCCCTCGTCTGATGTCGGTCATTGTCAATGTGTTGCTGTTCGTACCTGTCATCCATGTCAACCCCAATAAACCCAGTTTTCCTCGTCCTTCTGGCTCCTCTCACTTCCTTGCCCGCTCCCCTACCCTTCGAACCGTGACAATTAAAAGCCAAATGTCGTCTGCCTGCTACCTTAAAATCTCCACTAAATAAGTGTTTAGGCTAAAATCTAGTCCTATTCTATGTGGATTGACACTGCCAGTGTGGGTTTGTGCGCATTGGGCTTGTTTGGACAAGTGCTATTATCATAAACTAAAACAAACAAAAATAGACACTTTATAAAAGAAAATAATTTGTGAACTGAAATAAAAATGAAACTATATTTACAAACAAACAAAAAAAAAGTGTCAAGACTTTAAACAGCAAAAAGCAGCGCCACACCACCACCATGTTTCTGCCTTGTTTATCCACAATATCTTTTTTAAAAGATGTTGTGGCTGCTGAACTGTCCTTTTCTTCACTGTGACTTCAGTGCTTATCGCTTCTGTGTTTTACTAAACAGTTACATGTGGCATGCTCCTCTAATCAAGCATAAGAATATGCAAAATGTATACATATTACTAACTTCTGTGCATCACAACGCACATCTTATTAATATTTTTAGGCAAACTACTAATTTGCTTATCAAGTTGTGAGTGAAAATAATGTCCATATAGTGCCAAAAGCCGGCGTACATTATCTAAAGCCCTGCAATAACAGAGTTTGTAGTTATCATTCATTCATTCATTGATTTTCCAATCCGCTTTATCCTATTGGGTTGCGGGGGGGTCCGGAGCCTATCCCGGAAGCATTCACAAATTCCAAGGTCGATCTAGTTAATTTATGCCACTTCCCCGAGACTTTGAAAATGTTTTTGCTGAATTTTACCTGTATTGGTTCTCTTATTGTATAGGTGGTGCTACTTTCTCTTTCACCTATAGTAGAGTTGCAATAGTATTGCGCAATTGCCTTGCACCACCATCTTGGTGCTTTGTCAGTCAGTGGTAATGGAATACACCAAGCACATGAATGCAAGCAATTTCAAGTAAAGTTGGGCTTGATTCTCACACCAGTCATTTTCAGTACATTGCTTATGGTGACACGAAAAAACATTATATAAAACAAAAATAAACAAAAAAAAATAAAACCAAACATGACAAAACTGATATTATTGACATTACCTCCTGTGTGAGAATATTGCTAACAGTTTTTTCAAATTTTGTGGATAATACTGAACCAAATGAAAGTTACTAAAACACTGCAGGTACAGTTTATTTCTGGTTAGGTAAAAAAGTATAGAAAGTATAACTGCAGAGGGAAAAGTGTGGACAAAATAATCACAGGTAAGTACACGAATAAATTTCATGCTTATTATTACATATTTTCTGCTATCTAATTTGTGTCATGTTATGGTATGTTAAACAATTAACTTGCTTTGCGATGTTAATGCTAGCATGCTGTGCCTGTTGTTTTTACAACAGGTCTGGACTTATCACACATTAGTCAAAGTCGTAAATGCAGATTGAATAGAGACAAAATGGAATCCAATCAGGCACTTGTGACTTAAAATTGTGAGGACTAGGCCGAGCCCTAAACAATACTCACATGATCCTCAAATAAAAAGATTCTAATTTATGTTTTGGCACACATCTTTAAGTTAAAGTTGTTCTGAAACATGGCATGTGAGTTTTAGACTTAGAGTTTTTAGAATTTGCATTTTCCATTATTGCTTTGAAAGAGACAGGTTAGTTTTGTTTTTAAGGAACTATACCCATACATCCCTCAAATAAGGCTTGTTATACAAGCCTTTGGCCTTTCTTTAGTGATTTTCACAATGTTTCCAGTGAGATTGCATAGTGTTTCACTTAGAGCTATTTAAAACGTCTCTCCAAATATGGAAAGCAGCTATATAGTATTTCATATCTCATTTCTATTGGAATAATATCAAACTGAAATCAAGTTGAACAGGGTTGAATCAAATCACTAGCTTGTGAATCTGAATTGAATTGAATCGGGGCATCTGTACCAATAGCCAACCCTAATAGCATTTATATTTACAATGATTTAATCCAAAGCAATGTACAATTGAGAAAGTACAGTTAGCCATTCCCTGGAGCAACTGAGATTAAAGGTCTTGCTCAAGCCTCCAATAATGATATCACACTACTATTGAATTTAAGCATCCTTAACCCACTAAGCCACAAACCACCCCCAACATTTCAGTCTGTGTGACTATGAGTCTTTAATTCATAAGATGCCCAGTTATATTAGTTCAGTGGTTCTCTAACTTTTTCTGCTAGGCCCCCCAGTCTCCCTCTATCCTTCATCCCGAAGAAATATTTGTAAAGCTGTGATTATGGCATGTTAAGTTTGAAAATGTCTTTAAGGATACAGACTTAATGGATGCAAAGGTTGCAATATGAAACACTGCACTAAATCTAAATGCCTTTATTTGAACTTTATCATAAGAAAAAACAATACCATCACCAAGTACTTGAAAACCAAAGTGTCTCTCTCAAAAATGTAAAAATGTATCAGCCTGGGGAAAGGAGTTGAAAATGAGTTGTGCTCATTTCTACACAGGTCGGTACATGGTAGTGAATTTAAAAGGCATATTAAAAAGGAAAGTATTTGTTTTTATTTATTCCATAAAAGCAGTTTGCTGTTTGTGGTGTTTTTACCCATTACTGCCGCTCCACACGATTTGTACTGAGGCTTGTTTTCTTTTGCACCAAACATAAAACTTGTAAATATGTCAGTACATTTTCCCCACCTAAAGCAAACAGTGGCACAGTCATAATGGCAACAAAGTTCACAGACATACTTCACAAAGCTACATAGTTGTTACTTGTTAAACAGATGCACACATTTGAAGCCAGGTAGAGCAACATTATCCAGTTCTGTGCAACTACAATTAACTCTAAAGAAACTACTTCTGAATAGACCTACTGAAATTCATTGCTCCCTGTTATTTTTTAATTGTTGAGATCAGTACATCTCCTTTATTATTGTTTCATTTTTGTCAATAAAAAATCATTGTTGACAACGAATTTTCATCACGGTTTTCGTCAATGAAATTAACATTGGTTCAGCCATCAGGATGCGATCCCTTTGCAGAAAATTCATGACCCCTTAGCAGGTGCACTCCACCAGTTTGGGAACCTCTGTCTTAGTTTGCACTTTCGTCTACCTATTAAAGTGTTAAAAATTATCACATTCAGTGAGCAGGGCCTGTTCTCTAAGCACAGCCCACCTGCCTCCTCACCTTACAGTAAATATACCAGCTAGACTGCTGTAATCACAAGGGTGCAGCTGTGAAAAGGTCAGACAGTTCATGCCAAGCACAGCTACAGTGTCACCCTCTTTTCAGTGAGAAATGATGTTTCTAAGAAAAGCACTATATCAAAAGACTGGTGGCTAATGGAATGGAAGTCCTTCCTGGGTCGATGTGTGGAAAAATAAACATAAAGAAGTACCTGTCGTTAAAGGATACCATCTTGTGTTATGATCTAGTGCATGTCAATGAAGTGCATTTAGATATACACCAAAGATTGCAACTATGTTGCAGCCAATACTGAAAGAAAAGGAATTATCCAAAGTCAGCTATGTGTCAGTCCAGGCCTACACAAACACTTCAGTTTATTAAGACTGACTAAAGGCACAAATCATTACAGATCACCACAGTGGTTTAACCACAAGTTTTAAAAATTTAAAAAAGGCACTTTAGCTGGACGGTTCAGGAGTTCATCAGGAGACATGGGCTGTGTCCGAAATTGCGCACTTGCATTGAGATGTAGTGCATAGTGCTACCTTCTCTAGTACGCACTACCATGGATAAGTGCTGTCCTAACTGGAACACTAACGTTTCGCACTTACCGGAAGTGATGGACTGGCATTTTGATCGCAATTCTCCAGCACGCTAAAATATCTGTCATGATATGCGTAGTGTCCATCATTCTGCACTGTGTTTTCTGGCCGTTTTCAGTGCACCATCCAGGTCTTTCAGTGCACTGAATTTTCGCTTAGTTGTCAGTGTGAACACACTACGCCCTAAAATCGCGCACTGAAAGTGCGCAATTTCAGACACAGCCATGGTCTACTCATTTACAACCTGACCCTAAGCTTCATGCAAGATATACCCGTGTGTCTGGCCACTATGATTTCCTGCGACATAGTCATGCAGCAAAACTGGCAATTACGAAAGTGCAGCCACAGTGCGAATATAAAAATGCCCCCAAAAAGAAGGGACATCCTGAACTCACCTTGATACTTCCTGTCCCTAATCAAACAAATGGTCATGCTTCTGAACAACAATCATACAACCCTTCTGAAACTTTGCAAGCAAATGTGTCGAGCCTTCATAAAACCCAGCAATGCTCAGCAAATCAAAAGAACTACTCAGCAGCATCTGTTCCTTTGCTTTCAAGCATGCCTGATGATTTTATCATTAGTACACTCAGGGATTTCACCTTAGCAGAATTTACAGCACTGATGCTCTACAAAAAACAGAAATCAAGAATAAGGGTGGTGCAAGATTCAGCAGTCAGATTCTAAACCATCAATTCATCCATCCAGACATCATCTGTTACTGCTTAAACCATGCAGGGTCATAGAGGGTCCAGAGCCTATCCCGGAGGCTATGGTTGCAGGGCAAAGAACAACCCACGGAAGGGCAACAATTTCACCTTTTCCTGGTGTGGTACCTTTAAATTACAATTTATTCATTTGGTGAAATGCAAAAAACACTTTGTTATATTTTACATGTTGTGAATAACTTATGTTTGTATGTTGTAAATAACTAACATTATTAGCCAAGGTCAAGTTCTGATATTGTTGGACAGCAGACAGCCTGGAATATGTTGAATTTATAACATTCTTCATTTCGGAAGACATTCCTGATAGAATAAAATGCTTATTCTTTTTCAACATTTGCTTCTGCTGTCATTTACTCATCAATGTTAACAAAATGTAATGACCCCTACTAATACTAAAACACTGCAATAATGGAAACAATGGCAATATAATACAGTGAAATCCACTTATAGTGATCACGTCTGTCAGGGTGAAACTGATGACTATAAGCAGATGATCGGTATAATTGATTTTTTTCCTTTTTGTTTGTCTCATTAAATCTCTCTTGACTGGTTGGAATTGTGTCATTCTGTGATAGCATTCATCAATAACTGTTCTTTGACAGTTTATCAAAGTTTCTCATTTTATTGTTCAAATTTTATATGATGGAAAGCCGACGTGTCGTTTATTTTGCTACCCAGTCATTAATTTTTCTAGACCAGGGAACTTTCCCAGATGGCAATCGGGATAGCATTTGAGTGGTGGCGCATTATGGACCATATCACATTTCCTTGCTATTATCGCATTTTCCTGCCACTTACATTAAGTTCATACTACACAATTTTAGCCCCAGTTTTCTGCTCGGCAACAGTTTTTGAAGACTGCAGACAAATCGCTGATTGCTCCTCATGAAAGACCTTGTAGTGTGAAATACCCTGTCGCTGATCAGTTAATTAATGTATAAACCACAACAACTTCAAGATTTCCAATTGCAAAATAACAAGCTGCACAGTGTGAACAGTACAGCGATCAGATGAATTAGAAAGTTGTGTAGTGTGAATTTAGCACCGATTAGAGACCGATTCATGGTCCACAAGCCCACTTGTTGAGAAACCCTGTCCAAAACAATAGCGATAACAACCATAATAAAATTTCACAATACACATTATGGTGAACTAGTTCCTTAAAATATTCTGCTGCTATCAGTGATTTATGATCAACAGATTTAAAAACTGAAACTAGTATATGCTTAAAAACAACATAACTCTAAATGTTCAGGGTTTCTCAAACAAAGAAATAAAAAGTAGAATCACTTACACGTAGTAGGTTACAGGAGCCATATTGTTTTCCAAATCTGCTACAGCAGTATCACCCCACACAAGGACCGATCACAAAGCTAGACATTGCAGTCATCTCTTCTATTTATGGCCAAAGGAAAACTCAATCGCCTCTACACTTGTCTGTGAGAAAGGTCATGTCCGAGGCTATACTACACAAACTCTGTAGGACACAGAATAAACAGAACCAACAAACAATCACAACAGACACATCAGAAAAAAAGTAACAGCTCCCCAAGGCTATTTTAGTACCGTTCACTAGACAAGTGCTACAAATTGGAAAATACAATAATTTCATTAACCAAAATAATGAATTACAAAAAAATCTAACAGATGTACAACATAACCTGCGAACAAAGTGGGTCCACAAAGATTCAAATACGGCCAAAAATGTGTTGTGACCTCAACATACCCGTGGCCAATCTTGACAGGTCACTCCATAATTGTCACCCCGCTCCTGCTCAGTCCCACTGAAAAGTGCTCCAGCCATACCCTCCAGCTGGTGACTGAGAAATCACATCGCTCCCCAAAGGTCCACTATTAGCCTCCTAATGTAATGCAGAGTTGCAACAGCGTGTACAGATAACAGCAAGAAAAAAATAATTAAACGAGCTAAATACTAAGGACAGCAGGACTGTATTAAAGTAGCATTTATATTTTTTCTAAATGCTATCTTAATATAGATTGGTTAGAGTAATTTAACAGTCAGTTGCTTTTCAGTCAGTTTGAATTCAGAGTTCATACAGTATTTGAGAAAGCATTCAAATATGGATCCACCAGAATCACCAAGATTTTTTTTAAAGAAAAAAAAAAAAAAGCAGCACACAATGTGGCCAGTACACTACTATAAAAAAAGCACGAGGAACCCAAAATCCATGCGTGTGGCTAGCGAGAAGCAAGTGAAACGACTAGAGTTTCACTAGTACTGTAATTTGCTTCAACTGACTCCAAATCCACAAATAAACAACTGACCCAACAGCTTAAGTGCAAGGCAGCTGCCTCTTTCAAGAATTAAAAGCAGTGTGAGCATGCAATCTAAGGCTTGGCTCACGCCTGTGGTGCTGATGGCGACTTCCTGTCACTAAAGTGCCTGTGTGAACAGCAGAAGAGAGGGGAATAAAAAAAAAATGTAGAAAAAAAAAAAAACAGCACGTACAGTCAGCTTGAGAGGAACACCTCGCCAGTGAATTTAAGGTTTGACTCACCTCTCCACAACCGTGACTGCAATGCTGCTCTGTTTCCTTCTATTCGTAAGCTTAATTTTTTTATATCCTCCACTGCCACCAACATAAAATGCACCAGCTTTGCTATCAGCCCAAGCACTGTTAAGGTCTGCCCATTAGTAATAGCATTTACACTGTAACATGTGGCACTACATTTAATGAGACATAATACATCCATCCAATGACATCCATTAAATCATGAAAGACATTTGTTACATTACAAAACAGACACACAAAGTGGAAGACAAACATATGGAAGACAAACCACTTGAAATTCTTAAATTTCAAAAACATAGATGGCCTCTATAAAGCAGTTCAAAAGCCAAACCAGAAGAAAAACACCCATCACACTCTTGACACAGACAGCTCAGACACCCATAAAAAGCAGACAGTTTGCCCCTGCTGTCCTCAAAAACCCAGCAAAGCCCTGGTAGAAGATGAATGGGGACAGGCCCTTGGGGATATCCTGACGTCAGACAGTACAAATTACAACAGTTTAATAAACTAGCATCTCAGATCCAGAGCAAGGACAACCTGTTGAATATTTTCAGTATCTTGTCACAATTTTACATCAATTAGCTAAAAAAAAAAAGGAGTCATGTCAGACAGACTATAGCTTCTGATCTTTTGCTCTCATGGTTTCAGTATATTTCTATTAAGTCGACAGGCTATAGCATTAAACCAAACACGCATAAAGTCTTCATATACACCCACGGTGTCTTGCGCATTGCTGGTAATGCAGTGGGGAAAGCACCCTGGCGCATGGTTTTAGGAGGACAGATAGCTATGTAAGACATGGCTACAAGGTAAACACACGCAAAGGGAATAGGGGGCACTTGGCGGGAGTGGCCCTAATTGTGCACCCTCATTCTTCCCCCTGAAAACAGTTACATAGGTCAGTGGCTTAACCGGCGAAACTGCCCGATTTTCTGTCTCAGGCGATGGTCCGTCGTGTCATTTCTGTGCAGATAATGCAAGTACAGAATCAAAAAAGGCAGTACGCCAGCCCCCCAATACGTGAAAACCACATCCTGTAAACATTAATGCCACCCATTAATGACGCCCGATCGCCGTGCATTGAGCGTGGTGTGAACGTCCGCCCTGTCTGTTAAAAAGGAGTCCTCAGAAACAACCGGTAACCCGCATTGTCACTGAGTAAGCCTCAGACAACCGAAATAACCAGCCTGTTGTCTGAGCCTTTTACTATTCTGCTCGAAATGGTGTCATTATACAATAATCATGTATCCCTGATAAATTCGTCCTCAGACACCCCAGTACCTCATCTTCTCTAAATGCAACAGGCGAGCCGTGAAAGACGTGATTCGGGGAATATCGCCCGGTAAATAACCTGTGCGTTTAGCTAGTAATACTTGCGGCCTTCCACTTACCTTTTTGTTATAACTGTTCTAAAATGCGTCTTGTCAGGGTGAGGAACGAGCACAGAGGATACAGTACCACAACGCGCCAGCTCTATTCTTGTTTTTTACCGCTTCGACGTAGCCACCACGCGCCGCCGCAGAGACCCACCCATTTTACAAACTGAGTAATGTGATAGGTTTATGGCGGCACGAGCCGTCCGGTGTTCACCAATCCGTAAGTCGAAATCATAGTCGCTCCTGTGTTGCCCGCAGGCGCCTGGCCTAAAGTCACTGCATTACGATTGGTCAAAAGTGGCATCCGTTTTCTGCAGTCTGCGGTCTTATTGGCTAAATTTTGACGTTAACTTTTTTTCTTAACAACATATATGTGATTGTGAAAATCGGTCGCTGCAAAATCATAGTCGCGGTAGGGAACTTTTCATGATACAGACAGTGAAACATATATATTTAAAATGTGAAATGGAAGTGATTAGTTGTCGACATACCACATACAATGTTGAAATGTGTCCTCTGTGTTTACCCATACGTGGCATAGCAGGGGGTACCCAATTCAGCACCTGGGGTGCACTACCTAGAAGTGGTACTTTGCGGGGGTCCAACAATCTTTTAATTACAAGGGCACTACCCTAACCATTAGGCCACCAGTACCCACATAACAGATGAGTCTGGGGTTGTCTCACACCATATAACACACAAGCTGTTTTTGATAAATCACATATTGATTTACTTGAAAATTCTACATCCCTGCAAATAGTCATTCATATAATGTACACTACATACCAAGTATTACATTATAAAACACCAATCTATTGTTGTTTCTCCATTGTTCTTACTGGTGCAGTAATCCACTAAAGACGAGAATTTAATGTCATAGCTGATCCGTATTTGCAAGTGGGAATGGAATTATTTTGTAGAGCTCTATAATGCAATTTTTACTTGTAAGAACGCCAATTGTAGATATCTGTAATTACATTTCCATTACATTAAAGGTCCACACATCCATTATTAAGTTTCTACTAGTTAAAATTTAATTACAGGTTTCCATAAATACATTGCAGAGATGTGAAATTCACATTCGGATATGTGTAATTTCAGATCTCTACAATTACAATAAAAAAATACATTTTTACTAGGAAGAATTAAGTTATGACAAGTAAGCCTTATACTAATAAAAAAATTTTGCTTCCAATTTAACACATCCTGGCTCGAAGGCAAAAGGTGGAAACACCACAGTCACTTAGCTGCTGAAAGCAGGCGCTTCCCCAAGACGCCTCAGCTCTTTTTCACATTAATGTATTTATCCCACGGCCAACAAACCGCACTGTCTGCAGCAATAAGTTATTGGATGATTAGCGGTACCTTTCCCAATGTAGAGCACCCTGATGGGTCCCGCAGGGGACATAACAGACACCAGTATAATGGTGTCCACAGTGCAAGCAGCAGGAAATCATTCCCTGATAAAAGAAAAAACTCAAAACATAAATTATAATCCAAGTGTGGGAATATTAGGATTGTATTAAGTTTATGCCCAATATTGCAGACGTGTGATTCTCCTGGAAAAAAAATGTTTTTAAATCACCAACATCTTTTTGAGACCTGTTTACACACAGTTGAGATTTCACACTCACTTATATACAACTGTTATTTAATAATAATAATCCCAACTTTATTGATCCCCACAGGGAAATTCCTTTATTGGGGAAATTCTTTTTTATGCCTCCCTCAGGTTGCTCTTTTGTAGAGCAAGCTGTCCACGAAGGGCAGCCACCTATTGGGTGGCCCACGGAGCTGAGGGTTAAGGGTCTTGCTCAAGGACCCGCGACCTTGTGATTACAGGCACGCAGGCTTAGCCCACTGAGCCACATGCTCAGTAGCATGTAGCATGCTAGTAGCGGTAATGATGCCTCACCAAAAACACGCCTTTTCATGACACTAATCTCATGACTTATTCAGACAATACAATCAGAACTCTGCCATTCTCAATTTCGAAGACGCATTAAAACTAACAGAGGTCTAGTTATTGTATTGCATTTCTCCAGTAACTGAAAAACTAGTTACTCTTGCATTGGTTGCTGTAGCAGAAAAGCATAGACAGCTTTCAAGAGGTTTCAAATTCGCTCACACACTGCAAGATCTCCAACACTTTCCCATCAGGGATGTAGGGTACAGTGCAATAGATTTCTCATAAAAATGAGACACCAGATCATATACTGGGCAACTTAAATTTAATCACCAGGAAACAATGTTTCCGTACAACAGGAAACAAAGTGCAAAGAGAAAGACAGGAAGACGAAAAAGCACTGCAACATAACACCTTCAGTGCTAACATCTGAATTAATATCAAGTCTCTGTGACTATTTTCGGGTGCTGCCTTTTCTATGCAGATGCACTGGGGGAAGCGACTGGCATCACAGTGCAGAGCAGAGCTCAATCTTTCAGGACCAATGGGGCTTTAACCTGGGCAGCCACCTCGGCTCCTAGGAGCTCCTCCACGACGGCCAGGGCAAATTCGAAGCTGGTTCCGGGTCCACGGCTGGTGATGATGTTGCCGTGCTTCTGGACACGGGATTCTGAGTACGTGTAGTGATCTGGAGAACACGGAACAAGAGGGCCGTCACGTACAGGAATATCAGAGCCCGTGGCTCCACTTACAACCTACAGAGACAATGCTGCAGCTGGAAACATTGTATGGTAGGCATCACCTTTTCAGCTGGTGGCAAGGAGAAAAGGTGTTTTTAAAACCCCCAACATTCCCTGTCTGGGTTCAGTCCCTTTCCCGAAACAGACTAGCGGCTCTTGCCTAAATCTAATACAGAAAACCATTCCTGGGAGAGCAATGGAGCATTTGATCCATCTTCTTTAACCTTGATCTGTTGACTCGACAGAACCAGTGCAAAGTCACCTTTTGTACTTTATTAGGGCCCAAAAAAGATCCAGCAAACAATCACACAAACAAACCTTAACTTCATTTGACTTCAACTTCAGCCTGTTTTTTTGAGTAAAATCTATGCAGTTCCTCTCCATTCTTTTTACAGCATGTCCCAGTCTTTAGAGTGTGTCTCAATGCACCAAAAGCATCCAATGCACCCTCTGCTGGACACTATGGCACACTACACCTCCGTACAGCAGGCCAGTCACCATGATCTGCTGCATCGTGCTGCATTTCCTGTGCGGCGGTTGCAGCTGCTGACTGGTGTGAGGCGCACCAGCAAGTCAGACGGCAGACTCCTCAAGGGCGCAGCGATGACAACCCGCATCAGCGATTCTGTACTGCGCGCACGCTTCGAACCGCAGGACGGGAACAAGCAGTCAGTCCAGTGTGATAAGTGGAAACGGGGCTCAGGTCCACAAACAAGGTTGTGTATGGGGGGGTGGGGGGCGGGGCTTACCTCCATTCATCATTTTGTCCTTCATTGCTGGATGGGTGGTGACCGTACTCCCAAAACCGATGCCGTGGGCAAGGAGAGCCGTGGGCCCTGGGGAAGGAGATTGTTTACAGAGGAACATACACACACACAGACCACGAAAGCACAAGTGCACCCCCAAATGCCCATGTGACACTAGAACCTCACACCACAATGATGAGACAAGACAACAGCTTAACGTGTCAAACAGCAGGGGCCACTGGGACCAGCCGCAGGAATCCTCAGTTAGGCTCCGAGGCCGCATGTTAACATGCACGCTTTTATCATTTTTTTAACTTTAAAGAAACGGAAATGAAAGCACTCAGCCTGCTGCATTAACGGCACTCGCTGGGCCTTTCAGGCTGCTCCTACAGAGACCATTAATAAGCAAATTCTCCCAGCCATCGATCGAGCTGCTGGTGCCCCCCCACCCCCACCCCGTGCGGCTCACAGTGCATGATCTGTGCCCGCAGTCTCTGACCATACGGGGGTGAACAGGGGCGAAAATACTGATATATCAGACACAGAGAAAGTGTTGACAAAGTGAAGAACGACCAAGAATGAACAACAGACGGCGACAATGAGGAGATCTTTACATATAATAGTACCAGGCTGGCATGTGAGAACCAGGAATGATCACAGATGCAGTTGAACGAACGTCAAATTGCTGAGAACTGGACTCCTTCACTTAGTGAATTACAGCTGCACAGATAGCCGATATCCATTATTACAGACATGCCCCAGGGCCTGTAACAGCACCTTATGCTGCAGGATATATATGTTTTATTTAACACTGCATCATGCGTCAGACGCGATGCCCCGTCCCTCCAGTGTCATTTCCTGGCCTTGGAAAAGCCATTCAGCGCTATGGGGACACTGAGCTCCTATCCGATTGGCCTTCCCCGACAGCTTCGTCCTTTTCGCTCACTGGTGTCCTAGCAGTGCCCGTTCCACACACAAGATGCCGTAATCGCTGCCAGCAATGCAGCTGCTAAGGCCCCCCCCGTCAACACCTGCTAAGCTCTTGGCAAAAAATAAAAAGTGTCTCAGACGGCCAGGGAACGCAGATGCACCTGGGCCTCTCTGGGCTGATTCGGGACAATTTTCTTGTCTCCTCAGCGCTGCCCTGTTCAGATGCGGCTCCGTACTGCGGAAATGCTAGTGCAATTTCAGCAGAACCACATCGGGGGGAGATGTTTAGGACAGCGATGCAGTCACACACAGCCCACTTTCCCACAACAGCAAAGTTATTCTTAGATGCCGATATACAATCTGTAGTTTTATAAGGAGACCAAAGTCACAACCAAGGACAACCACTGCAGAATCAATACCGGCAAGCAGGCTGAATGCAATTTATAAACGAGGAAAAAAAAACTGAAGTGGTTATACTTCATTTTTTCTCAAGCTGTCTAACCAGATACAATGAAATTAGGCAAATTTGTGCCTCAAGGCTAAGATGAATTTCTGAAACAATGTAACAACTAGAACAAATAAAAGTGGCAAACTGATCACGTGGGTGTCACACACTCAATGCAGAGTGGTAACTGCGTAACCGACACACTAACTACATACTGCCTAGTGTTTCACTGAAGATGCACAGCATATCAGTTGATCTGTTGCTCGCTGGGTCGCTGTATGTCCTGTTCTAAGAATATAAGAATATAGCAGATTTACAAACGAGAGGGGGACATTCGGCCCATCAAGCTCATTTGGGGAGAACTTAACTAATAGCTCAGAGTTAGCTCAGAAGTAAAATCTTATCTAGCCCTGATTTAAAGGAACCCAGGGTTTTAGCTTCCGCTACACTAGCAGGAAGACTATTCCATACTCTAACTACGCGCTGTGTAAAGAAGTGCTTCCTCAAATTTGTTTTAAAATGTTCTCCCGCTAATTTCCATTTATGGCCACGAGTTCTAGTATTTAAACTAATATTGAAATAGCCATTTGGCTGAACAGAAAAAATTGCAGCTGCTTGATCAACTCTGGGGTTCTATCCAGATCAATCTGCGAGTTTCTGTCATTATTTCAGGGCTGAGCATTCAAAGGCCTGGAGACCTTCTCATTTCCTAAGATGCCCTCATCAGACAGCCCTCCTACCTCTCAGAAATCACATCACGTGGGGCCTGTAAATACTGCTTCTGCACCAAAAACAGGCCACCTGTGTTACCTCATGGGACTAAACATGCCCAGTCCATACAGGACAAGCTCACTCAGAGAGAGTCAAACTAATATGATAGCTCCCCTCATTTAGCAGTATTTGATTAAATTTATTTGACGACTATGCCATTCAGCTTCTAATGTTAATTGTAGTTAGAAATAAATCCCTAGACTGCCTTTTTATGATGTTTCCATCATATTTCTGTTGACTCACAATGCACTGGGGCTGAAAGTATCAAAATGTCAAATGCTTCTAAATCCAATATAGAATACCTACTGCATTCAAAAATAATTATCATATGCTACATGCATAATACGTAACTGCTAATTTTTAATCCAAAGTTGAAAGGTTCTGAGAATTTTCACTGTACATCTTGCTACAAGAGTGAAATACAGCTCTTGACCACTAGGGGGCTGGATGCTACTAATGTTAGAAGTTGCCTCGAATTTTCAGCTATTCGATGTGCAGGGACTCTGCATCTGTTTAGGAACGAGGGCTGCACATTATGAACTGGACTATTACGTCCTTACAAAAAGCAATACACACACAGCAAGAACCAGTTTATCTACAAGAGCGTCCAAATGTCTCAACTCAGGTATGCAAGTGACAAAGTTCATTGAAGATTTTACTTTAACAGAACTGTACAGCATTTATTGGCTTAAAGCAGGGTTGCACAATCACAGTTAAAGAATGACAGTCTACAGTGGAATAGAACGTATGTGTTTCTTTTAAAGACTAATTTGCATTTTAAAACAAAACCATATTGCATTTTTCTATATAATTTTAACCTTTTTTGGGTTTACAGGTTATGAAGCTTACAGATGATCAGTATAGCAGCATGGAAATCAATGGTTGTGTGTGTGTGTGTGAGAGAGAGAGAGAGAGAGAGAGAGAGAGAGAATGCATATATTACATTGTGGGAACCAAATGTCTGCCACAATGTGAAAAAACCTGCCATTAAAAACTTGTAGGGACATTTTTTGGTCAAGGGGAAGCCAATTTTATAAAAATCTGTCACTGCAATACAACACTAAAAATGCAAAATGTCTTGTGTTTTATCTGGTTACTTATGGTTAAGGTTAGGGCTGGGTAGGGGTTAAGGTGTTTATTATTGGTTTATGTGTTAGTCCCCACAAAAATATGCAAATGAGTTTGTGTGCGTGTGTGCACACGGAGGGAGCAGTACCTGCACAGATGGCAGCAATCAGCCCCTTCCTGGCCTCCTGCTCCTTCAGCACCTCCTTCACAGCCGGCGACTAAACAGAGAGTGATGAAAGCAACAACAAATTAGCCACTGCAGGACCTGCACCATTCTGCTATTCAGCCCCCCATCACGGCCACAATGCATGCCGTTAGTCAGTCACTCCATATTACTCATCCATTTATTCTTCCTCATCCTGAACCTCGCATCTTTCAGGGAAAAGCAGGCATCGCCTACTCACACAGCAACAATTCTAAATGAAATATCCTTACAGAACCATGTTTGTCTGAATAACCGGGTCACTGGAAAATATTCATATTTGCAAAACAAGCATAATCTAGGTCAGGGCTCTTCAAAGCTGGACCTCGATTTCAAATCCAAGCCTTGATTTCAGTTCTCCCGGGTAGCTAGTTTAATAAGTATTTAATAGTTACTTAGTTTAATAATCATTCTGATTGACAAGAGGCTTTGTACCTGGCTCACAGGTAAAGGAAGGCTGGAAAATCACCAGTGGACCTTGAGGGTCATGGATTGAAGAGCCCTGATATCTTGGTCATTAGTTTTGTCATTTAGTAGACCATCACCACAATGACCACTATTTATTATATTGTGGTGCTGCAGTTAAGAGGAATTCTTCGGGATACCGTCATGCATTGCACTGTGGCACTGGCATGTGTTAACATGATTTAATGTGTGTATTGCTGTATAATATTGTTAATGGTAAACGTTTTGACTATGTACTGTTCTCCCATGGAGAGTGTGCGTTTTCATTAGCGTCTCACCCCGAGTGTCCATGCTGTGTAAATTATTTGCTTCCCATTCTGTGTTCAGAATATTAGTTAGTTAATATTACCAATGTTCTGTTAAAAGGCTGAATTTATTTAACAACATGACCCACAAACTCACCACAATATGCAATCACTATCCCCTGGAGCGGCAATGAAATCCAGAGTGACTATTAATTATGCCTTTTTTTACCTGATGATCCAAAGAATCCAGTCTTACCTCAGAGAGATTCTGGGCTCCCAGAGCTCCCCCAGGTAAGAGAACAACATCATAAGGTCCCTTTTTAATGAAACCACACAAAAACCGTTAATCAAAATCATCTATAGCATAGTAGAATGGCATTATTAGGTGACATTATATTACAGACTGCATTGAATGGTAAAGAAACTGCACATTAAACTAAAGCATATACAGGTCTGGAAAATATTGAGACCACACAATATTTCCAAACAAATCTGCATTTTTAAATCCTGCTTTAATCCTGGTTCTGCTGGTAGAAGGTTACACTGAGCAGCATGATGCTTTCAGGTTCAACATTTCTAAGGCAGCAGTAACAAGAATAAGGTGAAACAGGAGACACTGGGAACGACCGGAAACCAGCCAGGTAAAAGGCGGAAGCTACATTGCCAGAGATGACTGTTAGCATATCCAACATTTTCTTATGAATCGGAGGATGAATGAAGTAACATTGAAAAGGAATGGGAAGCATTGCTTCTATGTTTCTAGCAGCCTGATATGAAGTCATATAAAGCAAGGAATAAACCATTCATTAATTAGAAATAGAGAAGAACCAGGCTGCAGTTTGCAAAAAATACATATTATTCAAAGATGCACACCAATAAATAGAGAAATGAGTGAAAGAAAAAATGTTGCCGTGGTCTATAATTTTTCCAGAGCTGTAATTAAGGTGGCACCTGACCACTGATCGAGGTGTTAACTCCGACCTGCTTGACCGCGTCCTCCAGGCTGGAATCAGGGCAGAGGACAACGTCTCGGCTGCACTGCACAGGGTCTTTTCCCGCAAGACCCGCCAGGGTGACGGCAATCTGTTACACGGGGGATTAACATATTCTTTTAATAAGAACTATAATAATAAACAGTAGCAAAGCATGAGAATAACCTCACACTTTAATCCAAAAATACTTTTTAAAAACCAGATCACTCTCGTAGAAGCACCGGGGTCATGCTCAGCCTTCACGGCAGTAATCAAATAAAAATCAAGTTTATGCATACCAGTACAGCGAACAACGGTGAATCTAAGCAAAGTAGCCTTTTTTCCACAAACCTCGTGTACCTCGGGTTACTTTTCGGTAAGCGCAGCTTTGCATACCTTGTCATTTACTCACGAACCATTTCACCAGTACATTAACACGAAATTCACCAACGGAAACCCCACATCGGCGTATCGACGTAGTTAAAATTCAGTACAACAGGTACAATGGAAAGCGTTGGCTACTCTATCCATATAACTGGTACAGGTCAGTCGTCTCACACACCCCAGCTCTGCGCATTACGTCCACCGGGATAACCGTTTCCATTTCTTCTGCGCCTTTTGACAGGATGACAAGTGCTCGTTTGCCTGCCATGTTGGTGCGATCGGACAAACTCCCCAAAAGCTGCAAATGTCAAAGTTGAGACCGAAGGCGACGCACTACAGACGTATTAAATACCGTCACACCATGCCATTACTACGGCAACCGACTTGGGATAAACCGAACCAGGGCCTCAGCAAACGCCTTTCTAGATTTTATATATTTACACATTCAAAATTTGGATTATGGGTCCATATCGTTTTCATTTAATGCAGTTTTCTTTCACTACATTTTACAAATCACTCTGAATTTGAAAATGTCGCACTGAAGTTTGCGTTCATTGTTACATCCATCTCGTCCACCAGAGGTCAGCAGGAGCTTAAAAATACAAGGCTCACAAAACTTAAAAGTTATGGCTTTCACCTAAATATTGTTCAACAGTATTATAGTATTTTAATATTTTTTATAGTATAGGATTAAAATATTTTAAGTACACGTTGACACCAACGTAACGTATTTATGTAATCAAACCACGTTAACTTAAGCCAATTTCTCCAGTAGGACCTATGAGTAGTGATCTATTTGTATAAGTTACGATGTTTACAAAAACATTGTTCAACATTATTGTAGCATTTTTTTGTATTTTATTTTTACAATATAGCATGATGGAATGATGACTTACATAATTACGTTGTTTGATGAATAACATACAAGGTCAACGACATACTGCGCCATTTGATTAGGGGGAGCATTTTTGTATTATATGTTTATAATATATTATGATGGAATGATGACTTACATAATTACTTTGATGAATGACATGTAAGGTCAACGACATACTGCGCCATTTGATTAGGGGGACTAAAAGAGCGATTTTAAAAAAGAATAAATACCTCTTGCTTGCATTTCGTAACATTGGTTATTTACGCTTATTTTAACACTTTTCTTGTTAAACAAACGCGATATACCTAGGTACATCTGTCAATGAATTGACAGAATTAGTTTTCTGCTTCAGTTGGGGGACGGGTGGGACGCTCAGCATAATCTCGCGGCCCTGGCTGCAGGTGAGAGTCCTGCAATAATATTCGTATTATAAATAACTACCTAAATTCGACACCCCAAAGCACACCTCTAATTGTGTGGAAGGGTCGGTCAGGTGTGCAGTAAAGTTGAAGAAGGAAATTACAATGTAATATTTTTCTGCTTACAACATTTCTATTAGTATATCGATACCAAAAGAACAGGCCTATATATTTCAACAATTAATACTATTAAACGTGTGTAGTTACCTACTGTTTTGTTATATTGTGTTAAAAATACGTGTTTTAAATGATACCCCTGTTGATAGTATTGGCCTATTCCCCATTTTACTAAAATTGAACCACAATAACGCAAAGTTCAATGACAACAGTGAAAAACAAATGTTTCCCAGAAAACACTGCAATTCTGGTATGTGCAAAACAAAATTGTAATTTATTTTGTTGGTAATTAAAATATTCGAATGATTTTAGCATTTTATGACATTTTACACAAATATTTAAATTATTTGCAGTAGGCCTGTGTTCAACAAACTTTCATTAATTCACCTCCGCTAAACAATGTTATACTGATAGTTCTCACTTATATTTAGCACTACATATGTTTCAAAACTTTGTTGATTTTATCTGCCATAACTGGTTTCTGTAAAATAATGGTTTCACTTCACAGTGTATGACTGCATGGAAAGAACAATGTTCGTAATGACAGACGAAAACTCGGATAGCCTACGTAATGTGCGTATGAGGTCTGTCTGTGTAGCCTGTGTAAACATTATAAACATTTGAAAGGA
This sequence comes from Mormyrus lacerda, assembly GCA_015163995.2. Taxonomy (NCBI): domain Eukaryota; kingdom Metazoa; phylum Chordata; class Actinopteri; order Osteoglossiformes; family Mormyridae; genus Mormyrus; species Mormyrus lacerda. Next base: position 22,712,876 of record JAABNX020000143.1, read on the forward strand.
AGTTTATAGCTTCTCATTGGGTCTCATTTTTTAGTTTCCTAAGTGTCTGCTTCGAATTGAAATTATCTTTTTAGGCGGCGCTTCTCAGCAAAAGTTCAGCAGACTATTTATTGCAGGGTTACAATAGTAGGCAAATTTATTTTATATAAATACGTTACGTATGACTATATAATTACTGTGAGAAATGGAAAAATGTGAAATGTATCATTCTTTCTCTCCAGTGGTAAGCTACAGCTCAGACTGCATTTAAATTTCAAAATAATCCTTCAAAATAGTTCATATTGTCCTGGCAATATGTTTTGTCTTGGTAAGACGCACGCATGCAAGCCAGTTTAAATTTAAATCGTTTCACCTCCTGAACACATTTTCCAAGGAGAACGCTGTTTCCTGAATTTGAACTAGATAGCAATGTAATATTACACAAGCTACCCCCCGCCACACATACACACATACACTCCTTCACTGTAAAATAAAACCCAGACGAAAAGTTTAGGCAATAGAAGCGACTTAAATGAAGTATTTTTAACGTGATTTTTCATTCACGACCGCTACAACAAATGCCAAAATAAATGTGCAAACGATGACTGAGGAACTAAATGTTGATTATTGTTTAATACGGTTGATTTTTTTTTTTTTTTTTTTTTTTTTAGGCCTAATTACGCAATGAACACCATAATACGTGATATTTTTCATCCCCCGATCCATCCATCCATCCACCCATCCTTCCATCCTATAAACCTACCAGAGTATTCAATGCAAGGGCATGGGGGTCCGGATTGTAAATAACAATAATTATGTATCTTTAAAAAAACAGGTGCTTTTAAGTTATAACGCGTCATCATTTCTTTAATCGCATTAACTTTTACTGTGTGAATGATACACCAATGGAAGAATAGTATGAATAAAAATGAATAGAATTTAATTTCAATACTGAATATACAGACTATACAGTTTTTATAGTAAACTATTGCAGCATAGTATATGCCGGGCCGAAGTGAAATTAGCTGGCTAATTCAGCGCCTCTGAAGTTGGCGCCCTCGGCGGCCGCCTATAGGCTATATATCGCCTATAGGACAGAAGGTCTCATCAAAAATACTTTCCAGCAGGGTTTCCAGTGCGAGCGCCTGCGCTTTGCCTGTTTCACGCAGATGTATTTTTATGTGCCAGTATGTGACCGGTGTGTTCCCGGTAAAACTTAGTAGTACTATAATTTTTAAACAAGCCAGTGTTACGACCATCACCGAGTAAAGCAGTGGAGATGGATGAATGGTTGATTGGTTCTTTATGTAGGCTAACGGAGTGCGAATCCGCAAGTCAGTTCTGATTTCGGAAATATGCGGCTGGGATCGCAGCGAAGCACTCCATGCACTAAATGGTCTCCTCATGCAGCCAGTTATGCGTTTTTGTTCCTTGTTATAACCACTGGAGGTAAATCCTTAGTTTAATATCTTGTGAATCCGGTAACTGGCTAAGTTAAATATCTGACGCTCAAAAATGTATGTTTGAGTCTTATGCTTTTGCTGCAATGTTGGGGGTAACACGCGTGCCTAGGTTACGCCCCTACCATCGGAAAGAGGTTTCTTTTCTTTCTCGAGTTTGTCCGCTGTTTTTGAACACATGCCAGCGAAAGTCTGATCGTGGCTGCCGTGGCTATCCTGGCAGTCCGTTCGCTTTTCTGCGCTGAACAGACACAGATGGTCCTCAGAAAAAGAACAGGAAGGAGATCTGGCCCCGGATGGGTTCCCTGCCCCCGGGAGTACCCTTGAGTATCCCTGGAAAGACAATCAAGACATTAGTTTAACTGAAAAAATACGAGAGAGAGAGCTCACCTTCCTAATGACCATAACTTCTCCTCAAGTGAAAGTTCGAAACACATGTGTAGGGACACACGGACACAGGGAGATCATGTAAATTCAATACACGCAAAGCAGGAGGCAGATCCTAGACCTGGGAGGTATAAGACCACAGCACTACCCAGTGGCAAAAGCATTATGGCACTCAAACAGGTGCGTGCTAGTGAGGTGACATCCCACTAACACGAAGGACCGTGACACGGACAGGATCACTGCTCACACATGGGTTTTGGCTTCCACACGCCAATTAGATGACCTGCCCACACCACAGGAGCAATGTAGCTGGGATGGGTTTGTGGGGGGGTAGCCTAGGCGGGG
>JAABNX020000143.1:22715906-22732523 GCA_015163995.2 Mormyrus lacerda
ATATATGCAATATATATATATATGTAACAGTTTTCTGCTGTTATGTATTTGACCTTGTTGCATTTGCTGCCTAAAGACTCTAAATACTGCAGAATCGTAGAATGATCCCATGACCTCAAGAACTCCCTCCACGCTCCCATCCCCTGTACATCAGACTAGAAAACAAAGTAAGTTTTATTAGCAGTCTCTTTGCTGGTGTCAGATTAGATTTCCAAGATGCAATCACAGCAGAATTAACGCCTAGAAGGTCATGACCCTTATGATAGAAAGAACTTCAGGAAAAGGTGTGCAAAACGGGCCATAAGGATATCCGTCCGATTTTCAAGAATTTGGTCTACTAACCCTCCAGTTTCTTCAAAGGCCACCTAATCACTTTATTTTAATTTTTTTGCTATCAGATAAGCCCAAGCCACCTGAGAACTGAATGTGTCACTCCGACTTTGATCCAAACTATTAGCTGTGTTTCGTAATGGTCGTTTTATTGAAGGACTCATTTAATTACAAAGCCATATCCTACTGCTTCTTCGCAAACCGCATGAATTCCTTTCTACCTAGAGTTTAAAGCTGCTGCATGCAAAGAGTTCAGATATGAGACCTAGCTGAATATATTAACCCCTTTTCTCTATGTTGATGTTTTACTAGCAATGCTGGCAAATTCACCAAAAAAAAAAGCTTTTCAAGTTTGGGAAATCTGTATGACTTGTTGGTGCCACGTTAATTACCCCATTTGGATTTGCTCAGGAAAAAAAAAAGCAAGCCCTCTCTGGCATGTGAAGCGCTGCCACATGGGCACACGCGGATTTTGCTCTCGGCTTAAAAGAGAGTACAAGCCGGTTTCACGCGCTGGGGTGACGCCGCGGAGCGAGAGTCCACGTTAAAGCGCAGATTTAGCTAGCGCCTCACTGGCTGCAACGGGCAAGCGTGGTTTCGGATGCAGATTTGCCCTTGGGTGGCGTCAGCGGTGGTGGGATCCGCTGAGATGGGCACGGGGTGTCAGATCACTTCCGCCGCCACCCCGCCATTAGAGCCGCTAATGCCATTTACGGCAGCTATCTCCAAACGCAGCACTGAAGCGGCAGTAGGACCCCACGGCCGGCGAGTGCGCCGGAGATGCCTGCCTCGGGGCTGCCCTCCCTTACCCCAAACAGCCCTTCCATCCCTGCCCAGGTAGCCATGTCTCTCACGTTCCTGAGGAGCTCGTCTGCAGAGGGCCGCACCTCACAGCCAACATCACAGCCAGAGGCAACCCCCCCCCCCCCCCCGGATGATCCCCCAGCTCTCTCGACCACAGGCTATCACATGGCAGACATCTTATGACATACCATCCATGCCATCGCAGCTGCCATGCATAGCACTCTGGGTAATGTAATATTGCCCCCCTCCTACAAAACCCCACCAAGATTTACAGTCCTGACATCGTTGCTCCTCTTCTGTGTCTTTTCCCACCCAGCATGCTAAGGGACATTCACAACACAGTAGCAGGAATGTGAAAGCTGGAAAGGAGACCAAGCCTGTCACTGCTTGGCCGAATGTATGTGTCCGTTCACACCTGATTAGGAAGAAGGGCCTGCTGTTTTATGTGGCGACTGGGACAAGACTGCTTTAATAGTCTCCACCGTTTCAGCCAACAGACCGACTGCAGCATCACATGTCCCAAGGCGTTTTGTTACACGAGACTAAGCGCCTGTCCATTTTCTGCAATTTTATGTAAGATTCAAAGCATGGAGCTGCTAAACAAGTCAATAAATCAACACAAGACACAAAGTATGAAGGAAAATAGACAGTAATCAGATACCAATAAATAGAAATAGAGAAAAAAATCAGAGGAAAGATGAATGTGAAAGCACTTTGGGACCACTCTATTGTGAAAGGCACTATATAAAAATAAATTGAATTGAATTGAATGTGGACAGTTGAAAAACAGTCATAGGCACTCAGGAGACCTCAAGCAGATACCATAAGAAAAAGTGTGGTTAACGTAATCCTGCACGATATAACAAGGAGAGATTCATACTAAGTTAGTCCATATTTATAAATCGTACTTTCAAAATAACCATAAAACTTCACCCTCAAAACATTGTATGAAGCGCCACAATCACTAATCCACCCCAACCAAGGAGCTCTTGCAAACGCCACAATTAACTTCCTACATGTCAAATTCTCCACCTGCATGCAAGGAAATAATGAAAATCCTCAAAAGGGCAGAAGCGCGTGTGAGAGTGTCGGAGGAAACAAACAAGAGGAAGGAGGTGGTGCAACAAGACAGGCAGCCATTATCTGTTTACCTCAGATACTATTTTCCGTTACTCCTGATTATATACGTTGCGCGTGGCCATCACAGACGGACGGTTCCCTGAACTGGGACCATTTTAAACTGCTTTCAGATTTGAAAGGACAGAGAATATTCTCCCAATTTTCAATGCAGCTCCACTGTCGCCTACAGACGGGGTGGGGGGGATGGTGGGTGTGATTCTACCGACTGAAACAGGGACACAGGCAAATGGTTTCTTCCAGTGGTACGAGTCACAAACGGGGGCCTGCTTTGATTTGGGGCCTTTAATATTATGGCCGCAGCAGCATCAGAAAAGTGAGATTTCGTGTGGGGGGGGGGGGAAGGGGGATCTGACGCCTGCCCATCCTGCTTCGACAATCAATTATTCACACGTCATATCTGGACGGGACACATATCATGGACTGGCCTGAGACAAGTAGCCTGCGCTTTCATTCTGGGGGGAAGGCAGCCCCCACTTTGCACTCGGGAAATAGGAGAAGAACCAGGAAAAAATTGGAGTCTAAGGGAAGAAAAGACAGAAGCTGCTTCTTCATCTCAACACCGCGGGTGTGACCTGGGCAAGGCTGCAGTGGCAACCTTTGGAAAAGAAGCATAATGAGCATTTTGAAATAGGTTACTCATTCCATTAATTAACCCAGACACTCACTGTGATGCTAAGGATTCCTTGGTGCTTGATGATTTGCAGTAATTTCTGTAATGTGACCAGAAGCAGCGAGCAGGGTGGCGCGCTGGAAGGGACTGAGGCGCTTTGCCTGCTGGCATCTTAACTGGCAGCTTGGCTGTTTTTCAAAGGGTGCAAATTGATGGTCTGGTACATTGTTTAGGTCAAAGGCCTCCTTTTGCTGCCCAGGCAGTGGCTACAGTGGCATTAAATCATGTCATGTTTTTGCTGCCATTGCTGAGGGGCAGTGACATCTCTGCTGGCAGCGTGTGGATCTCTAAGGAGAAGTGATGTCACATCTCTGCTGGCAGCGTGCGGATCTCTGAGGGGAAGTGATGTCACATCTCTGCTGGCAGCATGAGGTTCTGTGAGGAGGAGTGATGTCACATCACACTGCCAGAGTGAAGTTCTTTGGGGAATGGTGATGTCACATCTCAGCTGCCAGAGTGAAGTTCTTTGGGGAATGATGATGTCATATCTCAGCTGCCAGAGCGAGGTTCTGTGAGGATCTATCATATCTGAGTTATCCCAATCTAAATTTCCTGGCGAGCTCTTCTTAAAAGTCCCGTTGAGCAAGTAAACAGACTGTCAGGCGCTGGTGATGCTGCTGTCTGTCACCCTGCCTCCACCTGCGTGCTATCACACCTCTGCCAGCGCCTGGCCTGCTTTGCAGCTGGCTGGATGCAAAAAAAAGGCACCGATCCTGTTGGGGGACTAACCTTGCCAGCACACAGAAGCGCCAAGGAGGTTAACCTGACAGGCCGTGTGTCGCACACGGGTCTGAGATTAGCTGAGAATGCGACAGGCCTATTGAGGCAGGATGTGCGAATGTGAAATCAATGGTACATCCATGACGCCTTGTTTGAAAGCTGGATTCGAGTCACTTTTCAGCAAAGCAAAAAGCTGCAGATCTTTACCTCTGAGCAGTAAGCTGAAAAGACAGGAGGTTAACCTGTAACCCATAGTATAAGATATAAAATTTAAGTTTTCAGCCGGCCACAACAGACTTTGTATAATCTCTGCTACTCTGAAATGTATGATGTACCAGAAACACTTATCATTTCAGTTTCACAAATACAGGAAGAGAGACATATTTTCAGTACCAATCATTTGCAATTAACGATTTTGCCAACAGGGGGCAACCTTATCAACAACTCTTAAATACGGGATGCCCAGAGTCATGACAAATCTGTTCAGGGCTGAAAGGACACTCCAAGCCACCCCTCTGATTAACCTCAGCCTGGCAAGTAGAGACCAATCTGTATGTAGAATGATATATGGGCACCATCTTTCAATCACTGAAGAATTACTGGGTGCCAGCCAATGTCTAAGTGATGTATATTGCAGCTGGAATTACATTAAACATTAAAAGTGCACATTCTGGAATGTGATCAAGAGACGGTACAAATTCTCTCAATATATTTTGAATGACCCAGCTGTTGTTTAATCCTTTCTGTTAGCTGTGCATGGCAGGGACAAGCAAAACTGTGAATGCTGGTAAGTTCAAGGTCCCCAGAACTTCACAGAGGGGACAGAGATGGGATGACAAGGCAGGGTCATGAGTACATTTTCTTGCTTCTTTTGAATGTTTTCATTATTCAGTTGAATATGTGAAGTCTAGTGCCTACGGTGCCAGCCTGGTGGGGGGGGGGGGGGTGTTGGGGGGTATTGCCGTGACACGTCAGCGGGCCCCTCTTGTCCATCTTCATTAGCGGTGCCTAACAGCGGAGTTGGCTCCCCTGCCCATTAACATGCAGCCACTCAGAGTCGCGTCACTGACAAATTATGCCTTATTATCACAACGCAGGAGATGGGGTCAGAGAGACGCTTTGTAATGAAAGAACAGTGATACATTGCTTGCTTTTGTAACTCGTCGGCAAACATGACTTAGGGCAAAAAAATATATAAAGCACACTTACCTCATAATGGACGCTGTATAATTTCTTTTGAGAACCCTTGGAGAGGCATGGTGAGATGCTCTGCATTTCAGACTAGGGAGGGGGGCCAGTCATGTGACCCAAGCCCCATGAAACACACCCCCCCATGGGCCCCAAAGAGAAGAAAGGAAATGAATAGACTGGACCAAAGAGAGGAGGCCAAAGGGCAGGTAGAGGAGGGGGCCTTCTGGTATCCAATAGCTGTACTGGATTTCATTTTTTGTCAGGCGGAAAAAGGGCACCCTTCACTTATGCTACAGTAAAAAAGAAAACATTAAATCAGTTTGAAAACTGCTCACCAGGAGCCATGCCAGACTCATTTTAATGTGGCAGCTGTGGTCAAAAGCACAGGCCCACTGCAGCCTGCCTTCGTACCTCACACGGGTATGTCAGTCACCATGCGTCTCCTGTGGAAGCTCTGAGGTGAGCTCCTCCAGGACTCTGCCGGAGAAGCCACACGCACCAAACGTGCGTACCATGTCCTGGGCAGCTCAGCAACCTTATAACTCCATCACTTTGACATCTGCCATTCACCATCAGTTTGCTGCGCATTTCCAAGCCGGGCTTCACAGCGCTAGAACTGCCCTTTGATAATATGGGCCTGTGAAAATAGCATTGGCGGGTACCACGTGAATTTTGCTGGGTACGGGGTACGACACCGAGACCTAAACTGAAGACTGAGATCGGTATCGGCGGGGTGTGACAGTGGAGCCAGCCAATCTCTGCATTAACTGCATTTTTCAGCAGATGTAAGATGCTTCTCACCTTACAGCATGTTTGACTTACCATATTTCAACTTTACGATGGTACGACGGTGACGTACAATCAGTAGTCATGAAACTTTGAATTTTGATCTGCTCCCGGGTTTGATATATGCTGTATGACACTTTATAATCGTTAGTGGGTGACGGCAGCGTCCGATCAGCAATGCTTCAGGTCTCTGTAGTGACTGCGAGTGTAAACATCTCATACAGCCTTTAACAAAAGTAGTTTTTTTCCGTGTTAAAAATTCTTCCCCAAGTCCATTGTATCTACTAAACGCCCAAGTGTGTCCTTTGAATTTATATTTGAGTTATAATACTATGAATTCACCGTGGGTTCATTGGAACGTAACCCCATCGTAAGTCGAGGAGCATCTGTATTTTAATAATGTCATCTATTGTTCTGACAAAGGTTTTGAAGGTGTTGGTACCCTGGAAGCTTAATTTTTTTTCCATCTAAAGAGAAAAACATTGGCTTGTGCCAGGCTGGGGGTCGCCTCAGCAAGCTGTTTGTTTTAAGTGGTTCCTATTAGGGTGGCTCTGGACCTTAAGCTCCGTAACGGCTCTCACGGATTTGGGCCCCCAGTCCCAGGGGCCATATGAAAACAGGAGCCCCCTGTAATAGAGACTCCGTTTCTCAGTAGGCCCCAGTCAAACGTTGTAAAGTACACCCACCTTCCTGGCAGAATTCTGCAATTCCCGTTATAATCTTTAATGGGTTTATATTTTAATTATGACTAAAAGCATGTGGGGAGCGAAGAAGGACGGGGACAGCAGTGCCACACGCTCAGCAGAGGAAGGTCCAAGATTTCTGTATGGCAAATTTTCGTGTAGCGGTGATGAATCAAGCAAATGAATTTCCACTTCTCCAGATCACACACTTCCCTACTTGTATCCTCATTTGCTTCCTGCAACAACACATGTATTACAGGTGCATTGAATGGTTTGTACAGCGGGGCTGTGACATCACAGTTCTCTCCCGCTGCATCCTTTTGGTCATATAGGAAGATTGTGACATCACAGCTCTCTCCAACTGTATCCTTTTTGTCACACAGGCAGATTTTGACCTCACAGGGATCTCCAGCTGTGTTCTATAAGTCACATCTCCTGCCTCATGTGCATCTCATAAATGCATGGTAGCCCCAACTTCCTCAGTCGCCACGACTGTAGAACCTAGTTCGCCAACATCTTACCTCAGACAGAGAGTGCTCTCACCAAACTGTCCGATTTCCTAAAAGAAATCAAGCCATTACTTTTTACTCCTCAACAGGTTCCCCCCTCCTGACTAAGCGGTACTCGGCATGGGTTCTAGATCATGCTCCAGTGGATATTTTCGAATTTCAGCTCTAGCAGAACCCAAACACTTACTCGTGAACGCGCCCTGGTCCCCCACGCCATCACCAGCACACTCACTCGTCTCATGCGTGGGGACTTGGGAGGGAGATATGACTGGGAATGTCAACTGCCCACTCTCAAAAGATGGGCCCCCTAGGGGCCTCTATCACACTCCCTCAATCCACACTTGTTTTCTTTCTGTAAAGAAACAAGGGTCAGAAGCTGGTGTGGAATGAATCTCCGGCTTCCTAAACTGATTTAAATCTGGGGTAGAATCCCGCAACTCCAATGCCTGCTGGTATCAACCCCGATCTCACGTTTAATCGACGTTCTCCTCCCCCCCCCCAAAAACGTGTGCCTCACCCCCAGATAAGAGCTTATCTTGATGTGTAACGACATATACTGCATGATCCCAGAGGCATGAAATCATTAGCAATGGAAAACTTTTTTGCATGCTATAAAACAGCCCCTTGAAGCCCCTTTTGGCAAATGGAGAGATCAGTAGAACGTATGCTGTTTCAATGTGTTGCCTTTGTGGCAGAATTTTCCAGAACAGCCTACAGTTTCCAAACCTACATAATCCTCTACTCTCTGTAACAAGACTCTGCATATCACACTCCACCTGATACACTTAAGTTGTGCCTCTAATCCTACCAATGAAATTGCCCCCACCTCCCTGTTTCTGATCACAGCTGGGCCGCCCATATGTGTGTACCACGAAGGAGGACGGTTGCATCTCTGAGCGCTGGGCCCGGTAATCCCTGGATCACCAGAACATCAAATCCCACCATAATTGCATTCATCCGGATGCTGAGTCCATACCGGCAAAAAACGGCGGTGCGTTCTATAACGGGGGGGTGTTTTGTCCTGCATTTAGTGTCCAGGTGACACTAAATAGTTAACAAAAAAAGCTACGGATTACTGTGCCCAAATTTACCGGAACCGGTCTAGACTTCGTTCAGTGAAAATGAGAAAACCTTGTATGAGGTATCATCAATACGCTGCCTCAAATCCCCCAAAATCTTTGAAAAGAAAACAGACTACTAACAGTATCGCAACGTGATGCCATTTGGACGTGTGGAAACTGCAATCAGCTGCACAGTAAAAGTCTGCCTACTGTTGGCAAAAGGATCCAGTACGTTAAAAGGTCAAAAAACGCGGCACACAAGCGCTATACACATCGCATCACATCACACTGTACACATTCAACAGACAAAACAGCTAATGCATGCAATTTTATGAATAAAAAGTTTAAAGCATTGTAAAAAAAAACTATAAAAAGATTGTATATTTTATATGATAGACTGCACTTTGAATGATAAAGCCAATTTTACTTTGACCACTTTTACACTGAAGATCTCACACACAGATCTTCACGCTGAGGTTAACACATTCAGGTTTTCACATCCAGGTCATCATATCCAGGTCAGCAGATCCAGATGATAGTCAAGTGTGGCTTCAAGCTAAAATCTGTAATGCATTTCCTTATGTCTTCCCGGTCTCAGACCGGTTAGAAAATCAAGCAGCAGTCCAATGAGGTACCTGCTCCTACTGCGACAGCAGCAAGAGGTCCATGTAGATGCGTCGTGGCTGCCCATCCTTCCACTTACACCTGCTGTGACCTGCTAGATGGAAAGTTTACCATCTTCACGGCCACATTCCCATCCAGATGGAAAGTTTACCATCTTCACGGCCACATTCCCATCCAGCTGCATTCCATTTTAAAATATCTATGTGTCAGTAATAGAAGCTGGACTGTATTAATAGGCAGAGAGAATCAAGAACACCTGTAGGTACACTGGTGTGTGTGTGTATATGTGTGTTTCCATCGTGTAACCTGGACAGAATAGTATAGCATACATTATGACATGACATACAGCCATGGAAAAAATTAAGAGAACACAGCACAATATTTTGTTTAACTAATTTCTCGATTTATGGTTGTGCAGTCTGGTTCTTCTCTATTTCTCATTAATGAATGGTTTCTTCTTTGCTTTATGGGACGTCAGTCCTAGCAGTGCACTTCACACCTGCATTTAATGTTTCCCATTCCCTTTTAAGGTCACGATGTCATCCTGCGATTCATGAGAATCTGTCGGATAAGTTAACGGTCATCTCCGGCATTAGAATGCAGCTTCCGCCTTTTACCTGGCTGGTTTCTGGTCATTCCCAGTGTCTTTTGCTTCACCTTATTCTTGTGTACTGTATTTGAACCTTAAAGCATCCTGCAGCTCAGCATAGCTTTCTGCCAGCAGAACCAAATGCAGATTTGTTAAGAGCTATCTGGTCTTTTTTCCATAGCTGTATATATGAAATAACATGACATACTGACCCAAAACAACTTACAAACAGCATACATTGGGGAAAAAAGTCAATTATTTAACCCTTTAAATCTAATAAGGATGTTGACACCTTGCTTAAATGAGCAATAGGAGTAATGGTGATTCATTGTCAACACACCACAACAAAACGTGTCCTCTGCATTTAACCCATATGTGACATAGCAGAGGGCAGCTAACTCTGCACCCGGTGAGTCTCGCATGGGGATGGTGCTTTGCAGGTCAGGGATTGGTACCAGCAACCTTTCAATCACAAATGAACGTCCCTAACAATTAGGCCACCATTCCCTCACTAAGTGAGGATTTTACCCAGCATCCTCTAGACTATGGGCCTCCTGCTCAACCAGCCATCAAATCCCAAGTAGCACAGAGGGAACTGAATGTATCGTTAAGTTGCGGAGATCCAGCCATTGGTCACCGTGGCCACTAACTGCCCCTCCTACCCATCCGGTCGACACGCTGACAGCCCGACAGCTGTAATGAAATCTGATCGCCGGGTGGCATCTTATTAATTTGCCTCTAATCACAACAAAGAGGGAGACGGCACTTAACAGCTGTGAAATGGCAGCCTCCATCGGAAATGAGGGGCGGGGGCGGCCCACTCGCGGTTGTCGTTGCGCTGTGCCGTCGTGCAGTGGCTTAGGCAGTCGGGAACCCAATCGGGGCACGGGGATGGCTTACCTATGCTCAGCTTGTGCCGCCAATCTTACGACCATGGCTGGGGGGGGCGGATAATAATAACAAAAAGCGGATTGGTTTGGGCACAAAGTGTCGGAGTCCTGCTGATCCAGGTGAGAAGCAGACGGCGGCGCGCTAAACCCCCTGGCCTTTAGCTGCTGAGTGTTACTGACTTAGCGTGGGCTCTGCCGCTGCCAGAGATGGAGACCAGGTAACCGCGTCTTAGCCCTGGCTGAATGGACCACGGCTCGACCTTTTGGAGAGATGGGCTGGGGGGGAGCAGTTAGCGATTATGCTACGCGGCCCAGGGTCTCTAGCCAACAAAAGACCCTGCCGGTTTGTTTTTAGTGCCTGGATACTGTTCTGAGTGTCAGAAATCTCATTAAAAAGCAACATTTGGCAGCAGCAGATGACATTTAGCTTAAGGAAACGGATGCCTAAGCAAAAGGTCACTATCTAACTAACCAGGACGTGCTCCGATATAAAACCTTTGAGTTAAGTTCCTAACCTGCTTAAAACTCAGTAAAACATTGCAAGTCGCTAAAAGTACCAGGCAAGACGGCTGTCAAATGAGATGATTGTGTTTAAGTCCGGCTTATGTTAGCTGACGGCATGCTAATGGTTTCTGCTTATTCTCATTTTGCGTCTATTTTCCAGGGTTTGCAGACTTCCAGGGTTTATCCAGGTTTAAATCATGCAGTGAGGGGGTTGGGGGGAAGGATAGCTGGCCAGGACTGACGTGGGGCGTGTCGGATGAAGAACCAGCAGAAAACCCAAACGGCGTCTTTTCCACAGAAACACTGCGGCCTCATCGCCCTCATTGCAAAAACGGTAGACGCCAGAATTCATGGCACTTTCCTGTTCACTGCGGGGATCCAGAAATACAGAAGTGAGGAGATTCGGCACCGTAACAGACCAAAAGGCAGCTGCAGAGACAAACATTACTGCACTGAAAACTGGATCAGACAGGATTATACCGGTTCTATAGGAAAAGGCTACTGATGTGAGCTTTTAGCTCACTTTTAATATTACCTGGTGTTCTATGTTTAGTATTTACAGAATGACTTTAAAGATTATTAATCAATACCTGCCTTATGCTAATTTAAGAGCATTGAAATTAACATTTTCTGACAAAACGGTAATTAGCTTTCCCCTAATTTTGTTTCCGTGTAATGCTTGTTCGCCATACACCTCCTTTCCAATCTGACCAAAAGCACAGGAACTGATCAGTACAGGGTAAATGTTCATGGTTAATTATATAATCGTTCCAAGATTTCATAAAATAATAACTGAAAGTTTTTTTTACTTATTTTGGCAGCTCAACCTCAGAGACACTCCCAAAGTGGTCAATTAAAATGCGCAAATTAGACTGCGTGACCAGGACCAAAACAGACACCTTTTTGCTGAGTTCATAGCACTACAAACCAACTGTGTTATTACTCTAGATGCACTTATTTGCTTAGAACCTGACAAACAACAGCTAGTAAAGGGAGAAAGTCAACTCTTTGGGAAGTAGATCTGCTTTAAGTGCTATAACTTTTACTGATGAACCTGTCAGAAGAGGCTGGGGGAGAGACAGAGAGGGCGGGAAGGCCAGAGGGAAGGCCCTCGCCTGGTCGCAGAGCGAGCGTCGAGAGCGAGTCAGTCGATGGGTGGATGTGTTTGGGAAACAGGTGGTGTGATTCCTCACCGGCAGCCTGAGGAGGGTGCTGATTAAATTAGCAAGTCCTTCATGGAGCGAGAGGCTGCGCTACGGCCGCAGGGGAAGGCGCACTGGCAGGAGGGCCTTCCGCAGGGTCTGCGAGGCACTGAGCACCATGCTAATTACCCTGGCCCTGGCAGCAGAGGGGGCCAGCAGGCCTGGTCACATGACTGACCGGTGTAGCCATTTGGGGGGAGGGGGACAGCTGTTTCGGAGCCAACAATGCCTCCTGGAAACCTCACCATCTTCCTCAGTCACAGATGCGTTGACAGTACTTGTGCGCTACAGCAAAGCCTGTGTCTGCTCCTTTTGCAGGGTTCTGAACCAGGCAAACCTGCAATGAACCATCTAAGTGACTGAAATGACATGTGACCGTGACTGGAAAGAGCTCACAGGTCCTGTTCCATGTAGAGTCCTGCCCTACCAGTCTTTGTTTATATTTTGAATCAATCTGAAAACCACAAGTTTCACCCCAGACAGGAAAAAATCGTTATCCCATGTAAAATTTAGTTAAATTACATTCCTATGCATGTGTGAGTGAATGGTGTGTGACTGTATCCTGTGATGGGTTAGTGCCCCATCCTGGGCGGTCCTGTGTCTCGCATCCACAGCCTCCTGGATAGCCTCCACACCCCCCACCCCGAATAAGTGGTTATAGAAAATGGATGGATGGATGGATAGAAATTACATTCCTTTCAATTTAATAGTGTATACCACCAATTAACTCATGCTTCCCCAGAGTGACTTATGCTAATCAGTGTCAGGTAAAGAAACCAGAGTATTAAAACATACCTGTACCAAATAATGTAATGTTACATCATGTCTTCACCTAATGAGGTCTTCACACCAGGCTGGAGAATGCTTTACATAGCGCCTCCCATGAACGGGGTGGGATTAATCTTCAGCGCCAGTCTTTATGTCTTGGTGCCAGCCTATTTTGTCTTTGGTCTGGGGTATCTTTGGTAAATGATGCCACAGTACAAAGCTTATTATCCTGATAAATTTGTCGGTGACATTTCAAGAAGAAAATAAATAATAAATAACATATTCAATTGTACAAGCAGTCTGACTGTTTCCACCCTGCTTGGTCTCATTCTAACATCTATCGTTTGATAAACCTCCAGGGATTAGCAATAGCGAACGGTTACCTGTGGCTCACTGCGCTCACTCGGCCATAAATGACAAGCGATCATGCTGACGCACTTGCCGAGGAATCATGGTGTAATGTGAATGTGTGTGTGCATGCGTGAGAAAACTCGCTGGTTAACATTTTGAAGTGTTGTTTTAGAATTTTAAAGTTCTAAAATAATTTTGTTTTCGACAGGTCCAGTTTTTTTTAAATTTTGTTTCTGACCGGTGTTATGCCGAAAATGGCATGCCTGTTGCAGAATGCATGCCGGTGTTCTGACAAGTTGAGCTTTTAGGGGTATTTGGGAGTTAGGTTTATGAATAGGGTTAGGGCTATCGATTAGCACTACGGTAACCTAACTCGACAAAGTAGCTCAACTCGTTTCACATCAGCGACCGGTCGGTCAATTAGAGACAGGCATGCATTCTACGGCAGGGATGCCTTTTTCGGCATAACAGCGGCTCGCGCTTGGCCAGTCCAGGCCTGACGCCAGATAACATTGCGAGCTCGTTTCGCACCCGGTATGCTGTCACACCGTAACACCATCTGGTACTTTAGTCTCTAGCAGATTAAAAAATGGGGATGGAGAATAAGAAATACAGCCCCCCCACCCAAGCTGCAGACGAGTACGAAGGGTCACTCTGGGAGAGCCGGCTGCGTCCTTCCCGGCAGCAGGTCCCCCTGCGTGTGCGTCTCCGGCCTTCTTCGGCACCGACGGGGCTGCGAAAGCCCCATCTCCATGGCAGCCGCACACACAACTCTTAAGCGGCCAGGGGGTCGGCGTCTGTAACCAAATTTCGGGATTGGATCTACTGTATTAATGAGATAATTACGATTACCGCACATCCCGAATGCAGTTGAACAACGGGTAATGGGTCTTATTTACATAAGTTAATTACGAGAAACTTGGCAGGTAATATACCGAATCATTTATTCATCAGCTCACCGCACCCAAATAAAGAAAAACAACATTTTGTGCATTATTATAATTAAAAGTTACATATTACACTTTTTACGAACACAATTAGAAAGAAAGTTTCAGTAAATTAAACCTTTTTTTAAGCAGCTGTTTCTGCCGGAGGTTCTGGGTGACTGAATTTGGTGGGGGTGGTGGGGAGGGGGTTCAAGACACCATGCCCACGCTGCCTCCCCGCTGGGGGCTGGTGCTCCCACAGGAGCGAGAAACAATTCCTCCCCCTGCGTCACCACCTCCTCGCCCCGTTAAGTCCAATTTTCAGCTAATGGGCCAGGCCAGGGTGACGGGCACTCTAGTCACAGCGGGGTGTAATGGCCTCGGAATTGTAAATATTGGTTCTGGAGAGGCCCCCCGGATGGCAAGAAGGGTGAGGGGTGGGGAGGGCCATGCCTCCCGCGGAGGGCCTGGATTTTCCCATTCCACTGTGTCGCATCCGATTTTGGGAGGTACGGGAGTGGATAGGTGATGTGTTAGGGCAGTAATGGGCCCGTTTGTGTTCGTGTCGGAAATGTATAAGGAGGTGCTTCACAGCTGGGCTGGACTGGGGTGCGGGGGGGTGACATAGGCCAGAGGTCCTGGGGGACAAGGAAAGGGAGACTCCTCCCACCCTGTCCCCCCCCTCCCAAAAAAAAAAACATGAGAAACACACCTTTGATTCCCTGACCAGTGTATGAGGGGGGTGCTAGACCAGGTCTGTATTTAAAATTCCCTCTTACCCTATACAGGAAAGTGACAAGCAAGACAGTGTCACTTTGGGAACGTGTCGCCCAGAGGTGCTTCGAGCCCCCGGGGGTGGAAACGGCGATGACTGCCAGCCTTCCAAGACCCGGAATTCCTTAATCGTTGTCCCCGTTGTCATTTTCCCGTTTATGCAGGAAATCTGCAAACAATGAGGCACGCGTTTGCACGAGAAGCCGTGGGAAGCAGCACCGCGCGCGTGTCACTGAGATTAGGGCTGGCGCTGCGAAGGCGCACGCGGACGGGGCGGCGTGACACTCTTACGGAGGGCTGCTGCAGGTGATTGAGAGCTCGCTTTGTGTGCAGCTTGCATTGCGGATTACGTCAATTTTAGAAACTGATTCACACGGGGGAGATAGAAAAACAAAGTCACGAAAAAACTTATTGAAAATAATGTTACTCAGAGGAGGTCTCGTTGTTGACTTTGAGAAGTCAAATGTAGCTCCTTCAAGTCAGTGGCTGTAGGCAGATTTTGGAGGGGTCCTTTCGGGGGTACTTGGGGGTGGGAGGTGTGGTGCTGGATGCTGAGCCCTAGACAGAGAACTTGCCATCTCAGCTGGATGCCCCCCCCCCCCCCGCCATTCTCGTCTCTGCGAGCTGTGATTCTCAGGTGTTGAGAGGAGATATATTCTGATGTTTGCCATTCTTGTTGGGGGGGGAGCAGGGAGGCATACATTAGACATGGTCTGATGGCAGTTCCATAGAGTTACCAGTGCTAAGAGCCCCCCCTACCTCCGGCCCCAGCCCTCCCCAGTCCAGGAAGGCTGGTTTCCACTTTGTTCCATCCTCACCAGATGGACTGCCGTTCTTCATCGTCTGTCCTGTTTATCAGATGTTCCAAATAAACATAAAAGCAAAGTTTATATTTAGACAGTAAATAGAAACTAAATTAATTGCAATCGAAAGCATGAATGATCACATTTTGCGTCCCTGTCTTAAAAAGGAATTTAACAGAAGCAGGCTCTATTGATGATTGTCATGTGGCATTAAGAAAAGAATAAACAAATAATTCTTTTTTAGCATCTACTTTATTGTTAACTATAGTTAGCTGTACACAATATTGATTTGGCACAAAGAAAAAAAAGCTTTTTTTTTTTTTCAAACTTAGGTGATGGCTATTATACTGTTGAGAATTTACATATATAATGCAAGGTGCCATTGTTTAGTTCTAGGCAAAAAAAGGCGGGTCCCCTGAGCAGAACAGATCAGAACCACCTTTTGTCCATCCAAGACTGTTTTGGATTCCTGGGCTGATACCTCCCACGATGATACCAGTAACACTGGTGTGAAACGGAAACCATCATTACAGTATATGCGAAACTCCCTATTCCCTCTAGTCGTGAAATGGATCATTTGGGCTTCAGACTTACTCCACTGCAAGGGAATTTTGCCAGATATTTAACTGAAATAGCAAATGCTACACAAACAAATGTTCCAATAATAATAATAGTGAATATTTCATCTGGGAGAGCATTTCACAGTGATGTATGACCTTGTGTGGGGAGTGAAGTATGGAGTGTGGGGACTGGACAGGGCTAGACAGGAGGTGGGGGCATTCTTTTCAGAATTTACGATATGTGGGTAAGAAAGGGGGGGGCAACATGTCATAAACACACAAAACACAAGTGCTGTTTCCATGAATATAAAAATTAAATATCCCAGGCAGACAAAAGGTTTGGGATGGGTATCTAGGCTATGGCGTGTGTTACTGGGGGTGTATAGTCAAGTTTTGGCATTTTGACATCTTCCAGGAAACATATTGTGTTTCTGTGGGGTTTCCCAAGGCCTCCTTACTCCTGAGTGCCATACAGCAAAGGACTGTTGTGCAAACTCAGTGTCATGCACGTGCTCAGTTACTGCAGCATGCTCACGATGAGCTCCGTCTCTCACTGGCAGCGCCAGGCCCGGGAATTCAGCAGAACCACATATCTGGCGCGCAGACAGCCGCAGGGCCAGACTGGGAAACTTGTCGTAGTCGCGGGTAAATAAGGTTTCTGGGCTCAAGAGAGGCTAACGCGGCACTAGATATCTGTTAGATGCGAGGGGGGGGGGGGGGGGGGGGGGGGGG
>JAABNX020000143.1:22762542-22774984 GCA_015163995.2 Mormyrus lacerda
CCCCCCCAAGGTTCTCCATGGAAAATCTACAGCCTCTGGTATGCACCCTGTTTTCTATTCATCCATCTATGTGACTATCCATACATCCATCTTCTAACTGCTTATCCTGGTCAGGATCGCGGGCACACCCCACTTTTAAAAACCGGAAACACCAGACCCCCGGAGACTATAAAAATGCCAAACATAAAGGAATACTGAGGCCAATGAAAAGTTCAGTAAAGGACTGTAAATGTCAAAAGGGATGGATATAGTGACCATTAAAAATTACAATAGTTAACATTAAAGGAGATGTAGAAAAATAAACATTTTTCCTGTAAGTTTGTTAGTAATGAACAGTAAAGGTGTTATGATAGCGGGCAAGGCTTAGATTCCATGCAGAAAATCTGAGATTCCAAGTTTCTTACAAATTATGGGAGACAGAAGGAACCTGAACAAACCACTCAATACCCTTAGCCTCATCTGTTCTGCCACACATCTGGTACGGACTCTCCAACCCCAGTTAGAACCCCAATGCCAAAAACACATTTTGACCGAAGACACAAATTATAAGCACAAAGAGCGGACGCCGGAGCTTGCATGGTGAAAATCGGCCAGCCAGCAAGACCCCGTGTAATGTAGCTCCCCGCTGCGGTCGTCAAGCACAACCCGTCTGACTAAATGATCTTTGGCAGTGGATAATTAATGAGGACTTACTCTCATAGCTTTGGAGAGCCACAAATTCACAGTGAGAACTTCAAAGCATACAAAAAAAAATAATGAGTGATTGTTGTAATTGACATAACCTAATTAACTAAGCAGTATATTACCTGTGAAATCACAGAGACAGGCATAGAATCCGCTGGAGAAATATTGCAATATTGCAAACTTAGCTTTCATACCTCCCATCACCAGGCTGTGTCTTCCTCCTGTTTGGTAACCGGTGTCTCCTAGAGACCAGTGTGCATTTGCTGTATGAGCAAGTGACTGCAAGTGACTGTGTGTGTTCATGTTGACCCTGAACAAAAATGGACGAGACTGTATATTTTTTTCCTGATTATAAGGCAGTAACAGGTGGCCTAGTCAGCTGCCATATTACTAGCTAATTCCTTGATCAGGCTGGTTCTCAGACCTCACCACCTTGAAATAGCATTGGACGGATTTATGATCCACAAATGATGCATCTCATTTCAGGTTGTTGACTACAGGCTCCAAACGAGAAACTGCAGGAATCATGGCGATAAACAATTGGACTCAGATACATAATGCTGTATTATTTGTAACATTTATGAATTGGTCCTCTGAAATGGAAGCTTTAAAAACGTAACTCAATATGTTTCTTCTTGACCAAACCAGCACACAAAGTGGTTTACAGTGGTTCGGTTGAAGGTGACCTCTAACCTTAATAACTCCTGGTATGAAGAAGGATGAAGGAGACACTTTGACAGGAAAAAGAAA
Source organism: Mormyrus lacerda (assembly GCA_015163995.2). Lineage (NCBI taxonomy): Eukaryota > Metazoa > Chordata > Actinopteri > Osteoglossiformes > Mormyridae > Mormyrus > Mormyrus lacerda. Next base: position 22,763,977 of record JAABNX020000143.1, read on the forward strand.
ATAATGGAACCACAAACCTTCCCGGTACAGCTCAGTATGAGCTGGTGGTCCAGGGAAGGGGGAGGTTTCCCCCGGATATGCTGACTTGTGTTACCTGCACGCGGGCCTCTGTCAGCTTGGTCCTCTGGGCCAGCTCCTCGCGGGTGTAGATGTCGGGGTAGTGCGTGCGCTCGAAGGCCTTCTCCAGCTCCTCCAGCTGCTCCGCCGTGAAGGTGGTGCGGCTCCGGCGCTGCTTCCTCTTCAGGGGCAGGTCGGGCTCGGACTCCACCTCGGAGCCCTCATCCGAGCGGCTGCCTAGACCAAGGAAATGAACAGCATTCTTCACCTGGGACAGAGCAGTAGTAACTGGGGTAAGAGCGGGATGTCAGGAGGGAGGACAGATAGAGTCAGTAGGGACATGGTGGGAGTCAAGGAGACAGGAATGGAGCGTCACTTACTGAGGACAGACTGTGAGTCAGGCGGGATTGATGCAAATCAATAGGACAGAGTGGGAGTCAGGGGGACAGAGTGGGAGTCAGGGGGATGGGGATTGAATGTCAGTCATAAGGGACAGAGTGACAGCCACTGAGTGTGTTTTATCAGTCACAGGGGAAAGTGTCAACCACTAGGATTGCTTAGCTAATCACCAGTGACACCAGACCGGTCAACGGGAATGCTGGGTCACTGGAGGCAGAGACAGTGGGATGTAGCACAACGCCAGCTGACGTCAGTTCACATCTGGCGGCTGTCAGCGAGCGAGCTCCTCGCATCCCGAACATAGCCCCTTGTTCTTCAAGCCTGCTGCCCAGCTAATCCTGCCATCAAACTCGTGTTACCGGTGGCTCCAGCTACGGGGGACACCAACCAAATGGCACCAGACCAGGGTAAGAGCAACAAAAAAAAAAAAAGTTCAAAGGGTCAAATGGATTAACAAATAAGTCCACAGAAACAATATCTGGGTCCTCCACTGTTTCCATGGAGACACTGACAAAAAATGAAAGAGGGGGGAGGAACTATACAGGGATTTCAAGAGCCTGTTTACTCTTGTGTCTTCAACTGCTGGCAAGTACTTGAGAGCAAATATTATTTTAATCTGTGGTTATTTATGTATGAGAGGCCTGCTGAGAAGACAATCCCGTATCGGAACGTAGCCACGGCTTCCCCAGAGCTTCAAAATATGGCTGTGGGGGGTTAGGGGGCTCGACTTAATCTACTCAGACCACCTTGCAGATCCGTGTCCTGCTATTCTCTTACCACAGCCCCCGGGGTGCAGAAACAACAGGGGCAACATGTAAATATTCACAAAACAATATCGAGCCGGTTCCAGCGCATCTCAGAGTCCACGTCTGCAGCACGCGGTTAAGACTGCCACAGCTAATTAGGCGTCAGCTTGTCATTGGCTACATTCAGCAGCTGATAACATTGTCCTATTTTTGTACATACACGCTTTTAACCGGAAGGAAAATGTGTTTGCATCATGGCACAAAATTGGAATTATGAAAAAAAGAACCTGGTACTGATGAGAACAAAAGATAAAGCACCATGATGGATCTTTTTCAAATGAACCGAACTGTCAAACACCATAATAGCAATGCATGTGTGAGCTCATGTACCTGATCATCGGCCACTGGCACTGAAATTGAGGCAAAAAAGGGAACCGTCATTGTCATATCTGTGAAGCATTGGTGGCTGGTTAAAGCTGCATCCATGACATAGACAGATGGGCAGAAACAGAGTTATGGAGAGGGAGAAGCAGACCCACCAATCAAAAACAGTGAGCAGGAGGAGGAGGTCCAGCACACCTGAGAGAGTGAGGAGGAGGCAAGGCACGCCTAAGAGTGTGAGGAGGAGACAAGGCACACCTAAAAGAGCACGGAGGAGGCCTAGCACAGCTGAGAGTGAGGTGTGGCTCACTACACGTAGAGGGTCTGTACATCTTGTTTATGCTAAAAACCATAAATAGAAAGCAAATTATTGTTATTCCACATCAATTCATTAAAAGAATGTTTTGGGCTTTGTCTCCTGTCTGCAGATTTCTCTTAAACAGTTTTTCATTATACTCTCATAGCACCGAGGATTCTTGTGAAAACTTTTAATATTCTGATAAAGGGAAGGTCATTTGCAGGGAAACTCTGTTTTTCTGTATTTTGGGTGGAATTCCCCATGAATAAACTCAGATATCAGTCTGATATAGGAACTTATATGTCAGCAGATTATACAGCAGGACAGGTCATACTGCACTCCCAGTACACCACATCACCAACACAGGGAAAAGCCAGGAGGCTGTTTCCGGTCCCACATTTGGCCTTTCAGTTGGACCTTAGTGAAAGATGCTTCATGCAAACTCATCCAGTGAAAGATGGAGTGGTGAAGCAAGGTGCAGCTGGCCTTAGGATTTTGCCCCGGGTGTCCTGCAACTGGCCTTAGGACGCTGCCCTGGGTGTCCTGCAACTGGCCTTAGGACGCTGCCCTGGGCGTCCTGCTTGTGTGCTTTTGCTTGGGAGTGAGCTATACCTGGGTGGTAACAAGTGGCTCTGAGTGTTTACACACATGACCGCCTGTGACTTGGGATTGGACGAAAGGCACTAACCATAGTTTCAGAATAACCAGCAGTGACCCACCAAGTCCTCAGCCTTCAAGCCAACTGCAGAGTTTAATTAAACAAGGAATTATGGGATTAGGTAGTGGCTATCATTGCAAACCACTCAAGAAGTCTTCGCTTTGCCCCCGTCGCGTCCCCCCCCGCCCCCCACCCCCGAACAGCTCACGCTCAGCAATTCTCAACGGAATTACATGTGGACGCCAGCCGTGAGGCCACATTCATTAAATCAATTCCTTCGCCATTCCCGGTAATGAAGACAGATCGTCCCAGCTTTGGCCTGGGGGCCCTTGAAGACACACAGTCGACCGCGTGTCATTAGTTTTCGGAGGATGCGGCCAAACAGTGTGTGGCCAAATCACCATTATGAAATGATACAGCAGAGTGCCACCGCACGGCACAACAGGGTAATTTGGCGAAGACATATATATTGAAGTCCCTAACCTATGACATTTGCAATAGCCATCCTATTCAGGGTGCCTCTGGGTCTGTGCTCCCTCAGAGAGGCATCAGACTTCCCCAAAACACTGTACTCGACAAGCGACTCTGCAAGATGGATGGATGACCTATGTCTTTTAATTGTCTGTCATTTATTGTTATAAGGAGATTTAAACTAAGCCTCACTTGTTCACTTGTTACAAACATCCCTTTACATTCCTTTAGCTATACAATTACAGCCTATTCATGAATGTAGATGATAAAATTGGAAATAATTAACGCAAATAATTTAGTACCCCGTCTGTTCCAAAAGTAATTTGCTCCATCCCACAACAACAAAACACACCCTGGCAGGCCTGAGCTGAATGATATAAACGTAATTCCCTTCGCAGGTGCCCGACATACTGATAAAAAAAAAAAGGCTCAGTATTTATTACACAATTAGAGCTTAATTACCTAGTATCCGCCACGCAGACCTGAGGTAATGTGTGTTCCTCCGGGCTCCATGCTAATTCAGGCGTGTTTGGCTTACAGATACGCCCTGTTTGAGAGGGTGCCGTCTGTAAATGACTTTTTCCACAGAAAACACACACACACACAGAAATGCTGGCACTGACCATAGCTGGCAAAACGCACCCTTTCTCAGCAGACACGGCAGATAGCCCCATTTCGGACTTTCTTAATTGAATAATCCGGTTAATTACAAGCAGCCCTCCCTCCTCCTGTCCCGGTGGAGTGGTTTATCCTGAGAAAGCCACTAGAAATATGCAGCAGGCTGAGGCCGCTGTGGCTAGTCACATGCATATAAATGGAAAAGCGCGTGACTGCTGCAGCAGATCGACCGTTGTGATTTTAGGACGGTATCATATGTGACTGTGACTCTGACCCCTCTCTGCTGCCCAAACAATCCCCAGGTATGCACAAACACACAAGGAGGTGTACATGAGGTAGTGGCCAGAGGACATTTTAAGATTTGACACTCTGCCCCAAGTAAGGTTCCTACCTTTCCAGGACAGATTGACAAATGGGTTTGGAAAATTATTTTTTAGGGGGGTTGAGACAAAAAATAGGGTGGCTGGAGCCCCCGTAAATAAGATCAAGAATTGCTTGTGTTGGTGGTAATGGCGGCCAGGGTTCCCACATCTGTCTGATAATCAGTGCTGGGTATTTCATGTTCAGAAGTTACAAATCCAGACCAAGGTTTAGTTTCTACTAATTCAGTGAATAGTAGAATAGCTGGTTGGTAGAAACAAAATCCTGGTCTGGATTTGTAGCTTCTGGACATGAAATGCCCAGCACTGCCCAGTATATTTTTTTGGATATAGTACCCTCCTCAACATGACCCCCCAAAAACATTCAAGATGAGAGCAGGTAACAGGAACAGAAGGCAGGAGACATTTAAGGCAATCAGTGACAGCATCAAGGATAGAGATGGAAAGATGGAGAAGAAAGCGGCCATAATAGGAAAAAAGGAGAGACGGGGGGGAAGAATAAAAAAGAAATACAGACCACTGGGGGTTCAAGGTCAACTGGCTGGCCCATCCTGATATGATGCCCATATACAACAGGAGGAGGTGTGTGTGTGTGTGTGTGTGTGTGTATGGATGTATGTTCATTTCTAACCAGTGAGAAGCCATGTTGTTAAACAGTGGCCAATATCGCAGTTACAACAACACTGCATCCACCCTAAGCATTGCCTTCCACTGCATCCGTAAACCAAATGTCAGCAAAGTGTCACAACCAGCCTTCCCAGCAACAAACAGCGGCAGTGGTTCAGCTCCTAACGGACCGTTCCAGAAAAGCTTGTTAGACAAGCGACGCCATCTCCTTCCCCCTTGCCCTGGCTTACGCGCTAACGTTGTGTACGCTCTTTGTTGGTACTGTTGTTGTGATTATCCTTTTTTGTCAGTCATCGAGAGGGAAGGAAAAAAAAGAAGAAAAACTCATTATGCAAGCATCCCATAATAAGGCGGCATGCCTGCAATCTGATTCGCTATCTCTGACATGCATCTGTCTTGCTGCAATCTCTCTAGCTCTGGGGCTGGATATAAACAACCCTTTCGGAGCGAGGCACCCCCCCCCCATCTCTGGGATCGGTGTAAGGTTGGGGGCAGAGAGCTCTGCTTTGACGGACGGCTCAATTTGCATGTTCTGGGAATGGATCGGATCACGGTATCCGTGGTGCCCCAGAGGCACCATGCACCCCCTACTGGGTGCTTCAGAGAAATTCTGCAAACAAATGTGTTCTCCAGGCGCAGATAAGCCGCTTCTCCACCACCACTCCTGTTGCTCCTGTCTGCGGAGGGCCCAGATAACGGCTGCAGTGTTACGCCGACAGCTCTAACGCTACCGTCATGTGACCTTTAAAGACACACCAACAAAACACAGACAATGGTATCATGATGTCAGTAATGACAAACAGCTTCGTACGCTCTAGGATGGGTGGGTGGCAGAGTGGTTTGCACACCTGGGGCAGAACCTGACACACACTGTTACCCCCTCCCCATTCACAGCCCTTCAGAAGGACAGGAAGAGAAGAGAAAGGTTAGGGGAGAGAAAAAGGAACGAAACAAGAAAGGCAAGCCTCAAAATCTTTGGCCCCCGCAACAAATAATTTGCTTCATGCTTGAAGGTGATAAAAAGGAAAGAGGACAGAGGGTAAAAAGGGGAGAGATAAGCACCGGAGAGATGCTGGCCTTTTTGTGAGTGCCTGTCATATGCATGGAGGCGTGGCACACCCCCTCTCTCCTGCGGCTGGCCGGAGGGCCTCTTGGCTCTTTCAGGCCTTCAGCCTGGACGCCACAGGGGGCCTTGGCCCTGAAAGGAAGCCTGTCAGGCCTGGATAGCAGTGTGGAGGTGTGTGTACAACACTGACAGCCAGGCGCTTTGGGTGCAAGGGCTTCTGGGAAGGGGACTGCAGCAAAACAGAGTGTGTTGGGGAGGTGGGGGGTGGCTGTGTTTTCACAGATCCGGAGATGTGATGGAAGGGAATTCAACAGGTGTTTACTGTCAGGTGTGCAGGTCAGAGACTGCTGCTCATCCCTGAGGTCTAGGCAGTCTTCTGTTTGTGTGGGATTAGGCCGAACCCTATGGGTGACTTGAGTTGTATTGTCAAATGACCAAAGATGACTTCCCCCCTGATTCTTTCAAAAAGCTTATGCAAGTGGTTTCACAGGCACCAAAGACCTGCTCAGTGCAGATCTGCTTAGCATAGATCCCAGGGACATAGCGGTTTAGCCTGTGTACCAACGACTAGCGAAGGAAGAGCCGCTCTAGATTTCATGAGCTACTACTTGGAAGACACCGGTCAACAGTAGCTGCTGAGTTCTTCCCACACCTGGCTGATGTCATACGAGGTGATGATAGTGCTCATTTTCCTGACTGTAACCCTCAGCTAATCCATGTCTCAAAAGAGTCAGAATGAGAGATGGGCAAAGGTACAGTTCAATAGATAATAAGGGCAACATGGAGGAGTGTAGCAAAAAACCCACTGAAGGTTCCTGCTAGCACTGGTGTATAGTTTAGGTACAGAAAGCAAAAACCCAGACTAAGATATTGTTTCAACCATCTAACAAAATCTTAAAGAGTCAGTAACAAAGTACTCAAGTAGTTGGAACAAAATCTAGATGCATGATTTTTACTTTCTGGACCTGAACTTTCCATCTCTGCCTACCAGATCCCATGGCTTACAGCAGCTATACTAACTGCGACTCGTCCTTTTCCTGTCAGCTGTTCTTCAATTAGTGTATTTTGGGCAGCTATGTTTACAGCAACCCCACAGCATGGGGTGACGTGTGGAATGATAGAATGATTTGTGCCATGTAATTTCCACATTGTGAAAGCCTAGGAGAAAACTGTAAATGAAACAAAAATGCATAAGGAAGGAAATCATGCAGTTGTTCTCAAACCTCAGCTCCAGCTCACTTTCAGGTCTTATCCAGTTTTATCAAATTAAATTTGATATAGCAGACTCCCAAACATAGTCTTTTAAAATATTTTTACGAGATGACTAAAAAGAAATCAAGATGGGCATCAGAGGTGTTCAAAGAGCAGTTCATATTTCCTGTTAGTGTTAACATGGAGAAAAAAATCCAGAAAATGATCTGGCTCTCGTTTTAATCTACGATTTTAAATCACCATTTAGCGGGAATATATAACCGTTGTTCAGACAAATGGTGTCTGGCACAGTGCTGCAGTGGGCTACCAACTAAGTCTACATTAACACAGTTTTTGTCACTTACAGGCAAGCGCGTTCATCGGAAATGTTCTTAAACAAGTCGTTTTTATTTTAACTTAACAGATTCTAATCGACTGAAAAATACAAAAGTAGAACACGTGGTCCCGGTTTGCAGTATGATCCCTGGACGCAACAAGTTCCGCATCACTAACGGGCTGTTTGTGCACGGAGAGAAAAGAAAGCATTTTAAAGAAACATATACATACATATATATTTAAATAAACAGTGCACGTTTGGCATGATGATAAGAGGGCAGAGCATCCGCAAATGAGGTCGCAAGTTTATAATAAAGGGAGTCAGCCGCCGCGTCCCACGCCAAGTACGTTTTAACTGGGTGGAAAAAATCCGAACAAATTTCTAATTTGCAACACTGTACGGACATATTTATTGTCGTCGTTATGGGGGTGATAGCGGTGGGGGGAGGAAAACATATAAACACAGCTAATGAAGATTCAGGGGCGAAAGGCATAAAATGGGAAATGTTATGGCGGTAAGTGGCATGGGCTGGGGGTGATTTTTAAAACTAGCTGATCGTGGTGCTAAGCAACGCAACTAGCGCCTCCGGGCTTAATCGCCGCCTCGGCCGTCCATCCGCCATAATGAAATTAGCCAGAAATTACTGGCCTCCCCCCAAGACATGGCCGCTCGCGGTGGATGACGTGTCGCCGTAATCCCGGCCGCCCGGTGCAGCCTCCCCTCCGCGGAGCGCAGGCTGACAGCTTTGGCAGGCGCAGAGAATCGGCCGACGTAAAGTTTGAAATAATTTCGGCGCGTCGCGGAACGCTGCGTGTAATTACGCTACCTTTTCTCCTTTTTAAATTAGACAGGATCATCCTTTCTCTGCAGCCTATTTAACATTACAACAGAAAAGAGAGAGACAGAGGGAGAGATGCTGCATTTCATTAATTCACGTTCGAAGCTTTTTTTTCTCCCTCACTTCTCATATTCAGAATGATTTACTTGATTTTCGAAATAAATGACCGTATTACAGTGAAATTCTTCACGAAAATCGGTCTGCGCCCGGATTCTGTTTGTCTTAACTTATCACGTTTTCTTAAACTGAATATATTACAGTACATTTGAAACATATTTTATTTAAATATAATTCTAGATCTAGAAAGACATTTCATAAAAGAACACAAAACAAGCCCAAGAGGTAGTGGACATATCTCCTCAATGATCAGTATTCCTGATTGAGACACTGCTAGCCAACATTAACTACTGAAAAACTATAAAATACAGCCAGATAGCTATAAAAACTGGCAACTGATTACAAATGATTTGTCATTTATGGGTTGCCAAGTATGTTAAAAATACTGCCAGCTAACACATACTGCCAGGCAACAAACAGCTATGACCAACTGGTTTACAAATGTGTCCGGTTGCCATTACTAACAGCAGATGATTTACTAACAGTGTCAGGTGATAGAGGAATATTACCTAATGAATTACAGTTCGTTTTGTCTAAGGTAACCTGTCTTAAGATATGTGTTCAGTGATTTTTCTGAAGGAGTACATTTCCAAGTATTTCTAACCTCTGAAATTCAGTATGTTTAGTTATATTCATGCATTTTTCGAGGAAGATTTCATTGCTGTCTGGCTGCTGCAGACCATAAAGGGTTAAATAACTGGCATGTGGATCAGAATGATTCAAAGTACCAGCAAGTTGGCTTAACAAAAGGCATGACAGACAATGGCTGACAGCGGTTTCAAAACACTGGGGCAGGTCTAGTAGCGGCTGCAATCCACTCCTCCAACCATGAGCGTCACGCAAAAATGGCAGCATCTGGCAGAAGTGGAGCAGACAGAGGTCATGTCTATTTGTTATAGACCAATATAGACCAAGTCTCTGTGTTGAACGATAAGGTGATTTTTATATGGGGGTAAACTTTCATGGAATGTTTTACAGACATCTCTTAATTACTTAAGTGGATTACACACAGAAAAACGTTTACACAGAAATTTGTAAATCTGTGCATTTGGTAGTTCTGGACTATTAGATACTGTCACAGTTCTTCTGTAAACGTTTTTTTCTTCTACGCCATGTAAATGTATAGTAAAATGACAGAAAGCCTGTGTGCATGGCAGTTTGCCTGCAGAGGCACTCGGCACACATGCATGTCACATCATTGAAAGCTGGATCCTCTGAAGGGATCCCCGTCACGGGAGCACGATCCCATTACAAGAGCGTGGTCTTCATCACGAGAGCACGATCCCCATTACAAGAGCGTGGTCTTCATCACGAGAGCACGATCCCCGCCACAGAGCACATTCCCTGTTGCGGAGCATGTTCCCCATCACGAGATCACATTCCCATCAGGGAACACGTTCCTTGTCACGAGAACACATTCCCCATCACAAGAGCACGTTCCCCATCACAAGAGCACGTTCCCCATCAGGGAGCATGATCCCCATCAGGGAACACGTTCCTTGTCACGAGAACACATTCCCCATCACAAGAGCACGTTCCCCATCATAAGAGCACGTTCCCCATCACAAGAGCACGTTCCCCATCAGGGAGCACGTTCCCCGTCACGAAGCAGCTTTTCTCCTAAGGGGACCAAGTGCAAGTGGAAAGGATGTGCCTCTAAACATGCACCTATACATATGATACGGTTACACATAGACCTCAAACAGCTATCCATCATCCACTCACTTCTCCTGAGCAGCCTCACATAAAATCTTTCATATATAGATTTACACACACACATACACAAATATACATATAACTGAATTTATATCAATAACATAAATGTATGTTCATATTTATATACAGATGAGTTTGTCTCATGGTAAATACACCATAATAATACACAGTTAGATATAAATCCTGTAAAACAAGCATATCAGAACAGAATTATACGGGAACTATCCTGACACTGAACAAGAAAGTGTCTCTGATGCGAGGACAGAGTGAAAATCCTCTCCGTACAACTTCTGCCATGACTGAAGAAGTGACACTGCTGTGGTGGAATGACACAGAAGGCCCATTTGTTCATGTAGGTCTTCAGAGAAATGCTTTGGCCAGCAGACAGGGCATCAAGACTGGGGTTCATTAAACGGGACTATTCTTGTACTGCAACACAAACCTGTAGGCAATAATCTTCCGCACTGAGAGCCCTTGTCTGTCCCTGTGGCATGGCTCAGAATTACTGCTGAGAGAGAACTAAATGCCTCTTCAGAAAATAAATTGTTTTTCTTGTCTAGACAGATACCCACTCAAGTCTACCAATGAGCAGGCCGGCCACTTTGGCCCCCTCCCATCCCTCGTTCCCCGTTCTTACCAGTGCTTTTCTTTAAGGAGACGCCAAGCCCACAGTCCCAAAGTACCACCAATCCCATCATGCCTCTGTGCTACTGCTTCTGGTGACCTTGAATTCCTCCCGCATCCCGGACACTAAGAAACGTACCGCTGTGAATTCGCGGTCGCTCAAAGGCATGAATGCAACTGGCAGAACCTCTAATTAACACATTTTGGAACAAGCCCTCCTCGATTGCAGTTTAAAGAGGATTGGCTGTCCAGACAGCAAAGAAAGGAAAAGGCAGATAAGTGCTGGCTAGAGACACTAGCAGAGTATTGATCTTTGTTTCCGCTTTTTGTTGTGGTCTGTTTAGGATGGCCTCATCCCGTATAACCACGGCCTTAGAGTGTAATCCAGTCCCCCGCCAAAGTCACTCTAGTTAACAATCTCACTGGGACTCAGGGCAGTGACTGTCTAGCTAATGGTGACACCTGCTGGATCCACCTCTCCCCC
>JAABNX020000143.1:22775084-22787520 GCA_015163995.2 Mormyrus lacerda
TCCCCCCCCCCCCCCCCCACCCCACTGCCCTCAGCTGGGCACCTCTACACAGAGGTCAAGGAAGGGACAGCCACGGGTCGCAGGTCACAGAACTAAAAAAAAAAAATAAAAACAGGTTCCTCTGGGAAGGGTTCCAGGACTGAAAGCTTAGCAGGTGTTTGGAGATTTTAGTGTGCTGTCTCCATCGATATTATCATTATTATAGGACAGGCCAAAATGACACTTTAAGCCTTTCCTCTGCTCCCGTGACAAAATACACAATTCAGCTGGTCTGGAAATGGCACGTCTCATCACTTAAAGATCATATAACAATCGCAGCGTCAACTGAAAAGTGGGACCTTTCTGTCACTGGCCCTGGTAGTCAGAGTCTCACTGTGCCACAAAAGTGAAGTCTGCATACTCATTATTCTCGGAAGACTGGCTATACAAAAGGAGCATGGTAGTGACTCTCAATATGGCGGCCAGGCGGCTGATGATGCGTATGACAGATTCCCCACTTGACACCCATTGCAGTGTTTGTGCCACATACACTAACCAGCCAGACTGTCCGGCTATTTCACAACATCACCAATCTAAACCCCCAACTGCTGCATCATCAAATTCTCAATAAATCATACTTGCAAAGCAGCTCAACGAGTCAGACAAAAGAATGTTGATTAATATTTCTGTTAATTGCCTAAGTGTCGTACAGGTTCTGGTCCTGTCAGTCCACAAGCCCCTTCAGAGAATTACCATATACGAGTCATACCGCAGTCTGTTTCTCTAAAAAGCACCATAAATTTGACGGATGAATCACAGTCACACAAGCACATAAATATCTTTTGCATTCCTGACGCAGCGCGACATCAAAAATAGACACTTGGCCAAAAAGCATAGATATTTGCCAAAAAATTATTAGAATTATTTGAATGAATGGGGGAAAAGTTCAGAAGCCAAACTTTTAATGAGAAAATCACCTGTCTGGTTCTCATATTCAACAGCAATTGTGATGTCAGCACTGAAAACAGCTACAAACTGTAACGATTGAGGTGGAAGAGGAAACAATGAGAAAAACAACTTAAAGAAGTTAAAAAGCAAAACTATATCTCAGTCTTTGTCTTTAACCAGCATTAAAAGTTTAGTGGGAAAAACTGCATATGGACAGACACCTGTCACTGGATGCAAAAGGTAAGCCAGGCCCCACTGCACATGGTTCTGAGCTGTGGTTGGGGGGGGCATGGGGGCGGCCACTGCACATCACAGACACACATGAATGTGGGAGAACACAGAGAATGCAGCGACGCGAGTTGGACCTTTCTGAACACGCTGTTGTCTGGCTCCATCGTGTCACAGGAAAGGAGCCCATTCAGAAGTATTCATGCATCTGCCTTCAAGGCACAATAGTCTCCGAGTTTATAAACTGTCTGCCTGCTCATCCAAAGGCTTTAGTCCGTATTGTTCCCCCCCTTAATAAACTTTTTGGAGGAGTTCATCAAGTTGCCTGAATGGCCGATGCAGCGGGCTTCAAGACACAACAGACGGTTCTCTACCCCCCCCATTTCTTTCTCTCTTTTTTGTTGGAAGCCATTTGACCTGACAATGGGGAGAGTGGGCTGTCAGAGATCAGAGGATTCTTAGGCCAAACACAAGAGAAAAAGGCACTCCTTTTCAAGAATGAAATACTCTGCCAAGAGAGAAAAAAGACAATTGAATTTTCACTTATTCTGAAGCAAAACAAAGAAAGAGAACGATTCGCGGCAAACGACATCTTATTTGAAAAGACACATGGACACGTATGCGCCCGGAGTAGCAATTCAGCGCAACGCGCAATGAGACGATCGGGTGGAATCGTCCTACTTTCTGTCAATTAAACGTAGTGAGAGGAGCCATGATTGTCTTGTTTGATTTGGAAGTTAGGAATGCACCCACTGGAGTAAATAATTGGAGCAGTACGGGTATTTTCCTAATTTTCTCAGGATTTTAAAACCGGCTGACACCCGTTAGACAGGCAGCGCGAATTATATAAACGCAATAAATTTCAGTATTGGCAGTAAGCCATTAATCCACTGTTATACCTTTAAACAGTGTGAAAATTTTCGCAAAACTTTAAAGCCTTTAATTGATGTATATTTTAATTAATTTCATACCTAATTAGGACGGACTGCCACGTTCCGCGCTCCGGCTCCCCTGTTTTGCCCACAGGGGTGGGAAGCGATAATGACAAACCCGCAAAACGCACACAGAGAAGCCCTTTCTCTCGCCAGCCCTGCGCAGCCCAAGCCTCCGCCACCCCGCCTCTTGCTCTTCTCTTTCGGGAATTCACTAAAAAAAAAAAAAAAGTCCCCAAAGCTGCACCAGCAGCCGCTACCCACCCGCCCACTGTTTCCCCGCAAAACAGATAGGCGTTTAAATGCCCTAATTAGATCTGACAAGTTCAATGAGTTAGTTTTAGAAAAGGAGAGGGGGGAAGCTGGTCAAGTTATGATTTCCGAGTCAGATTCATCTGGAGATCCCTGGATGGCTTTCTCCTGTCAGCTGCGGCTTTCCGACTTAATTGAGCGTTCCGTAGAGGCCCAGGAACGGACCCATTAGTCACCGTTTAAACCGGGGGAAAAACCTGAAGGGGGGGCGACAGAAATGGCCGAGACACTTTTCCATCTTAGCTACGCTCGCTAGTTTCGTTCGTGTACCGGTCATTTAATAACACGGCGTGTAAAACAGAAAATAAAGAATGTTATGGTATAATCTGTCATTGAGCGAAATCTACGAAAAAATGTGTTTAACTTCAAGTTGAGGGTCCCCTTGCCATGAAAATATGATTGATGGCATTTATATTTGCTTTCACATTCAAATGTATTGCCATTATTACCGTCTCTTACGTATTTCGCCCTATAGGTTACATGATTACATTATTATTCTTAATGCCCGTCACATGTATTTTCGTGCGCGTATAACACACTCTATACGTATAATTATTAATACAAACAATGTAATCTGCCTTTACTCTCAAGGCAGAGTGGTGGTCGTAAAGTTGCGCAAAGTTGCGCAAGACGACTTGCTGTAAGAAAGAGGAAGGTGACTCGGGCTCTCCTTCTAATTTAACTGCAGCATGGGATTCCTTATTGTTCACATCCCCGAAGCCGCCGCTGCTAATCTGAGGCTACAGAAAAACGGAATTGAAAAAATATATCCTCATCCCCGAGGTTGCCGTTGAAGCAAGCTGTCAGACTCCAAGGGCCAATGATAAAACAGCTTTTGAACCGAATGTGATTTAAATGCCCACTGGTAACTCTTGACAGCCATACGCTAATAGCCGCAAAAGGTCCATGGATCAAATCTTAGGGAGCAGTAAAACATATTAATGGCGTCTAATTAGTCAAAGGCCATAACGTTAGCAATAGACGAAAAACAGATAGGCCATATTTGAAAAAGCAAATGTTGATAAATGGCATTCACTGCTAGAACAATTGAATTTCATCGGAATAGAATAGCAAGATTAGTATATAACGATACTAAAAATTCAATTCCAATTATGTTTATCATCTGCTATTCAGGGGCTGTCATGCCAACAGACCTAAAACGGTTTTTTCACACTTTTATAATCTATTTGATGATGAGGATTATTACTATATGTAATCCTGTTTATAGGTTTGCCTATATGTAGGTAGGCCTACCTATTTATTAATCACTTGTTTCAATTATGGACTTTAAGATTTTTATTTATTAATTATCCTGTGTTACGTAAAGTGGCCTTTCATATAAAACCAGATATTTTTGTGTCTATTTAAGAAGTGCCGTATTTAATTCTATAACTTTACTATTACTCTTACCCTAAGAATCTTCCATGAAGTGAGTTTCAGATGATCCGAGTTTATTTCTGATGAAATTTAACCGCCTTCATCTATGATTATGACAAATTGCTATTTTTTCCCATGCTGCTGCACGGAACTCTTTTATACACTTATATGTAAATTTTACATTTGCTAAACGCTATTTTGGGGCAAAGTTACACGAGCTGGCGCAAAAGTTAGTGCATCGGTAAAATGTTATTTTTTGCGTTTGTAGGATGTGGAATGAAAGAATTTTTTTAAAACCATCCCTACCTGTGATGAGTTACACAGAAACGATAAATGGTCACGTTTACCGACTGCACCCTCGATCAAAAGGGGCATATTAACTGACCAAAGAAGGGCATTCGGACATGAAAGTGCCTCGCTGCGATCAGCATCGTTACCTTACCTATGAAATAGGGTACGTGCGTGTTTCGCGCTCCTTGTTCACGTTAGGGAGGGCCATGGGTGAAATTGGCTAAAAGAGTGAGGCCAAACTGGATGGAAACCACCTTGTCAAAAACGGAATGAATTTTTAAGTCCAATATTCCGTCTTGTGAAACGTCTGTCTGTTCATCGCTTTCATACAAGTGACCCATGGAAAGCTAAACGTTAATTTGGGGGAAGTCTTTGGCTGCTACTGCTCTTTCATGCACTGTGTAATGACCGTCTTTTGTTGGGTAATCAGGCCCCCTTTGGGTCGCCACTGAGATAAAGATTCCCGGCATTCGTCGGCAAAAATGAAAGGCGGATTAGAAATGGACTTCTGAACACCGGACTGCAAACGAGCGCGTAACCGCCCTCCCTTCCAAATAAGGACTGCCACAGGTTCTTGGGCGTTGATGAAGTGGCAAATCTGGGAAAAGTGAGCTTACCTAACAATTGGTTGAAATAGCCTAATTCGTTCAAACTGTAAATAAGTTATAAAAACACAGAGACCTATGTAAAGCACATACAATAAAAAATGCAGCACGAAATTGCACCTTTACAAATTGTTCTAAGACGTGAGCAAAAACGCTGGTTGTCACCGGTTCGTTTAACGCAATCCAACGTTTCACGTACGGTCGGCCAATCCTCAACAACAGAACTAGACTCGTGCATGATCCGATTCAAACTTAGGCTAATTAAATTGAAAAACGCAAACACAACGGAATTTTGAATTTCTTCCGCAATAGATGTATTTGCTGTGCTCCTCACAAGCAAATTGAAATCTCTGGTCAATTGCGCGTTTTTATGAACTTAACATAGGGCTAGTTAACAAAAATATAATGGTTGAAATTAACACCATAGTATTCAGTCATTGCGCGTGCCTCGTAATGTGACTAATAAAGTCATGGTAATTCCAAAAAATTAAGCGATTGAAAATTCGCTCATTCGAATGTAGTATTTAATTCCCGTCACCACTATTTAAACTGCATCGCAAAAATAGTTAAGTGAATAAAATGTACACTCTTAAATGCGATTCCACACTTGCACAGGAGGTGACTATTTTTGGCACTTACTGGGGTCAGGAAGAGATTCTCTTGTTTTAATAAGAACAAAAAACTTAACACCCACAGAAATTACGGCCATGGTCTAGTATCAAAAATATTTTTTGAGGCGCAATGGGACGCCTGGAGGCCAGAACTTCTCCTTTTAATTTGTGTCAGCAGGCGTTTCCCGGGTCGTTTGCTCGTTTTGTTCATGAAATCTAGCACGCTGCTGCCCATCCAGCCGCATGCGGTGAGGGTCACACAAATAAACCGCACGGAGTTAGAGGAGAGACGCAGATTGTGGCCGCTGCGAGACGACGGGCAAATAAACTGATCATTTGCCTGTTGGGGTTAAGACCTACTAGCTGGCCAAACACGAACAAACTGCGTGAAATCGTTTGAGCTATTTGGATTTGACCATTGTAGTAAAATTTTTTAGAGAATGATAGTTATTTTCGCTGGATAGTGTGGTGAATTTAGCATTCACCTTCACGTACCACAGCAGTTTCTTGCAACATTGTAAGAGCCTAACCCTTTAAATGAGAAGAGAAATGAAATCCTTTAAAGTTACTGAGCAAAAAAGGGGATTATGAACTCGCCTTTATATATGAAAGCGAAATCCCCATGTCTTCTTCTGTACACTTTTGAATTTCCCATAAGCAGCCCGAAAAGGGAGATTGTCCCTTTCCGAAAAGCCCACCAGAGACCATTCTGGTAAGTAATATGTGTGCGCAGATAGAGCATGTCCCACATGGAAAGAATCGCTTTAATTAATAGGCAGACAGGCCTGAAAGCGGCACTGGCGGCCTGTAATATGATGAACTCCCATTGTGTTGGTGTCGCCACAAATGTTTCCGATAAGCAAATGTACCCAAGGATCAAAGACTATAAGCCCTTCAATTTCGTCTAACTGCCTCTATTTATTCTCACCTACTTTCTATTTTGCCTCCTTATTCCATTTATGTGCAAACTCCGAAACACTAACCAAAATCCCTTTCTTGACAACTCCGGGGTCCGCCCCAAGATCACCGGTCAGCCGAGCCGTGCAGATATAATTGCGTATTAATATTCCGTCCGATGAGAGGGTTTAATGTGGACACTCTGCTCTCTGCAGATGACTAATGTCTTCGTAAATTGGCATTAGTTGACATTACTTGCCACGATTTTGCATGTCCTGCTGGAAATTTAATCCG
This sequence comes from Mormyrus lacerda, assembly GCA_015163995.2. Taxonomy (NCBI): domain Eukaryota; kingdom Metazoa; phylum Chordata; class Actinopteri; order Osteoglossiformes; family Mormyridae; genus Mormyrus; species Mormyrus lacerda. The sequence continues at coordinate 22,781,559 of JAABNX020000143.1, forward strand.
TCGACTCAAATCAGCACAGACTCACTTAACGTGTCTTACTTTACCTTGAAATCTATTTTGTCGCCCTGAAAGAGGATATGAAATATTCGCTATAGGCCTTAAACATCTATAATGTTAAAATAGGTCAAATCATATTACTTAATCAAAAGGTGATGTTAGCCCCACGGACTGCATGTAAGATGAATGTGCTCTCCTTAAATCATTTCAGACCTACCAAAGGAGCAAAAATATCAACATTATTAAATTGGGCTTTGAAAGCCAGCAATCCAGTACCCCATGTGAAATGAAAGTATAAATGTTTGATGTCAAAATACAACTTTGAACAAAACACAATTTATCATATATTGCAAACGATTATTTCAGTTCTCAAATCTCAAACCTTCAAAAATAGGATGATATGAAAAAGAATTTAATTTCCTTTCCATGTTTAATATAGGCATCAGTTCTAAAACACATTCAGTATTTTTGTTATAAATTAATATCGTATTGTCCTCTTTAAAAGCGATGGAATTTGTTTAACAATGCCTTTTAAAATCCAAATTACGGTCATTTGTTGCTGGTTTGGCTAATTTGATTTGTTCCACGAATTACGTCACTGGGTTTGAGTGATGGAGCTCATCGTGTCCTTGCCCACCCCACCCCCATGCCCATTTTCAATACAACAGTGAGCTCATATAAATATACGTCACGAGGAAGAAATTAATTACTCGAAATTCGTACCAACCACAAAACATTTCATTGGGAAATAGTTTAGGTACAATTTTTCGTCAAACACAATGTATAACCTGCAAAAGGTTTACAATGTTACACCATCGATGATGTGTGTAAATAACAATTCATATACTGTCGCTCACAATTATTAAACATAATATATAGCTTAGGTATTCACATTTTATGAAAATTGATCAATAAAGAACGAACATGTGCAATACTTTAAATTAGATTATTTATTATCACTATTGCCTTTATCCAATGCACTGCACTTGACTGAAACCAGATTGTCTATATGTTTCTAAAAGAAACGTTCTTATGTACATTCCACTGAAACGCGGAGGGTGGAAATAGGAGGTTAATCCGAGTTTAATACAGCAGCGCACTGAACGCGGACCGTCTGTGATGGCTCCGTTATCTCTCCCCAACATTTGGGTCTCCCTGAATTTCCACCCAGCCAAATAGCTTCAAGAAACGCGCAGATTGAGTGGTTCCGCGCGCCCGAGGAAAAATGTTATTAATAGCCGAAAAACTTCCCCATACTTTCACCAAATCTCTTTCGCCGTTCCTGATGAATCTGTTTGAAGTGGTCTCCAGCCCTGTATTACCGCCTTCTCCTTCGACTGAGCCTTATTTTAGATTTAAATAGCCTACACATTAACTTCTGCTTAGACGTGATCTGTAGTAGTGTCTGTGGGGAGGGGGGGCGTTCCGTTCCGTTTAGCTGTTCGATTGTCTATATCCCTTTTAAAATATTTTAATATGGCTTTAATCAGCAAAATTATAGCTTTTATTTCAGACCCAATATGTTGCGTTCCTTCGTTATCACGATTGTTTGTCTACGCAGATAAATTTCTTTATTAGCTCGACGGTTGGCATCACATTCGAGAAGCATTATCTCCGGTTTTTTTAAAGATTCCCGTCTTCTTTCGCATTTTTTTCGCGACTACTATCCAACGGCACTTTCCCTTTTAATTGAATATTCACAGGGAATCCGAGCCCGAAGCCCGGGTTTGCCTGACACCCCACTATCTTTCCACTGCCCTCTATTATCTTCTCAGATCCACCTCACAACAGTCCCAAATCCCGCCTGGCCTCTGTTTGATTAGATTGAGAACCTCAGGTAATCCGACGATTTGCTCAAGTGTCCGTCGCCTCCTTCTCTCCAACACGTATTTACAAAAGCCGGTTTGTTGGTTTAATCACTGCAGATGCCATCCGATAAATGAATAGATCGTCTCCCTTTCAATCCACCCGCTGCCCCAAACAATAACCACCTCCAGGTGTGGAGCAAAGTGTATTTTTTCCTCATCGCGGTCAAGCCTCTCTCCCCTTCTCTGGCTCGTAATTAAACTTGGCAGGTTTCAGCAAACACTTTACACTTTCTATAACAACAGACGCAGGTGCAGCCTCCCCAAAATGTAACTCTCCACTCACATGACCTTAAATTTAAAACGGGCAGCATCGGAATGAAATCGTTAGAAATACAAGCCGGCATTCACTGATACCATTCGTGACAGTGAAAGCTTGATCAAGTTACTTTAGTACGGAGGCTTTGTAATATTACTTATATATTTAAAGAGAAAAGTTGAAATTGACAGCATTATCTGTTTTAATTCAAATTTACACTCCTCCCAAAACAAAACTCCCGCCTCACCAAAATCACTGCATAGGTTACGTGATATATAAACTACTGGTAACTGTCAGTGAATTAAGTAACGTTGTTCCCCAGTCTTGTGCGTTACATCATTTCAGCATCTACTTAAGGTGTCAGCTTCTAATACAAACCAAAGTAAGTAGCCTAAATGAATAAACACAAATAAATAAAATCTGAACAACTACAAAAGATACCTAAAATATCGCCAATCTGCGCCTGAGGCGAACGAGAGTGAGCCGTTTAGAGATGAAAGTGGAATGAAATAAAAGACTCAATTTAATCAGCCTTAAAACCCTTCAACATTACGGTTGTGCATGAAACTCCGCAAGTGAGAGTTGTCCGGGGATAAACGCGTTTCCCACTATGCCTCGGAGCAGAAACACCCTCTGCACCACAGCCACCCATTCAAAAGACGGCGATTTCATTACGAACTCTAAAAGACTTAACGTCATTAAATGTCACTCACGCGGTAGAATGAAAACAAACACAAGGACGAATCTTTCAGAGAATTAAAAATGGGTATTTACTACGCTGGCTTTAACTGGTACACAGAATGTTTATCAGATACCTCCGTCACCAAACAGTGAAATACATTTATAGAAACACCAGGTAAACAAGTAGATAAAACGCAGACTTAAACACTGTTTTTCCCCATAAAACAAAATAACAAGCGCGTGGATTTAGAAGACTGATACGTTTAATACGTTTGAGTGTTAAAATGAATTATTTATAATTAAAATAAAATGAATTGTAATCGCTCCTGACTTGTCAACAGACTAGAGACAACTACTTTCTTCATGCTGTACTGGAGCCGAGACAGACACACGGTGTGAAAAATATACGAAAGAGCTATAAACACCAATTAAGTAAACAAACAAACAAGCTAAAGAATGAATGAATAAATCATGTGTACATACATGCATACATACATCTGCGAAAATCCCAAACAGAATGCACTAAGAGCATGACAGGCCGATATCAACTTCAGTGAGAAACAATTATCTTAGTTAAATCACGGAGGGGTGGGGGGTATGCATTCGTTTCAATCAGAGTACTGCAGGAGGCTTTAAAAACGAAAGAAAGAGTTACTAATTACTGACAAAATATGAAAACAAAATACATATATATTTTGAAAGTGAAAGTGGTGGTTAAGGGCGCACACCAACAAATTTCCTGTTAATTCGCACAATGTGGCGATTTCGGAATGAGTACATGCCACTTGCAAAAAAGAATGGACCGTTTTGCTTCTTCTCTTCCAACAGACGATTCGATAGTATTACAAAACTATCTAACAGCAGGGTGTATTGAATAATTCATCTCCCTTTATTTCCCCTCTTGGCCTTTTGTGCAGAGTTTTTTTTCTTTGCCAGTTTCTGAATGAGAAAGGACAGGCCTGTTTCCCTTTTAGCTGCCCGCTTTATGCTACGCGCTTTTGTACCGCGGAATCTTTGCTTTAAAAAAACCTTCAATGGAATATAAGCTTTTTACGACTGAAGTTCATCTTCAAGTTTGGAAAAAAGAGAATAGGTCTACTTTTAGTGAAAAGATTCTTGTGACCGTTTATTTAAACCCTATACACAAATGTTTGATCACCTTATTTGGTAACATTTGTCTCCCTCTGAAAACAGTTTACTGAATGACTGAGAAGGAGTCTCATGCGCTTGGCTGTGAGACAAAAATCAACAGCGTGTTTTAAATCTCGCCTCCACTCCCTCTCTCCGTGATTCTCCATCTGTTTAGCTCCGTTTTAAAAGTTGTTTTCCAATAAGAAAAAATAATATAACATTACAGACATCACACTGCAGGAGCAACAATTCTAGCAGGAATGTTCCATTTACAAAAATGTAAACTTTGTTGATTACGGACTAGAAATGGATACTGAATTAAATACCGTCTGTTCTTATTTTTTGTGACAAACAGGGTAGGTGTGGTTGCTGTCATTAATTGTGAAATCGGTGAACTGTCAAATATCGTTCAAAATAACCATGTTAAAAACGGAAGGCGAGTTTGTTATACAAATTAATTGACTAGTCCCAAATCCCTTCAGTCATTGCTCATATAAATAATTAACTGCAGACTCGGAATAAAAAAAGACTCAAAAGAATTTGACTCTGATTATGAAATTGACGTAAGATAGATCAAATGAATAATTTTGATTGGACTTTAAATAGCTTTGTAAAATAAATTACTTAAAAATTAAACAACACGTAGAATGACATTAACTTTAAAATACATTATTATTGTTGTTTTGTAATTTTGTTATTTTTTTTTTCTTTAAATTCAATAATTAAAAAGCACAGTCTACGGACTGGATTACCTTTATCTCCGAGAATTCCGTCGATACTGTGCTTAGTTTTTCTCTCTCCGTCTTCGTCCTTTTTATCGCAGTCGTCATCGTCGTCTTTCTTGCCGAACCGGGCTCTCAGAACTCGGCTGATTGAGCTCACTGATGGACACACAGAACCACGACAGAATTTATTATCTGCGTTTCTAAAAGCTACTTTCAAGATGGATTCCGAACGCTTTTCAGAAGACATATCAGCTACCCACCACAAAGGTAAACAAAAGTTACGTTAGGCCTACATTAGTCACCGTGATTTTATCTTATATTCGTTGATATAATTTTTATCTTCAGACATTTTCACCTTATTTTCTAATGTTTGCACAATGTTATAACTTAGTGTTTTGTTTTTAAATGTATAAGTAGACAAATGTGTCCGGGGGGTATTAAAAATTGTTTTGGCCTTATCTTTCTGTGTCCGTGCATATTCGCGCTTGTTTGGTGACGTTTTAAGCGACGCCCTGATATGTTAACAAGAAAAAAGTGTGCTTACCAGAAGAGGCCTCACCTGAAGGCACCGTGCTTCTGTCACACAGCCCGTCCTTCAGAAGCTTGTCGCGGATCTCCCAGCTGAACATGCCTGGGTTCTCCCGTTTGTATTCCTCTATCCGTTTCTCAACGTCAGGCGTTGCCACCTGCTTTTAGTTTAAATTTACACAGAACAAAACCACAGAAAGAGACAGGACACAAAAACTTTAAACTTACATCGATGGCGCTGAACCAGCGCTTAACTCCGCAGTCATAAATCACCAGTCATGGCACGATATAATGCAAGTTCGTTTCGGTGTCACTATCTTTGTTATGACAATTTAAAATATTTAAATATCTTTAAAAATGACCCGGATAAAGTACTGCCTCGCTTTAAGACGTTATGTTTCCGAGATGTCTGTAAAAGTTTTATAGACCCAACATGAAAAAGTATTCATTTATAATCACAAAGCCTCGCATCTAAACACATGTATAACTAATTTAGAAACCCATTTGTAAAGTTAATACAACTTCTTGTTGCGTAGACATGTTAAGAATTGTATACTATGTACTTTATACTCGTACATCTATATGTAAAAAGTGGATATTAATTAGGCCTAATACAGCTAACATTAAGGGGTTCATTTTAGCAATACTATTTCAACTTAGTTTTTGGTAGAAAAATATCGGAAACACCACTATCTTCCCAATAATAATAATAATAATAATAATAATAATAATAATAACCCACGTTATCGTAATCTCTAGACATCATTGGCTTTCTT
>JAABNX020000143.1:22794907-22809773 GCA_015163995.2 Mormyrus lacerda
ACACACAGTATATATACACACATATATATATATATATATATATAAACATATGAGTCTTCAGGTAGAAAAGATACTGTTTGAATCGACTGAAGCAAAAGCTTGCAAGAACGAACGCACTGGAAGTTATATTATTAATTTGTGGGAGATGCATCAACGGACCTCTGCAACAAGCTACCTGGAAACGTCCTCTGCAAACGTTTGGAAACTCTGTGAGCTAGCTGGTGGGATACACATAAAAATGAAGAATGACACTCGTGTGCTCGACACCGACAAAACACCACAAAAATACTATAGTAGAAAAACAGGTTGCGGAGAATTTAAGAAAACACGCTGCTAATACTGAGATGTTGAGCTTTCACGATACAAAAACTTTTCTAGTTTTACATGGTTCGTAAAAAGATTTGCTATACAACCCAAAAGAAAATGTATATGGTGCGTTTCTGGTCAAGCAGTAATCCACCGCTACATTTATAGGCTATATGAAGTACATTCACCTTTTTAGGGGATTTGGTCAATCAGGTTGGAATATCCAACTTTTCAAATTCAACACCGACGAAACAATGACATATAACAGAATCCGGTTTATCTGGCCAACTATGTTCACACATACAGGAAACAGGTCTCCGCTTGACTCACATGCATACATAGTTACACTCATCCGTATCTTTTAATGTCAGCGTTTACCTAGCTTTTAACAATCATATACATTCATTGATAAATGTAGAGTTACTTCTTATATGCAGACATTTTCTGTCACGCATGGGTTTGGTGGTCTTCGGGACCACTTGACCTCAAACCAAAGTGTGGTATCAATTGTTGGCCGGCACTAACAACTCGAGAGCTCAACTGAGTAATTTCATCAGGAAACCAGAGTCATCCGGCATAAATGGCTTGCATCGCGCTGTAAGTTAAACATTAGCACACGACTGCATTTTTTTGCATTTGACTTTTTAATATGTTTCATGTTGATTATGAACATTTCTGCACTTAGAGAAAGAAAATTGTATACATTGTTAAAAGTTAATTAAGTCAGTTAACTGTCCATGTACCAATAATGATGGAAAATCATTTAAGAGTATTACAAAACTGAATATAGACCGTTAGAATATTTTTTTTCTTTTGTGTTAACTTATTGCAAAGCTTACCAAAAGTTAAAGTTAAAACATAAAAATTCACGCAATATGAGACGGTACAACGTTAATTTCTAATCCAGAGAATTCTGTTTATTTTTTTGTTAATTCAAACAATCTCTTCAATTTCAATTTTAGAGATCTTCTTGAATAATTAATAAAGACGACTCTTTATTTTACTTATATGCTTGTTAAACGTTTAAGGATTTAAAGCATGGGGCGAACAATTTGAATAAAAGTATTAGCAAAGAATGAAAAAGTTGTTACTGGTAGAGTAATAAGGCGCGTTTGATTTTTGGCGGGTAAATTAGATCATTTTCTTTAACTTTATTAACCCCTTGATGCTTTAGTCAATTGGGTTAACGCTGGCAAGTTTATGGGAGGGCGCCTGGAGACTGTCACAGCCCACTAGATGAATTGTTTGCAATTGCCGATTTGAATAAGACCGCGGGACAAGAGGAAGTGCAAGAGCCCCCAAAGTTCTGAAGAAGGTCAGTCAAACAGAGGTTATGTCAAGGCAAACGGTAGCTTAGCTAAATGCTAAACACATTTGAAAAGAAATCACAGAATGTTGCCTTCACGGTAAAATAATGTAATCGCCACCTTCCTGTGAAAAACATAGAAGCTTTGATCGGCGGATACATCAGTTTCGCAAAAATGCGTCGTAATAAATTCCATGTTAGGGGACTCGACGTACTCAGATATTCAGCACTTAAAATTGTGTATCTCCTTTTTAAACAGAATGTTTTTTTCCGATCGTAGTACAAGGCATGACATCCTCAAAAATAATGTAAACTAAAATGTACTATAAAAAGAAGTATGGATATAGGATTGCCTTTTGAAAACAGGGCGTTCGGCTAAAACTATTTGACAAACCAAAAAAGGTGTAGATTATTAATGCACAGGGAACGAATATGACAGACAGGTAAAACAGAATAGCCTAAGCAGATTAATTACATCGGAATGTTAGGTTCTAAACGTGTATTATGTTAAATATGGACATTTTAAGCCTCATGATTAATAACATGTCTGCTTCTATTACTCTACGAATCAATCAGTATCCCAGAGTTACAGTCACAGCTCCTTCTCAAACTTAATAATTCATTTAAAGTTCCTCTGCAAATAGAACTGCACGTAACACTTACATATTCCGTTCGGAAACAGGTGGAATATGTTAAAACACCAGCCTAAATTCCCCTCCCGAACGGCTTCCTTTCACTGAATTGATGCTGCGGTAAACCGGCCGTCTCGTTGCAATAGCATTGCATCACCTGTTGTTATCTGCGCCCTCAGAGGTAGCTGTGACAGTGGTACATTCATTTGGAGCCATTCCTAAACTTCACGGAAGTCAAACCATGCTTGTTCAGCTGTCTTTAAGAACAAACCAAACGCAAAATAACGCAGAGCAGAAGTTGTCGGTGAGTCAGACGGCTCCCACTGAACCCATCGTAGGTAATAAATCGATTTCTCACAGCCGGGATCAGCTCCGGGAACTATGGTACTCTCAGAAATCCTCATATGCTGCGTATTCCTTTGTAATTGACATATACGTTACCAATTTTAGCTTTAAATTATTCTTTTACTTGCAGCTCAATGATCAAACACATTTCCGTGTACATCAATGAAATGGTGGAAAAAACTAAAAGTATTGTTATTTGCTTGCTTTTTGGGTAATATTTTATGAAATATCAGCACTGCAATGCTACTCCGTTAATTAATCTCACATTTTAGGCTGAAACTATAATTTGGTCTCTTCGTTATTGAGATACTTTAACTGGTAACATTCTGAATGAACTGTAGATATTGTTACAGTACATGTGCTAAGTAGTAATCAAAAGGCCGAAGCCTATTAAGCTACCAAATGCTGTTAGTATAACATCTTTCTTTGCTTGTTTAAACATTTTTGGTTAAATGTGTTTCACGTGCCCATTTTTCCCACAATATGTTTGTTTACACATCCCGTCTGTGACAAAGCCAGAAGTGCGTAAATAGCTACCGGCGCAATGTGTTCGACAAAAGATATGCATCGCTATTTACAAACCCTATAAAAGTAAACTTAATGCTTACTGTTACCAAACTCACAAATGTGAGTTACACCTGCAACAACTTCTTTGTAAAACAGCTTATAGTCCAAAATCGATCATGTACACAGAATTTAATACTCTAAATTATATAATTAAAATGCAGTATTATTGTGAAAAGTGTAAATGTTAATATACATCTGAAATGAATTATTCTACATTCAGTCTAACGTTCCTTACATTAACAACTTAATAGGGGCGAGCATATGGCTACACGTACACAACAATACCAATATTGTATGTTACAAGTATCCCATTACATAAATCGCGATGCAAAGTCCACCGGGGGGCGTCGCTAATCCCCAACAGTTATAAACGTGTGACTCCAGTGTAAAGTCGACAGAAAGCCGCAGAGCGCCGCACATTTATAGGCGCTTAACGCACACGGAGCCCTAAAATAAAGTGTATTTGTTCCGTTGGATGACCGTGACCGACCGATTTTTGTGATGTCTGTCCTCGGCCTCGGTGTGTTTGTTGACCTGACCATTTTGTTCTTTATTATCTGCCGGTTGAAGCAAGTGGTCCTTTTCCATCAGCTCTAAATAATATGAAAAATAAGAGATTAGGCTACGTTAATTATAGTCGAACACATCGTTTTAATGAGCATGAATGCGTTTAATCTATGTTTTTTGTACATGGCCCGTGCGTTATATAAGAGACACAGTCTGGGTGATTCCCCACCCTCGGGGTCCTGCATAAACTTTTTACGGCTTGGGCACAAAGTGCTTTCCTTCTTTGAGCGGCCTTCAATCTTATCTCCATCTGCGACACTTTCTTCAAACGACTTACTAAATAGCCTCCGCTGCTTCGTGGCATGCCAATTAAGATTCCGCAGCTCGTGCTGCAAGGTGAGACAGGCACCATTTCAAGTCCAACGCCAAATCTCACTTTAAAATCACTTGCCGTCTGGATGTTTTGCCTTTAGTTTTAAAAATAAATAAAATAGAACCGAGAGAACACACTTTAAGTGTAAACCGTTTAATGCTAAGACTGGAAGGAATAGAAGGCGGAAAAATGATGCAATGCTTGCAGAAACGTGAAAATGACAGTAGGAGACTTCAAAGACCCAGAAGGCTGTCTTCACTTACGGTATTTAAAGCAACATATCACAGTAATTAGAAAAAAGTCCGTTATTTACTTACCTTTAAGGAGGTAAAGGTTATCCGACAGCATTTACGCATGCAGAAGGGCAAACTTCTTAGACATTTATGACAGCCAAACATCTTAGTGCGGCCGACTAACGCACCAAAGCAGAGGAAACTCGTAGAAATATGCAAGCAGGTGTTTTTGATTCTACTGGGTCCTGCGTGGAGATTCCAGTCGGAAGAAATACAAACGTGCGGTACAATCTCGCTGAATCAAAAACCAATATAAGTACAAAAGAGGGTTAAGCCCTTATGAAGCCATCAGCATGTCAAATACAGCAGTATCGTTTATCAGTTTAAGTTTTTATCTGATTATTAACTGAGATTTCAAAATTGTTTATTAAGCCTCGTTTAGAAAAAAACATAACGTTGTAATTAGTAAAACATAATGTTGTAATTAGGCCTAATTAGTTTTTATGATATATATATATATATATATATATATATATACACACACATATTCGCACTGTCTTTATATATATATATATATATATATATATATATATATATATATGTAAAATGCTTAAAGATCAGTAGTATACAGATTGTAGAACAATATGCACTAAATGAAATGTACGTTTTAATTAGCCTATGTTTGATTTAAATTGATTTGGGGTGCTTTTCCTGAGAGCTTAGTAACATTAAATACAGCTTAAATTGTTCGTTAACTTGTGACTATTTCCGGAAACCCTTAGGTACTAACTTAGTTCGCAATCAAGTTCGTTATTTTCCCCGTCGTTCTTTATTTGACGGTTTGCGCGCTATTCTGTCACAGAAATACATAGTCAAAGCATAGGTCGCCCTAAATAGACAAAAAAATACACTGACGTTTTTTTTGCAATAATAATAATAGCAATAATAATACTAGTAATAATTAATTCGTCAATCTCATAACATAAAATTATAATGTAGGCTATACTTTAGCCTACTTTTTTGTAGCCCAAAATAACAGGATTGTGCACTCAATTCAGAACTAAATTGAGAATTCAAGCAGCACAATGTCTGAAATCATGCAGATACAGGCACCTTCAGTTAATGTTCACATTAAACACCGGAATGGGGAAGAAGGTGACTTTGAACGTGGTTGTTGGTGCCAGACGGGCTGGTATAAGCATTCCGGAAACTGCTGATCAACTGGGATTTTCACGCGCAACCATCTCTAGGGTTTACGAAGAACGGGCTGAAAAAGAAAAAGCACTGAGTGAGCGGCGGTTCTCTGGGCGAAAATGCCTTGTCGACGGCAGAGGTCAGAGAAGAATGCTTCAAACTGACAGAAAGGCAACAGTAACTCAAATGACCAAGATGTGCAGGGGAGCATCCCTGAAAACATAACGTGTCAAGCCTTGAAGCAGATGGGTTACAGCAGCAGAAAACCACAGCGGGTGGCGCTCCAGCTAAGAACAGGAAACTGAGGCTCCGGTACGCATGGACTCACTGAAACTGTACAGTGGAAGATTGGAAAAACTTGCCAGGTCGGATCAGTCTCAATTTTTGCTGTGACATTCAGATGGTAGAGTCAGAATTTGATATACGCGGCATGAAAACATGGATCCCTCCTGTCTTTATTAACGATTCATGCTGCTGGTGGTGTAAGGATGTGGGGAATATTTACTTGACACACTTTAGACACCTTAGTACCAATGGGCATCGTTTAAATGTCATAGTCAACCTAAGTATTATTGCTAACCATGTCCATTCATTTATTACTACAGTGTACCCAGCATCTAATGGGTACTTCTAGCAAGAATACCATACCGTGTCACAAAGCTAAAATCATCTCAGGCTGATTTCTTGAACATGGTTCACTGTACATAAACGGCCTTCACAGTCACCGGATCTCAATCCAATAGAGCAGCTATGGAATGAAGTAGAATGGGATATTTGCATCATGAAGATGCAGCTGACAAATCTGCAGGGACTGTGTGATAATATCTTATCAACATGGACCAAAGTCTCTGAGAAACAGCTTGTTGAATCTATGCCACAAAGAATTAAGGTTCTGAAGGCAAAAGGGTGTCCAGCTCAATACTAGCAAGGTTTACCTAATAAAGCTAATAAGAATAAAGTGAGAGTCAGTATCCGCGTCTAGAAAGTAAATCTGTAGCGTAATTATTTATGTTTACCAAGATTAAATGACATTCTTCTGTTGTGTGATTTCAGAGACAGTCTTTGGAATTTAAACGAATTATGTTCTTCGTCCCGTCATTCCAATTTAACATGCTATGGGATGCGGCTAATTAAATCAAAATTGTAATTAATGAATGGAATTGGGCATAATTCATACATTCTGAATTTTGTACAGCCATAGTAAATAATGAGTTAACAAATCAAACTTGCTAAGTATTCAACCACATCTTTTAAGCTGGAAAGGTGAATTGCGTTTGAGACAGTGCCGTCCAAGAAGCCTAGTTACTTGTCAAAATGCTGTTTTGCGAGAGGACATGAACCCTCATTGGGTCATCTCAGTAATAAACAATTAACAAAGAAGTACAGGCTGGCCTGGGTTGAAATAATGAGCCTTCTTGGTCTGGTGCAGGATGAATTAAAAGGAGAAACACCAGCATTTTTCTCAATCCCCCTGTGCAGCTTCTGAGAACTGTCCCTTTCTGCGCCACTGGTGGATTCCTGCAGGCCATTGGTGATGCACATAGTCTCAGCAAACCTACTGCGTCCAAATCTGTGCATGCAGGCGTCTGTCATGCAGGATCCTCCTTTCAAGCACAGTCAAAAAAATCGCTTAAAAAATTAAGTGTGTGAATTATAAGTATATTCTCCCCTCTTCAGTGCGAACACGTCCACTGCACTTAACCCAAAAGAGAAGGCATGGCTGTTCAAAAAGTACAATTATTTCATCAAGCAAGGAAAGTTGGTCATGCCCTCGATGATTCAGGCAAGAAGCAAACCATGGAACACGGACTGTTTCACTGACATTGTGAACCTAACTGAAATCCGCAGAAACCCGTTTATTTTGAGGATGAAAGCATGGCGGTATCCTACTACGCTTATATTTAGTGATTCTCACAAATGTGAGAATCCTTTGACAAAAGGTCAAATGTTATAGTGAAAGACATTCTTCATATTTTGTGCAGAGCAACTGACTTTTCCTTAACTTGTGCCAGGTCAGGTCAGGTTGGGGAGCATGCACTGGGACGTTGCATAGCTGTGGCCACCACATGATAGAACACCTTGGGATCCCAGTTGGTGACCCCCCCCCCCCCCCCAGGCCAACATGCGGTGCAGTCCCAACCTCTGGAAATGCTACAGTCAGATGTTACATGTGCACACTCTTGGCCTGGTCCAGCTGCTCAGATCCTTAGTAGCGAGGATCCTGCGAGCTGGATCACCCTCAGGGAATCACGCCACATGGCTATAGTGCTATAACTGACGCTCCCTCACAATGCAGGCATTGTGCCTCATTTGGGGTTCCCTCCGCAACCAGGCGTCTGACATAAAGTCAAACTGGGATCCATAGAGCCACTTTTGCCACGGTCGCCAGACCCATGGGAACCAACCCAGCCCTCATAACTAACCCTGTCAGTGCCAGTCGTCGTATTGAAGTCACCCATAACCAGAGGAGTGTCACGCCATGGACACCCACCCAATAAAATGTCTGCCACATCAAAATATCTCTTGCCGTAGTCAGAGCATACAGTGAGACAACAGACAAGACTCCCAGAGAGTTATCTGAGTCTTATAATACACTTGTTGAAAGAGGTGACATCGGACACCATCAGGAGGAGCTGATCCGCCACAGCAACAGCCATCAGAATGACCAGACCGAAAGCAGGTGTCCCAGGTCTGCATACCTCAGAGAGTACTGCCACTGAAATGCGGCTTTACGAAGCTCCCCCACAGTGCAGCAGCTGATGCCCTCGCACCACACCAGCCCCAATCCCCAAAAGACCTGACCCTATTAGCTCTTTGGCAGTTTTGACTCTCGAGGCCTTTCCCCCAGAACCTTCACAATGCGTGGTGCTGTCATGTGGACGGCTGCAGCAGAGCTGCTCCTGCGGACAGGAGTGAGGAGTCCTCTCTGCTGCCTCGGAGCCGGGTGAAGATTTTTGTTGACAAGGCAGATATCACTTGAATCCTGCCTAATGATAATATACATTTATATGCTGATATATTTCTATATGCCATTTGGTATATAATTCTTATATATTTTATCTTATATATTTATACAAACAATTCAGTTTTCAGTGTTTTGGATTGTTCCATGTGTATAATAAAACGTTTAATCTTGTTACTTGTTTGCCTTTCGAAAAACTGCAGTATTGCATTTGTCCATGTAGAGGCGTGTGACTTAATGCAGCTCTCCAGAGCACATATTGAAAAACGCACTTAAGTGCACTTAAGTCAGTGGCAGAATGTGCATAAGGGTCATTTACATGCGACACCCCCATATTTTGGTGTTTCTCCACCCAAAGTGTGAAAATTGCCTAAAAGCACTTAAACCCCAGACTTAAGCTGATGGGAGAATATGCGTAAGTCAAAAAAAACATGCAGCTATGCAGATTTTTGACTTAAGGGCATGAGAGAATTGACCCCACAGTGACCACATTAATAATAAACCATGTGCAGAAATATATGCATTTTCTAGCAGGAGGGGACGTCTTGCATGATACTTTGAATTGGTTTTCATTCAAGAGGTGTGTTCCAATACTTTTATCCATATACAGTAGTGTATGTCATTTATTATCTTCCTCAATATTTGTTAAGATTGTTTGTTAGCAGGAAATGCATACATTATATTCTTTATTCAAAATGAACAAAACCAAAGTTTATTATGCAAATATGGAAGGATGAATGATCAAAATCAGAAAATAGTATTATGTAATAATTATTATAAGCTATTGTATGACATACTCTGCCTGGGCAAAAGAGTCACTGTTTGGATTTAAATCAGCAAATACTTAAGAGCCAATGACTGGATCATTATTGCAGCTCAGCAACATTATGCAGCAATAAAGTGAAATCAGCCGAGTACCTGAACCTACTGAATGGCCAGGTTGTGCCATCAATGGGTTTTTCCTATCCTAATGGAATGGGCATATTCCAGGATGATAATGCCAAGATATATTAATTAGGCTTGAGCTGTCAAAGAGTGGTTCAGAGAGCATGAGGAATCATTTTCACACATGAATTGGTCACCACAGAGTCTTGACCTTAACCCCATTGAAAGTCTTTAACATGTGCTGAAGAAAAATTTACGCGGTGGTTCAACTCACCTGTCATCAATACAAGATCTCGCGGAGAAATAAATGCAAATCTGGATGAAAAAAATACAGAGATGTTGCATAAGTACATGGAAACAATGCACTGGTGAATGTGCACCATAATCAACGCTAAATACTAAAGTGTGCAACTTGTTTTTGGCCAGGCGGTGTATGAAAAACTTTTCTTTACTTATGTTGCCTGACCTCATGCCTGTAAGAAGATACCTGGGACGGCTGTCATGCCTCTCACCCGTCGACTTCAGGCTTTGCTCAGAAGATGATTCCCAGTGTTTCCAGTCAATTAGAAATGCTTTTATATTGCCCCCAGGTTTTGTGGGACGCTGACAACCACACCTATGCTCGTTTACCTTGAAAGCCTGCTTGCATCTGTTCTGAGTGATACTGGCGTGCTAAAGCAGAGCACAGACCTCTGGGGGTGGGACCTGGGAACACCAGGCCTGGTGACACCACAGTTTCTGGAGAGACAGAGCAGGGGGCAGTATTTAGTGCCCTTGTCACACTCTTTATGAGATGAGGCAACCAGTAAATCCTAGAGTAGCCATGCTTGAATTTGGTGGAATCATGAAGGGCCACAGATTGAGAGAGTATGACACATTTTATGATGTTCACTTGCTTTGATAAACACAGTAAGAGCCAGAAAATAAAATGAAATTAACACTAGGAATCCATCCATCTAGCCCAGTGTTTCTCCCAATGCAGGAGAAACCAGGAATTTGGTGCCTCATTCTTTGATCGAGGTGCACTGGGAGATGAGAAGGAGCTGTCTGGGGGTCCCTGGGGACTGGGTTGAGAAACTCTGGTTAAACTTTCTCATTGCTAGTGACCAAAATGTCTTACAGTGCAGAGACTGCAATCAATCTTTGGACCCGCTTGATTGGCCATGTCCAGCTCAGGGCTGGACCCACTTTGACAGCACATGGGCTGCTTGGGAGCAGGTGAAGGAGCGGCTTGTTGGCGGAGAGGCTCTGCTGAGTGCCTGCTGCACGCGTTGAGGGGCTGGGGGGGGAGAGCCATGTGGGTGGCAGTGATGTCATCTCCTCATCCTCTCTTGTTGCTAAGGCCATTATCACCTGACTGCAGCTTTCACCTGTCTGCTCACGTTATACACTCTCCCCCTTTCTCCCAACAGAGCCAGGCAGTGCTAATGACACCCCAGGCAGCTCACCCTCTCACCCCAAAGCCCGGGGAGGTGGCACCGAAGAATAGGAAGGGGGTTGGGGGGTGGTTTCAGTTTGCTTGGCACAGGCGTCACCGCAAATAGATACTGTTGCATAATTGATCTGCTCTTCCGTATTGCGCCGTAATCCTCATGCCGTCGGCAGGGGCCACACTTGGCGAGAGTGTGGGCTGAGAGGCTGATCTCCTCGCTGAGGGAGGAGGCGCCTTGGACGGGACTCTCTGCTACCCTGGGAAGTGTGGGAAGGGGGTCTGTAGAGGCTGATCCTCCGCTCTGTGTCCGATTGGGATTACGGCACTCTGCCCCCGCAGTCGGTTGGGGCGCTGAGATAGCGGGCCCCCGAGTCTTTGGGGCCCACGGATGACAGAGGTGCCGTGCGGAAACCCTGACCTCAGACCTGAAATGCTCACCTTGTTCGTAGCGATCGAACTTAATAGTGGTCAGGGCTGCAGAGTTCGGCCAAACTCCTCAGTATGTCGACTGCCTGTGAAGTACGTCAAAATCCTGCATGTAACTTGTTTGAACTAATCCATTCCAAAGCAATTTTATGGAAGTAACTGTACCCACAGAAAGCAGCTTGGCCTCAGAGGAAGCGGCAATCTACACAAACCTTAAGTCTTCTAATATTTGTTCAAATCAGCAACAAATTCCAGTTTCTGCAAAACAAACACCTACACAGCAGCAGCGATCTGCCTCCCCTGCCTGTCAGGGTAAAGGCCGCTCACATTTCACAGCCCTTGGCAACAGCAGGGTTCGAGGGTGAGGAGTGGAATGTTCCAGAAGAGCACTGTGCGGAGTGTGGGCACGGCAAGGTACCGACTAACCAGCCACCTGTACAAACACGTACGCACCCAGATCTATTTTTTTCATCGCTTCTCTTCCTCATAGCAAAGATCTAGAAAGAAGATTTTTGAAATTATGCCTACATTTATTGAAAATGCAGAATGATAAGAATTGCTTGTAATTGGCCATTTACAGGCATGATTAAGATTTATCACCATGGTGATAAAACTGATCCGTGCCCTCTAGTTGATGCCTGATCAGCCTGATACCTGATTGGACTGAATTAACAAGTAGAACTGGTGCTGGTATGATGGAATTCCTATTTTCTAATTCTGCATAAAATGGACAGAGGCTTAATGAAGCCAAGGTAACATGTAACAGGTAGCATGAAAATAAGTTTATTTATTCAAAAAATTTAGCTTTTGGTATTTATTACCTGTGCACAATTATTTGGCACGAAAGAGTGGTGGACAGGATATCGAGCAGTGGGGCATAGGAGGCTCTAGGTCTGTTACACAGAGTAATGAGTTTTGAAGCAGGAGACCAGTAAGAGTACAGCTTTGTGTACCGTTACGCAGATATGATGTAACTTGACTGGGATTGTAATTCTAAAACCAGTCAATTTATAATCCATCCATTAGTCTCTTAATCACCAATGTTCTGGGATCACATGTACATGCCTGTCAATGGCCCAGTTAAAGATAAAGCAGACCAGTAGTTACAGGCTAGACTTAAATTATGTAAGGCGGTGCTGCCACGGTCCTGCGGACGGCTCAGGAATCACGGTCATTTCTCTGTGACCCCGCATGGCCCGTCCACTGCTTAGGTTATTCATGCCAGTCCTACTTGGGTCATCTCCTTAATCTCAGCTCGTCCTCTCCTCCAGGGCGGGAGCTTGATGTAAAGAGCGTGGAGAGTTCACGGCCCAAGGGATGGGGCTGCTTCCAGAAGTGCTGTGCGAGGGGCCTCTTCTGTGTCTGTGTCTGACGATTGACACAGGAAGCAGCAGCCAATGAGTCAGCGACACCACAGGCAGCAGCGTAGCTGCAAAGCTTTCGAGACACGTTTACTGAAATACTCTTGGGGAACAAGAAGTACTGCGTGAAATATATGTGGGAAATCCAGTCCCATAGGATCCAGTTAATTATAGGTAGGTAGGTAGCTAGATCATTGTTAAATAATAAGTAAATACATTATAGATTGTCTTTTTGTCTGTACAAAGGAAGAAACGTGCAAATGAAAGATTGCACTAGTGGCCAGAAGTTCCTGGTACAGTGGGAAGGTCAGTGATTCAGTGGGGGTGAGCAGAAGTGTTCATTGCCCTCATAGTCTGGGGAATGAAGCTGTTTCCAAACCTGGTTTTCCCTATCGGCAGGAGGGAAAACAGGCTGGGGGCAGGATGGTTGTGGGGCCATAATGATGCTGGAGGATCCATGCGATCTACCCTGTTCAGCTGTTTCTGTGTAAAGACTCATTTCCATGCATTGCTTAAAGACTAATTTCCATACATTGCTTAAAGACTCATTTCCATTCATTGCTTAAAGACTCATTTCCATGCAGTGCTTAAAGACTCTTTTTTGTAATTAATGTGCTTCACATTGTTCACACAAAATGTATGCTACTTTTTACCTTTCCATACCAGCAATGGTTTTCATACCACTCAAGGGAAATCCTTCAAAAGAAATTTTGGAAATAACCAAATGAAAATAACAGCCTTGAATGTCCCCTTTTCATGTCACTCCAGATGATGACAAAATTAAAAAAATGCCTTCATAAAAACCACATTAGTATAGCAGTACCTTCGGGTCATACACAGAACGTGTGTGTGTTTGTTTTTAAGCGCCGATTGTTGAGCTGATATTAGTATTTAATGTTACTGGAATCTTACGGTCTAAACAGCACAGTCTTCAGCTCTCGATAGCTTGTGATGGGTCTGACTGTTCTGATTTCTTTTTAATAGGTTGCAGTCGCCTTCCTTTGAGAGCAAAAAAAAAGAAAGAAACGAATGAAAGAACTCAGTTGAATGAAGATATAAGAACATGGTTTACATTTAACACGGCATCCAAATTAGTCTCACTAAATTGATCTGCGAGGCCAGCAGCCCGTGCGGGGGGATAATTCCATGGCTAGCCTCTTGCCGGTGTCCCAGTGTCTGTGCCTCTGGGTCGGCAGTCAGGGTCAGAGCTCATTTCTGGTAAGGAGGCCAAGACATGACAACTGATTTAATTTCATTTTTTGGACATCGACACAGAGAGGCCTTAAAAATGTGCATGGTTGTAGTTTTACACAATGGAAGTAGCAACTGACAGTTAGCTGCAGTGTTTCTGGAAATGGACCAAGGGTCTCATATCACTGCCACCCCCCAGAAAAAGTGAGGGCTTAATCTGTCTGGTTTTAAAATTTCCTGTCGCATGAATGAAGAATGGCTTGATATTTAATTCACTTCAGTTAAAAGAATCAATTCAAAAAATACAATATAAAACGTGGAACAACGTTTAATGGCAAAATGGGAAAATTAATTCAAATGTTCATTCTTGCTGGAATACATGTGCTCTCATGTAAGCAGTCTTTATTTGAAAGAATTATAGCATTACAAAAGTATAATGTTTATTATGGAAATAATATAATAATATACAGATATTAATATAGATATTAATTAGTCCCCTTGCAATTCAATTCAATAGGCTTGATGTTTTGAGAACTTTTTAAGACAGGCTATCCAAACATGAGCTTGAACATATACAAAATTAACAAATTTTGTCACGGCAAGTTAAGCGCCTACAACAATCACCAAACTACTGGCAGGTACAAATATACACAGGTAACCAAGCAAAGGCAGGCACAAATATACACAGGTAACCAAGCAAAGGCAGGCACAAATATACACAGGTAACCAGGACTAAACAAGAAGGTTTGGACTTTTGACAATAATCCAAACACTAGGGCTAGTAATAACAAGACACAGGTGAGGGTCAAAATCACTAAACACAACGGACACTGGCATTAGGAATGGGATAGCCAGCGACACCTCCTGGCCAAAGAGGGAGACAACAGACAGGACATGACAGGGACTGATCCCGACACAATTGAAACTCATATATTAGCAGTATGAGCTGATGAGATAACTCCCATAGCAAACAGACCTCAGTTATGCTGTTAGGGTTGGATGTCATGGTACTGGGGAAGATGGTGGTGCAGGAGGTAGTGCTATTGTCTGGCAACCAGAGGGTTGCAGATTCGAGCCCGGATTCCTCCTCACCCCATCAAAGTGTCCTTGAGCAAGACACTGAACCCCTAATTGCTCCCGGTGAGC
>JAABNX020000143.1:22819049-22829728 GCA_015163995.2 Mormyrus lacerda
CTCTCGTGCCTGGAGTGCATATTTTTTATTTTATTTTTTTTTTTTGGGGGGGGGGGGGACACCTGTCCTGTCCTTCCCCTAGTATGACTAGGTTCTCACCAGTTATGTCTTGCTTGTTATCTCAAATCCTACTGTGTTTAGCCATCCATGCCTGCATTGTGTCAGCTCCTTCTTAGTCATGTGTTCTCCAGTCCAGGCATTAATATCAGTCCTCCTGTTACCTATGCACTTCCCAGTGTTATTCTTCCCATGTTGACCCCTTGTGGTCATGTTTGTTTCCCTGCTCCTGTTTTGGTTTGATAAAACCCCTTTTTGTTCTCCTTACACCTGCCCTTGAGTCATTTTCTAATGTCGTTACAGCAGTATTGATTGAGGGCCAAATTTTTTTTTTTTTCGTCGAACATTTAACAACAATTAATGGGTTACTTATTGTTTTCAACAGCTGATACTTGTATGTCAATATTAGTCATTAAAACAAAGTTTCTGTTTAAAATCTAGTATGATACACCCTTTGTCTATTTGGATTTGTTCACTGAAACAATTCTAGTAGCAATAGGTAATCCAAGTTTTTTAAAAAAATATTCCATATAATTCCTAAACAATAGCATTTGCAATGCCTCTGGTAAGATATAAGGATGTTCGAACATCCTGCAGCAGGAATTGCCCTGATTTTCAAACGGCCAGTTCAACTTGAGTGATTTATACCCCAACTTCGGTCCTGGAGAGCTACTATCCAGTAGGTTTTCTATCCTACCTGGCTTCTGATGAGCCACACCTGTTCCTGGTATTTACCCAAAAACAGGTGAGGCTCATCAGAAGCCACGTAGGATAGAAAACCTACTGGATAGTAGCTCTCCGGGACTGCAGTTGGAGACCCCTGATCTGAGCAACATTTCTCAGTGTTTCAGTGACCCGCTTTCAATACCAGAATCACTTTATGATCCAGAAAGCACAATGTTTATTTCGAATTTACTCAAACAGATGCTATTTGCATCAGCAATCATGCATGTAAAACAGTGTTTACATTTATTGTGCAGCCAGGGGGAGGGGAGCAAGGAGGAGCTAATCACCATATAGATACCGTGTTTTCACCCAGGTGTAAATAGACAACTCAAACACACTAAGCCGCTCCTGTGCATGCTGGGTGTCTCTCACGCCAGTATGAATAAAACTGCCACTAGTTATGAACTCATAGGTGTCAAGTCTCCTAGTTTTATCTGTGAGACTCACGTTTTTACTGTAGTCCATGTTGCCAACTGGGCTAAACTGGTCTTGCAGCCAAACCAAACAAAGATAAAATGCTGACGTGCTGCAGACAAGACCTGATAGAATTAATCAGACCAGCATGCCCCCCCCCCCTTTTTCCCCAGTTATTGGGATCAGTAAGGAGACAGTACCTCTTTTTCATGACTCACATTGTTTACCTAATTGTACAGTTTTTAATTAACCTATCTCATTGTTTTCAATCTGGCTAGGCTGACATGTATGCGAGGTTCCTTTTGCATGTAGAAACATTGCTAACATCAGCCCATGCTTGTCATTTTTTTGTTATATGTCTCCTAGATACATAACTTGAGTTAAGCTAATCATTACCAATGGCACAAAAATGCAGTACTGATATTTAATTTTACAGGAGATTTAAATACATAGTCATCAATAAACCTCTTGTTTGGTCTATAGTTTGCTGGTGACGTTAAAAAACAATTAGTCTCTTTAAACAAACAAACAATTCCATTTTTATTTTTGGCGTTGTCAGTTCTCTGGCTGTTTTGCTCTGGATATAATCAGGTGTTTCTAGGTCAACTGGGACACACCTCAGTGAAAGTAAGAGCAGCAGAAAGTCTGCCCAGGACAGGAAACCTCTCATGAGATTAAAACTGCAGAGTCCTTCGCAGGAGCAGCCTTCTCCCTACTACAGGAAATTTACCACACCAGAGTCATCGGGAGGGCACCACACATCATCACCCCCACCCCCCAGCCCCAGCACAGCCTGTTCACGCTTCTACCCTCCGCAAAGTGCCACAGAAGAGTGATGTGCCGGGAAGCAAGACTGTTTCTACCCACAAGCAATCAGGCTTGGGAAGGACTTTGCACTATGAACAAGACCAAAAACCTCTACCTCTGAAAACGCACAGAGACACCTTACTAGTTGATATCACTGCTGCTGCCTGTAGACATCGTCACGTATTTATGTTAATTTATATTCTTATTCTGTTTTCTGTGGTGAAGGGAGGATGTGCAAAGTCAGATTTTCATTGCACAGCAAAACTGCCTGAGGGTGGTGAGCAGTTGGGATGCCTGTCATCAGAAGGTTTCCAGTACAAGCCCCAGCCTCGGCAGAATAATCACGTCTGTTGCAAGACCCCCAACCCCCAGTTGTAGGGGTGCTGCATGCTGCCTGCCCCTGCATCATGTTACCCAAGCTTGTTCTCACTTGCATGTGTGTCTTCTGGGCAGCAAGATGGAGTATGCAGAGAGTAGCATTCCAATGTACCTGTAATCATACTTCTGCAAATGTCAAGTAAATGGTACAGTAGATGTTGACTTTGGGCTGGTTAGTAACTGAGCATGTACTGGGAAGAGATGATGCAGGCAGGATGGGGCTAAATGTCCCTCATACTTTGTTAACTACTTTCCATTAACTTTGTTAATGGAATTGCTAACATTCTACTGTGTCTCTTGCTGTTGAGCTAAGATCAACTCCTGCTGGTGAACCAGCGCGCTCAGTTCCAGCAGTTCCTGGCTGCCAGTCAAAACATTATCTCCGAGGGAAGCAGTTAGTGCATCCATAACTTAATGCTCTAGCATTCTATCGCGGCATACAAAGGATCAGTGTGGAGGAATCCCAGGCGATACAGCCCAAGTGCAAAGGGGCGAGTTTTAATCAAGTAATAAAGTAGAACAGAACATAAGACAGACATACAGTAACCAATGGATAAGCCTGTGGAGCAGAGAGCGATAGGATAAGAGTAAGGAACTAGTGTGGTTTACCAAAGGAAACCTAGTGCTAGACACAGACAAAGTGAACATTCCAACTTAAATAGGGAGCCACAGAGGTGGAGCACATGAGGACTGATTAGGAGTGACATAAAGGAACTGGAAGAGAGTGGAAGCCCAGCTAAAACTCCAGTAAGCAGGAGTACTGGAGCAAATGTGCTGGTGTGACATGCTGTCCTTCGCTTATGCCTCTTTCTGGTTATGAGCTTGAACTCTTTTTTTATCATATATCGTACATAAAACCTGTATACTTCTGTTACTGAGCACTTCCAGATGAAACAGAGATAAGGCGTGCCAGTCTAACACAAGTTCTGCTCATTGTACCACAAGCACTTGACATTTGGTGTTCGCACTGGTCTTAAAGAATTCTTAACATCAAAGAGCTATAGAAAGTTCTTCTTTTCACATTTATAACTTTCATGCTGCAGTCAGACAAATGGTAACTGTTCCAAAACTTCAAAATGCTTTTTATTTCTTTGCGTTGACTGACAAAGATAAGTTAATGTAATCCACTTGTAGGTACTATAATGAGTTGTTGTTGCGTGTTGAGTATCTTATCAATCCCTGTACATTTCTTCCCTTTTCCAAGAAGTGTACACACAGTTAACCAAAATGTAACAATGGCAATCTGGAGTACTCAAGCAAATAAACTGGAAGTGTTTACACAGGAGCTTAGGGCGGCCCCCAATGTATGCTACTAGTTTTGAAATGATCCCACCTTTGAATACTAATGTTATTTTAAACACGGCGCATTCTAGATTTTGATATTGCTCGTGATTCCTTTTATTCCTTAGTATTGATATCATACAGTTAAAATATAATCAACAGTCAATACTTTTCACTGAGATAGGCAATTGTTTCACCACTTTTTGTATTTGGATCTCATTCATAGTCAATATTCGATTACATGTTTTTTTTGGCTGTGATATAATACTTTGTTCCGTTTACCTCGGAGGTCAGTGCTGAGAATGACGTCAAATCCGGGTTAACTTCATTCCAGGACAAGTTGGAAAGTCATTTAGCAATACTAGGGACCTGCTTCAAAAAGCAGGATTTCTTGCTTAGTCGGGCAACTTATTGGATTTTAAACCCCATTTTAAATGGCCTTTATTTTTGTTTTCTTATATTTAGCCCAGACTACCTTAAATCCAACAAGTTATCTGGCTAAACAAGAAATCCTATTTCTGAAACAGACCCTAATTATAGCCATGTTCATTTATTGTTAGGAATATCATTTGATAGCAACACATTACACTGTATTACAATACAATACAAATGCCATAGTAACATGTCCACAGATAGCAGTTGGACAGCACCGTGTATATGACTGATTTAATGATACAGAAATAAGACACAAGTGCTAATAAACAGTATATAACTACAGCTTTCACTTCTGTTGCTAAGGGGTGCAGCCATCTTGTATTCTGAGGTTGGGGTTGCAGTGGTCCATCCAAATTTACCAGTCAGAATTCTGACTTCAGGGGGCATTCCAGTTGAAATTTCCAACTAGCAACTTGGATATTTTACACGTTTACGAACAAAAGGCCTCCATTTGTTACAGCCAACTCATGAAACATGAGCAACTAACTGGTTAAGCAAGTCCTATAACATAAAGCAAATATATCAAGGGTGCTGCAACAATGCTGGTAAAAAGACCAAGGCAGTAGGGTGAGAATTTCACGATTGTTATTGATTTCAGTTTTTTCTTGCATTCATCATGTTGATTTATTTCCTGTTTAGTAACATTAGTTCCTATTTTGTGGTTATATTTTGAGAAGTCTACGAAGAGTCTGCATTCTCTTCCTAGCTATTGTATTTATTTTAACAAATTAGCAAGTCTTGCTGGGAATGATCTAGAGCAAGGATGTGAAACTCCAGTACTGGGGGGCTGGAACCCTGCACAATTTTTGTTATGGATTCCGGCGCTTCAGGTGCGAGAACGTGGCACGGTGCAGGCAGAAAACGTGGACGACCCACTTGCGGCTCAATAACACAAAACAGGGTTTTATTGACTGAACTAAAAACACAACAAAAGACTAACAAAAACAAAGGACCATGGGGGGTCAAAAGTAAACCAAGACTAACTACAAAAACAGGGCGGGTAACATCTAACACCAGGAATCATAATCAAGCATAAACAGCAGAACCTACACAATCATCAGACATCTGACAATGAACCACTGGGGAACTGGACAGAAGCAGGGACTAAAATACTAAGGGGTAGCAAGACTGACACAGGACAGGTGAGGCTAATTAACAAAGACTGGGAAAACAGGGCACAGACAAAACTAATTAACTAAAAGGAACTAAAACAGGGAAACTAAGAACTAAGCAAGGAAACAGAAACTAACACTGGGGAAAACTGACAGGTGAAAACAATCAAGAGCAAAAACCAAAACAAATGAAACGCAAGGACTAGAAAACCGATACAATTGAAACACAAGGGAAAAAATGGAGGAGGTGGGATTTGGCAGGGGATGACAGAAAGCCACATGCTCAATTCATTAAACCATGTGGCTAAACGGGGAACAGGGGCAAACACAAAGACTGACAGGAGTGACAGGATGGCACAAAATGGAGAAGGGACAGCAGGGGCTGACCCTGACAGTTTTGGTTTCCCCTCATTTAACGCACCTTATTCAACTCCTTGTGCTAATTACAGCACAGCTCTTGAGCTGAATCATTTGTGCTGGAACAGCAGTTTGACACCCCTGGTCTATAGGGAGAAGCTAGTCTCAGTCTCCTTTTAACAGTGGCTTTCCTG
This sequence comes from Mormyrus lacerda, assembly GCA_015163995.2. Taxonomy (NCBI): domain Eukaryota; kingdom Metazoa; phylum Chordata; class Actinopteri; order Osteoglossiformes; family Mormyridae; genus Mormyrus; species Mormyrus lacerda. The sequence continues at coordinate 22,824,811 of JAABNX020000143.1, forward strand.
ACAATGCTACAACTAGCATAGCCACATGTAAGTTCTTATCCTGCTTCTGGTACCCATGTAACAGCTGTACCCTGGAGGAATCATTGTTTGAGTCCCATATACCCACATATGAGGGCACCAACCCTAATGGGTTCCATTATGCTGAATAGATAGAGGAGCTTGAATATAATGGCTGGATATAATGACATGCTCGAAGCAGCACAGAACATTCAGTGCACCTTCATAATGCATTCATAAATCAATCAATCAGACTTTATTTATATAGTAATTTTCCTATAAACACCATGCAACACAAATTGCTATACATAATAACAATAATAACAATAATAATAATAATAATCATAATAAATTATAATGCATTCATAGAACATTCATAAGCAGCAGGTAAGCATATCATATCATTGTATGCACATACCTTAACAACTTTAATATTTATTAATAACAAGCATTACATGATAACATTATAACTGTATAATTATATAATGTTTGTTATAAATGTATATTAAAGCTGTTAAGGTATGTTAGAATTAGTGTGTTGGTCCAAACAGTAGCTGTGACAACCAGTGGGAAATGAATCACATACCAGGAGGCTGAATCATGTTACCTGACACTAATGTCACCAGCCAAATGGAGCCAATTGTCCCGTCCAAGTGAAACTTCTTGCTACCTACAGCTTAAGCCGGGTTCGTTGGAATTAGCAGAGAGTGGCTGACGGATTGGCCAGTTTGAATAGCTGCCTCAGATGGAAAAAATACGTCAGATGATGTAAAAGGAAGTTGGTCAGAAAAGCAGGGGCAACTGGGGGGGAGAGTGATCAGAGTAGATTTTATTTGTTGTTTGTTAAGTTCGCTGTGTTGGTTTTAATTCCCGATTAGCACCTTTAGTTCCTATTTTGATGCTATTTCTCAGCCTAAATTTCCAAAGTTCAGGTCCCTCTTTTGATTTCAGTTAGAGTGTCAGACTATTGTGTGATCCTCTGTGAACTTCTGCCTTGACCAGCAAGGGGAACATCTACAGAATCCTTATGCTTCAACCAAACCATAAATGGTGTAAGGCAAAAATGTCCAAAGTGCATTTACTGTTACACTGTGGTCATGTGGCTGAAGTCAAAGCTTAATTTTGCAATTGAAGATCTTAAGATTATTCACAGATATTTTTTTCAGAGATTAAAAAAACACAAAAGCAAAGATCCAGTTACCACAAGAGCCATGCATGTAAGCGGAAAAGCAGACTTAGGAAGAGGGCAACCTGATGCTGGTCATCAAGTTTACAAAAGGTGTGCCCTCACACTCCCTCCCTCATGTCGCTAGAAGCAGACGGAGGAAGCTTCCCCCCGACATATGTGCCCTCTGAGCACTGCAGGAAAGAGGTGTCACTCCGACTTCATACGATTTTGGGGATATCAACATTTTTGGGTATTCATTGGCTTTACTTTGCTTTGTATTCAATGCACGCAGCTTTGTAAGCTATAAGACTGCTGGATTTGGAGACGCTATGGAAGCCCTGGTGGGATACAGGGTGTCCATTAATCTGTGGATCCTAGAGACACGTCCACTGTTTGTCTTGTTAATTGTCACCATGTGTGTGCTCTGTGAGTCTGGTAAGTGCCTATTTTATCTATGATTTGTAGTCAAGCGACAAGTGTTTGTTTATGTCACAATCTGCTGATTATGTTCTATAGTAACTAATTTTTGTATATAAAATGTATGGTATTCTCAGCTGCCACAAACATGAAAAGATACAACCTGTATATGTTATATAAGTTATATTTGTCTGTGAATAATCTCATACTAAATACACAGGAAATAGAGCTTTTTCTTGTAATTCCGACTGTATTATGCCAGATTTTTTACTATTTAGAACAAATGATTGAAAATGTTTTGTTCCATTCCCGTACCTGCTGGTCTTTGTGTGCACATCGCATGGATTCCCTGTGTCCAATGGGTTACTTATGCACACTTCTATATTGCCTTTAGTGTGTCAGTGTATCCTGCAGTGGGCTGGTATCCTATTAAGCTAGTCTGCCTCATCAAAAGTACCTCCATGACAACCTTATCTCTTTTCATTGAAATATGTTGCTTGTCTAGTTAATAACAATTTTATAAATGACACTTTAACGCTGAGGTCATTACATTGTCAAGATTTCAGTAACCATGTTTGATGTCTGAATCATAAATAGCACAAACTGATAACACTTGCTTTGGTCCGAACTGTGAATGGATCCACAGGAAGAGGAGGACAGAACAGGGACTTTATTGGGGTTTTGTGCTTAATTAACCAATGGGAGAGGCGCAGGTGAATGAAGGGACCCGTCACCAGGGATCGCCAACCTGTATGTACACGGACAAATGTGTGCATGGCAAAACATTTTGATTAAGAAAAGAAACTACATAGGCTATATTTGTAGATAAAATTATCCACCTGAATTCGTCATGGTGTTGCCCCCCTCTCATTATCACTTTTTAATTTCTACAATACTAGCCAGAGGGGTGGCATGGTGGTGCAATGGTTAGCACTGTCACCTCACACTTCTGGGATCCGGGTTCCGTGTTTGTGGAGTCTGCATGTTTTCTGCATATCATCATGGGGTTTCCTGCAGGTAACCCAGTTTCCCCCCACAGTCCAAAAACACACTGAGGTTAATTGGAGTTACCAAATTGCCCAGAGGTGTGCATATGTGAGTGTGCCCTGTGATAGGTTGGCACCCCATCCTGGGATGTTCCCTGCCTTGCCCCCGTAGCCTCTGGACCCCCTGCAACCCTGAATAGGACAAACAGTTATAGAAAATAGGTGGATGGATCCTAGTCAGAGAATGTACAAAGATAAACAATAAAAAATATTGATCAACAGCAAAGATACGCAAAATAAATTAGTGATAAAAATATACAAATCAGCAAACTGGGGTTATTTTCAATAATTTTCCAGTCTATAAATCCTTGTTTTCCACTGGAATGTAGCTGAGCAGTGTCACGGAGTACTAGATAACTCAAAAGACACATTGGAAAACTGCCCATTTGCGCTAATGGTAAAATTACTGGGTCAAGCCTGGGTTTAATAAAGGCCTGCTGAGTAATCATCATAAGGTTCCAGGAAGTTAGTAACTAAAACACAAAATTCTCTCTCCAAATATGTGCTAATGCTCCACTGAGAATGGATGTCGAATGGTAGATGCTTGTTTAAATGGAGGGCAAAATTTAATTCAAAACTTGTTGTCATTGTTGTGATTTCTGATCATTTTCATATATTGTTCCTGAGACAAAGGCACAGCGTAAAAATTAAGAGGAAAAAACATATGCAATTAATGATGTCTAAAGTAAATAAGAGTTGATTGGTTAATTTACATATATTACAAATGTTGGTCTACCTCTAGATTTCATGATTTAGTTAATGTCAATTATTCTCTGAAAATAATGCAGAGGCATGTCAGGTGCAATACAAGGGATTAATTAGGAGCCTATCCCTCCATCACCACTTAATCCCAACTGGGGTCACTGAAGCCTATCCTACGAACAAGGTTGCACAGGCAGAAACCAACCCTGGGCAGTTGCCAACACACCACAGGGCACACACACACACACACACACACACACAATTTAGACTCACCAATCAACCTGCCCTGCATGCTTTTGGACTGTGGGAGGAAACTGGAGCTCCTGGCAGAAACTCACACAAACGGAGAGAGAGTGTGCAAACTCCACACAGAAAAGACCTCAGACTGAACCCAGGACCTTCTTGCGATGACGCAGCAGAGCTAACCACTGCACCACCGTGCCACCCTTAATCAGAATGGATTTATCTGAAGTTGTTTTTAAGTGTCAAAGGAAGTCAACAGCCGAAGGATGATAAACTCTGAGTGTAACAAAGATTAAACTACTTTTGAAAGATCTTAAGGTGTGACTAAGAGCAATGGCAGGAATATGGTTCATGTACAGCAAAGTGGCCAGGAAAGGAAGAAACAGGAAGAAACCAGAAAAAGTACTTCCTATGCTAAGTGTACTGACAGTACTGCTAAAATATGGGCATCTATTTTCTAGTTGGAGAGAAAAAATACAGCATTGTCTTAGCAGGAAAACATACTTTTTGAATAGTAAACAATCACAAAAAACACCAACTCACCTTTGACGCAAATCTGAATACAATGAATAATGAATAAACATTTCTCTGCAGAAACAACAGTGAAGGCTAAAGAAAGTGAAACACAAGGAATTGCGTTTTCTACAGCAAAAATACAAAATGTGACATTGTTCCCAAACTCAACAATAGGAGTCATCAAAGAGTCAATTTATTCATCCTACGTTATGAGTACATTAGAAAGATCAAGTGAAATATCCCAAGAAACGTCTACGGTTTCTCACCCAGAAAGAAGTCAGACTAAACCAATAACAATGTCAAATGCTGCATTTCATATAGAATCAAGCACATCACCTATGACTAATGGAATGATTTTGTCTGAAATGGCCAAAGAACGTGTCTTAGAGATGACTTCAAAAGGTGAAATGCAAGAACCTATACTTTCTACAAAAGAGGTACACAACATGACACCTTTTGAACTTAATACATATTCTATCCAATCAATCAGTCATTCCACAAAATTTTCAATGCCAAACTCGGCAATTACTAGTGAATCACTGACGTCACCCTTAAATGTAGAAACAAACTCACCTGAAATTACGATGACTAACGAACAGGTTTCAACAGAAAGATCAGAGAAGAGCACAGAAGGTGAAACAGAAGATCCTGCCATCTCTACATCAGAAACACAAAATATGACATCACTACCCATTTCTACCATAGGTGCAGAGACCGAATCAACGTTTACAAATATTGCTATGAATACACCGGAAGGATCATCAGAAAGTCCACAAGAACCTACTACATCTTCTCCCCAAGAAATCAGTCATTCCACACAAAGTTCAAT
>JAABNX020000143.1:22836992-22849926 GCA_015163995.2 Mormyrus lacerda
CCTCTACCTCACACTGTTCAAAACTTTTGTCAGACTTTGCAACCAGAAAAGGTTGATCTGCACAATATATGGTAAACAGGTTTCTGGTATTCTGACAAAAAATAAGACATGGTATTTGCACAGTGAGTGATCTTTTTATGATATGGTGCATGTCAGGATGATTAAAAAAAACATACATTCTAAAGTTACACCCCACTGGTGTGTTCAAGACCTCCATAACACAAAACTTAAAATCCAATGTAACATCTTTCAAATCCAGGTTATACTATCTATGGCATCATTCAAGAGAAAGGTATGAGTAAGCATGGTAAACTGTCCTGCAGTGTTTCAACAGACCTGGTTTCCAGAACATGCCAATACGAGAGCAGTTGCAAGGACCAAACAGACCCACACAGCCAGGGATGTCTCCAAGCTGCCTTCCCAAGCCCTGCAGCACTCCCAATATAATAATCTTCAACCAACCAAGCAAGAACTTTGGCAGACCAGAACCAAGTACTATGTGAAGTTTTCTTTGGAAAACCTGTGAAAACAGATACCCTGAAGAGAGTTGAAGGCTCCTCAAAGCCATTATATGGACCAGAGAAGCATGCTGCAATTCTTCAGTCATAAACTGGTCTAGCTTTAGCTTTCTGCATGGGCTTCCTGCATTAGATACCAATGTCACCGCACTTAGCAACCCAAAAAGCAACAAAAAAACATATTTGCAAGTTTGTGTAAGCAGCCTTGGGGGTAAAGTAGGGTAGATTTTGGTGTTTCTTTGGCCTGTAACTGATCCAATCATTGGACCAAGGTTGTTGATCCCTTCACTTCAGGACAACTTGAACAAATAACAGAGATACAGATTAGGTGTGGGATGGAAGGTGTTTGTTGGCTGTCTGTGCTGTGGGGTAAAACTGGTTGGGCCTGGTCTGAGCAATCTACTCAGGGACTATCTGAAAATTCACCTCCCGAGGATTTAGTTAATACATGACTGTGAAAAAGAATAAAACAGCACTTTGAATAAATAGGAATTAAGGGATTCTTAAGATGAGATCTATTTGGGACAAAACTGAAGTGTAATTTCTGACAGCTAGCCCAAAACAACATACAACAGCTTTCTGAAGCCCGACTGGTATGTTTCACATTTAGAAAAGGTAGTTTTTACTGATCAGAAGTCAGATGAACTGTGGAATTCCTCCTTCATTTTTTAAAATGTTGGGGTGTGCTATTGTGCTTTCTAACACCAGAGGGGTGCACACACAAAGTACCCATGACTACACTTATACACTTCAAACAGCACATAGACAGACACCCCGTGACCCCTGCCCAGGACAAGCACCGAAAAACACACAAACTCACTGTCCTTCCGTGCCTCACACCAATACACTGCAACATTCTCACGATACCTTGCATGCACTCGCACGCACGCCTGCATGCATATACTCTTCTTTAAAGAGGAGATGACGCATGGCTAAACAGCTCTGGGGGGGAAACTACAATAAAGTCGTTTTAAAATCACAAAAAGATCAGTTCTCCAAAAGGACTTCCAAATGGATGCCATGTTTCCAAGGACATGGGCAACCGAAAAATGCCGAAAAATCCTTCATAATCCATTTCAGATATCTTGGTCTCTGCACAGTCTCTACAACCACAATTTTTATTTATTTATTTATTTATTTTTAATTGATGCTCTATCCCATCTTGGGTCACGTCTGAAAATAACAGCAACATGCACCTATAATCTGTAGCTTTCTAAATCATGTTGAGAGAAAAAAAAAAACAAAAACACTGAATTACAGGAGGTATAAGACCAGCTCATACCAAGACACTATCATGTCCTATATATTAATAAAATAGTAATAACAATAATAATATTGACAAGTTACAATAATATTATCAAAAATAATTCTTAGTCAATAATATCCCACAAAAGACAGTGATGAGTAGAAGTACTAAAGACAGTGGATCAAAATGAGCCAGTTTCGATACGAACAAAGAAATTCGCAGCAGCCAGGCCAGTCCGCTGCTCGCTTTTTGAACCCCAGGAGCGGCAGGCGAGCAGCACGTCAAATGAAGCCAGGGGGCACTGCTGCATCACCGGTAGACATTCACCCCTATCTCATCGGATCGGATTGACAACACATTCACACAAAGTCCAAGGGCAGCTTAGTTTTGGCCAGACAGTCACCCTCCAGGCCGGAGGCCCCATCATGGACAGCATCGCTGTCTGTCTCCCTGAGGAACTTCTCCAGCTTATCCAGGTAGGCAGGCCGCTGGGGCAGGAGGAAGTAGTGTGTGGTGCTGGCCTTGCGGCCATTTTCCATGATGGGCAGGATGCAGGGGGAGCCCTCGCTGTGCTGTCTCTGCAGGGCCCGGCTCACGTATTTGGGGTCGGGGGCAAAGCTCTGGGTGGGAGGCATCACGCCATTGAGGTACATGGGGAGGCTCTTGGGGCTGGGGGTGCGAGATCCACCACTGGACAAGGGTTCACGGGGAGGTACCTTGGGGGGCCGGTCATCATCGCTGTACCCGCCAGAAGACACTTCTGCCGACCAACGGCGACAGGAGTCGGAGGACTTGAACGGGCGTGGAGGCAGCGGCACGCGGGGTGGCACCTCCGGCTTGCCCTGGGCATGGGCAGCACTCGGTTGGCCGGACAGCCGTGAGGCCGCCGGGCCTGAGTGGGAACGATGAAGGCGCCGCTGGGGCTTTGGTCCGCCCAGCACGGGCAGCTGCTCCGGCTCTGGAGCGGGTCCCAGTTCGGGCTCCAGGACGGAAGAACCCCCAGGGCCATCGAAGTAAGCATAGTTGATCTGGCCACATCCCCTGTAGCTGCGACGGCCCGGTGCGCCATACCGGAAGACCGAGGACTTGGGTCCTGCCTCTGGTACGAGGCAGCGGCTGTCGTCGGCACTGGTGAAGAACTCCACTTCGCTGTCCACAACCTGGTCCAGACCCACAGACCCTGGGAGTGGCGGGAGGGGCCGGGTGCTGCGTGCTGGCGTGTGAGGGGGGGTACGCTCGTACACTGACAGGCGCTGGAAGGAGGGCACCACCTGGTCGCCATCACTGGGGCTGGATGTTTCCGTTCCGCCTGGCAGAATTATCTTCAGGGGGTGTGACTTCCTGGACAGCAGGCGCTGAGCCCCAGAGCTGTGTTGTTTGTGAGGGAGGGGGCGCTGTCCTGTGCAAAAGCAGAAAGGACTCATAAGGACTATATGGAAGAAGCCAGAGCAACAGGTGACACTGAACGTTGAGCTTAGTCTCAGTTTGAACACCTCTGAGACCTAAAGAACAGATTGACCGTCTGGCTGGTCGACGTCACACTGGAGTGGTAGCGACTGAGGAGCCACACATGGGAGGGGGCACAGATACACCTCAGCAGGTTAGAGGAACTGCCCTCAGGCCACTAGGGGGGGGGGGGGCGGGAATTATTCAGGGGCTAAAATTAGAGCAGGGCAGGACTCACAAGGACCTGGCAGTGGCACAGATAACAGCGTCACTTTCGTTGACTTGCAGACACACACCCAGGAGGGGTGCACACTGTAGGGAATGCGGGACGAGGGACAGAGTGGCGTGCGTGCGCGTACTCACTCTCTGATCCTGTAGCAGCAGGGCTCAGCTGATGCACTCGGAGGCTGTACTCCATCGCCGTGGCGTCGAGGCTGAAGTACAAACTGCAAAAAACAGACAACGGCGAGTCAGCGAACCGCAGCGAAGCTACTCAGTGCGGCCAAGGGACCGGGCGAGGTGCAGTTAGAAAGCGCCGTGAGGGGCTCACTGGTCCAAGTCGTGGTGCTGACTCCAGGACGCTTTGGCCCCGGCCATGTCCCGCAGATGGAGGCTCCCTGGGGGCAGGTGGATCTCCTGTGCAGCAAGGCCCGCGGTGGACATGGTCCAGCTGCGCTCAGGTCACGTTCAAACCACGGGACGCTGTGCTCCTATCTGGCACCCAGCAGCATGCCTACGGGGCAGAAGGGATGCAGGGTTCAGAGAAAGGCCAGAGCTATAACGCAGGGCTTGATGATATGAACCTGCTTGGGAAACACTGCGCTCGTTAAAACTACGGCAATACAGCGGGCCTAAATTAAATTCATTACAGCAAAGTGAACTGTGCAGATTTGCTGGAAACATGTCAGGTTAAACCAGACAGAAGTAACCGGAATTCGCTGTCAAATGTCATCTGTTGAAAATTCTGCCAAATTTGAAATGTGACCTTGAAGCCACAGGCCAGCTGTGAAGCCAGTGATGCGGTATCACCATTACATAACTTTATGGCCATTTTAAGATTAAAACCGGCGTCGTTAAGAATATCCAGTTGATACGAGCAGCATTAACATCCCACACAGCTTGGAGAAGCCTGAGGATTTCCATCACGTATGAAAGCTAGCCCTCAGTTTCTCCAGAGAGTTCAGAAACTGTGACACTGCCAAGCTCTGCCAACGACTTACACCTGTCACTTATTAAAGTTGGACTATTGGTGAGAAGAGAAGTGGCAGGTGCTTGCATCAGGCATGAGGGAATGCTGTCATTTATCTATTAGCATCTCCTTTAAAAAGTAAAAGGACTCTATTTGCTGGGTGAAGACCAGGATATCTATGTTACTGCTGATGCAAATGTTAGTGACCCTATACAGGGTGAGTTTAATAGCTCATCCAGCTGTTTATCTGGCTGTTTCCAAAGCCAAGCCAAAGCAGAATGAGCAGCATTTGAAACTTTATACTTATGCAAGTATGATTTGTTCACACATTTATTCCATTTATAAAACATATCGGTATCTTTAGCACACATTAACTATGACAGGACAAAAACCACACACACACACACGCTAAATTATGTTAATGTTCATTACTGTGACCACTCCAGAAAAGAGACTTATGTACACTTGCTAAGGAACAACACAGCCCGCAGCGATATACATCCATTTTCCTGTCACACTGTAGATCGCGATCGTACACTGGCGAACACACAGACACGCATCTTTTCGGTGCTTAAGAAAGATTCCACGAGCCAGGAACGAAATGTTCCCTGCCGTGTCACTGCAATCAATGGCAGACTGTTTGGTGGCCTCTGGTGAAAGAGCGAGAGAGAGAGAGAAGGCAGAGAATTGGAACTTCGATTGCAACACTTAAAAAAAAATGACTCAATATCCCTCTGCAGCAAAGATAACGATGAAATCTAGGACTTTATTACAATTCTAGGAGACCTTCTCCAAATGTAAGAAACCAATCATTAATTCCAGCAGCGCATGAATAAGGGGATACGCATAAATGGGGCTGCTTTTATTCATGAATGGCTCTTTGTGCATAAAAACTCTCGCATTCCCCAATTCTGGGAGAACCAGGCGGCAGGCTCCCCAGGGGCCAGAGCTGGAAGACCCAGCATTGAACGAAATCGTCCGCATAGGGTGAACGTGAAGGCTGCGGCCAAGGAAACACCACATTGCGGCGATTAGCGCACAGTAAATCCCCACGGAGTCCGCCGTCTGTTCAACTCAGACCGCGTCCACGGCGGCCAGAGCCGGGGAAGGAACCGTCTTTGCATTCGCAACAGGTGCAAAAGCAGATCTGAGCCCGGCAACCACAGTCCTCCTGCCGGGAGACCAGATTTCCGGACAGCAGACATATGCATCTTAATAGCAAATGCTTTAAACCTCTCTTTAATCTCGACGCATTTCGTTAAGCCTGCAGTGTGTGAAAGCGTTTATGTTATAGTGCTTCGCAAGTACAAATTTAATACGGATTAGAAAAGGGCCTGCTAGTAAGCTACCCATAACTGAATGGAAAGGGTTACTATTTATCATAAATCGCATTTGCGTCTAAATTTAGCCTCAAAATGACAGTTTTGGACAGGCACACGTGGCTGCTAGTAAATCTGAATGAAAACAGTACATGTATTTAATTATAGGATTACAGAGACGAGAGCACAATATATTTATATTTATAATATCTCTGAACCACATTCCGTGTGTGTAAATGGTACACGAATGGAGCAGGTAATAAAATAAACGTACCATTTCAGATTTGCACGTCTGATTAAGAAGAGAAACAAAACACACCCCGGCTCTTTTGCACCTACAGCGGTTTCCGAGCAACCAGACCCGCTCTACCTGCGCCGCGGGGGCGCGCACCGGCAGCCAGCTGCACCCGCGGGACTCACCAACCGAGGAGGTGTTACCGGACCTATGTAGGGTATGTCCCCTAAAAACAGATACAATTACCCCCTCCGATGCTGCTGCCTTGGCAAGTCACCTGAAATTAGGCCACAGCATAAAAGAACAGAATAACCGACACGGGCCTATTATTTTCCATTTAGAGCACATCAACATCTCTGTACGATCACATTTAACCAATAAATAACCATACGTTTATAATATCAATACATATTTCTGCCATCAATCTCGTATTCACGCGAACAGCCTCGGTTACAGAAAAAATAACTATAATAGGCAAATCCACTATTTTACTATAAAGCCATTCATTCGGCTTATGCTTTAAGTCTTGAAACGGATACTTATATTTCGGTGAATATACAGTTGGTTGATATAAAAAAAAAGAACAAAATGTGGGATATCCGAAAGATCCGTGTAAGATATAACACGTTTTATCTGCGTGCAACGTTTGCAGTCACAGTCGTCCATACGCAATTACATGGCAGGAAAAATACTTAAAGTAATCAGATGTCTATATAATGAGATAACGCAATATACTGGGCTGTCGTCATCAAAACACATATACACAGAAAGCAGACTTTATATTCGCGTTTTATCAATGCTCACCTAAAACAAGCGGACGGTATTTAATGCGCACTCACTATTCCCACGGCCTCCCCCATGTTGCCGTAGACTCTTCCTTGGCTTTCGCGATGTTTAGCGGATTCAGTATCTCCTGTCAGTTCTGTCAAGCCCCGGTAATACGGGCAATTAAAGGCGCGCTGAGTTTTACTGCTGTACTCCAAACTCCGTGTTGCGCAAAACTCATTCACTTCGGGATACAGTTTTGCGATGCTCTTTATAGAGGGATCACAGTGAAAAAGCAAAACTCCGCCCTTAACGCATCTTAAAGACACAGTGCAGTATGGAGGCTGCTGGGACCAGCGCTTCTGCTTAGGAACAATTGTTACCTCATTGATGGGCCATGAATTTCAAGTTAGTAAATTGTACGCATGACACGCGTACAATTTCTTTATCACCCATCTACTTCTTCTGGACTGATTTACATCTGCTGTTGATGTTGTTTTCGTGATATAACACACGTCATAGCGGAATTAATCTAGGTCTTCGTCCAGACGTTTTAAAATATGGCGAAGCATGATTTCTTGTAACTGTTCAGTTAAGTTCTAGTTTGGGATAACCCCTTTATATGTCCTTAATATTCGCGGAACAAATATCTGTATTTCAATTTCCACTCGCATAACAAAACATAGATATGAGTAGGAATATACATACAAGACACATACAAGAGTGGCATTTTATACACTTGGGCTGTCATTGGGGGAATACAAAATAAAGGTAAGAATATGATACACTTGATGTATTTTAAGTTGTAACTTAGTTACATATGATGGCGTGATCTCTCGGGCCTTTGCGAAAACCTTCCTTAACTTGAAACGTTATTACTGAAAAGCTGACAAATACGCAAGGCAGCTTTTGTTTTTGCAAACATTGATAATATCCATCCATATCCACTGTTTTGCAGCAGTAATGTCAATATATGACTTCATAAGTAAAACCTCAGATGTCTGCTTGACAGGTGTATGTTTGTAATGTGCTGTGTGCCTCATCCGCACATCACTTTGGACAAAAGCGTCTACGAAATATAATTAATGTAAATGTGAATGTAACACTGTGTTCTCTGTATTACGGCAAGGCCAAAAACATCCTCGGTTTATTTGAAAAACCCAGTCCTTGGAGGCTCAGTGTCACCTGCTTCCACCCGCACGGCAAATACAACCAACTTTCAGGGACACCCTTTCTCCATAATGGTGACGACTCTAGATTTTTCATCTCTTTGCTCGGAGGTTAACTCAACTGCTTGACATCCTTTTACTAAATATGGCCACCCTACAGTTACTGCATGCACAACTAAACAAAACAAGAACTGTTAACACCAAATGTTTATTTCAGTCTTGACTGGAGTCAAATAAACACTCTCTGTGTTAGATCAGCACTGCCGATATCCTCCGTTAGTATAGCAACAAAGATTACAGCTTTCGGCCAAGTCGCTATATGTTTGTCCACTGCATTAAGATAACATAATTCAACCCAACTCCTTTAAAAATACATGTTTCAAGAATAAAACAAAGGTTTGAATAAGAAACAACAAATCACTTACTGTGAAATAATCTCATTCAGATTTTTTTACTGGTAATATTACTTAATCATGTAAATTCTTAATTCTTATGACTATGGCTCTGCCACTCCTAAATAAAAATATTTTACTAACACTTGTTTTTGTAAGTCCACTTTCTGAAATCTGGCCAGATAATTTAACTTTCTTCACGTAAGAATACTTAAGATTACATCAAGTTGGATGTTACCAATGCGTTTATTTATCTGTGAGATTACAATAGCACGTTACCAATTCCCATCGGGAAATGAGTAAAGATGGAACACACAACTGCAACAGGAGCATCTGTACAGCCGCAAATTCCTACAGGCAGCTTTGCCTGGGTACGCGGCGTGCTTTTCCTATTCCCCGCTCATAATTCATCTCTTCTATTCTTCGGGGCCAGATGGAGCAGGCAGCACAACATGCTCTTTCGCGCGCTGCTCCACGGGTGGCACCGCCATGCGGGGCACAACGCTAGACTCGCGCCGAACTCTTCCGCTCTCTTACAGACTCGCATTAATAGGCAAGCGATGCGAGAGAAAAAAGACGAAAAAAACCGGGGCTGTTCCGGTCCAAAATCGCCCTGCGATTAAAGTAACTCAGCCATGAACTTTTCTCCTCTGCACGCGTCACAACCTCCGCCCCCGGCTGTTCCGCTGTAGCGCGGCTTCACCGGTTGACGTGATGATGTCAGTGACCACAGGAAGCTCCTTAAAAAGACAGACAGAAGTAAGCTTGGAATGGGGGGATTTCGGAAAGGGGGCGGGAGGGCGGGGCAGCTGACAAGGGGCTGGTCCCGACAGGGGAGGGACTGAACCCATTCACATCAACTATCATCCGAGAAACTGGACTTACAAATATTAAGCAGAATGAACAAAAAAGAAAGAAAACCATTCAAATATGGCCACATATTAAAAACAACTTTTGTGATGGGACATCTGTTTCAATTACATATTGAAAAGACAAAATTTATCGAGAACTTCTAGAGAAGTCAACACTGGGAGTTTCCTCTTGTAAGCTATGCTCTGTGTCGGAAATGATCCCAGCTGTTAGTAAGGATTCCAGATAGTGAGGTGGGGCAAAAAAGCACCGAACGGAAAGGGAGGCATCAGCGCCGCAGGGTCAGGTTGGTGGCTATCAGACAGCCCTCACCTGCTGACGCAATTACGTTACGCACACTTTTTTTAGACCCGGGATCAAAGTTTGCCCAGAGAGATACATGTCAGTAAAAATTACTCGCATTCCCAGGCTGTAAGATACATGGCATGACAGAAAGCAGTTTGTTCTTGATCTGACATGCATACTTTATGCACTGGGTTTATCTCACAATTCTCTGCTGAGTGATTGTAACTTTATGAATGGGAGAAAGCAGGAATCTGTGCTGTAGCACTATACAAGGTTTGGCAGTGCCCACACAAATGGCTGCCAGTGAGTTAGCATGCGCTTAGCATGAGCGGCGGCCCCTCTATAGCCGCATCGCCACGCTTTTTGTTCCCTTCCAGTTGGAGGTAATGGCAACAGAACATCAGAGCAGATGCGCGGCACGGCCTCACACGTAACATATGGGGGAGGGCGCCGCAATGAATTTAACATGAGGGATTCATCTGGGGCTGGACGCCCCCTTCAGGCCAATGTGTCAGACATCTGGATCACGTCCGTCAGTCTGTCTGGAGGTCTGAGGGTGGTGGCTGGGGGGGGGGAGGGGGGTTGGAGGTCAGATCACTTCCTGTTCCTGGGTTTCCGTCAAAGACAGCATGCTTACCCTTCCTTCCCATGCCAGGGGAATTGCTTTTGCTCTTTCCCCATTCTGACAAAGGCATTTCCCTAAGTTTTACTGACTAAAGAACTCAAAATTGTGCACTGAAGCATGCTGGTTTAAAGGTCGCTGCTCATCTCACCTCGAGGAAGGTATTCGTCTGCTTCAGTGAATCAATCTTGAGTTGATCTGGTATAATGCAGCTATAATACATCACATGATCAGCTAAACTTAAAAGAAAACAATGTTTAGGTGGAACTTGTATTTTGAGTTGAGACTTGGAATGGCCATTTAATTCATATAGTGTCTGTGCTCCTCTGCCTTGGAGACACAGAACTGCTTCCACTATAGCAGGAGGCTGTTTTTTGCATGGAAAAAAATATAATCATAGATCATAGTACTGAGGATCCAGGCTCCCCCAATTTCTGAGTATTAATCATTTCCTCTAGGTTCAGAAGTTGTGGAATTGCAAATTTTCCAAACAAAAAAAAATAGATTTAGATGTAATGCTTCACTTTTTTAAGCGGTCTGGGACCTGCCCAGCCTGCGGTCGGCTCTGACGGGGCAGAGGGGAATCTCCTCGATGCAGGGTGTGCGCCTCCCAACACTTGTGAGCCATGCCAAGCCGCGAGTCACCGGAAATCAGTTCCTGGTTAGCAGTCAGTGTTGCATGAGCAGCATGTCGCACGAGTAGTGAGTGCGTGTCCATCGCTGAGGGCACACGGCCCAGCATGTGATACAGATTAATGAGCAGCTATGGGAAGCAGGCGGGGGTGTACTGTCTGTGTACACAGTGTGGGCCACAACAAAATATTGTCATAGCGTTTGGAATGCCGTGTCGAGAAAACACAGCTCTGCCCCAAGGGCTGTTTTTGTTTAACTTCAAAGCCCTTTTTCAGGATGTGGGGAGGGACTGAAACCCCCCCCCTCCGACTTTGGGGACACTGCTAATGGGTCAAACACGCTTTAAAAAATCAAGAATGGCGGGGGGAGGGGGCTGCAATAGTGCCCCTCAGCAGGAATTATTCTAGGAAAATGTCTGAATAAATGCAAAAAATATGAGGAGTATGAAGTGATGATTTGGTTAAGTGGTGTGATGTGTAATCCCTGCCCGGCATGATGTGTAATACCTGCCAAGCGTGATGTGTAATACCTGCCTGGCGTGATGTGCAATCCCTGCCCGGAAATGAGGCTGTCAATACGCTGACATTGTTTAGCATAGATCATCTTTGTGATTGCTGTGACGTATGGCGCACGGCGTGTTGCCTGTGAGCCAGGTGACGATATTCGAGAATACCCAATTACCCATCATGGTATGCAGGGACACTGTGGAAAGCATCCGCACACCCTCTGTTTTAGTGCTGCGTCTGCTTACTGCAAAGGCTAACTGCTGCATGTCGTTTGTTCTATTGAGAAGGTAACTGACTTCAATCTGCCTGCTAATGAACATCCACACCACTGCAAGGCAAGGAGACAAGCAACTATTGGACTCTAATCCAGAAAAATAATAATAATAAACAATATATGTACTGTACTATAAATTTGCATGGCACTCCCTTCCACTGCACTTTCAATCTTCACTGCCTAATACTGCTGTGGTTCTTGTGTGCCTGATTGCCCTGTATGCACCATGCCTTTACTGCAGCCACTGTTACTGTGTATACACTGGTTCTTCATACTCAGCACCAAATAACCTAGAATACCACTGAAGAAATGAAGGAACAGCTGGTATACAGTGAAGATGTCTCACTCCTCTGCTTCCGTGGTGACGCCTCTTCCTTCAACATCAACATCCGTGGTCCCCTCCGAGCCCATGATTCCGGCACAGAACTGATGAGATTCCCAGGCTTCCTGGTGCTTCTTTGGGAGTCTCTGGGAAGCCGCAAGATGTTCATTCCTGTGAACAGGATGAAGTATGATGGGTGGCAGACCAGAGATGGCGAGTCACGGTCCCTGTATTCCCTATTCCATCATCATCTACTCCAGCCACCTTGAAAAGGGAAAAAGGATTTGTGTGGGTATTGAGTAAGTCCTCAAACATGTCAAAATCACCTTCTCATGATGTGTCTTTAGTTCAGGTTACTCCAGAAGGTTTGCAAATGTGTACCCCTCTCACATGGATGGTTTGGCTATGAATGCCTTTTACACATGCAGCGATGACTTGTTAAGGTTTCAGGTTTGTTTAAGGTCTGCTCACCATGGTCAGACAGTCCTAAAATAAACTTAAACTTTGCTGTATTTAAAGACACTGTTTGTTTATTTTTGACCACGATCAAGCCTGTGGATACCTCCACAGCACTCAAGCTGAAATGAAAACAAGACTTTCCTCATGCTTCATGTTGTAATATGTATCCTGTTTAAACAGTGCAGGGACACACAGAAAGTTCCCGGTAATGTTTCGATCACCTTTCATTTTGATATTCTGATTCTCAAGGAACTATACCAGTGATACTGAGGTTCCTAATGGGTGGGTCTTTGGAATTCCCTAATATTTTGCCCACTTATCTATTGCTTCTCTCGCAACCGCCCCCCCACCCCTGCCATGAGTTTCACCTACATTTTAATTTTACCAGAGAGGACCATTACAACCACGCATCTGGTCTCCTCGTTATTTTATGCCAACAGACTGAGCTAAACTGACCCCAGCAACAGTGCTGCGCGTGATCAGCAGATCTACACTCACTAGATGTTCATTTCATTGCTGCCACTGTTTTACCATTTAACTGTCCTCCTGATGTGACAAACCAGCTGGAGAGGATGTCACAAAACCCAGGACAGATCCCACAACACACTGCAGGAAGTAAAGTCCTAAAGGCGAGAATGGATGAATCACAAGTGTATATCACTGGGGGGGGGGGGGGGGGGGGGG
>JAABNX020000143.1:22863970-22876635 GCA_015163995.2 Mormyrus lacerda
ATGGACGTAGAAAAAGACAACTGCGTATCATTGTGCTTTTATATATATATAAATATTCGCGTGTGTGTGTGTGTGTGTGTGTGTGTGTGCGTGCGCGCGCTGGTAGTACCTAGTCCTTTGATCTTGCAACAGAAAGGTATTTGTTTTATGACCCAGATTTGTATATAAATCTTTATATATAAATAGTATATATAATATAAATTTAATGATATATAGAAGAAGCAGCCATAGTTATGACCAGTAAATACATTCATCGAATGGATATCCAGTGCAGTAGAGCCTTGAGAGAGATCTCGGGAAACGAAAAGTGCTGGGTAGTGCACACCACAGTAACAGCACCAGTGCGTCATGGGAAGACACACAAGTGCAACCTTAGGGAAAATATCGGTGAAAATGTACCTAAATCAACTTGGACAGTGGCAAGAAAAGGCACAATACTTTTTTTTGCAATCTACAAACATTTTATGAACTTGATTCTAAGTGGCAGAACCCAGCACAACTATACTGTGAAAATATATACACATCCGATAAAAAATAACTTTATTATGAAATAATATTACACACAACAGTAAATGATCAAATTATCACAGACTTCCCCCTCCAAAGAAATTGAACTGGGCCAAGCAAGAACATCAAGCTCCACCAGTTCCTCTGGTCCTTTGTTTTTTGATCTGATCCTGCTGGTCGATCTCATCTCCGTCACCCCGCAAGATTCACCTCTCTTTCACCATAGATTACACAGCTGAGGTGCAACGTTTAATCCACAGCTACAGCTTCCTGAAGTGAACAAGGTGTATAAAAGCCCTCTGCTCTGTGCCACACAAGAAAGGCACTAGATAACCCTAACAGTGCAGGTTTCACGAAAGTGCAGTGTCTTTTACAACTTTATAGTCTGGTAGTTCCCCTTCCTCTTCTTTTGAACATAAACATGGGTTTAAAATGTTGCAATACAGGAAATTATGAATCATACTAAATTCCACAGTCACAAAATTTTACCTTTTATTGGTTTTATAAAATTATGAACAGTTCAATATTTATCATACAATACAATCTATGGCCAAATTTATGACAAGACTTCAAGAAGCTATCAGAAATGATATTCATCGTATACACAATGTCATTTTTGGTGGAATTAGCTATATATCTTTGACATTTACCTTTATTTGGTATGGTATAAAGCTCTGGAAATCATTTCAAATCATTATGTTCTAAGATTCTTAATGCTTCATTCATAAATACTTAAGGCTATGTCTACGCCCAAGTCAGGATCCAGGTTCCTGGTCCAATAACTGTCAGTCTTCTGAAACATCATTTCTTCCTGCAAGAACACAACACAAGTGAAAGGGTTAGTCTCATGTGGAAGGTGTATTTTAACTGAGTACTAAACACAAGTTGTTTTTTCTAAATGTAATATAGAAATATCAGTTATTTTCTGCAACATAAATGTATAAAAAAAAAAATTCATACCTCGTTTAATTTTTTTCAAAAGAGTTGGGCTGTCGGCTTGGATCCCCGTAGCTATTTCAGATTCAGTAGATTCATCTTTAATTAGGTTTGGTTCAAGGTGTAGATTTTGGGACTGAGCGTGAAATAAAATCTCAATCATTAGTTTACTTAATATTAGGCAGAAAAAGTGTGACTCTTAAAAATGCTAGAGTGTTGAATGTCCGGTTAGAAACTTTATGAGCAGTAATGGGCCAATGACAAAATGCCTTAAGGCTCTCACCGGCATCTTCGAAGATCCATACTCCATTTCGCCAAGATCCAGCACCGTACTAATTGGAGAGGAATTGGAGAGGGGCATCTCAATTACCGACCGCTGAATGTTCGCCATTCTGTGTTTCAACAAGAGAATGTCACAAGAGATTCGGAGTCGATCAAGCAAGTGGCTTTTACAATCAGGGTGTAAGTAAATTGTATTTTGAAGACATGACACATGCA
Source organism: Mormyrus lacerda (assembly GCA_015163995.2). Classification (NCBI taxonomy): domain Eukaryota; kingdom Metazoa; phylum Chordata; class Actinopteri; order Osteoglossiformes; family Mormyridae; genus Mormyrus; species Mormyrus lacerda. Next base: position 22,865,912 of record JAABNX020000143.1, read on the forward strand.
GAGCAGGGTGATGACCTTGGGGTGCTCCCAACAGCAAGGGATGATGGGCGATGGTCCCGGCTTGTGAAGATCTGAAAATGATAAAGTACGATACAATACAAATTTCACAAATCATAGTGTTGATATAGGTTGTTGTATAGGTTTAAAAAACAAATGCTACATTAAATATTATAGTTAAACATGAATAATTCTGTTTAGTTGCATCTGTATCTTTGGCTGTTTTTTGCTTTGAGTATTTCTGTTATAATTGCATTATTAATCTTAATGTTTGAACAGTTCTGTGGCTCAGCAGGTACTGCTGTCATCTCCCAGTTCATAGGCCTGATTTATGGTTCCATTCCACGTGTAGGAGGGAACAAAGAGCATGTGAGCCCATGGCAATCGTGCAAATGTAAATGATCCAAAGGGGATTTCTGCGAGTCCATGTCCCTCAATTTCACTTATCGAGTCTATTTTAGCGGGTTTGGGCCCCGCAATGGACTGACATCCCATCCAGAGTGTAACCTGTCATATCTCTGGTGCCTCTTGGGATATGCTGGCCATGAGGTATGTATTGAAAGTTGTTGCAAAAAATGGATGGATGAAACGAATGAATCGTAATACATGATAAAAGAATGGAATGCAGAATTTCTAACAATGCCAAGTGTTTTTTTGCCAATCAGAAAACAATTGTCTAATTGGCTAACAAGTGAACATTGTTTTGTATTGTATTGTACTTTTTAGCTGCTGTTTATAATTGTCATTTTCGTTTGAAAATACAGGGTAGGCAGCCTAAACCTTTCTGCCTCTCAGCTATTGTTGGATTTTATTTGTATGAGGTTGGATTTGTAATATAAGGAAATTTATTATGATTTTGAAGTTAAGATAAAAGAACCAGAATAAAAATGTATTTATTCATTCATTCAACATCCATCATCTTACACCTGCCAAACTGGCTAAACTGGAAAACTCTGAAGAGGGGTGATAAAATGGGAAACGTACAGAATCAATGGATGACTCCATGTTCTTGGGGAGAGGGGGTCGACAGGGGGCACGAGCCCCGCAATGGATGTCACCCAGGCTCCGGGCTGAGGACGCACTCTCCTCCGGAAGGCAGCCGTAATCCAGAGGCGAAGCTGGGACGTCCCACCAGTGCGGGAAGCCAAGGGAGGAAGCTGTCATACCCTCCCCATTAGTCTTTGTGCCATCAAGAAAGGTCACCCGGTTCCACTCCGGATAATTATTCATTTGTCTCTGAAGAGGTGACAGCAAAAAAACAGAGGGATACTAAGTTACTACACAAGGGGGGATTTTATGATAGTTCAGAGTGAGGGTCAACATTACCATTACCCTATGAAATATTCTGAATCGGTGAGTGAGAGGGGAGAGGCACTCTGGGGACCAATCAGCTTTCAGCTGGAGTTAGTGCCCATTACTACGTTATTTTAGCCATTAGTCGCTGGTTAATTGATCAATAAAACATTTCTTCATGCAAAAAAACTATCCAGTATGACATCCTTCAGTTCAATTATACAGTAAAACTGAAAGATTGAGCACAGCTTGGTGGTCAGCTATGAAAATCCTCCTCCTGCTGCAGGTTTCATTTCACTGGATTCAGGAAGAAGAGTAATATCAAGAAACACACACAATGTTGTACATTTTATGGCAACATGACCTTTTAAAAAAAGTGATTCTATTAGTCATCTGGAAGAAAAACAAAAATGGAAAAGACAGCGAGCTGCTGTTCGCTGTGTGACATGCCTGTCACCAAGTGTGGGAGGAGAACTTCCCCAAAAATAATGGTGCTAGAATTATTTTACTTTTTCAGAAAATCCCCCCACCCAAGCCCAATTCAACTCCCCTCAAAAGTGTACATAGTAAGTTACTAAAGTTGTTGTAAACAATTAGGAAAGAAAACTGATCTAGCAAGTTTGAACACTGGGGAAGGTATCGCACAGGCTGTTAGACACAGTGACTCGATTCTCCTTAGACAGTCGTGTGTCGCCATCACCTGAGCTGCACTCTGGGTGGTGCTGGACTCCAATATCATAAATGTGCAAGTAAATACTTTATCTATTACGTAAATCGTATATGTCTGCATATACTTAACAATAGCATACATACTTAGGTAACCCAAAAATACTACATATTATGCTAAGTTTGACAAAAATACAGTATTGCTTCAATTGTGAGAAGGGAAACAAGTCACATCCATGTAAGGTAAATCAAAAAAAACGCCAAATACTAAAAAACAGACCACTTATAACCGTGCAAGACCCAAGTGCAGTTTTTTAAACTATTAAATAAGTCGCTTCTCCTATGATGCTGAGAGGCATCGCAGGGTTGTGCAGCGATTTCTCTCACCGGAAATACCTGCTGCCATCGGAACTCATTCTCGGCGGACATCAGGATCAGTTCGATCTCCTTGACTCTTTTCTCCTTGTCTGGATCTTCATTGTCATAGTGTCTCTGCAATCAGAGTCCAGGGAGGAAAGTGAGCACCCCGTTGCGGAATGTCACCAGACATCATCCTGCCAAGCTCTATTCTTAATGTACTAAATTAAACTTTATGTTCTCTTATTTACAATAGAAATGAGAGAGCAATGATTTTTGGCAGAGCTTGTTTTTCCTGCTAACCCCACCCACATCTATGTGTTACTTTGTCACATTACTTTAAAACAACTCCATTTTCCTGGTCTGGTACGTCGAACGCTATTAGTTACATCCAAATAACCTGACTTACTTGTATGGCGGCAGTTCCAGGCTGTGGAACATTGCCGTTCATGTACGTCGCAGCAGGGAAAGGCAACTGGGGAGAGAATCAAAAGTGAAAACGGGCAGACGGAGAGGCAGCTAGCTGAGATTTCCGAAATACGCCACTAAAAAGAGAAATCTTGTGTAAAATGTCATGCACGAGTATGGTGCATTACACATTTTGGTTTACAATATGGGTCAGAGCAGTGCGAAACCTCGTGTAAATAAAAATATGGAAGTAATAATACTATAGTTAAATATATATTACAAGTGTTGCCGGCGACAGCTAAAAAAAAAAAAAAAAAATACCAGACTCAAGCGATCTTGAAGTGCCATAGGCAGCTTTTGCTGGACGTAACATGACCGTGTCACACGCATAACTGGGGTGTAAAATCTGCTGATCTTTCTGTATCTCTGATCTTTCAGTATGTTAAAAAAAAGTGGCACCTCAAGTCAGACAATGTAAGTCAGAACGGCTGAAGAGGCAACAAGAACTACTGTGAATGTCAGCCAGGGTAAAATGAACGAAACGATCATTGAAAAGCAAAAGGGAAAAATGCACAATTAAAAAGCGAAAGACTAAAAAGCGATGGCGTTTGATTGAGAGGCAAATGGGGAAGAGAAAACTGTGTGGATTATCACCAACTGTTATAAATTGGCAAAAACATGACGAAAAAGTTGATCTTTAGAGGTTTAACCATGTCTGCATTGCTATATACAAACCCATCTAACAATCTTAACAAAATTATTAATTTTTTTTCAACCAAGTCAGATGCATGTTGGCATGGCGATACAACATCTCTTACAGAGCTTGGTTCCAACAGAGAAATTTTTTTTGGTGGAAATATAACAGAATGGAGGTCATTTGTGTGTCCAAACATGACCGCACTGGGCCATCAGCTGCATTCCCTGCTCTTCAAAGCCAGCCATTGTCTCTGAGGTACAATAACCTGTGCACTGTCGAGTAGGGTAACAGCAGAATACGACAACGTCAATCATCTAATCCTCTGGAGAGCCCAAAAAGCCTGATAATTACTGTTCACTACCGAAGGTATCACTCTTTCGTAATTTGTATAGCTCTTGCACCAGTGCTTCTTACTCTTATACCTGGGCATTCGTCGGAAGCCTCAACCTAGCTGCACTTATGCCTAGTTGTGTCCTTCATTATTTGTAATTTGCCATTTGTCTCACTCCATACATCACTCTGAAGAAAAGTGTCTGTGAAATAAAGTAAATGTAATGCAAAATGTATAATCAGAAGGCAAAAACAGAAGAAGAGTAAAACATAGCAATAGGGATAGATGAAAATATAGCTGAAAATCTGAAGGATGAATAAAACATGACACGTGAATTTTATGTTCTTCAGGTTAACTGCGTTCAAATGACATATTATCACAAATAATCAATGGGAAACACACTATACCCGTTTTGTTCCTGCACCGTGATAGAACTCAAGGGGAGACTGCGCAAGGAACTTCAGCGTTGAAGGGTAATGAGCGAAACCATTTATATGGTCTGCTTTGGTGTAGTTTAGAGCTGCATGCAGCAGGTCCACTTTGGGCAAGTGTTGCAGATAACCCTCCTGCTCAACCTTTCGTCGCATGGTGGAATTCCAGTGATTCTTGATAGCATTATCAGTCCTGTGCAAAAAAAAAAAAAAAAACCAAACATACATATGATAAAAACAAAACAAAAAAAAATTATCCATAAAATATTCCGCCCTTAGAAAACTGGGCTGTCGATATTTTCTATTGATGCTGAATAGCTGCAGGAACGTCCCAAACCTTCCAGGAAGAAGTTTGGCTATTTCTGCCCATCGGTTACCCAGCTTCTTGTGAGCCTGGTAAATGATTTGGTCCTCCTTCTCCGTCCAGGACGTCTTCTTCACTTCGGGATTCAGGTGGTTGTGCCACCGTTCCCGGCACTGTTTACCGATTCGACCTTTCAGGTACTTGGCTATGACAGACCACCGCTTTGGGCCATACTTCTGGACAAGTTCGATCACCTGCGTGACACGTGATAAACCCAGATCTTAAAGTGCCATCGACACCTTTGAATTCAGAAGCCTTTAACAAAAATTAAGTGGCTGGTTATTTAAATATACAGACCTTTTTATCTTCTTCTTTAGTCCAAGGACCCTTGATGAGTTCTGGATTCAAGACTTTCTGCCATCGGTGGTGACACTGCACGTCTGTGTGGTTCTTCAGGACAAATACAAGTTATTTTTTTCCATGCCAAAGTTTGAAGCACTAGAGAAATCAAAAACCATTCTTAGACTCTCTCCCAATATGGCCACACCCATATCACTCTTGTGCATTACATGTAGTATAATTTGAAAAGACTGACACAACTTAAAACTAGACGTAGACATGGCGAAGGCCTGTGCTGGCTGATTAAAAAAAAAATGTGTTGTGGTTTGTATTCTGCACCTAGTAATACACACCAAATGAACCAAGATGTCTCCCACACAGTCGTGTGTGATGATCATCATAAAAGCACAGTAGTTCTTACAGGCATAAAACTTGCAATAAGCTTCCAGTCTTGAGATCCATGATTCTCCACAAGCTTCCTTAGTTTTTCATCCTACGGGGAAAGCAGTCAAAGGTGCGAACAGTGACAGCAATGAATTGCTATGGACCATATTAAATGGAACAGGATAGATGGTTTTGGTAAAGAGACAACAAGCATAACACACAGGATCAGACTACCTGCTCTATATTAATGCATCCCCACCATACACAAAGCATCATACAAACGTGTAGTAGAACACTTGTAGCCATTACAAACGTTGCAGTATAATCCCAGCAAAAGTCCATTCGTGCTTTTTCTTACTTCTTCACGAGTCCACCGAGTCTTCCCTACGCTGTGCTTCTCATTCTTGGTTACTGGAACATCAGGCTCCATCCCGTAAAGCTCCGTTTCTTCATCATCGTCTTCACTACTGTAAACACTGATTAGCAAAAACGGTGTGCCATGAGGGAAATGGAGCCCGCACAGTTGCAAAAACAAAACTGAGAGTGACACCTTGATAATCTTCGACCAAAATCATTGACCGACCCCCCCCCCCCCCAAAAAAAAACGGATACGGCATGTAAAATTTCTACTGTGAAGTTTGCGACTTCTTTCGATACATGCGCAGGACAGAGCTGTTTTGTAATTTTCCAGGTTGGGTCTAATTTTGGCATACTAGAGGACGCATGCATCATACAGGTAAATGAAAAAGTTTACCCATATATGCATTTCGTTATCGAGTAGTACTACTTTCATGCACGTGCAATTCCAGAATAGTCTGAACTTATGGAAATGCATTAAAAGACCATCATAAAAGTATACAGACCAAGTTTCGTGCACAGAATAAACGAAGGGGAAAACTGACCTACTTAAGTAATTCTTTCCTGCGTTTTAAAACACGCCCTAGATGTATTTCTATTCGGAATGCCAAAACTTGTATTAATAAACAAACATGCCATCGCAGAACCAATTTCGCAAATTCATTAAATGTTATCAGAACGTAAAGCACGCAGGAAGGTTTAACAAATACGGTTCATAGACACTACAGAGAACGGCTGGCACCCGTACGCTACTGCCTGGAGAGGTTGTATGTCATCTTTAGGGGTTTTTCCCAACCATCCTCGAATTTAGTTTTACGTTCACATTATAGTATAATGGCAATTGTAACAGGTGCGATTGTTTCCCAGCCGAAGAATATTCAACTTCCACCGTAAAACAATACCGGACACGTTTAATAATTAAACTGAAAACCATCAAATCTAAATCAGAGTAGTTCCACTGATATTTCAGAAACCTAACTAATTTAAATAACGATTTCTAACTTTCTTCCACAACGAATAAAAAAGCAAAACAGAAAGCCCTTGCTTTTCTGCCTGTCAAAGGGATCCCTTAACTTCCATGCACGTAGAGAGCGGCTGCAGTCACCGTACCTGCGCCTTTGTCGCTGAGCCATGGTGACGTTACGTCCCCGGTGTGGGAGTGGAGTGGAGAGGAGAAGGAGCTCTCTTCACTTTAGGGGAGCGATATGAACGGGTCCCATCGCCGAAAAGTCACCTCCCATCCGCCGCGTACACATCCGTAGTCTACATGTAAGTGTAAAGTCTACCCACGTGTTGCAGTGAAATTTCTGAGTGGGTGGGGCAGCTTAATTTAGTAATAAATAATACAGGCAAAACAGAATTCACTGTGAGAAGAGTTTGGAGATTGCAAACACTAAATAGCATTGTATAATTTTAACGCAGTTATTGTGTTTCCTGGATAGTTCACTCCTTAATCACAAGCGCAGCCTATACCACAACAAAACTAATCGTCACACTACAACAATTTTGATATACAAGTACTTTAGCGAAGTAAACACACGAAATGCAACATTAAAATTGTCAGTATTGACGGCGCACCGGTATTGCAATTGTTTACATGAGCAACTTACTGTACAGCTTACTCTGTCAGGCAAGTAAATGGGTGTCGCACAGACGCTCGCGATACTAAGATCCTGATAATATTGTCGGTCATATAACTAATGTCGTCTGGACCACTCGTACTCATATCGACATGTATTAAAATAAGACATCTTGCTACCATAGACAAGATTAGAGACCCCACGTTATACTGCCTGTCCACTAGATGGCAGAACGACCCCGTGGGAAATGTTTACCATCGTCACCTGCAATACACATACTATACTGCTGGGTGCAAACAAGTACGCAGATAATTTTACCCCATTACCCGGACCAAGACACGCCGCTGGAAGGTGGATGGATGGAACTTAAGTCACCAGCAGCATTTCCTCATGGATAGTCCAGATAATCAGAAACTAAATGATTAAGAGTCCAGCAAATGACATTTCAGAAGGTATAGTGACTCACTGCCTCTATTACCTAATATGGTTTAAGTGAGAAAAATTACACCATTGCTTATTTACCATCAAATAGCAATTAGTAATATGCAAACATTAGCCGAAAAACTCTTACCATGTTTGTCATATTCAAATTTCATACTGTAGGCTACAAAGAAAGCTAATCATGCACCACTTTGGAGTTCTTTTCAAGAATCATGACTCAACCTTACAAAGTATATCATCTTACAAAGAATGCTGGTTATGATGCTTGATGGGCGAAGCGAAAGGTGAACTCAGTGATGTTGTCACAATAGATCGTTTTTAGTGATTTCTCACAGACTGTAACATTAACAATAAACCAACAGTTTGCAGACAATACTTTTCTCAGTTAGTATTATGGGAGAAAAACCACTATTATTTAATTACTGCTAAATTGCACCCACAATTGTGTATATACAGGCTTAAACAAAATTTGACAAAAATTAGATGAGTAAAACTGGCATATCCTTGCATGACAGTTTTAAAATACATCCACGTCAGTCCTGCACTATACTGATTTTTTACGTCAGTCAACTGACAAATTCTTGTCTTCCTACAATCTTTATTTCAAATAAGGCAATTAAAATAGACTAATAACCCATTATAAACAGATATATATATATATATATATATATAAAAATTATTTTAAATCAAGAGAACTACCTATATCATAAATGCAAAGATGACAATACAGTCCGAAGGTTGCACAAGTTTCACATATTACAAAGTCTTCAGTCAATGATTCAAAGTACCATAACTACAACTGAGGCCAGTGCGGTATTCTGCAAAAACACAATGCAAGTCATCGCACCAATAATGCATATGTGAAAAGTTTACACATTGTTTTCTAGTTTACTTTATGCAAATAATTTAGATATGGATAGTTGCCGATTATACAAGTGGTGTCCAGAGCCTCTCAGAATCTCTGTGCCAAGAAAAAAAGTAGTGTTCAAATAAATTATAAACGTTAAATAAAAAAAATAAAAAAACCTTCTAGAAAACACTTCATGCTACAGTACTTAAATGAAGTTACATCATCATTGCACTTTTAACATATAAAACAAACACTGTAAATAATGCTCTTAGTATTACAGAAAAAAACACACACACACACACACACACACACACACACACACACACACACACACACACACACACACACACACACACACACACACGGCATGAATAAGGACAATGTTATTTAAATGCCTGGGTATTCTACACTTAGAGAAAACCGCTCCCCTCATCTGCTGGGGTTCTAGAACACCGTGTGGAGTCTGATTCAGAAGAGGATCCCACTCTCCAGTGGATGCATGTCCAACTGTATGAGGCCCTTAGACAGGGATACGATCAGATAACCAATTAATGGAACCACAGGGCAGTGAACTGAACACACTGAGAGTGATACATTTTGTCCACCAGGAGTGCAAGTTACAATGCCGTAGGCATTCAATGAAATATACATGTCCTATTGGTAAAGTTAACCTTGTCTAATGGTTATAAGTCCATTTCTTTTTCTTGTAGAACTTCCCTAGATAAGTAGAAGTCTAGAGATATTCAGCTGCTGGGTGAAGTTTAGGTTTTAACATTAAACAAAAAACATAGGCGCTTCTATGAAACATACAAATTCACCAAATACCAGGAATAACAATCAAATCAGCAAATATATACTTACAGCAAGATGGTGTCATTCAATGGCTGAAGCCCAAAATTCAGATTCTTTACTACAAAACCTCCAAATGATCAGCCAGTGAATCACCTTCATGAATAGAATACAGTGATTACGAAGTGGAGCAGTGATCAGCCAGTGGATCACCTTCATGAACAGAATACAGTGATTACGAAGTGGAGCAGTGCACCGAGATACATTTTCAAAACCCATTCATCTACAATTAGTCATCAAAAAAGATCACGAACGGCAAATGTGAAACTAGACAATGGTCATACTATTACACCCATTACATGGCAAGTGTTTTTTTTTTTTTTGGGGGGGGGGGGGGGAATACTGAGAACTGGACTGAGAGAGATTACTGCATGTGAATAGGTGAGAACCTGTTTCTGTTTGTTAATTATACCCAAAATTACAGATAAAGAAAAGCAAAAATGTCTGACATGGAACCAAATGCTTTATGGTTCAGTTTGCTGATTTTTTTTTTTTTACTGCTGTTCAGTATTTAGTGAATGACAAGCTTTTTCAAAATACAATTACCGCTACTCCCTTTATGGTGATGAAGGGAATGATTAACTCTTCATGGAGGTCTGTTCCATTTGCCCACTTTGGCCTTTCTTGTGTTGGTTTTACAGACACCCCGGAAAACAAAAGCAGTTACAAATAACGCTTCAAGAAGACGGTTCAATGAAAGGCTGCGCAGCCATAGTATGACTGGGAACGGCAGTCACTGAAATTTGCTTGGAGTGGCCTAAAGCATGGAGGATGCAGAGGGTGCAGAGGGTGCAGAGCCCTGAACAATCCACTCACTGGTATAGGGTAGCAAGGCCACAAACGCATTTATGAGACGCCGTATGGAGAAATGAACAGTGTTGACACAGCATCACATTTCAGTAAATATTGAAATGGACTTTAATTTGTTATCCAGTTCCAACTCATTTTCCAGCCATGTTATCTTTTCTTGTTTACACACTGAGGTTTTCCCCATTTCATAAGGCCTGTGGGCTGCTTCACTGGCTTCAGGCACCTTCCCCGAGATGCTGCTGGGCGCCCTGGTTGGCGGTCTGGGCTTTCACCCACGCACAATCCCTCGTTGTTTGTTTTACATGTTGTCATGGGGACAGCATCATCGCTCAGTGGCTGGCAGAGAGGGGGTGTAAAAAGACAAGGCCTGATCCCTCCACCTCATCAGCCTCGTTGTCGTTAAGCAGTGTTACTAATAGGATGGTTAGTCAGAGACTCTTTACCGTAAGTGCACTCACTACTGCTGAAATTACTCATCCAGTATTATGGTGTGTGCAGGCTACATACAGCACATCACCTCTGTACACACTACATGCATCGTTAGAGTGTGTACACACTACATACAGAACTGCACTTCTGTATACACACTACAAACAGCATTAGAGTGTGTACACACTACATACAGCACTG
>JAABNX020000143.1:22876735-22891945 GCA_015163995.2 Mormyrus lacerda
TCTGTATACACACTACAAACAGCATTAGAGTGTGTACACACTACATACAGCACTGCAACTCTGTATACACACTACAAACAGCATTAGAGTGTGTACACATTACATACAGCACTGCAACTCTGTATACAAACAGCATTAGAGTGTGTACACACTACATACAGCACTGCAACTCTGTATACACACTACAAACAGCATTAGAGTGTGTACACACTACATACAGCACTGCAACTCTGTATACACACTACAAACAGCATTAGAGCGTGTACACACTACATACAGAACTGCACTTCTGTATACATACTACAAACAGCATTAGAGTGTGTACACACTACATACAGCACTGCAACTCTGTATACACACTGAATACAGTGATAGAGTGTGTACACACAACATCACAACAGCATTGTACCTTTGTGTTCATACTACACACAGCACTGCACCTCTGTATACACACTGCATACAACATCAGAGTGTGTACACACTAAATACAACATTACATTTCTCTATACACACTGCATACAGCATTGGAGTGTGTACACTATATACATCACTGCATCTCTGTGTACACACTACAACCAGCACTGCATTATTGTATGCACACTACATACAGCACTGCACCTCTTTATACACACTACATAAAGTACTGCACCACTGTATATACACTACATACATTACCACACTTCTGCATACATAATACATACATCACTGCGCTTCTGTATACACATAAGAACATAAGAACATACATCACCGCACCCCTGTATCCACACTACATACAGCATTAGTGTTGTGGCAAGATGAAAGGTAGGTCTGCTGGGGGGGGGGGGTAAGCTCAGATGCAAGGCACTTACTCACAACAAAGAAAATAGAAAGCAGTGCTCAGGATGAAGCAGTCGGCACAGCACTGACCCACTTGTGACCCTGCCATTATGCCATGTATGTTTCACATGCAGCACAGGACCACTGTGTACCTGCTACTGACAGTATTACAGTGAGTACTGTAATACTGTGAGCACCACACAACCACATTGCACTACTATGTACACACTACATACAGCTCTGTATCTCAGTGGTTAGCTGAGATGCACTGGAAAATGGCATAGCAAAGCCCACTTGAGAAGGGCAGGGCACTTCCTTATCCCTCATTTTATGGCCTGCTGGCACCAGCCTGTCTATGCCAAAGTGTTAGTTTGCACAAGGACGCAGGTTGCACAAACCACGTGGGTCTCTGGAAGGCGTTTCTCAGCAGAACCAACAGCAACAAGCCTCTGAACTTTGTCCGCGGCTGCCTTCAGCCGGCGTGGCCACAGACAGACAGACAGACAGACGCGTCTCTGTCAATTTTGGTGAAAATGGTGGTGGCACGTGACATGTGTGTGTGAGGGGGGGGGGGCAAATCAGCTCCACATCTTTGACCGTTTTTTTTTTTTTGATGCATTCACCCATTTGTGCATTAAGGTCCCAGTCAGACACCGTTGCAGACCAAGCCTCCTATTGTTCATGTATGTGGAAGGCACCGCCAATTCGGTGGAAACATTAGGCTCATATCTGAGCAGAGGACTCCAGGCGATCCTCAGGGCCTGTCACCTGTAACCAGCCCAACTGGACCTGCCAGTCATGGCTGTCACCTCACCTGTCATGCAGGGCGAGGCTCATTTATGTCTCCTATTGTGTCTGCAGGAGCTGTGTCTTCCCTTACAGGCCTGATACCCATAATGTCTGATCAGTATGCAGACTAGTGGCGCTCATTGGAGGTCAAAAGTTAGCCGTTGCTTTCTTCCCCTAACAAATTACAAACATCACAGGTTTTGTATTTTTCTGTCACTTAACTTATCAGTTATTGCAAAGGAACTTGCTCCTTCATATTGAGGTTAACCCCCTACTGCTAATGCTTAGAGTAGAACCCAAAAGATTCTTGAATGATGTGGAATTATGGGATTCTGGAATGTTTTGATCCGGTCTGATTCCTGTGCAACAGCATTATTTTTAGCCCTCAAATATGGTGAAAAGAGCCGAAAGCCCGTTTGAGAGATGTCTCCTTAGTAATAACCTCAAAATGCAACTGTCTGCTTCAGCAAACTGTACCAGAGGGGACACATGCGGGATATTTAATCTGATACCATATTTAATAGTTAAAACCAAATAGAAAGGCAGACAACAGAGAACACAAGCCACAGAGCTGCTGCTGATGTTTCCCTGCTGTTGTATGGGTGCATCCTCCTGGGAGGACTCCAGAGACCATCGAACAAACGTGGCTGCCACCTAGTTTCCTTAGGCCCAGTGAGTGCCGTTAAACTTTGGCAAAGCCCATGCAGGTACTTTGTCATAAACCAGCACTGTTCTAAAACATACTCTGTAGTCTGCATGTGAAAGGAGGTACCAGTGACACTCTTATCTTTCTGTCCAACCAAACAGGCTTGTGGTTTTGCAGGTACAGTCAAAATTAGAGGTAAACAAATCAGACATAACCTCATTCTGCCCTTCTTGCGTGTTTGTGCTTACAAAACAAGAAAGTCAGGACTGGCTGAAAAAAATGTGCCTACTACAAGATTAACTAAGTGAAAGTATGAAGATTAAACTAATAAATAAAGTCGAAGTCCTCGTTTTATTCTCTATGTGTTTACTGGTCCTCTTTGCGCAGCTGATCTGCTTGGGTCTGTTCTCCATGTTGTGCGTGTGCATATGCAGAACCTACTATGTGTGCCTGGTGCGCGAGCGTCTCAAGGCCAGATCGTCTTGCATTACCGTGAACGTCTATTTCTGACTCTGCATTTCCGCCTGCCAGCATCCCAGCTGAAGGGGAACTCTAAGGAAAGGTCAAGAGGTGGAATTCCGGAACCTCTCTGCATTCCTCTGATGGGCAGACACACACACAGACACAGACACACACAGATTAAATAGTTGTATCATGGTGGGGACTCTCCATTCATTTCTATTCCACTACTGTACCTAGCCTTAGTCTTTTGGCATTTGTAGTTTTTTTGGTTGCAGTCACAGATTTTTATAAAACTGAATTTCTCCTTGTGGGGACCAAAATAATGGTCCCCACAACGTCAATTTTTATTGTGGGAACAACACACACACACACACACACACACACACACACACACGAACACACAGGAAGCTCACTGCTATTCACTCCCCCAAACAAAAAATAATCTGCAATGGATCACAAAAGACCAAAGTATATATATTTTATGTCCTTTTTTAAAATTAGCACATAGACATCGCAAAGTCCAAGAATATAACTAACGAAATCTCACAAACACACGTCTTACATTCAACCACACGTACACCTACATTTTACCCTCTGTAGCAGGGATTCTTTGTTATCCTAGGAAAATTAGCAAGCAAACAATTAAAAAGCTGATTTAAAGTAGCCGATAATACTAACAGCTTTCACAAATGGTGAGATTGACCACGTAAGGACATCATTTAGATGGATTAACATGAATAGATTCAAGACTCAAGAGTTCTTTATTGTCAGTACTTCCACATACAGGTACACAGTGTATGGGATCCCTGTTACACAAGAATGCAGATAGAATTGAGCACTAACTACTTTAAAAGGACCATGAAAGTAACCAGGGTAATTCAGTTCAGAGTTTCACTACATATCCTGCCGGGGGGTTGTGGTGTGTTGACTTAGTCCTGAAATAGTCGCTAGTTGGAGCCCATCCAGAGTTTATACACAGGCATGTTTCCACTGACTGTGACTCATGGAGAAACAGACATAATCTAAACAACGTCCAAACAAAAACCTGTGCTCCGGATAAGACTAATTTGCTACTTTCTCTTGCAGGCTGTTCTGGTGGTGAGGCATTTAAGGAACTTCTGAAAGCCAATCGGTGATGCACAGGGGAAGGAGGACCAGCATGAATCTCGCCAGGATGCTCCGGAACAAGGCCAAATGCAGATGACCTTCACACTCACACTGCACAGCCTGCATCAAAAACAGCAAAGTCAAGACTCGGGTGTGTGGAGTTTGTGTGTCTTCCCTGTGTTGTCATTGGGTTTTCTCTGGGATCTCCAGGTTCACAGTCCAAAAGATATGCTGAAGTCAATTGGTATCACCAAATGGTATTGCTAATTGCCCGTAGGTCTGAGTGTGCCTTTTCAGAGGTTGGTGTCTGCCTTGTGCCCATCGGCTCTAGACCCCCATGTCCCTGAACAGGACAAACGGTTACAAAAAATGAAAGGATGGCTTGCTGTGGTTTGGCTATACATTATGTTCTGCCGTAACAAGAACACCAATACCACTGTTCTCAAGGGTTACTGCAACCCTAATATGGGTCTGCTAGAGAGATCTGTTTAGAAACTAAGAATAGGTCTCTTCTATAGGTCTGTCATTACAGCTTCAGAGTTAGACTAGTATAGAGGTCTATCAAGGGTTTTAAGAAGTCTGCTGTACAGGTCATTCAGTGCCCTAGGAAAAGATCCACTGTACAAGTTTGTGAAAACAATTAGAGAAAGTGAACTGAACAGATCTGTCAAAAACTTTAGAGAAGGTCTCATGTTGAGGTCTGTCAAATCGATGAGAAGGCCTAACTATCGAATGCTTATAGAGTATCTCCTGTACAGGCTGCCTACCCACAAAGACAACTTACTATATGAGAATGTTAAACCATCTAGGACAAATCTACTTTAGAGGACTGATAATCCCCTAGAGAAAATTATCTCCCTGGAGAACAAATTCTACTTAGCATCCAAATTTATCAGTCAGGGGACTTCCCCCTTTCAAAATAATAAATGAAAATGTCAGCACAGTGCTTATGTGCTGGTTTTTACATGTCAAAATGAGGGTAACGATTCTTCATTCAAGAAGATATGTCTATATCGACATCCAAGTTTAGCCCGACCTGAAGCAGAGTGGCTGTTCTATCTATATACCTACTGTAATATCCAGAAAAGAACTCCAAATCTAAACAGGACTAATATGACCTGGGCCTTCTAATTTTTCTGGGGTGTTTTCTGCTTGGTGAACAGTTGCCAAAATCTCTAAGCACAGGATACACCATTGGAATTATGCTATTATGACCAGTAACCAGACTGATGTGTCCCCAATAACCTGGACTGCTTTTCATTGTCGCTGGCAATTCCATGTCATATTTTTGCGATGGGCAATGTGTGGTGGGTTTGGGTGGGGGAAGGTCTGACTGAGACACAGGACAGCAAGGATTAAACAAATAAAAGGACTTATTTAAATAGTAAACACGAACTGAGAATGATACCTTACATTATGCCTTACTGTCATCACAACGGCCATTAGTTGGGTGAAGCTGATTGGTATGGTGCAGGACCATGCAATTGCTCAGGCATACATATGCATTAAAACATCCTGTATGTAACCCTGGGTGAGACAGCAAAACGTACAATCAGTGAAAATGACAATTTTAAACAATGTTAAAATAACAGGTAAATCCTCAGGAATAAGTAAACTGGTTCTCAAGTGGCTTGGTTACATGTTTAACGTCATGTTTAACGTCAACAATTGAGTCCTGATATTTTTCTCTAGAATACAGGAGTCTTTTGCCTTAGCCTAAAATCAGACACATTTGAAATAAACATCTAAGTACAGCCACACACTCTTCAGTGTTCATCGTGATTAAAGACCAGGCTGTTTCCTGGATACTGCTGAAGGAGGGACGCCCACAGAGCCACTTTGTTCTCACTGTGGACATTCTGGAACACTGAAGTTTTTTTATTCTCATTTAGCTGTTTTTCATTTCATGCACAATATCCAGGACATTCCCTAGGTGTGCATCACCAGGACTCCACCTTGCTTGTAGACCGCATAATGCAGGCACATGTGGGATGGACTGGGGAGATACTCTGTATTTCAAGCTCCTCAGCTGTCCTACCAGCATAGAAAAAATCCGTTCCACTCCTGCACGACTCCTATTTAAAAGTGACAGGTTTTGAGAGAATCAAGGTATGGTCTGTTCAGCAGTGCTCTAAGAGACAGCACTAAACACCCCTCTGCGGAAATGCACCGCCCGCAGGCAGCATTGGAAATGTGTGACAGTGGAAAATCTCAAGCTGCAGGACGAGGTCAGATATCAGGTAGGAGGTGATAATGCAAAGAAAAAAAACCCTCATTACAAGAGATAAAGTCCACCGTTCAGTTTGAGGGGGTCAAGAAAGGCAAGCAATGCATTTTTAACATGAGTGTCAAAAAGGCACAGTTGAAGGACACAAAAAGTAAATGTCTGACAGACGGTGAAAAGATGGAGATGAAGTTTTATGCCTGAAGTTTTTCCGGACATCTGACACCAAACAGCAGGTCCCTCACTCCTGGGAGCTACGTGTCTCCCCAAGGCCAGGGATTGGGGTGAACCGTTTTCAAATAAACCTGAGTGAGGACCAGAAGACCGATTCAGCAGCTGCTTATTCTAAGAGTCTTTATCTAACTTTGCCTCTGTCCCCTAGTCCTCCATCCTCACTTAGGGACAAACTGTTTCATACACGCTTTCATCAGATTTATAGATGGCAATTTATGCTCTTCCTTCATGTTCCCACACACACTACCCCCCTACAAGTGTGATGCATTGGAAACCTGCCCCCCATGCCCAAATCTGTATATGAAGCACATTCAAAAACTACATCGCACAGACAGATTAGAAAACACACAGTCAGCTACAAACGATCTGCCTATTAGAACTCCCCTCCCTTCTGTCTATCATTTAAAATCGCTTTTAGCCAGTCAATCCTGCACACCTGGACACCTTCCCGCATTCAAGTGTCATCACCAGGAGAGTGTGTCTGTGTATCTCTGACCGTAGATATGGGTTTGAACCCAACGCCCTTACAACTGGAGACAGGCAAATGACATTCATGCTGGAACCATCTGTGGCCTGTTTTCTGGGAAAGCACCCTGTCTGTCCTCGTACTCCTTTTGCCATCATTTGAAATTGCTAACCCAGACTTTTGCCATCCGCCGCAAAGTGATGGTTTTTCTGGATGGCGTTGCGACAGTATTGTATCAGACACCTGGTGCCCAGCATGAAAATCACAAGAGACTAAGATGACCATCTATGTCAGATCCATGTCAGAGGGGACACTATGAACTAGGACGGGTTTTTTGTACTTCCATTTCATTTAAGAAGACCTGGGTTTCATTTAAGCACTGAGGTCTTGCTGTGTGCTGATTGGTCTGTCTCTCGTAATCATGCACGTATCACTAATGTTAATGTGAAACAGCTTGATAAGTCTTTCAATCAAGGAAATAATCCAGTTAAAGCACAAGGAGAACTGAACTAATTAGCCAAACACAGGAGCCTTTCAATTTTAAACTAGTTTGTAAAACCTGAAGTAGCTCATAGTGGCCCTCCTGATGTGGAGTAGGTGGCCACCATACATGAGACTCTGACCAGCTACAGCAGAGAAGCAGTCAGGGGCTCTTAAGCCAGCAGACAGAAGATAATCCATGTTTCACTCTGTGATGAAAAAGTGACTCTCAGTTACCCATTAATTAAGTCTCTTAAGTTGAGCCTGTTTGGTTCACCATCCTTCAAGTGTCTAAAGTGCAGCCCCATGTGTGGCCTCCCATAATCTCCAGATCCCTATGTGCTGCTTCGTAAAGGTGCTGTTTAAGATGTTTATGGAATGCTTTTGACCTGCTATCTTGTCTTGTGCTCCTGTCTCTACATGCCAGCTCCATCTCCCTCCATTGGTGCCAAGAGTAATATTTCACCTCATCTAAATCAGATTACATTTTATTACCAACGTTTATGTCTCATCTCATTTTGATGAGTTAATCACGTATCATTATCTTTACTGTTTGGAACTTAGAACAAAGCAAAGCACTTAAATGGAGTAACACACAAAGGTGATGTGCTAGTTTGTTTGTGACAGGACACAGAGCAAGGTAAAAACGCATGTGGGGAGTGTTTGCGAGATTTTTTTGACAGTTCGACCTTTCTTTCACATGTAGTGGAAGAGGGAGACCAAACCAGGGATTTTCTTCATTCTCATAACATCTCAGTTTTATTGTTCTATTATGGCACCAGGATCTGGGCGGGTGCAATGAGTCAGAGGTTAAATGCACTCATTCTCTTCCATGGTGTGCAATTGCGCTTTGCTGCTATCCTATATTTTGAAAACACTGCCCATTTCAATTTACTCATCATTCATAATTTTGGGCAGTAGGTGTAGCAGGAATAGAGCATGTAGATGGCTTTGCTGAAATCCTGAAAGCTCTGAGTGAGAAGAAGAGGCTCCTACTGTAAGATGGAGAATATGAGGGAGCAGGTGGGGAGACAAAAATTAAATCAACAGCAGATGACTGGTGGCGCTATGCACACATGCAGCTGTCGTTAGACAGTGATTAGGCAGCGGGAACATCAATGACTTCCCGTAAGGCTGAAGTAATGATTTTTTTCGTTGATCAGGTGCTCTGGACCATGGACATCTGTGTATGAGTGTGCCACTTTGTAGAAGACTGGAATTCATTGGGGGACAATTGGAATTCATTGGAGGAAGGTAAATAGCTGACTTTATCCAATCAGCCTTAGCATGGTCATGATGACTGCTTCCTGAGTCACTGTTTTGCAAGTAAATGAGTACTCACCAGAATGTAGGCACCCGGCAGGGCTGTCCTTACTTCACCGACCCTGTTATGAGTCGTCAGATAGTAAAGGGGGGGAGGGTGCTGGTAATATGGACCCTGGAATGCATCCTTTCCTGTATTGCGGCTGTCATGGATGGAGAAGCAAAAGGTGTCAAAAGGACCTGATTGACTCTGCTGCCCCTATCCCTAAGCTTATAACTACTTGGCGTTTAATCAGCACTCCCTCTGCTCTCTGGGGTGGAGTGGCGGGATCCAGCTGCCGTTCAGACCTCTCTCAAGCTGCCCAAGGCAAATGTTTACATCCCAATGGATCTGCTCAGGGTGAATAAGTGAATCAGAGGGATTGGAATTCTCCTCCTTCATAATGACTGCCACTTACAGCTCTGCAACATGTGACACTGCGATGACTCAAGGCCGGCTCAGAGAGGCATAGACAGAGAGGTGGGAAGAGGTGGAGCCAGATATCTCGACATGTGACGAGCGGTTCTGAAATCCGCAAATACCTGACTGATAAAAAAATAGCCTGAGAACCTAGCCTTACTTACTTAGGTGGTGGAAGGGGCAGCAAACCATGGTTCTATCTATCTGCCATGGGGAACGAGCAGGGGAAACTAATAACAAGCTCAGAGTTGACCAGAACAGATACCCATGTCTGTGCGAACAATGTAAGAGAATATTCCGCTTTTAAATGGCTATTACTTCAAAAAAAAATGTATAAAATGTTAAGGTCCCTCATGTGAGTGTTGACCTCTCTGACCCCATGTGCAGCTACACATTTTGAGGGTAACCATGTAAACAGAATGCTGGCTATCAGTCAATTACTGGCATGTATATGAGCCTGAGTAGTGTAGCTATGCATTTTCAATAGTCTGTGTAAGTTGAGGGACACTATGTTCTCATACCAAACATGGGGCTGTTTTTACAGTCCTAACCAACCAGCTGCCAAAGCCTCTGTGGCAGCAGCAGCACAGCTAAAGCTAATTTATTGCCCTTCTTTGCATCATGTGTATAAAAACAGCCTTAAAAATTACTGTGCTTTAGCTTGCAGTGGTTAACGCTATTACCTTACACCTCTGGGACCTGGGTTCAAGTCTCCGCCGTGGCTTCAGGCATGTGGAGTTTGCATGTTCTCCCTGTGTCATTATGGAGTTTCCTGCAGGTACTGCAGTCTTCCCCCACAGTGCTGAGGTTAATTGGAGTTGCCCATATGTGTGCATGTGTGAGTGTATGGTGTGTGTGAGTGTATGGTGTGTGTATGTGTGTATGTATGGTGTGTGTATGTGTGAGTGTATGGTGTGTGTATGAATGGTGTGTGTGTGTATGTATGGTGTGTGAGTGTATGGTGCGTGTATGTATGGTGTGTGTGTGTGAGTGTATGGTGCGTGTGTGAGTGTATGGTGTGTGTGTGTGTATGGTGTGTGTGTGAGTGTATGGTGTGTGTGTATGGTGTGTGTGTGTATGGTGTGTGTATGTGTGAGTGTATGGTGTGTGTGTGGTATGTGAGTGAATGGTGTGTGACTGTGCCCTGCGATGGGTTGGCGCCCTATACTGGGTTGTTCCCTGCCTTGTGCCCATGGCATCCAGGATAAGTTCTGGACCCCCCTGCAACCCTGAATAGGACAATCAGTTACAGAACATGGATGGAAGTTACACGTTATGGCATCATGTCGCTTTAGTCCCCTGGGCAGGAATTGAAAACCCCCTTATCCAAAGTCCTCCAGTTTTCACCACAAAGCCTCCTGTAATCATCTTCAATTTCTGCTGCACAGCTAGTTTTGACGCTGCTGTCAGACATGCAGACATGAGTGCAGTTATGAGTGCAGAGTGCTAGCAGAGAAATTCAGGTCTGACCTGTTCTGCTCTCCCATTTTACTCAAGATTACTACACCCCCCTGCCCCCACCCCCCAATAACACCGCCGCTGCCATCCTGTCGACGAGGTTGCAGTAGGAACCCATGATGAGGGGCCACTAACATGGGGGGGGGGGGATATGCTGACTTTGCAGCCATACTTCATCATGGGGCTGGCTCTCATCTCAGTAATGAAATGTGCCCCCATGCCTTGGAACCCCAATGGTTTTCAAGAGTTTTTTTTTATCTCCTTTGAAACAGGAGAGAGAAAAAAAAATTCTTGTCCCACTTTGCTGCTTTTAGCGGCTGTTATGTTTGTCTGCTATGTTATTCTTAATTTATTATGTCATTGGTAAATTATATCTAAGTGCTTCAGGGAAAAATACAAATTTAAATAACCTGAACTGAATCTAAATTAAAAATTAAAAATTTACAGTAGGTAACGGGAGGATTGGGATTTGCGGGGGTTTGTCTTGCAATAACTTGTGAAACAGCATGCTGCCTTCTCTGGATATATTTATGTTTTATTGTACTCTTGGGTCCTTTCTATCAGTCTATGCTAGAGATATTTAATTTAGGGCTCCTCATTGTTCTGTTTTACACAACCTTATGGTATGTGCAGACAACCAACAGCATGTGACACAAGATGATTGAAGCTTCAGTCAGAGAAAGAGACAGATTTAGTTATTTGATTATTGTTTTTGTAAGACTTCATTAGTGGTTGGTCCAAAAAGAACCTTGTTTTATGTTTTTACAGCTTAGGTGAGAAATATACCAGGTGCCTAAATGGCTGCTCCTCCAATCACAGCCAGATCTGCACAGTGCTCTTCCACTCAGAGCCAGGGCAACACACCACTCCTCCAATCACAGCCAGGTCAACATTCTGCTTCTCCAATCAGACCCAGGGCAACACACTGCTCCTCCAATCAGAGCCAGGTCTGCACAGTGCTCTTCCACACAGATCCAGGTCAACGCCCTGCTCATCCAACCAGAACCACTGTCTGAACCTCAGGGCTCACCATGGTTAGTGGATTGTTGGCAGAGCTGATTACAAAAATTGTGTAAAACTCAGAAACATGAAAAAAGATACAGAGAATATACAGAGGGGAGACCCCTTCTACGATGTTATCTGTCTCTACAATTGCTACTCACACAAATGTGAAGCCTTGCAGTCTCTAGGGCAGAACTCTGAGACTGCCAACAGACACAACATGCTCTCTTGCTCTCTGCCGCCCTCACACTCCTCCTCTCACAGATGCCATTCATCCCTCATCTGCTCACTCATGCACTCACAGTGCGATCACAAGCTGTGGGGAGGTGGTGAAGCCTGACCTCAGCATGACCTCCAGGTTTATTACCTCAAATGCAAAAAACTCACAATGTTATCAACATTCATTTTTTCATTGGTTAATTTCCATGCTGAATCTTTACTAGTGAAATTCTGAATGTATGCATGCATAGATACACAGAGACACGCAAAACCTTATGCATAGGGCATAAACACACACACACACACACACACAGTGTAAAATGCTTTCAGCTGTTCTCTAAATGCAAATGGGGGTAGATGGTCACACACAGTAAAATGTACTTGGCTGTTTTCCTAGTACAGGTGCTCACACACACATGGCAGAATGTTTTTGCCTTTTGTCTCATTGTAGATGAGGAAAGGTGGTCACACACACACACACACACACATACACACATCTTTTTGGGGACTCTCCTTTCATTTCTATGAGGAAAGCTCTAATCCCAACAATACAACCTTAACCCCTACCCAGCTCTAAACTTAACCATAAGTAATCAAACAAAAAACCAGACTTTTGCCATTTTTAGTTTTTTGATTGCTGAGGTCCCCACAACGTGATATAAACATAATCCACACACACACACACAAAGTAAAATGCTCTTGGCTATTCCCCTAATGCAAACACAGATAGACACTCACGCATCCAGTCGAAGTTAAAACAGGTTTGACAGCTGAAGAGGAAGCAGGAAATGACACGGTTGAATGCGTTTAACCCTGATGCTCTGAGATGCGGGATGAAACGTTAAAAAAAAAACCCTGACGATTGCGACTATGCAAACTGAAGCCTTTAACAGGTAAAGTCAATGCTGTGTATTCTTGTCCCGTGCTATGTTTAAACCTTATCTGCCCCCTGCCCCCCAAAACGTACAGGATCACAGTTTCACAACCAGGAGGCCCACCCTCCGCTGCAGGCCAAATCGCGGCTGGTCAGAGACCCATCCATGAGTTCAATGTTCCTGGGGCAACACGAGATATATGGAGCTGATTAAGGCAAATTCCTGGACAGGGAGATGTTTAACAAGAGTTGGGACAGACTGGAGAGGTTGCTGCTGTTGACACACAGTCAAACATATGGATTGATTCCCTCTTCCTTGCACACACATAAAATTTTACACTAGCATTGTGACACTGTGAGGATCGTGAGTTCTCAGTCTCTAACTTCAACTTTCAATTTATGCCTGTGCCATATTTTCAAAGCCTAAAGTAAGCCCCCCCTCCCCCCAAGCCTAAAGTAAGCCCCCCTCCGATTATTACCAGGTTTAAATATAACCAGCTTATCCTTTCCTTGGTAGAAAGCGTATTTCAAACCCACATCTCCTGAACGGCCGTAACCTCACCTTAGTTTTCCACGTACAACATATTCATTTATTTATTTTATTTCATGCTATTAATAAAGATAGCGAAAAAAAGCATCATCTGTGGTCTTAATTTGGAGCTTACGCTGCAGATAGACGTTCACTCCTGACATCTAGTGGTAATTGCTAGATCGCTTTTAACATTTCAGTCAAACGAGCAAAACCCCAACAATTGAATCAACAACTGCGGTAGTTTGCCGAAAAACATTGTGAAACGTCTAGTATACTCACTTTGACCAGCAGTGGAAATGTACTTACATAAATGTTTTAACGGGATTATTTCCTTAACAAGGGGACTCACGTTTCCTTTCCCGTGCTTCTCAAATGTGGCTCTTGAACGGAAATTGTCTGTAGCTCATTGTGAACGACATTCATCATACTGTCATTGTTAAAACCAGCCGAAGTGCAACATTTTTTAACCATAATGGTACATATCTCTTATACAACTATTGTGAAGTTTACTTGTATATTTAACCATTTCGTATTATATGCAGGGTTGCCAACTTTGGTTTTATTACCTTGCAAATACTATGTAGGGTGTGCAAGCTACGTACCCCAACGCCTTTGCTAATGTTAGGTTTATAACTGTATAATATATATTTGCCGTAAGAACGTGAGTGTCACGCCAGACTTGTGAGAGTTGAAACCTCCCACACATGTAAGAGCCGATCAACGTTATTAACAATAGTGTGTGGCGGCCTGAATTATTAATAATGATAAATACTAAAACAGACCGAATTTCAGAGCACAACTAGGTAAATCAAAAAAGTAAGGAAAAAAACGATTAATGATCAATTTAATGGTCTAATACAACTATTAAAAGTTATTAATCATCGTCATCAGGGCAAAGAAAACACATATCTAGTATAAACGAGTTATTCCACAATATTTAAATCAATACTAGCTCCCGCACAGAGGACAAGACTACTTCACGCGTCTCGTAGGCAACCAAATCTAAAATACCAGGATTATTTAGCAAGAAGAAAAAGATTTTTGCTGGGCAATGAAAAACAGATACGAACATATGCAAATGCGAATGCAAAGCAGCGGATGCAAACCTTGACACAACATTTTAAATAATACATTGTTAAACACATACATGCAAAGCTGTAACTCGCTAAGTAACACAACTAGGTCCGCTCCACTCGCCTTCGCCCTCGAAACTGCAATTTCTGCACTGTATACATGAGTAGAGGGAACCCAGCATTACTGAACGTTACAATTTAAGGTATGGGAAGGTTCTAAGAGTCCAGTTTCCTTGATGTTCCCAGAACGTTAGCCAATTACAACTATACTACTACAACCAAGGCTATTAATATAAAAACGAACAAAAGGCATGCTAGAGCAGTGGGTAACACTAGCCCATACCAAAGTTCCCCCTAAGCCCTGGACCTTCAGAGATATCACCGACGGCAAGTGATCGAGTGTGAGAGGCTGCAAGGGCTCAATATTTTATAAACAGGAATTGGACCGCACATTGTAACATTACCTTGACAACCACAAAAAATGTTCTTTATTGTTGTTGGTTTGGGACTTTTAATTTTAAGATTTGCACTTTCTTCCTGGGGATTGCACTTAAGGGACCATCTGGCTAATTTTAATTTGTTCCAGGCTCTTATATTCTCAGAACAAAAGGTAACAATTGGTGCCTTTGCTTGTCACTGGTGCTGTTCCATCAAGGGTCTGCCAATCACACCCTATAACTGTAGGAAATTGTACATTTTAAGGTGAAGAAATGGACTCTGAGGAAAATTTCTGAACCATTGATGGTATATGAATGCTGTTTGTACCTTTGGGATGTTACTCAGAGTCCATTTCTGTACCCTAAAAGGTACAATTACAAGGATACAGCTCCACTGACAAACAAAGATACGAATACCTTAAAATGTCTACTAGAGAGTCCTCATGCACTGTACTATTTGACAGTCAGGAAAGCCCTAAGCCTTCCAGGACTTATTAAGAACACTCCTCAAAGTCTGCGAATCCATGAATGTGGACTTTGGGATTGAGCCACTGTCACTTTAAACGTCAAAGATAATTGATGTATAGTTGATGTACAAACCGGATTCCAAAAAAGTTGGGACACTATACAAATCGTGAATAAAAACTGAATGCAATGATGTGGAGGTG
>JAABNX020000143.1:22892227-22930534 GCA_015163995.2 Mormyrus lacerda
CTTTTGATCTGTCATCTACGTTCTATTACAAATAAAATATTGACATTTGCCATCTCCACATCATTGCATTCAGTTTTATTCACAATTTGTATAGTGTCCCAACTTTTTTGGAATCCGGTTTGTACTAATTGAAAGAATAAAATGTGAATCAGATCTAAAGAACCTTAAGCTGATTGACAAGCAATGCAAAAAACAGATGTACCCAAAGCTTTTGATTATTCTCTCAATTGATTTTTTTCCATAAACAAAGGTCAGTTTTGTAATATCTGTTTCACTGGGTCCAGATATTCAAAATCAGTGAAAAGCCTGATTATATATTATTATAACCCTGAAAAAATTGGAGCCCCAATTATGTTAACCAGGAGCAGCGGTCATGCCTGAAAGGGGACAGGCATGGAAACGTCATTATCACTCATTGTGATGCCTTTTTATTGCCCAAGGTATTTGAATGTCACCTTAAAGCAGGTTGTCATGAACAAACACAGACCAGCGGCAAAGCACATGGAAATGCAGGGGAAACAGGAGGAGATTAATATCCTTAAGGTTTCCGCTATGTGTAACTCATCTCTGGATAGAATAGTATGGAATAATGCATTTAACAGTTATACAAAAAGAGCAGGACCAGAAATTTGCCATTTACAACCAGGTTTTCATTTTACCTTTTAACTGCTGACCTAAACAGTTTCCCTTGATTCCATTTTTTCCCCACTCTCCATCTTTATTATTGGCCACATAAATGTAGTGCAGGGAATAATCCAAAAGAACAATGATATTCAGCAACAATACCACCACAACACTTTGCATTTAAATGCAAATTCTACTAGGACTGAGAGTTAATCATTCATATCATGCATATACAGCTGGTGGAACAACTAATACAACAAATTTCTCATTGGATCTTGGAGTGATTCGCGATTGGGTGATTTCCAGGTTGCCTTGCTTACTCACCGCTGATTTGACTTGGTGTTCAGCACATTGCATGCAGTGACTATCACCTGGAGAAAGATTCACACCTGGTTGGAACAGCTGTCCCAGGACATTTGGCTAAGGAACAAGGAGAAGCAGGATTCTCGGCCTCAGCTTTTGTTCCGTGAACTCGACAAGAGCTTCTGGAGGAATTCCAGCGAAAGGTGAGTCCCACCGCCAAATCACTGTCTCTGGTGGACATCAGCCCTGTAGTTCCTGTCCCTTTCCCATTTAGATTCCTCTTCTTCTGTCACTGTCTCGTGTCCTTCAGTTTTCCCCACACTGACACTCTGTCATTGAATCCCCTCCAGAATCCAGAATGGGGCTGCTGATGAAACTGGTGGTTCTGTACTGGGTGCTCGACCTTTGTGAAAATGAGCCTGCATGGTTCCAAAACATCTCTACATCCATATTTAACTCATCTGGAGACTTCATCTTTGGGGGACTATTTGACATTAATGACCTCACAAGCAACTTGAGCCAAAATGAAAACCCTAGCGATGTACAGTGTGACAGGTAACAACAGCTGAACTGAGCCTCTTAATATGTCGGAGACAAACATTCCTGATTATTTTACACCCATTGAATATTTTATAATGCTAAAACCAGGATAGGCAACTACAAAGTAAAAGGCAAAATTCCATTACATCTAAACAGCTAAATTCAATGAAACAGTAAAACTATCATAAAGTTCAGGTTTTAGCTGTTCAAAAATACTAATTTTCAACTTTTGGATACCATATTCCTTGGAGAATTTTTCAGATAAACTTAAGGAATTGCTCTAGTAGCAGTGTCTCCAAAGAACTCTCAACACCTGCTGTGTATGTTTTGTGACGTTGTTTTGATGTTTTATTGTGGGTACAGTGACAGACAATTTTCTTCTTGGCACAACAGCATAAATGTAATTGGACTGGGTCTTTCACTGGTGATGAAGTATACAGTGGATGAGATCAATGCCACACCAGACTTGCTCCCTAACATCAAGCTGGGCTTTGAAACCTTCGACACCTGCAGCCAATCATTTATCATTGTGAAACCCACCATGTTTTTCCTGAGTGAAGGATACTCAGGGCAGGTCAGAGTGATGTGTAACTACACAGACTACAGCGCACGTGTGCTGGCTGTCATTGGACCCCGAACATCTGAGATGGTCAATGTCGTCGGAAAGCTCTTTGGTTTCTTCATGATGCCACAGGTGAGCGCATTCACAAGATCAAAGGTGATTTTTTTTTTTAATGAATGGTATTAATCTAGTATAAATTGATCTAAAACAGTTTAATGGACATTTCGACAAACTAATCTCCTAAGAGGTCACTGAAGGGTCTGGAACTGGACATTTTCATTACATACAGATCAGTTACGGTGCCACCTGTAACACGTTCAGTGACAAGCAGCAGTATCCATCATTCCTGCGTACCATCCCCAGTAACCAGTGGCAGGCCCAGGGCATTGTGGACCTGCTGAGGAGGTTCGGCTGGAACTGGGTAGCCGTGTTGGGTAGCGGAGATGAATATGGCAAGGAGGGGAAGCTTGCAGTCACCATGTTGGCAGCACAGTACTCCATCTGTGTTGCCTACGAGGCCATCATCCCTGTGTACAGCGACCCTGAATCCACGGTCTCAGACATACTAGATAACATCAAGACGGCCGCGGTGGGTGTGGTGGTCCTCTTTAGCCTCCCCAGGTCTGCCCGGATATTCTTCTCTGAGGTGAGTCGTGTTCACATTTTAACAGCTTGATGCGTCGTGGGTAAGTCAACGGAATCAGCATCCCACTATCCACACACATTAACTTTCACAAAGTTTTGGATGGTGATGAACACATTTTTTTAACAAAATTCCCATCGCTGCCTTTTTGTGTTTCTTGACAAGGTTCAGTATAGCAGTCTTATTAAGAATGCACTTTTCAGCACAGTTATCTGTAAAGACACTCCTGCAATAAAAGGTTGGGCAACACTTTACCTAAGGCCGTGTTTTTAGTCATATATAAACATATTCATAACAAATAATAATGCATTCATAATAAAGCAACATAAACATGGCTATAAATCATTATAAAAAGGCATAACACATTATAGCCATGTTTATTATACATTATGAATGTTCTATGAAGCTCTCAATTATAATACAGTATAGATACCTTTATAATGCTTTATAATGGTCAGTATAAGCATTAAGGATGCTTTATACTACATTATAAAAGTAAATATGGTGCATTATAAATGAGAGCTTCATAAAGCAGTCATAATGTATAATAAACATGGCACTGATGTGTTATGCCTTTTGATAATTATTTATAGCCATGTTTATAATTCTTTATGAATCCATTATAATTCATTATGATTGTGTTCATAAATTACTACAAATATGGCCTTAAGTAAAGTGTTACCAAAGGGGTACCATCACTGCTAACATTCCTAGATGTGGTAGACTTTTTGGAGTGATATTGATTTATAATAGCAAAGACATTATGTAAAAGCACTGCTAAGAATACTTAGCAAAATGATCATGTGTGTTACCACTGTAGCCCAAATGTGCCACTTTGTCCCCCAAACAGGTGATAAAGAGGAACATGGTAGCTGTCTGGGTAGCTAGTTCAGCCTGGTCTCTTGACAACTTAGTGTATGAGCTCCCAAACATCAACCGCATAGGCACGGTGCTAGGCTTCACTGAGAGCACCCAGATGTTGACCTCACTGACCAGCTACGCCAGGGTGCTCCTCACACGGCTTGGAGAAGAGACAGGCAATGCGCAAAGGATGGAGAACAATGAATCAGGATACTCCCATCTGGAGAATCCCTGTCCTGACTGCTGGAACCTGTCCCAGGACAACATAAGCATAGTGACGCAGCCAGTAGTGCAGAGAAAAGCCTTCAGCGTGTACCTCGCTGTCTATAGTGCAGCCCATGCACTCCATCAAGTGCTTGGCTGCAATGCCACCAGCTGCCAGAAGGGGACAGATAGCAAGGTCTATCCCTGGCAGGTAGGAAAACACCAAATACAACCATTTTCAGTAATGAGAAACCTCTGCAATTTTTAAAGAAAATCAAGAATAAAAATGAGGACAAGTCTTCTGCCTCTTTCTCCACAGCTGCTGGAGGTGCTGAGAAATATGTCCTTCAAAATAAATGGCCAGCAGTATCAGTTTGACAGCAATGGAAACCCTAACATTGGCTATGATGTTCTGACATGGATCTGGACGAAGGGCAACGTAACCTTTAGAGACATTGGAACCTATTACAATAGCTTGAAGATCAACACAGCCTTCATCACATGGCACACCAACAGCACTAAGGTAAGAGCATCATAAGCCATGAGTTCCCCCATTTTCGTTCACTGTTCACAACACTGACTATTGACCGTAGGCATGCAACGAAATGCTACTTTTCACATTACTCCGTGATTATAACATTATTGCCAATATTTTTCAATGAGACCAAAACAAGTTTCTGTGATTTAAATTATGCAATGATCATTAGAGTATTGAGATATCATTCCCAAGCCTTCCTCGATTTACCTCACGGAACAGGTACCTAAGTCGACTTGTTCTGCGAATTGTGAGGATGGTCAGATTCGCCGTGTCAAGGGCTCCTATTCTTGCTGCTATGATTGCATCGACTGCGAAGAAGGCACCTTTCAGAATAAGACCGGTAGGTTAATCACACATTCACGTGTCACAGCACGACCAGCTTCTAAAAGCCCATACCTGTGGATAATTCTTCAAATTGACATCCAGGCACAGTTGCAGAAACATTTGGAAATGTTGGCTTATGTACACAGTTGCACTTGAAGGCAACAAACACACCCATGACCATCTCATAAGTTTCTGTTGAATTTGCAGAGCTGTATTCTTCAAAATGTGCATTTCTTTCTGCCTGACAGTGGACCTGCAATGCACTGATTGTCCCGATGGCCAGTGGTCTTTACCGCGCAGCACCAACTGCACATTGCCCACATACTACTTCCTATCCTGGAACTGCTACCAGGCCTTGGGACTAGTGCTGCTGACCATCTTTATGCTGACTTGCCACGGGGTCACAGGCTTACTCTTCCTGTATCACCATGGGAGCCCGCTAGTGCGTGCTGCGGGGGGACCCCTGAGTGCTCTCACCCTGATCGGCTCCATGGGAAGTTGTGGCAGCATAATTCTGTTTCTAGGCCAGCCGGGAGACTTGACCTGCCGCTTGCAGCAGCCTGTCCATGTCTTGTCATCCACGGTGACCCTGTCCACCATCCTGGCCATCACACTTCAGGTGATTTTTGAATGTAAAATAGATATGAATAGTCCAGAAGTTTAGGAAAGCATTCTTGAATTCAGTGCTATCACAATGTTCCTCTTCCAGATTGTCTGTGTGACAGAGTTTCCAGAAAAAGCTCCATCCAACCTGGAGATACTACGTGGTGTTGGCAGTGGTATGGTGGTCTTGGCATGTTGTGGAGTGCAGGCAGGCTTTTGCGGGTGGTTCATCCAGGCGAGTCAGACCTTGTCCAGCTACCTTTATAGCATAGATGTGAATTTCCTGACGAGTTTCCTGCGTTGTCCAATGGAGCCCATGCTGGGTCCAGGCCTGATGGTTGGGTTCAACTGCCTGCTGGCCTTGGTATGCTTCATGAGCACCTTCATGGCCAAGAAGCCTCCCAACCAGTACAACTTGGCCCGTGACATCACCTTCTCTACTCTGTTCTACTGTGTGGTGTGGGTGGTCTTCATCCCAATCTACACTGGCTTGGATGACAAGTCCAAGTCTCTCGCAGAGATGACCGCCATCCTTTTCAGCAATGTGGGCATAGGGGTCGCCTACTTCATGCCCAAGTGTCACCTGCTGCTAATCAAGCCAGACCTCAACACAGAAGACTACTTCCGTACCTACCTAGAAGCTTCTCCACTTCCCCCTGAAAAAGACCAAGACAAACAACAGTAACAGATGCTACAACAATTTCTATATAAAACCAGCTAGAAAATCCTAAATATAATAATAAAAAATAAATCTAATTGTTAAATGAAATATTTACTCTTCTTCACATTTGAACAATACATAAAGTGGAATTATATTAACAAAAGTATTATACATAGCTATAAAGTCTTCATGAATATCTAATATATCTTGATAACATTGTTTGACTTTACAAACTGTAAGAAAATGACATGTTCATAGCATAACTTATGATGTTTAAGGGTTTTTGTTCCATAAACACTGACATTTTAAACACATGGCAAATTGTTTAAGATCTACTCAAGTTTTAATTAAAATTAATGAAAACAAAAATTAAATAATCATGACTAATAATAATAAATAACAAAACAACATATCACTGAGTATACCATTGTTAAGCATTTTTGGGTCATTTTTGAGGATTAAATTTAGCATCTTATCTCCATTTAATGTTTGGTTGACAGAAAAAAAAAACTTTTGATTTATACGTCTAAAATGTAAATCTCCCTTTCATTTGTGAGTATGTTATTGCGCACATGGAAAACAGAATATTTTGTCATGCAGCCATGGTTGGTGGTAATTTTTGTTGGCACAGCTTGCTACTGTAAGAGACGTGACAATAGTCAGTTAACAATTACAGACAGAATAAATGCAAGACACAAACTACACAGCTGTCACGCCCAGCTCCGTTCGACCCTCGTGTGTGCCATGCCCACCTTGTTACCTCGTGTTAATGCCTGATTGTTTCCACCTGTTGCTCGTTGAATTCAGCTTGTCATGTGTATTTAGTCCGTGTCTCAGTCTGTGTTCCCAGACTTGTCATTGTAATGCCTCATGCTCGTTACCCCGACCTTATTAAACCTCGTTACCTGTTCTCCTGCCTGCCTGCCTGCCTGCTTTATGAGCTACTGCTCGCCTGCTCGTCCCCAGCCGAAAGTGACACACAACAGAGAGGAGTAAATACAAGGTATGGAATTAAAATGATACAATATTGACAAACAGTGGCATGAATCTATTTAACCTACATCTGCATTTGCTCTGTTTTTGCTTATCCATAACACTTGTGTCTGATATCCATGTCAATTTTGCATATTACAGTACAACTTCCCTAAACACATAGTTTTTGAATGAGCTCTTGATTTATTGAAGGAAAATAAATCACCAGCACCTATATCATCCATGTGGCAAAGTAATAGTCCCCTTAAACTTAATATAGGTTGTATGACCTTTAGCAGCAACTATAATCATACTCTTGCAGTAAGTGGAGCTCAGTCATTAGCATTACGGCAGAGAAATTTTACCCCACTTTTCCACAGAATTGTTTTAATTCAGTCACATTGCCGTCATGTTACGTACCGGGGAAGCAGCACAGAAGCCATGAGGTTGGGAAAACGGGGATTTATTCGGAGGATATAACCAAAAGCACAGAACAACACACAAGATTGATGACAATGATCGGACACGGGTAAGACTAACTTGGAAGCACTTCAATAAATAGACTTGGTTAAACAAGACTAGACGCAGCTGGTAACACAAGGATTCCTCACGTGGTTAACGAGGGGGCGTGGCAGAAGAGGAGCAATATGATCGGGATGTAACAATTGGATTGTTTTTTTCAGCCATGCAGAGGGGGACTTGCTCTTGTGTGTCAGATAGTTGTCTTGCTTGGGCAAGCCATTGGGCTTGACAGATCACGGACTGAGGTCCAGACATTCTGCTTCAATACTTTCTAGCAGACAGCTGAATTTGTGTGTCCCACAATTATAACAAGTTGCCCAGACCCTGAAGCAGCAAAGCATGCCCACACCGTCACACTACCTCCACCACATCTGACTGTGGGCATGATGTTCTTTGTGTGGAATGGTGTGTTAGCTTTACACCAGATGTAGTAGAACACATGTCTTCTAAGTAATCCCACTTTTTACTCATGAGTTCTCAGAATGTTCTGTCAAATGTCTTGGGTGTAATCAAGGTGTTTGTGGCAGATGTTAGATGAGCCTTTATGTTCCTCTTGTTTATCAGAGGTTTTTGCCTTGGAACTCTCCCACAGACACAATTTTTGCCAGGGGTATAATCATGGAATCATGAATACAGGCATTAACTGACCTGAGAGAGGCCTGCAGTTTCTTAGATGTTCATCTGAGGTCTGCTGTGACTTCCTTGATGAGTTTTCCATGTGCTCTTGGAGTACTTCTGCTAGACCAACCTCTCCTGGACAAAGCTGCTACTATTTCGAGTTTTTTTTTTCCCTCATTTGGAGATGACGGCTGTTAAGCTGGTTTACTGGAATGCAAGACTTTTATTGAGGACTTTGTACCCCTTTCCCAACCAACATACTTCAATAATTTTCATTCACGTATCTGTAGGAAGTTTTGAATAAAATATGGTGTAGTGCTCCTTGGGTCCTTTTATCCCGCTCCACATTGCTGGAATGGTTCTATATAAGTGACATGTAGATGCAACAGGGATGGCGTCAGTCAAGCTTGGTTGTATCTCATTTAATTTAACTTATTATCGTTTAGATTCTGTGCATTAGTTGACTGAAAGACTAAGGAGGGTAATTACTTTGAATCAGATGGTCATTTAAAAGCAGTGGGCTTTTTCCAAACTAGCTCTTATAGCCCCCCTATTCAAATCTGGCCCTTGATTCCAAATCCAGGTCTTGTTTTCAAGTCTCCCAGGTAGTTATCTTAATAATTTCTGGCTCTAATTGGCCAGAGGCTTCACAACAGGCTCTCAGGTAAAGGAAAGCTGGAAGAACAGCAGTGCTCTGCCCTTGAGGACTGTGATTTGAATAGCCCTGTCTTATAGCCTCTCTCTACCCACATGGAGGATCCACCACATCAACTGCCATTCTAAACCAATTAAGAGTTAATGGCAGGCTACTGAGGCCCTCCAACACAAAGTTGACACTGATGCTGAGTTACTGACCACGTGCATTACCTCAGTGACCTTCATTGTGGAAGACGTTCCATACAAATAGAAGTTCCATGCGACTATGTAACAAACATTTGCTCATAAACAACTTAAATTAATCTAAGATTAGACATTTAGTATTGTCACACAGACATTAACAGCTTAAAGTTTGTATTGTATTTCAAATCAAATATACCTTTCCCTAGTTTAGAAAACAATAGTTGTGTTTGGTTCATTGTAACATTATATTGCTTTCCAGAGTTTCACTTGCATAAAAATGTTCTGAGGGCAAAATGGAAAATGATTGGTTCATAGAGACAGCCAAACAGACTGGTTATGTCTCTGAACCAATCATTTTTCGTTCTGTTCTCAGAGCATTTTTGTATAAGTAAAACTCCCAGGAGCTGTTATATTTACAGGTACTGTGGGAAAAGCCAAACAGCCCATAAACATCAGAATGAAAACTGACCACAGGTTTACCAAAAAAGGAAATGCCACAAAAGAAGCTTGAGTGTAAAGTTTATTTTTCTAGGCCTACTGTGGAGGGAATCGTATCAATTTGCCACCTCACTGCCCACATTATGCAGCCCATTATTAGTGCTCCGCATAAAAGATGAAGTTTCTGATTCTGACCAATGCATTTGCTTATGTGATTTTCTTCTGACATATTGCTTAACGGGTTAATTATTAAGGAATTAGACCTTGAGGGTGTTGTGTCAGCCAAACAAGGGTCAAAGAAATTGAAGAATCTCAAAAAGAAATTCTGTTTCTTTTTATAAATTTGTTGTCACAGAATGAACAGACATCTGTATCTCCTCCTGTCCTCATTGCCTCATGTATGTCAAGCCCCACCAACCTCACAAGTCCCTCTACTGATTCCAGAACGATCCCAGCCACACCCCATCCCATCCAGCACCATCCCAGCCTCATCCCATCCAGCGCAAGTCCCATCCCATCCAGCACCATTCTAGCCTCATCCCATCCAGTCCTAGCCCCAACATCTCCAGCCCCATCCCAACCAATCCCAGGCTTATCCCAAACATCACCATCCCATCCTGCACCATCCTAGGCCCATCCCATCCCTCGCAAGTCCCATCCTTTACAGCCCCATCCCATCCTGCACCATCCCAGCCTCATTCCATCCAGCCCCAGCCCCATCTGATCCTGTTTCCCTCGCCAGCACATCCTCAGCATCCTCACCTGAACCCCAATCTGCCAGAAAACCCAAATCACTACAGAAGGGCTTGCCTTTGATTGTTTGCAAAAAGAATCCGAATGGAAGAAGAATGACACCAGCGAATAACAAAACGGAAAAAATTAGGAGTTTATTTGAAAAAATGGTGGACAAGACATGATTGTTTTTTAGTTTGACTGATTTTTTTTATTTGGTCCTGTTTGTTTGGGTGGAAGTCCTATAATATGATTACATGTAGTGATTATTATTTATGTTGACTATTCATAACTCTTGCATTTCTTCTGTGATGGAGGGGTGGGTTCTGGAAGTGTCTTAATTTATTCTGTAAGGAGAAATAATAGCTGAAATAATCCCTTTGTGTATTAATCAAATTTCCAGAAATGGGGAGGTTCATAACCTCATGTTATGTCTCAATTAGTGACATCTTCTCCAAATCACTGCATAACAAGTGGTCTATAACAAGTGGTCTGAAAAATGACTCATTTTCACATGTACAAAAGAATCAATATGCAAGCAGTCTATTGATGTGCTCTATATCCAAAACATTAAGCTGTTGCAATTCTAAAAGGAACTATTTTTCAACTTGTGAGAAGGCTATGAAGGGCAACAACTGCAACTAGCATTTCAAATAAATTATTGTGTATCAAATGTATAATAAACAGCAATCAGGCCTGTCAGTTGCAAAGGCATTTGTTTGTATTTGTTTTAATTTGTTTCAAGTAACACGTACTGGAGTGGTATCAGTTGATCACGAGGTTACGATGTTAGATTTTGGTTATGGAGTTAAGTTCAAAGGGCCCAATTGTCACACATGTTTGGCAGGATGATTTGACAACAGTTCGAGGATACCCTTGTTGTAGGACAACCAATTTAGTAGTGGTAAAGACAAAAACAAAAATACAGGTTTATATGGCCAACTTGTGCAATTTTAATTGGCTGTTGTAGAAATAAACAAAATCATGACTGCTTCATTTTTGGTTGAAATGTGAACTGCACAGCACTTACAAACAAAACACATGTGGTCAAAATTTGCAAATCATTCATCAGGCAGCAATCCTGTCCCTAATATGGTTTCCAGGACAGTTATGTCCAATGGGTGCACCAATGGGTGACTCATTCTGGAAGGTGTGCTCAGATTGAAAAAGTTTGTATTTCCTGTGGTCTACATGGTGTTGGTTTTCTAGAGCTGTTATCCGAATGTGGCATTCATCAATAGCACCAGCAGCATGAGGAAAAGCAGGACTCCGTGTAAGCTGATGAAAATTGGGTAAGGCTTCGGTAGCTCATCTGGCGATGTCCGTGAAATTACTAATTAATCTACACAATTTAATTATTAATTTATAAGAAATTAATAGAATGTGCGAAAGAAGAATACCATGTGATGGGTGTTAAATAAAAAACACATGATTTACAGGACCCAGGATCGATGGCCCCGCGTCTTCCTGGAAACGGTTGCTAACAACAGATATAGCAGGAGGCTGGCGACTTTAACTCAAGCTAAACTTCTTAAGTGCACAGACAACTAACACCAAGAGATTCGCGAGGAAGGAAAAAAGGAACGTGTTTGATTCTCGGTAATGCTGTTTAACTTGCTACTACGTTACGTTTCGTTCAGATACATTTCTGTAGTTAACGGTAGTTTGTCAGGATGACAGCTTGTTTAGCTAGGAAAGAGATATAATGAGATTATTAAATAGTGCCATGATTTTCGGCTGATGCATAGCTGACGACAAAGCTAGGCTGCGCGAGCAGGGAGCGCGTCTGTATTGCGGGAGAAATACGCCGTTCGCGTCATGTCTAATACAGGAGGAAATCCTCTGCTGCTGGTAACAGACACCACAATGGAGAACAGAGGGACACCAGCCATGGTAGATATAATTTAATAATAAGAAGCGAAAGAAGGTTGCTTTCTTTTAAATTACATACTCTTGCATTTATTTAAACTTGTATAACATTAACAATTTTTAAATTATCTCCGCTTTTCCATGCTTCTCTCAGCTCAAAGACGTTAATCGTTTTACCTGTTAATTCTGGAGCAATGCATCGTCCTTCACTGAAGGTATAGTAAAGTAGAATATACCCTGGGACTTGATCTGGTAACCTTGTTATGCGATACTGACCTTATACTATCTTACTGTTTGTTGCCTGTATTCAAGTAAGGCAGAAAATAGTGCAGACAACATCCTAGGTTATACACTGTTGTGCTTTTTTTTTTGTTCATATAGGTTTTTATTTTGCATTAGTTCAGCAAAGAGTTTCAAATTTGCCATTCTTTATTCATCTTGTGCTTTGCATGAATCTTCATGCATCGTGTGATTTTTATAAGCAATGCAGTAGAGCGTTTCTAGCATTTCAGTCTTCCAGGTCATGGTGCCACTTCAATGACCAAATGAAAGGCTTCTGGCTGGTACACCGATCATCATTCCATTCTCCCACATTTTTTCCAGTTCATCTCCACACAGTTCTCAATATTTCCGGTGTCGTCTGGTTGATCTAGTACCCATTTCTCGTAATTCCAAGGAGAACCATCTGTCCAGGAGAACTTTGACTAGCTAACCCTTTGACCGCCCAACCAGGTCCGTGGTGAGGAGGAGCTGAATTTCATCACGACAGCCAAGACGTCATCATTTGCTTGTTTATTGTGCACGGAGACCAGGTGACACCCTGACGCTTTTTGCCTGCAGGCAGACTCGGCATCGCAGAAGGAGCGTGGCATGTTGAAATACCGTATACAGTAGCGGCCCGTTCGGTACCAGTCCTTGTGTTGTCCACCACACGGCTTTGGGAAGTTCCGATTTACGTCATCAATTGCAGGAGGCATGGCAGCCAGACAGAGGAGTGCGATCCCCAGCAAGCTTGGCGTCCTCGTGTCTCGGCTCATCCGTCCCAGAAGACCTCTTTGAAGAACTGTGACTCTTCTTTCCCTCTTACGCTGTTGTGCTAATGTCCATGTTCCTTCTCAGTAATAATTTCAGCGCCATGCCGCGTGGAAGGTCAGCAGTGAGCATCCACTCTGACAGCAGTGATGTCGACATCGATGGCATTGGTATGTCTCTTTATACCCCTATTCCACGTGGCGTGCCGGTGGTGGGCACTGACAGCGTCCGTTTCTTGTGTGGCACAGCGGACTCAGAGATGGCCAAACTCCTCAGGCAGTTCCGGATCATGGAAGGAGATCGACAGGCATATGGTGTTCAGGCACAGGAGCTGATTCGGCGTCAGCGGTGAGTGTCGCCTGGGCCTCTGCACAGCACTTATGGGTGACCTGACCAGCTCCTACTAACTATTTATTACTCACTGCCCATCCGTGTGTCTGGACTCTCTTCTGACTGTTTTCATGTGTGAGATGCAGGCTGGAGATCGAGAAGCTGCAGAAGGAGCAGCAGGATCTGCAGCACAGCCTGCGTGCATCGGAGAGCCTGTCCCAGCGGCAGCGAGATGCCGCTGCTGCGCAGGCCATGCGCGGCCTGCTGGAACGCTGTGATGGGGTGGAAGCACAGCTGGAGCAGGAGAAGCAGAGGCTCGCACAGATTGAGCAAGAGGTGCCCATATACAGAGCACAGAGAAAGGCAGAACAGTCTGGGCACGCTGGCACAGAGAAAGACAGAATGCAAGCACAGAGAAAGAGAACACACAGG
Organism: Mormyrus lacerda; assembly: GCA_015163995.2. Lineage (NCBI taxonomy): Eukaryota > Metazoa > Chordata > Actinopteri > Osteoglossiformes > Mormyridae > Mormyrus > Mormyrus lacerda. The sequence continues at coordinate 22,905,876 of JAABNX020000143.1, forward strand.
CATGCTGGTACAGAGCACATAGAAAGACAGAGAACACATAGATGAACACAGACGACAGATGATTTTAAAAGCATTCATCTGTACACACAGGCAGACCATACATGTTTGTTCCCCTTTCATACTACACTCATACATTTAAATATCACCTTTATATAATAATGTATGAGTGTCAGTATAATCATGTCCCAGCAGTCCCAAGTTAACAGCCACATAGGGTGTCTGGTGTTCTACCACGTTTTGACTATGGTTTCCTCTCATTCATTTATTATTTATTAGTCATATGTTTTTATACAGTTTTGTGTCAATATTTAAACGTGGTGCATTTCTTCATGGTGAAGCTGATTTCAGTACAGTATAAATAATGAGTCACATGGTCCTTTTGATGCTGTTTTGTTGGGGGGGGCATTGGGTAGATTGTCAGTACTGAGAGGAAGCTAGCAGCCGTGAGGAGGAACTCTGCGGATCCTCAGCTGAGATCAAAGGCATACCAGAAAGAGAAGGTCACAAGGACCCTGGAGAACAAGTTGGACCGAGTGAGTCCCACAAGAAGCACAATAGTGGCGTGGTTGACAGAGGTCACCCGTGGCCAAAGGTCATGCCCCTGAGCGCCTCACCCCCCATACAGGCCCTCGTCCGGTTCAATGAGCAGCTGGCCAAAAATACACAGTTGAGAGCGGAGCTGGAGACCCTACGTGTGGAGCGAATCCGATTCCAGCAGCTGCAGCGCAAGCTGGACAAGGTCAGAGGTCATGCAGACACCGGCACGCGGTGGGATGGAGATGCATGTGAGCGCACCAGGGGAGGCCTGAGCTCACACAGGCTGTTTTTCCTGTTTCAGGAGCTGCGGGACATCCACAGGGACATAGGGGAGGTGATCAACCAGTCCACCAATGCCTATGATTCCAGGTAAGGTGCCACCAGCTGTCTGGGTGTGGCTGGTTCTCGCACACAAGGAAGAGCAAGGACCGCATTCACATGCAGGCCTGATTCCACTGCCCGTCCACTCCAGGGTGGAGGCGCAGTCCAAGATGGTCATTCTGAAGGAGAAGGCGGTAAGGGATCTGACCCAGTACAGCGCAGAGATGAAGGAACTGGAGAGGAACATGGCCCACGAGCAGGACTTGAAGGTCTTCATGAGCACTAAGAGCAATGAGAGGAACATGCAGGAAGGAGGTCTGAGACCTGGCCGTCGTCAAGGTAACCGTGCACAGATCTGTAAATGCACAGTTGCTTTTTGGCCGTCAGTCATTCATTCTGAGTCACTTCATCATCAGACCTCCTCCATTAGCTTGCAGAAACTGTATTTTGATAAGTGCAGGACTGGAGTACAGTGAAGGATGATGGGTCACGTGCAGATGAAAGTGGAAACTGTGCACCTTCCCCCCCAAACCCATAGGGTCAGAGCCACAGGAGCGGGCAGATTCAAGGGAGCTGACCATGGACTCTTTGGAGGAGATGTTCTTCAAGATCCACAGTCTGACAGGGGAGGAGGATCTGGAGCTATTGGTCACCAAGTTTATCCAGGGTGAATATGAACACACATACACACAGACAGATTTGCACGCTAATACACAGAAACTACTGTAACAAAAGATTGTAAGGGGACATCCATAGTTTCCTTATTTCTTTGAATGTGTAAGTTTTTCATCAGTTGTGGAAGCAGATGCTTGGGTAATTAATGAAGTACCATTGTTTTGCTCTGTCTTCTGTGTTGTGTTTATTGTAAGACAGCAATCAAAGGTTTAGGTTAAATCTGATCACAGCTGAAGGGCTTGTAGCTAATACTGAAATGGCTGAGGTCCACTGTTAGCTAGTAACATGCATGTCTTCTGTACGGATGCTCAGTCGAGGACCGCAACTTTGCCCTCTTCAATTACATCAACGAGCAAAACAATGAGGTGGAAGCCCTGCGGGAACAGATCAGCCAGGTCAGTCAGCCATCTCGCCGCTATTTGCTTGCTCAGCCAGTGGGTGGCATGGCGGTTAAGGGTGTGAGTCCCAGAAGGGGCACATCACTTATGCATTGCAGGGCTATTAACCCAGCAGAGTAAATGGATAAAACCTCATAGTTACGTGCTGTCATTGCTGTGTCAGGTTCAGCGGGAGATGGAAGAGTTTCAGGCACAGGTGCGGATGCAGGAAGGAAAGCGCCACAGCCACCTGAGGGACTTTGAGACAAAGCTGCGTGAAGCAGAGTCGCAAGCACAGGCCTTTGAAAGCCAGGCCACAGCAGCCAGCAAGATTCTGGACCAGCTCAAGACAGGTACACACACCTGAGACAGCATACAAGCAGACGTATTAACCCTGTTTAAAAGCTTACAGAAACTCCACAGAGTCACATCTGATTCGATAATTATGCTATCAATCATTAATGTCAGAGTCTGCGTCGTGTGCTGCAGGGGTGTGTCATCTCTTCCATGAGCTTAACTGCGACCGTTCAGTGATCGATGACATGCTGGGCTCCTCCGCCGGGATCACAGACAACAACATCATGACGTACTTGACTATGGTGGAACAGAAGACCAATGAGCTCCTCACCATTCAGGCCTTCCTCAGCTCCAAGGTAGTTGCAGCCTCTGGCATCATTCTCCCAAGTGATCAGCCCCCCACATCTGTATGTTCTATCTCTTGCTGTGTGGGTGTCTCACGCAGGACATCGATAATGAATATGATGCAAAAGATGTGGCTCAGATCCTACTGGGTCAGGGTCCAGACATGCCATCCCAGAACGTGCTGGTCCAACCCCCTGGTTCTGGGTAGGTTTCTATTCCAGCCTGTCTGCTAAGTGCTAAAGTCCCTAAAGACAAATAATCTTTCACATTCTCCTCACCTGTCCAGCATGGAATCCCTTCCAGGATGTCTGTAAGAGTGTCTTTTTTATTTGGGGTTGCCAGGGATGGTTATGACACAGAAGATTCTCTCTTGACTGACGAGGATGAACGACCTCTGACCCGCCAAGAGCTCCGCCAGCGAATCATGAAGGGAGTGAGTACCTGACATTTGTACACATGCACAATCCAAGCATATATTACATTCATCACCTTTTGTACAACTGTAAATGTGTCTGACAGAAAATTTCACAGCAAAAAACAAACCTTTGGGTAGTGTTTCACATACCGTACTGTGCAAAAGTCTTAGGCAGTCAAAGGAAACGCTTAAAGCTGTATATGTGCTCAGAACAAAAAAAACAATGTAACATTAGAACATATGAACATTAAGAGTAGCACAACAAAAACTAACAAGAATTTCCTTTGTTTTCCAAAAATTGGTAACTTGTTGGATGGCTACAGTAGATGAACGCTGCTTCAGTTCCCCAACCTCTCATAAGGGGCACCTCAGCCATTACATGTGTTTGTTACATTTCATATCATGTCAACTAATTAACCGATTTAATTAGTTAAAGAAAATCAATGAAGTATTTATTAGCTATATGAGGTGTGGCATGGGTCGAAAAATACATGGGTGTATTGTATTGTTGCAAATACTGGAGTAATTTTAGGAGAGATTTTAAAATGCTTTGACAGTCATAATATCATAGTTTTTCCACCAACATGAAGATCATTTGAGCATCATTTCCTTAGACCGCCTAAGACATTTGCGCAGTAATGTGTATCACATTGGCTTATCAGCTCATCTGTGCTTTCCTGCTTATTAGCAGTGTGTATTTCTCCCTCTGCAACACAAAAAAGTCATGTAAAGATTGGAATATATGACTTGATCCAGTTCTAAATACAACATAGATCAACTCAGCAAGTAGTGAAGTGTGTTACCTTCTGAAGCAAAAACACGTATTTATATGCAGTAATAGTGACGCGATGGGTGTATTGATTTCTGACTGCTTTATTGATTTTTGGTCAAGCTCTTTCTAAGTTTGAACCACATTTCTTAATATTTCTTAATCAATTCAGTACTTTGCTGTTACTTGAATTGGCAAAGTATATGTTGCAAGTTCAGTTCTTCTAACTACCATGTTGGACCACATCCAACCATCCAGCATGAGATGTTCTGCCCACAGGTCCTGAGGAAGGACAGGGGCAGCCGTTTGGCCATAGGGAAGGAATCTAGATCCTCAAGGATCGACTTGGTGTCCAGCAGTCATCTGCGGTTTCAAGAGGCTGATGTCACCATCTCGCCCCCTCCTTGCTGAGACCAGGGTTTCCCCTCTCCACGAACCCACCGCAGAGTACACCCAGGCCCCCCAGAGTCGTACCATCCCAGAGCAGGTCCATTCGACGAGAAGGCTGTCATCCGTCCATTGATCATTAATCTATTACTTTTGGCAACTGTCACATGACTTGGATGATTACAGAAAGGATGCTTGCATTTGATTCATCAGACGTTTACTGAAATGAGAAAAAGAGAAAAATTCCATTAGCTCATCAACATTTGTTTAGCAACCTAAGGTCAAGACAAACAAATAATACAAATCAGTAAACTGTGGTAACTATGTGTCCAAATGTGGACCCACTGCTGTTGTAATGATGAGGACACAGTTACTACTGTGTCTCACTGACGCAAGGCACACATGCGTCCTATGTGACATAAATAGACATGGCTGCACACGTGGTGCAGTACTACTTCACGACACTAGGGGGAAATATAATCCTTGTGTGAACAAAACCTGTAGCGTTAATGAATTTTCAATGAAATGATAGATAGATAGATGACATTATATTTCTCCAAAAGGAAATTGTCAGATTACAGGTGGACAACACATTTACACAGTAAAAAAAAAATACATTTGTACATTGTACACAAAACATAATAACAGTAAGCAACAATTAAAGTGTCAAATACAAATGGTGCCTTTCTTGTTATTTCAGCTTCCCGTTATGACAGATTCTTAATGCATATCTCAATAAACGTATGTTCTTGTCCTGCAAGTAAAAAAGAAGCAAATAAAAGGAAAGTCACACGAACACTGTAGCACTTTTGCCTCATACCGCTGGCTTTGTCGGCTTGAACTTGCTGTGAGACCAAACCTGCCTGTAGTATGTGAGTTTACATGCGCTGCGACGGGCTGGCACCCCTTCCGGGGTGACCCTATGCTGTGGGCTTTGGGCCCTATGCTGCCTGGGAGCGGCTCCAGGATCCCCAGCAGCCATGTCCTGATAAGGGTAATTAGCATAGGATGTACAGACCAGTTAGATTTGTGATAATAGGACAATGACCTTTCCAGTGTGTCGCTGTTCAGGTGTGAGGTCATACGGTCCAATTTCACTTTGTATTTTGCTGTATTTATTGTTTACATGGAAATATATAGACTATAATACCTAGCTCTCTGTCTTACGCTGTCCTATGTTTTGCACTTTAAGCACTGTGAATAACCTCCTTTTATCACTTGCTTTTTGTTGCTGCTCTTTGTATGTTGCACTGTGGTCCTGGGGGAGTTCTATTCTGTGCTACTGAACACCTGTATACGGATGGGATTACAATAAGCCCACTTGACTTGAGGTCCCATGAGTGTGAGCAAGTGGCACGGATCCCTGTAAAATGCCATATGTGTACCTACCTGTTTCCAGCACTCCAAGCCTAGATGAAGGATTACCCCCAACCTGCCCAGATCTGAGGTGTCACTCTCTTCCTGGTTCTGTAAGAACACATCACCATCTACACCTTACAGAGCTCACTTCATACACCTTCCAGTTTCGATTTGCTGTAGCCCTGTAGGGTAACCTTAACAGGGCTCCACAATTTGATAAACCATACTGGGAAAAAACTACCAGATCACAAAGCACCAGCTGCTATTTTAAATGTCAGGTGAGCAGTCTACAAAGCAGGTTAGTAGGCAAGCAGTCTGCAAACTCATGCCTGAAAACATGCTTCGATGCATCAACACCTGCAAATGATTAAGCCACAGTATAACACTACAGATATTGCAGCATGTTCTTCCACTTCTGCTCTACAGAGGCCCATTTCCTTCCTGTCCTGAATGGACTGGCTTCCGGAACATTCCGGCTCTACTCGTCAGTCACCTCAAGCAGTTCCAGGGCAGATAGTGGTCTTTAGAGGCAGCCAAGTGCATAAGGCTCAAGGTGACCCAAAGCATCCTGCAGATCCTCTCATTCCTATCCCCCTATGAAATTAACAACCATCAGTCCAGCAGCATCTGCATCTCAGGCTGCGGGGTAAGCCTCAGAACTTAATTTTGGTTCAAATGAAGTCCATGATTCTAAATCAAGATGTTTGTGTGTATTTTTCCAATTATAACAGACAAGAACAAAGTAACCACAGGATGAAATCCATATGAAACCAATCAGTGCGGAATAGTGAATGGTGTCTGTTTCACTGTGAAATACTCTATTAAAATATAGACTAATGGAAAGGGACAGATAGTTCATATACCATATCTACTTACAACGTTTGGAAAATGTTGGCTAGAATTGTGTACATAGATGAAATATCTTTTATAGCTGTAAAACAGAACAAAAAATTACAGAGATCTTTTGCATATATAGGGTCCATATTTTACAAGAAAAAAGACTAAACGTGGTACAAGAAGATTAAGTTAAATCTGTTAATACAGACTAACAGAACTAACGTGAAAAATCAGGTAGGTATATGAATATATGTCTACAGTGGATTCTGGGTGAGTGTATACCTACTGTTGTGTGGTGCATCCTCGTGTTTCTAGGTGTGTATGACTGTATATTCTTTTGAAAACACCATCATTCAAAGTACGCACATGCACACACAAAAACAATAGGGAGAGCAGCTCCTCATTTCATGCTTTCCCAAACTGGCCTTTCTCTGTGATTATAAACATGGTGTAAGACAGAAAAAGAGGGGGGAGGGAGCCGCTGAGAGAGAAATGGAGTGGGCTGGGGGGTGGATGCCTTTGAAATTCGACCCTTATTCCACGACCCACCCCCCCACGCTCTGCCTGATCCTCTCTGCGCATGGCCCTGCTCCGTTGCCATGGAGACCCTCCCCTTAATCACAGCAGAATCTCATTTCCTCAGCTTGACGACGGCACCATGTCGCCCACGGAGGCTGTCTGAGCCATTCAGCTCACAGCCAGGCGGGTGCAGAGCTGGCTCCTTCATCCCGGTGCCCCCTACTGCCGGCCCGCCCCCTCCCGCTAACCTTTTACCCCTGTTGTTGTCGTTCTCTGTCTCATTGTCCATTTTGTCCCCTGTCCAACACCACCCGATGTTCTCCTCTCCCCGTCTCTCTCTCTCCACCCATTGCACTCCACATTACCCGTCTCACTACCATTTTTGCCCTCCTACATTGTGCTGGCTGCACACGTCTCTCTCTACACATCTACAAAATGATTAATGGAGGAAATCTCTCTGGACCAGCCTCTCCCTTCCCTTATCTCACTCGGACAGTGTCACCCCTGTCTTCTGGCCATTTTTTCTCCCAGTCTGCTCTCCTCTCACTTCAACCCTCAACAGCCTTTGTCTAATCATGATACTTACAGCCTTATTTTGCACCCCCCCCCCCCCACACACCCACACACACACACACACTTGCTTTAACCATAAAAGAAACCTTTACCCAGCTAATGAGGCAGCTGTTAAGAACAGCGAAGGCGCAGTTGCAACGGAACCGAAAATCTGATTTCAGTGCTGCAACCTGCTTATTCCCTCAGGGTATTTTTTTCTCTTTTGCAGGGGATGTGCTTTGGTCATGAAGGACAGCATTACATAGTCCAATGTAAAGTTTTAAGATTCAAAGGAAGATTACGAACAGTACATTCAATGCCATGGCAGTTTATGAATGAGGTTATAACACCTTTCAGGTTAGTACTGCCTCTTTAAACACTTTCCACCAGGATGAGATCTTAGTTGAAAATATAAGATGCGAAGAAATGGATTTTAATAGCAATCATTAAGACTTCAGTTAACTGTACATGTGTTTGGTGTTTTTCTCTGTCTCTCTCTCTCCAGCAGTCTCTGTTTGTACAGGCACTGTGCCTGGTATTTTCCAGCCGCGGCTGTGGTTCCAGACTGCAGCCTGCTCTTTACAGCCACACACACACACACACACACACACACACACACAGACACACATGCTAGTGGCCTGTTGCTAGGAAACCTCGCTCATGGGCAGGCAGGTTGAGTCTGGCCAATCAGGGCAATCTGTTTACTTTCAAACAGGTAAGAGGAAAGGAGGAGTCAAGCTTCCCATTCACTTAAAGTAAGCACTAGTTAAGCCCACCCCAACATTTTTCAAATTATCCTACACGGAGCTCTCCATGATATGTTAAGCAACATGCAGTTTCCCTTTTGCAAAAGGACAAAAATAAGCCTTTAAAAATATAGCCAATTCTACAAGATTGAAAAACACCAAAGAAATAAGAAGTATATTCCAACATCCAATAACATCGATGGTCAGCTTTATGTATATTGCAATACACCACTGAACCACTAGATGGCACTAATAGCAACGCGGCTGTAGTTTGAGGCGCGAGAAGCGGGAGCCTCTGTTGCTAGGCAATATACTGCAGCAATCAATTTACATTCCTCTCCTGCTGCCTTCATCTGGCTTTCATGTATGTTCTTGTTGGTACTAGAGTTTCGCATTCAATGATGGTTTTGCTCTTGGCGGAGTTGTGGTGATGGTGGTGGGGAGGGGGGGTTTGATGGTGGTGAGAACAGTGTCAATCGGATCGTGCGTGTTTGATGGGCACGGAGGAGGATCATAGCAAGGTGATTGGTGTTATTGTACCTTGGTGTCCAGGTCAGCCCAGTGACACACTACCCAAAGACAGAAAACTCATCCTCTACAACCATGGCTGCCCTGTATCTTCTTGCACATATAATAAAACCTTTGATCCTATGCCGGCAATAAGGCTGATGGACAGTTAAGGGAAAATTATACGTGTTAAAGAAAAAATATGTACAGTAAGAAAAGAAATATTCTCTCTAACTCAGGCTATAGCACTGCATATATCACTGCATCCTTTACTCAGTAAACCATCTATCTATCTATCTATCTATCTATCTATCTATCTATCTATCTATCTATCTATCTATCTACTCTTTGCATGTGTCTTAACCTGACACTGCTCTTCAGTGAGATTGCCAAAGTCATTTCCTGTTTTCCTCAATCTTTCCCTTTTCACTCTGTTCCCATCTTTTTCTGGAATGTCAGGTTTTGGGTTTAGTCCCTGCCGTGCCTCTATCTCGCTGGCCCATTTCTGCAGTTCGTTAATAGAAACACTTATAAAAAAAAGGCAGTGGCTTGAGATGATTAAGATTATTGATGTGTGAACATTTCCCCAAGCTTCCTGGATTTGGACTATTCAGGGCTGCCCTGGGGCAGTGGGTCAGAGAATGTCTGAGAATGTTGGGGTTCCATTCCGAATTAATTCATCAGTGAAAAACAAAAAGACAAAAAGAAACTACTGGGAGTTAAACTGTCACCTGGTTACTGCATGGAGCTCCAGAAGGCTGGGAGATGTTTGGGAGAGCCTGGGATTGTTGGGAGGTGAGCTTACAGACTCCACCCCTCCTTCCCTCCTTCTGCTGATCCCTTTCCTTGCCCCCCCTACATCCCCAGATGCTCTCCCCCTCCCTCCCCCACCCTGGAGCCCCTCCACCACATGGGTTACTATGCAGATGGCTCTTTGTTGACTCGTGACAATAGGGCCCGGGGTCACTGTGACCTCCCTTTGACAATCTCCTTCACCTTGTGCCTCCTTCTCTCTGAGCGCTTCTCCGCACTGACGCACCCTCCACCTCTTGCCACCTGGTCCTCCCCATGCGAGAAAGGCCACGTCATGTAGTGGCGTGCCTCCCAAACAGCCACGCAAAGACTTGCCCGGCACGTGTTCACGTCTTCACTCTGGTGTGTATCAGTGACACCATGTGACTTACAAATGCTTCTGGGGGATGGGGAATTTTAAATGAAGCGTAGAAAGTTAAAGTGACAATAATTTATCAGTTTCAGTGCAGTAGTCTGGAAGTTTAAATACAATAACACAGTGACTAATGTAAGCAATATTTTCAACTGTGTTTTTTGCTTAGAATCCTTCTGATTTCCATAACTCATTAGTAAAGTACAGTGCTTTCCTGGGCCAGGAGGCTATACCAAGATGCACAAGGCATGAGGTACGGTACCCTGGTCCATCACAGGCCACCACCAACATGCATTAATGCACACCTAACTCATTAGAGACAATCAACTTACACCACGTGTCTTTACACTGAAGGAGAAAACCAGACTACCGGGAGGGAATACACAAAACCATGCTAACGCTACATATAGTATGTAGCAACAATTTTTGTGCTGCCCCCATATATAAAACATATACCTTATTTAACAGCACTAGAAATGAGTATGTCCAGACTTTTGTGTATGACTTAAATATGATCAAAGCTTCAGAACTTTGACCTTTTTCTGCTGTATTCTTCCATTCATTGGAACGCCACCGCAGCTAAGCTGTGTAAAGTATCTCAAAATTCCCACTTTGTGGAGCTGAAACAACAACCAATCACAGCCAGCCTGCAAGTAAAGGGAGGCCACTGACATATGAGCCGCTGCTTCAGTGAGGTCATCTGGACTTCTAGCCAATGGGAGGGCTTTGTCACAATTACAGGTAGGTGGAAGCTTTTTGTGGGTGGGCAGTGTGGAGAAGAGGCTGTAGACTGATGGGCATTACTGGAAATTTCCACAGAGGAGGTTTTGTGGGGTAGGGTGGGTTAGGGAGGGGAGATTGTTAGCGGGCTGGGGAAGGAGGACTGGTGAAGTCTTTCTTCATAGCACCACCTTCTCTTTCTCTTTCTGTGAATCTCAAGAAAGGGGCCACAGAGGGGTGGGGGCAATTACATATTCAGGAAATAACACCAATAGTATACTGGAGATGTGTCAGGTTACCAAAATGAGTCACCTCCCTTTGCTTGGCCATGGACGGCCTCCTCTTCTGCGAGGCCCTGCTGCCTGCTTCTCACGGAGTTACCGTGTCATACGCGCCACACTGACACTGATCTTATCACTCGCTACAGTCAGGAACAAAACATGTAGCCTCACAAACCATTTTTACGGCATTTTCTGTGAGTGCTGTTGAATCAAAGAAACTCGGAGACTGAGCTACACTTTGGATTGATGGAGAGAGAGATCGCACCTCCTCCTGTGGCTCTCCTTTTAGGATCTCCACAGGGGTTGTAAATAGAGTACAACAGTGCAGTGACTCAACACACTGGGGAATGTCGTTACAAGCTGAGGGTATCAGAGACCAAAGAGGAAACAGCACAAAACCTTTTACATCCACACTCTTTCTTTCAGAGGGATCCCTACTAATTTCTTGATAACTTTTTTATTTAAAGAACCAAGTGAGGCTTTTATAACCAGGTATTCATAGCATTATTTGATTTTTTTAAATATTACCATACAGGCAGTGATATTTTTAAACTTGTATACAGCAGATGAGTCAGACAAAAAGGGAAGCTATTGAAAAGTAACCATTGTTCCTTGCACTACTTTACCATACACTTGCAGTAGGTGAGGCCTGATTGGACGTTTCCAACCTCTGATTGTCTATACTGTGTTTGCAGGGCATTTGGGGAATGCCTCAAGGGGTATGTGGCACTCTACCATCTGGAACGAAAGAACCTAGTCAACTTGACTGCCCAATTTTTTCAATAACTGTGACCCTTCACCTTCTAATCCTGACCTCTAACCTCTGACCCTCATCACCAACTCCAGCTCTTACATTCCGCAGGTCAGGTTGCGTGATTTTCGTTCCCTTTATTTCCAGGTTAAACTTCAGGTTGTTCGTTCAACTGATGGTTCCTTAAATTACACTTTAGCAGTTTGGCAGTCAGTATTTGCAAGCATGTCATATAATTTAGACGGGAATGACCACTGAATATATACAATGACTTTGAACATTAGTGCAAATAGAGTATTATTTTTTTCAAGCCTCTATACTCATTGCTGTGAAACATCCATTCAGTCTCAATTCATAGAAGGGCAAGTGCCATAGTAAAGTAACCCATTAGTGGTAGCGTTAAATTAGCTACCTTTATGAATGAAACTGTATAATACACAGCCGACATTTATAGATAAGGAGCATGTCTCATCATCTTCTGATACGCTCATGGCAGTTCTGGCTGCCAGAGTCTCCCGTGGGAACCGTTCCCTCGAGGCTCCTCCAGCTGCTTGTGCTTTTTTTGGTTTACGGCTGGATCATCTCCGCGAGCCTCATGGTGTTTTTCCACCACCAAGCCATCCATGCAGAGCTGGTCTCTGTCTACTACAACATGGGATAGCACGGCTCGGAGAGCAGGGCTGCGAAAGGTCCATGCGTGACAGCCCGTATATGGGAAGCACTCTGGACATGGAGGCCTTTGTAACTAAAGCCTTCTTATGGCATTTTTTTGGTATTTCAGTCCTGAAAGAAAAAGTGTGTTTTTTTTTTAGATTCATTTACAGTAACTTCACTGGGAAAAATATACAATCACTATAAAAGTATTCAGATTTTATGAATGCAATATATTGTGCAAGTAGTTTGGAAACGAGCGAAACCTCAGAAAATGTCACCCAAATCACATGCTGGAGTGGTCCTGCTTCTTTTTGCCAGTTCGCTTTGGCAGACTTACTCAAGATGATTAAATGCTGGACAGAAAACATTTTGGTCTGTGCATGGTTTCCAGAAATTCTCAACAGGATGCAGAGATTCGTTTTCTTATTTATTACTTAAGCCACTCCATATATTTGCTATTTCTTTCAGTTTATTGTCATGCTGAAAAGTGAATTGTCACCCCAGTATTTTTAAATGCTTAGCAAACATAATCAGGTGTTTCTGTAGCATCTTCCTGTTCTTCACTGTCCATCTTTCCTTTACTACTCATACTCCCATCTCCCGCTACAGGGAAGCATACCTCATATGTGATGCAGCTTCCACCACGCTGGCTGTAGGGATGTGTCAGCTGGGTGATGTGCTGCTCTGGGTCTCTGTCAGCAGTAATATTTCTTATTTATGTCCAGGGGTGTCGGAATTGCACAGAGACCTGGGCAGATTCAGGGGGGCCCAGCACTTTATAGGGGGTCCTGAATAATAAAATTGTTCAGTATACCTCCACAGAGCAAATTATATCTACTGTGGCAAACCCATAATTCTCCCAAGTGAAACGCCATCCCTCGACGGGCCCCAAGGTGACATTTTGTCAGGGAGCTAAAAAGTTTTAGGCATTCCCATGTTTAGGCCATGAACTTCTACTCTAGTGTCATCTAAGCCGTAACACGTACGACTTTCCACATTTTTCCTGAATTGCGGTGTTGCACCTCTGGTCTTTTTCTCAGTGTACGTTTCCTTTCTGCATCTGTTACATATTCATCATACTGTTTATTATAGCAGAATTCACTACCTTACACTTCACTGCAAGTTATAATCTGACTGTAAACGTTACATGTGGCAAATAAAACTCTTCAATGCTAGCTGTTACGTTATTGCAAACTCCATGCAGGCTTGTAGAGCATTTATTATTATTTTTTTTATTATAAATGGTCTACTTCTCGACTCCCCTACTTCACTTCTTATAGACAGATTAGTTCTGTGAAGTGTTGCAGATATTGCTGACATGGTACGTTTTCTCTCATTTTGGCTGCAGCCTTTTCATGACGTCTCTCAATGTGGAGAGACAGCCTGGTGTGGCAACATGGCAAAAACAACAGAGTGACTAAAGAACGGGAGTCAATATGTGTGGGATTCTGAAACCATGCACAATGAAGTGCCGGAGAAAAGGGCTGAATACTTAAGACACTGTGTTTATCCACAGTTACATTTACAGTGAAGACAGCGTTACAGTTTCTCTGCTCCCTCCCACTCTCTCCCTACTCAACCCCCACCACCTCCTATTAAAGAATCCACCAGCAGGCAGTTTTTGGAAGGGTTCCAGTAACCATGGAAACCAGTAAAGGTAGACGGCTCTCCAGAAGAAGGGGGGAAAGACAGGAAATGACTTCACAAAGGCACCCTCATCTTTGCTTTGCTCTCACTTTTCAGCTAAAGCGGGAGAGTAATGGTTGAACTACTTGCCAGTGTTTTTTATCTGACCACCGGACATCTGGCAGAGCAGACACACTGCAAACTCTAGATTACAGCTGCTGGTTCCTGTCCTGTTCACATGGACCTCATCGGCAAAGAGAAAGGCCATTGTACTCACATATACAGAATATGGTTCTCTCACAGACCTTTGCTCAAGCAGACTTAAATGTAAACTGGCAGACAAATTTAAATGGTAAATTTTTTTCATCCTACCAGATTAACTTGAAATAAAGTACAAAATGCCTCACTGTAGTCATCAAATGCTATATGCCAACAGAGAGGGCATGTCTAGCCTTATAAAGAGGACACAGATATGTCTGAAATCCTGTTTAATTCAATTTTATTTGTAGGATTTTCACTACATTGTCTCAAAGTCCTGTACAATATCCCTGCCCAAAGCCCCACACACTAGCAAGGAATAACTCCCTAGAAGGAAGAAACCTTGTGAGAAACCAGTCCATCCATCCATTTTCTGCAACCACTTGTCCTATTTAGGGTTGGGAGGAGGGTCTGGAGTCTATTCTAGAGCTTACAGACACACAAGGCAGGGAATAACCTAGGATGGGGTGCCAACCCATCCATGACAGGGCACACTCACATACACGCCAACCCATCCATGACAGGGCACACTCACATACACACCTATAGGCAATGTGGTAACTCCAATTAACCTCCAATGTTTTTTTATTGTGGGGGAAACCAGTGCATCTAGAGGAATCTTCACAAGGAATATTCAGACTCCACACTCATGGAATCCCATCAAATCCAGGTCCCAGAGGCGTGAGAGAGCAGCAGCAACCACTGCACCACCATGCTGTCCCAGCAAAAGAAGATAAATGAACATAATGACAAAATCCTAATTTGTACAGTCCAAATTTCCAGTCTAAATGAAGAGGCCAGGCAGGTGACAGCAGGCAGGTGCTGGTGCTGCTTCTGATGGCAGGATGAGAGGTGGTAAAGCAGCAGGGCAGGCAGGAGAGACCATAATCCCAGTTCATCCATATGATACACTTGACTTAATTGCTTCTCAGTCCTGACTCTGCCATATTATATGGTAGACATAGAAAGATCATACCGTCATCCTACCCTCTGCATCCATGGTTGCTGTGTGACCTGGCAACTGAGGACAGACTCTCTGCTCAGCACAAATGTCACACACGTGGTGGGTTTTTAAGAAGCAAATTTACAGATACTCTAGTCTCAACACTACTGCATCTCACAATTATACACATTATATATGACGTTTTTGAGCACAGGATTTCACTAAGCCCAGAACAGCCACACCTGGGCAGTGGGCACGCACGGTTTTTGTAACTCAAAACACTTAAGACATAGTTAATGGGACAAATGGCTGCTAAAAGACACACAACAGAACGATGAGTAGAAACAAAACTTACGTGAACAAAACAAAAACTAAACAAATTTCACTTCTAGCCGCTAAAAAAAAACCAAAAGGCTAACAAAGTTTCTGTCTGTGGCTTTCCCTCCCTCTCAGTCCAGCTGGTTCATTTATAACACTGCAAACCCACTTAGTTCAACGAGAGGCAGATGGTCATTAACATTTGAGAGCACACTGCATGGTTTTGAAAGCAATTAGACAACGTCATCAGAGAAAATCCTGCCCGTGCCTCTGGTCTGACCCACCTATACTTACAATCATTCTTGTTTAAACAAAAATTACTAAATGAAATATTAACATCTAGAAATATATATATATATATATATACAGAGATTACCAATGTAAAGGATCAATAACTGTATTACACTGACAAACATAACATTTTTAAATCAAGTTATCCATGTAATTTATAAATTAGCATAAAATGTACCTAATTCATAGGTTCATTTGTTTTAAATGGGTTTACATTCATATTCTGCACAGATCCAGTTCATATAAAAACGTTTTTAATAAACTAAAATTGTTTATTCATACAACTTTGATAAATGTAGGCCAACTGTTCTGCCAACAAGGCATTATCAACTGATTGATTCAGGATTGCTGGGAAAGAGTTTTTCCCATCCCTGATGTAGATGCTCATTCTATTATAGTGGACTCAAGGACTTCAGCAAAATAAAACCAGTATAATTTTATAAACATGTAAAAAAAATGTAAGTTGCCTTACAAAAGGATGCATTCTTCTTGAGTAATTTTATGATAATGAACAAGACTGAAAGGCCATCTAATAAGACTACTGTTTCTAAGTGCCATTCCTGGGTTTCAATACTCTCTCAAAACAAACCCACAGTAGGGGAATACAAATAACCGCAACAAGAATGTTTACCGGAAATGAAAGACAGGGGAAACCCTTCTGCCATGACACTATACTGAACATCAGGCTGGTCCAGTCCGCAGAACTGAGATCCACTCCTGGTCTTACAGCTAAGTTGGCTGGAACAATGGTTTGGGTTTGGCAATGGGCAGGACAGGAGCCCACACCATCTGTGATTACTAAGAAGGCCATTGTTGCTAAATTTGGTGCATGAGAGGGTAGATCGGTTCCAAACAGAGAGAGACCATAAAGCAAAGCTGGAATTGACTACTGAAAATCACTGCCCCCTACTGGAAGCCTACTTGAAGTACATCAATGTGGAGACAAAAAAAAGTGTCCCGTGGCTTTACATGAAAGTTTGCTTTTGATTTTAAGATACTTTTTTAAAAAGAATCCATGGTCAGCAACTCATGTGTTTAATACAAAGATGTGGGTAGTTCTCACCATATATGGTTCAAAGTAAATAAAGTCTAGCAGGAGGAACTGAGATAAGTCACAGCTCTGACAGAGGACTTCCTGAACGTGTATAGTAATTTTCCAAGTTCATGCACAGGTAGCCCACAAGTAAAACAAATTAGCTAACCCATAACAAGGTTTAATATTTTAATTTTGAAAAAGAAACAAAAGGATAAAAAACAAAAACTAAAGTTGAGGAAGATAATCCAGCATTTTTAGTTGTGTCCAAGGGGGGTGGGGGATGAAGAGATTAGGCCTTGCAGAGGGTCGGTCTGCATTGTGCTGAATGGAGCAGCTGCATACTCAGACCCATCTGCAACACAATAGTCTGTAAAGAACATGCGAAAGAAACAGTGGCTATAAACAAAGAGGCTGGAGCGAGCTTGCTATGTGCATCAACTCAGCGGCAGCTTGCCGGCCATGCACACGTGTGCGCATGTGCACACATGCACCTGCGCATACAGGCACTGGCAGATGAACGGTCAACCTAACAACCGTGCGGCATCCGCCGATGTGCTGCTCACAGTTATGCTAAGAACCAGCCTTAAAACTATTTCCTATTCTTTCATTCAAAAGTACAGAAGTCCAGTTAATTATTTACAAAAAAAAGGAAAATTGTAGGCTTCATGTTATGTTGGCCTTTAAGTAGCTTAACTATACTTCATTTCTCATTATAAGCAAACATATTGACAGTATAACTAAATATTTTTGAATGATGAAGTTGCAGCAATGAAACTGTCACAAAACTGAGTGAACGCTGTACTGTACTTTCAATTCAGCACAGGCAAGCGGGTTTTTGCCAAATAATGCTCAATGTTGGCCACATTAAGAAGTGGTGTTTTAAAGATTTAGCCCTTAGGTCATAACTAGTAACTTGGCACACTACTGTAAAACCCAGTACAATCTACTTTACATTTATATTAATGTTTTCTATAAAACTGATTAACCATGCACACAACTGTTTTTGTCATATGCATTCTTGACATGAAAGGTTCTTAAAAATGCATTTAAAAAAAAAAAAAAGAAGAAATTACCTTTGCACTTCATTATCTTGAAGTGCACATGGTATACTTAACTGAACCACAAAGTCCTTGTGGTTGTCAGGTAGCATGCAGGTTAAAATGTGGCTAACAACAGCGAATGAAATAGAATCTGGTAAAATGTACAGTTCTATAAAAGTGCATTCCATATCAACACATCAACTGATTCACAATAAACTATTGATAATAAAAGAATGGTCATATTTCAAAACTGAGAAGCTCTGCCTTCCGCATGGCATGTTATGTTGCACTCCCCAAAACTACACAATCTGCATTATTAAGGCGAGTATATACTGCAAATCATTTATGCCTCATAGCTCTTTCAAGCATACATTAATTTTTCTGCTACATGAAGCTCCGCTTCCCATATAATAGTGTTAGATGGAAAAAGGTATTTAAAAAGCCAAATCCACTTCAACAGTAGAGCATAAAAAGTTGCTCTTGAAGTTTATTCTTTTTCTGTAATTGACTTAAGGTCGGTCAAAGTCCGCTAGCCGCCCTGATATGACATTCATTTAATGTGATGGGTGAACAGAAATACATTTAACTGGTCACATCATTTCCCGTCCCCGGCTAAACCTAAGGGAGGAGGGCGTTCCAGGTTATCTTAAAGGGCGTGGCTTAATAAATAGTTCCGAAGGACTGTAACTCGACCCCAAGGTGTAATTCGAAACCACCTACTCTTGTTAGCGTGGCGCAAGAAACAAAGGATAAGAAAACGGTCATTTTAATTTACATTTTGCAAATGTGTTTAGAAGCAAAAATCTCCAACATCGCAGGTTCTGAGACTCGTACAGCCTAGGAGTTCCGTTATGCAGATTTATCGGTAGTTTGCCCCTCGTTTATAATTGTAGAAAGACAATACTACTTTTCATGCCTTTCACACATTTTCAGGACAAAAATGGTATACATCGTGTAAGACATACATTCACCTGCAAAATTTTATCAGTCTCAGCACACCTTTATCCGGTGTGCTGGCCATTGTAAAACATTACGTTTACGATGCTAACGCTGGTACTCCGAAGACGATGGATCAGGGAAACAAACATCTCTACTAGATCTATTTGACAAAATTTAAATCTCTTCAAAATACATATGGGGTTATAATATATTGTATTTGATTTTTTAATTTTTTACTTTGACTGAAAGACGTGGTTAGCACATCCAGCCAATAGAAACGAGAGTTCTCGTCCTAGGGTGGAGTCTGCATGTAGGCGGGAGTAATTTGAGAAAACCGACAGCAGCTTCCACCAATAGAAGAGACAGAAAAGTGTTTAGTTTCTCTCCCTGGTCCAATCGCGCGCAACCTCGACCTGCTCTCTTTGAAGCGGCTGCCGTTCAACTCCCAGGTTGAGGCTGATTTGTCCTCACTCCTCTTCTTGCCTCCAAATCAGCTACTCCTCGTACAGCTAAGTGGCGGCTACAGCTGCAGTAACGGAAATAGCTAAGCGTAATTTTATTTTTTCTGTCTCGGACGCTTTTCCCATCGGAACCTAGGATGTCGGACACCGTAGTTGATACGACCACTGCTGCCGAGGTCTCACCTAAGGTAAAACCAATTAGTCTTAATATCCACTCGGCGGTGGTATGTTTTTTCATATTTGTTTTTTGATGTGGGAAATGTGTAACCATCTTCCTTAATTAATAACTATTTTGGTCAGTGGTCAACAAATTAACTGGACACGTTAATTCGGTAACTGAGGGTTTTTGCGACGATCCTGCAATCCCTGCCTAATTTAATAAGGTCGTGTTGATACCGCTAGCAGTTAGTCTGTTTTGCGCCATGCGGACTGAATCGGAGGGGGAAAGTACCGGTGTGTCATTCGACAGCGTTGCCGTTAGGTAGCGCTGCTAAGGACGGGCGATCGGTAGGAGGTCGTTAGGCATCGCCGCGTATGAACTGCCCCATTCTGTCCGTTTCCTCGTTCGTACGATAGAAAAGGCGGCGATCTTGTTACCGGCTTGCGGTTCGGTATGTGACTGTCAGTCGTTTGGGGGATGGTGAGAAAACGGCGGGAAACCCGCTGTCCGGTAGTCTCCGGCACGCGCCGCCGCTTCCGTTTTTTCCCTCTCTCTCTGGCGCGCGCGCCTCACGGCCACGTTTTCTTTTGTCTCCCGTCGAGTGCGCGCCGCGAGTTGGTGGATGGCTGATGTGAATATTTACGGCGAATTCCCACGCTTTTAACAAATTCTTATATTAAATAAAATATACCTTAACCACGCACATTCCGTGAGACCTGTTTAGATGGCGTGCGGTCGGTTCCATTTGCCGACCAGGTGATTTTTTTTAAGTGTGTGACTATTTTCTACCAGTAAGGAGGAAACGAAAATTTCCGCTACTTCCTCAAACAAATAACACCGCGGATAGTGCGGCCCTAATTTCCGTTGAAGAGTAGGGGGTCTGTGCATGGCATTAAAATCTGTTTTCGCGTAATGTAATGGGTAAAGTTTTTTTTAAAAAATATAATCTCCGCCCACTATTCGTTGAATGGCTGTTTTGTTTGAGTCCGCATGATCGGAAAGAGGTGACGGTGGAAACATTGGCTGCTCAATATTTCCAAACAAGCTTTGGTTGCCGTAGCCCGCTTAACTGGACTTTTACGTAATCCAAGCAAAAGCCAATTTGTCCCCCCCTCTCCTCTGCTGCGCTCAGGAGCTGAAGGAGAAGAAAGAAGTTGCCGAGGAGGTGGAGGAAGCAGAGAAGGAGAACGGCAGCGAAGAAACACCTGCCAATGGAGCAGTATGTATGGCTGCGGCCCCCTTGTAGGCCTCAGGGTCTTTGTCTGCAGAGCTCTCATAGCGCAGGTGTTTGGTCAACCCCTCCCCCTGCTCCTCCTTCCAGCTCTTTGTTTGGTTTGTGAGATGCCACAGATGTGAGTCGAAGAGAGCACTAAGCTGGCCCTGTATTAATTCCATCTGGTTAATTGAACAAGAATGACGTGACCTTACCAGCGGACCCTGGCCAGTAGTGTTTGTCCCCCACCCCTCAGACAACTCATTAGTGCACACACAGAGCCTAACAAGAAAAACTAAATGGATGTTTTTCTAAAAAAAAATTTAGAAGACAAATGGTGCTGACCATGATGAGGAAGTCCCTGAGGAGGAGGATGAAGAGGAGGAAGGCAAGTGTTTTTAGTGTTCTAATTACAAGGTTTGATTGTTTTTCTTTCTGTTAGTGTCTTACTGTTTTACATCTATTTTGGTCTTAGGTGAGGGAGAAGAGGGTGAGGATGGGGAGGAAGGAGCAGAGGGAGAAGCAGACGAACATCCTGTAAAGCGTCCAGCCGACGAGGAGGTGGGTGAACCCAAATACCTGTGTTTCTGCTTTGCTTCACGCCTAAGTGGTTATTCTGGGTGGAGGCATTACAAGAATTTTGCCATTAATTTGTTTTTTTTTTCTCTTCAACCCAGGAAAAAGTTGAAACGAAAAAGCAGAAGACAGAAAATGGGAGCTCCACAGAAGCTGAAGTGAAAGCTTAATGTCCCAGTTCACCTTCTTCAGTAGCTCTGTCTGCATGGTCATCTTGACCCAGTAGAGTTTGTGCTTTCATATACAAATAATTTTCCTCCCCAGATATCATATTTGCACTGGAGTCCTGAAACATCACAGCCCTTTTTGTTAAATGTTATTTATTGGTCACTGATGGCCAGTTTTAATTACTGCTGCAAAATGGGGGGGCACTCACGAAAAAAGGTGCTTTTTCTTTCTACTTATGATACAGTTGTGAAGCACATTTTCTACTTTGTTACGTGACCAGCCGATGCTCCTCAAAGCAGCTGTGCCCTTCACAAGGTTTCTGACGTTTATGGTGACCTCTCAAAATTCACCTAAGACCAAAGATAAGTTTTAAGAAGGGGGTAATGGACAGTTGTTACCTTTTGTGTGGTTAAATAGTATGTGCTGCTAGTAGTTAAATCTGTCTGGCTGGTCTGTAGTACAACAGCAGATGGCACAAAAGATTCAGGGGTCCTTACTGTATGTGATGAGGTCGTTAGGCCCACTGAGATAACAAACTCTTGCAGTGTTTATTAACCCCTCTTAAATCTTAAGGATTTGGTCCCTGTTTGGTTTTGTTAAGATTTCCTTTGTACTCTGTACAGATTTTTTTTCTTCGTCCTTTTGTTTTAATCTGGAAAGCCTGGTTCCTGGGTTCACAAGAGTTCTTCTACCGATGTGCTGGGTTTCCTCGCTTATCCTCTGAATCATTTTTTTTTTATTACTCTTTTTGGTTGCTTTGACCACTGCTTTGTATATTCTGGTTCTGGATTATAAATAAATCAGTCTTTTTATTTGTGTGTCAAATTTATTACCTATACTTTTTCTTTGGTCATATCATGAGATCTTGGTACAACCCTACTTTCATGTTTCCATTGAGGAGTTGCTTAAAACGAAGTTTGGGCTTATGCAGAAGTAAAAGCAGTCTATTTTCAGGAACAGGCCAGGTGCTACAATGAGGATTATACTGACTGGCAGTTTCTTGTCTCACCCCAAGAGAATGAAACATGTTGCGCTTTATAGGGGAATGTTATTTGGTTCACTGGCATAAGTCTGGAGGAGTCTAAGACTGATACAGATTTAGCCTCTATGGAAAATGGAGGCCTGCTAATGCTGCCCTCTAATGGCAAGTTATAAAACTCCCTTGTTTCATAGAGCTCTAACAGTACTGAATGGCTACAGAATGCTTTCCTTATTAGGAAATTAAATGTTCTTGACAACAACCCAAAATCATATCTAAGACTGTTGTAGTACCGGAACTTTCCTAGTGTCTACTGCATTCACTACATAATGTCATCTAAATATCTTTTGGAATGCTCGTAAAATAGCCTCAGTGGTGGGAATTTTTTTGTCCTAGATTATCTCTCAGCTACTGGCTTCCATCTGTGAATGTATCCACTCTGGTTTTTTTTTGTATTGAAGGAAAAAGTGCACGACAAATACAAAAATTTTGGAATTGCAGAAAGTGAGCAAAGAAAAGAAGGAAAACCTTTTTAATGTTAAGGAAATGATATTTAATGAGATGATTAACCAAACTTAAACTCCAGAACCCTAAGGTTTTCATCTGTATTTTGGACAACAAATCCAAACATCCATTAACCAAAGTAACTCCGACCACCATTTACATGGGACTTTTTTCTGTTGATAAGCATTCCTAAACTTGTGTGTGCAGCGGTATGGTGGCACCTGAAGCTCCAGCATATTGGTGCAGTGAGTTGCATGTGCTGTAGTGATAAATCTGGTGGAAATACTTTTGCAGACTAATTCATTGTCCATAATAACTGCTCTCCTGCTAATGACATTTTCCATATTCGAGTTGACTAGGTTGGAGTTCTTAGCTGGGGGAAACAGTTCAGTGTAATGCCGTACCCGGTTGGAGGGTCGTAAAATCATCAGAGCTCCGAACATCCAATGACCCAAGCAATCCAGAGGTCAAAAGCTTTTGTGATCTGATAATTTGTAAAGCTCTTGTCATCTCTGGAAAACTTCCAGTCAGCTGTCCACGTTGGTGCAACACATTTTATTTCCAGTGTCACCCACATGCATGCTGTTGTGGATGGTATGACATCCACAAGGTAAAGATTTGCTCAAAGGAATGAAACGGGGCCATAGACAGCATTAGCGAAGTCCAAAGCTTCAAGAATGTGGCTGCATGCACACACTAGAACATACACTATATGGACAAAAGTATTAGGACACACCTCTTATTCATTGAATTCTGATGTTTCATTCAGACTCATTGCCGCCAGTGTGTAAAGTCAAGCACTTAGCCATGTAGTCAGGTATACAAACATTTGTGAAAGAATGGGTTGTTCTGAAGAGCTCAGGGAATTGAAGTGTGGTATATAGGATGCCATTGCAATAAGTCAGTTTATGAAATTTCTTCCTAGCGAGATATTCTATGGTCAATTGTAAGTGGTATTATTGCAAAATGGTAGCATTTTGGAACAACAGAAACTCAGCCACGTAAGGAAACAGAGCAGGGCCACCTAGTGCTGCGGCGCATTGCATGTAAAAGTCACCAACACTGTTGATTCAATTCAATATCTGAGTTACAAACTTCCTCTAGCATTAACCCCAGCACAAAATCTGTGTTGTAGGAGCCTTATGGAATGGGCTTCCATGGCCAAGCAGCTGCATGCAAACTTCACATCATCAAGCACAATGCCAAGCATCAGACAGAGTGCTGTAAAGCACACTGCCACTGGACTCTGGAGCAGTGGAAACGTGTTCTGTAGAGTAAAAAATCACACTTCGCTATCTGGGAGTATGATGGATGAGTCTGGGTTTAGCGGATGTTAGGAGAATATTACCTGCCTGATTGCATTGTATCAACTGTAAAGTTTGGTCGAGGAGGGATAATGGTATGGGGTTGTTTTTCTTGGATTGGTCTAGGCCCCTTAGTACCAGTTAAGGGAACTCTTCATGCTTCAGCATACCAAGACAGTTGGATAACTCTGTGCTTCCAACTTTATGGGAACAGTTTGGGGAAGGCCCTTTTCTGTTCCAGCACGATTGTGCACAAAACAAGATCCACAAAGACATGGTTAGGTGAGCTTGGTGTGAAAGAACTTGACTGGCCTGCACTGAGCTCTGACCTCAACCCCATCAAACACCTTTGCGATGAATTAGAACGGAGATTGCGATCCAGGCCTTCACATCTAACATCAGTGCTTGACCTCACAAAAGCTCTTCTGGATGAATAAACAAAAATTCCCACAGATATACTACAAAATCTTTTGGAAAGCTTTCCCAGTGGCAGCTGCAAAGGGGGGAACTCCACATTATGGATTTACAATGGGATGTCGTAAACGTTCCTGGTGTCCCAGCCCTACAGCTGTCTCTCATCTGTCAGTCCTTTTCCATGTACATATGTGCCTGCCCTCACTGTCTTTTGT
>JAABNX020000143.1:22930802-22948869 GCA_015163995.2 Mormyrus lacerda
GCCATTTCTTGTAAAAAAATCTTGATTAGAAATATATTTCAGCGGCACTTGAGTTCAATTTGTACACAAGCGACAAGCCTTTTGTCAGGGACTGTATATAGATATATATATATTTATATATGTATATATATACATATATGTATATATATATATATATATATATATATAAACCAGATAATTTCATTCTGTAATTACTAGACAGCTTTTTAATACTAATATTAATATTGCTTTTACACCACGGACCTGGAGATGGACGGACATGCCGCCCACATATTTAACTTACGCTCTCACAGGCAAATCACAGTGACAACAAACATCAGACTCTAGAGACAAAGATCTGAATATGAGAGCAGATGCAGATGTTTGACACTCATAAGGCATGCATACTCATCAAAAATATGTATGCATACAGTGTGTAGTCACAGTTTCACGCACATGTTTTGCAGACATACAGAATACATGCAAACGCGCACATACACATACACTGCCCGTCCAAAAAAAAAAGTCGCCATTTGAATTTTTCGTTGGACTGCCTTTAGCTTTGATTATGGTGCACATTTTTCATGGGATTGTTTCCACAGGCTTATGCAACATCTCACTCACCCTTTTATTTTCATCCAGATTTGCATTAATCTCTCACCAATATCCTGTATTGACAAGTGAGTTGAACCACTCCATAAAGCCTCCTTCAGCACATCCCAAAGACCATCAATGAGGTTAAGGTCATAACTCTGAGGTGACTAAGTCATGTGTGAAAATGATTCCTCATGCTCCCTGAACCACTCTTTGATAATTCAAACCCAATGAATCTTACCATTCTTGTCCTGCAATATGCCCATGCCAACAGGGAAAAAACCCCACTGATGATGGATGGAGGTGTAACCTGGCCATTCAGTAGATTCAGGTACTCAGCTGACTTCACTTTATTGCTGCATAATGTTGCTGAGCTGTAATAATGATCTATCCGCTCTTAAGTATTTGCTGATATAAATTCAAATGGCGACTTTTTTTTTGGACAGGTAGTGTACATACAAACAGAAATAGATGTTTGCCTGCTGGTCCTCTCTTTCCAAAAGAGGATATGTACAATTAGTGGATAGTCATTCAGAGATATTTTTAAACCATTAACAAATCCTTAAAGGCATTTCAATAAATCTCACCATGACCTAGAGACATTGTCTTTTTTTTCAAAATATCTATGTACGACAGTTTAAAGAATGTCTACAACTGAATGAAAGATATGTAAAACAAACCTTTGTCCATTTAAAGGCACCTTGAGATGGACAGGAAGTCATGTCCAGATCTCTTTAAATAGACATATCTCCAATTACCTTTCAAGTTTCTCTAAATACGTGCAAGGCATCCTTAAAATCATTATAGCTATTTCACAGGAGATTTTCAAATGGTGTCTCTAAATGATTTTAACAGTATCGCTAAAATGGTGAACTGGTATTCCTTGGTGACCCTTTTGGTCATATTCTGCTCAGTGCAGAAATGACATATGCGCTGAGTTAGAAGGAGGCATCCTTAGATGTTCACAAGCAGAGGCTGCACCTCACTTTGAGGGGCCTCGCTCTCAGAGGGGGGCAACTGGTATACGACGCACAGAGAGGAATAGGCGCAGCCCACAAATGCCATCACGCTTGCAAAGTACATTGCGCCCTGGGCCCCGCCCACCAATGATGTCAGGGGTCCTATTGCCACAGAAACCAAGATCTGGGCCAAGAAGTACTGACAGCTGAGGAGGGAGATGTCCACGCCCATTCCACGCCTAGTTCCATCCTCAGATGAGCCACAGAACTGAAAATGAAAACAAAACTATCAGGCAGCTGCAGAAACCACCTGCTGTCTGCAGTGAGTGCTCTACTCTTCATGGAAATGAAGGAATGTTAACATTAATAATTTCATTATCATATAACTACAGAACAAATGCTAAATAATCTTGTTCTCACTCAGGTACAAATACATGCTTGTATATACAGATATATTTTTGGGGACCTCCTTTTGACTCTCATTTCTATGTTATTGTCAAATATCCCTAACTTCAGAAATATTCAAAATCACAGTCAAGAAAGAGCACCTGTTTTCTTAAGAGTTGTTGTATTGTTGGGACACTTGTGCACATACTGGTATTCTCTCTCTTGCTCTCCCTTTCTCTCTCACACACATACACGTTTGGCAGTTGTGTCATACCTGTGGGCTCTGATAGTATTCACATAGGAGTGAGTAGGGCAGTGTGCAGAGGGACGAGAAAAGGACACCGTAGGTGACGCACAGGGACAGCACCACATAGAGGTTGGTAGACAGCGTGGCCAAGCCAGTCCCAAGCCCGAATGCCAGGTAGGCAAAGAAATAGAGTGATCTCAGCGAAAACCGCTCCTCCAGCTTCTCCAGGATGGCTGCAACGGAAACACATGGAAACACGGCTCAGAGGGATTCTGGTCTGCAACCTACAGACGTCCTGTTGCTGGAGAACCTTGGATGGTGCTACTGAAATCCACACTGAGATTTTCTGATGCTACTATCTACACTGAGAAATATTTGTATATTTCAAACCATCCATATTTCTTGACTGGGAGGACAGAGGTGTCCTAATACTTGGCTACAATCATGCAGATCATGGGCTCACAGAAAGTCTTGGGATGCTTGTGTAATTCATTAAAAATATTAATATATTAATTTATTGGTTTCATAACAAAAATCATTACTTCAATCATTTATTTGCAAAGATGTATATCACATTGAAAATATATGAGAGTTTTAAAATAAAACATTTGCTTCAAATACTAATACATTTAAACCCAAATTATAGTTGTAAAAAAGTTGTGCCGAGTTAAAAAGTTCATTGACAAGAATCATTGGGTGCTTTTTAATTAGTGACACCTTTGCAAAAAAAATAAATAATAATAATTGTCTTTATTATCCCTTTGGGAGCTGGTGACTACAATTGTAATTAATAGCAAGAACGGACATGAATGATTCAGTCAAAAAAATCATGACAATAATAAGAAAATGTCTGTGCAGAACGTACAGCTCTAGAAAAAATGAAGAGACCACAGCACGATTTCTTGTCTCACTTACTTCTCTACTTATGGGTGCATGTCTGTGAATAATTTACGCACACACACACATATGGCTCTTCTCGCTTTCTCTGTCTTCCTTGTTTTATGGGACTTCAGTCCTGCTTCCAGTAGCCTGATATGAACTGTCCTTGCAGTGCACTTCACACCTACACTTAATGTTACACTTAATGTTTCCCATTCCCTTTGAAGGTCACTTGATTCCCTTTGAAGGTCACTTGAGTCCAATTTATGAGAAACTGTCAAATAAGTTAATGGTCATCTCTGGCATTAGAAAGTCACTTCTGCCCTCTATCTGGCTGGTTTTTGGTCATTCCCGTCTCTTCTGCTTCACCTGGCTCTTGTGTACTTCTTTCTTAGAAACACCTGGAAGCAACCTGCTGCTCATCATAGCCTTCTGCCAGCAAAACCAGGATTAAACCAGGATTAAACTAGGATTAAACCAGGATTTAAAAAATGCAGATTCTTTTAAAATATAGAGTGGTATCTCATTTTTTCCCTAAAGCTGCATGTGCACTGCTTGTCAATGGACGTTTGTTATGAAGCCAATAAATTTGCAGCATTACTACAGAATTAGCAAGTGTGCCAAGACTTTCTGTGAGTGCTGTGTGTGTGTGGAGTTTACCTGAATAGAAAGCAGCACTGAATGCATAGATGCACATCCCCCAGCAGCCCATGGTGACCCCAGTGTTGTACAGCCTAAAGGCCTCAGAGCCTTGGGGGGCTTTGGGGTCCCCCCCAAACACGGCCTCCCCCATGAAGTCCGTGTAGAACAGCAGCATTCCCTCGAAGGAGAGCCAGCCTGCCAGGCATGCAGACAAACACGCACTCAAGTTCCCAAAAACTTCAGATACACTATGCATTCACACAATTTCATTTTCCATGCTAACCCAAGAAGTGGTTGGTGCAGAGACTGCGTAGCGATGGGGGCATCCTGTAGATGGCGACACAGAGCAGCTTCATGGAGAGTTGAGTGTCGTTGGTGTCCGTAGCCTCACTCAGGTCGCTGTCATATCGCATCCCATCCAGGAGTATGTTTGCCACCTGTGTGGGTAGTGGGACCAGAGTGAGACAACCCATGCTCTCAGGTACTGATGGCCAAATGAAGCTTAATGCACCATTTTCGGTATTTTTTGACCCCACTAGATGGCGGTCTTGGTTTGCTTTGGGCCATGAATTGAGTCCTTTTTTGAACAGAGAGCACCATCTAGTGGTGTCAGAAAATACAGCAACTGGTTCAGGAAGCTACATTTGCCCATCACTACTATCAAGTCAGGTTATGTTTGTGGTGATGCAATAATTTAATTACAGAAAGATTTTTATGATAAAATAGTAAAAGGTGTTAGCTGCTCTGCAGACCTCCATGAAAGGTACAACGTCAAAGCTGTAATGAGATTTTAATCCTCAACCTTTAAATACACTTAACCCTTACCGCCCCCTTCTGTTGCTAATGGTGGGATACCCAAGGATTTTTTTTTCCTGGTCCATAGCTCCTGAAGCCATGCGTCCATGAAGCCACCGCCTCCGCACAAACCTGCTGGCTGAAGGTGACAGTTCGTCGGCATCCATTCTCCGTGGCTGCGCTGGGGGCCACTGAGCTGTCTGTCTGGATTGCCAGGCTCTGGGGTCGCTTCAAGATGCCTGGAGCCACGCACCGAGTAGGGCCATGCAGGGGTTGGGTATCACCGGGGGGCAGTGCCCGCACGGCATCACCCGAGTCCAGAACCTGTGGGGTCTGCTGGCCCGTGTAGCAATCGATGAGGACACTGTCGATGTAAGATGTCCCTAGAGAGGACGCAAACTCGTTGATGCCTGTCAGAGAGCTGTCACGGCTGATGAAGCTGCCGTATTTCGGAGTGAGGGGGCTCAGTGGGGAAATGGGACTGGTGAGACTGGCACTAAGGTGTAACCCATCCAAGGGGTCCGGCTGGCCCAGGATGTAGCTTTGGTATCTGTCTCCTTGCCTGTCCCCTTCCTCCGCTTCATCTTCTTCCCTGCCTGCCCCAGGGGCAGCTGGAGGTGATGGAGGGAGGGACAGGTTGGGACTTTTTAGGGTATTCCTGGTGTTCTTTGAGTGCTGCGTCTGTGCCAGGGGTCGCTCTGTGATGCTGGTCAGGGTCATCGCGGTGGCAACAATAAGGGTCACACTAGTGAACAGGTAGATGACCCTCAGCTGACCTCCCAGTGACCTCCCGAAACCCGTATGGTCCCAGTTAATTCCGCCAACAATGTACCCGAAACCGCCACCTAGTCCTGAGAAAACGAGGAAGCACAGGGCACAGTGGATTTACGACAACCATTGAAACAATGATCAAGCCAGCACCCGTTTCAGGGAGGCATCTGGTCATTTTTGAAATGCCTCAAGTTACCTGCCAGGAGAGCGTGTATATTGAGTCCACGGTCCTGATCCTCAGGACTGCACACATCCATCATGTAGGCGTGGCTGGGATTATCAGCAGAGTCAGCGCTGAAGTCCATCAGAACCACCCCACACACGGTCAGCACGATGCCCCACTTGTGATTGTCTGCTGTGTCGGCCCATGCGGATCCAATGTCCTGCCCATTCAGCACCAAGGTTAAACCAATCAGGGCCCCTGAAGGTGAGCAACAGAGATGTTCAACTGCTACAATAACACAGTTATTGTAACACAGGATAGATGGATTGAAAAGAACACATACAGGATATTTGAACAAATACTCTGTAATAGCTTAGGTTAAATATCGTTGTCTACATTGAGAAGGTTGTAGCTTCAAATCCCATGGCCAGCAGAGTAACCATCTGACACCATACTTTCCTCACTTCTATGTTGCTTTGGACAATCGTGCCAGCTTAATAAATAAATTGATGTAAAATGTAATAATTAGTAAAATCTGCATCCCTAAAGCTGACCAAGCTAATGATGGTCTGGTCCTTAGAGCTGAACTGTACTCACCTATTGCCAGAACCAGAATGAATGGCCGTCGGCGGCCAAAGCGAGATGTGCAGCGATCACTCCAGGCCCCGAGGACAGGCTGGACCAGAAACCCTACAAGAGATCAGAGATTTAGAGGCAGTGGTGTATTGAGAGGATAACTGGGAACCTCTGAGCCCAGTTTACCTAATATGGGACTGATGAACCAGACCAGGCTATAAAACTGGTCGGGGAGGCCCATCTGCAACAGGATCGGGGTGACGTATGCCGTCTCCATGGCATAGCTGAACTCGATGCCAAAGAGGATGCAGCCATTGCAGAGAAGCTCCAAGAAGGTACGGCGTGGAGGCAACTCGTTGAGGTCCAAGTGCTCGAGGGGGCATGGCGTGTTCGGGGGGGGTGGTGGTGATGGCCGGATGAGCTTCCGCCGCTTAGGGTGTCTCTGGAAGTTGTTGGCGCGGTGGCTAAGGTGGCGGGTGGTGGATGACTGGAAGCTGGAGGTCTTGGGCACAGATCCCCTCCATGCTCCATCGGACGTTGGGTCCAGCCCCCCCCCTGGACTGGCCAGGAGGGGGTCACTAGGGGTGACCAACCCTGAGGATGACATCATTCTCTGTCCACTGAAAAAGGTTGTTATTAATGTCACTGAAAAATGTTCATTCTGTTACACAACCAGTGCTTGAAGTGGGCCAGTACTCACCGGCACACAGTACCAGCACCTTTTTGCTATTCTCTTCAGAGTACCAACACCTCTCAGTATCAGCTAGTACTGAATAACAGTGGGAGTACCGGCAACTGGTACTGAGTAACAAGATGAGTACGGGCACCTGGTGCTGAATAACAAGATGAGTATGGGCACCTGGTGCTGAATAACAAGGGGAGTACCAGCGCCTCTTTATCCCCACCTCAAGTAACTGTTTAGAAAAATACTCAAGCCCGGCATTAAATGGAACCATAAATACAGAACCAAACTGATCATGTGAGTTTTTGTTTGGCCACATGGTAGAAGATAATTTTTGCAAATATATACACCAACTCTACCAAGAAGATACTAAGATAATATAAATTGTACGACAATCGACTATGTAACAAAGACGGCCGGCCACACCCGAATACAGTAACGTTAACGGTGATATATATGATGGGAAAAGCATGCAGCGGCCCAGACTGTCGTAAGGTAAACCCCACGCTCTTCCAGGCAGCAGAATGCTAAGAAGCATTCATGTGATTTACGGGTATTGTATGTATTTGTACACCACTATGTGTCTTCAGTTGTCAGCTGAATGTTTCCTTCAATACTGTAGTGAAAAATTCAGCATAGGTCACGAACTATAAATATTTCTCTATATATTAATCTTTATTTCCTGGAAGATGATTCAGTTTCACTCATGAACGGTAAAAAAAAAAAAAAAACAATAATCGTTTTTATTTGCGTAATTATATGATGCCTCGTTACACAGGCCGGGAGAAACACCGTGACTTGACGCTTTTTCATTATTGCGTGGTGAAGACTGAACGATCGAATGAAACACTCTGTTCTTAAACTGGACAAGACGTGCAAATGAAACATGAACGGAAAGAAAATTACCTTTTGAGGGGATCTGGTCATTTATTACAGCATATTCTTTTTCTCTAAATATCTATAATATTGTTTTGTTTTTATCAATATTGCCGTTTGCATTTTAAGAATTTTTCTCGCCGGGTCTTTGCGGATGCGGTCATTTCTCAGCTTTCATCCTGCGTCCCCAAACGTTCCCCAAGTCCTTCTGCACCCCTCCCTCCGCCGTCCTCTGTGCACGTGACACCGGCAGGCCCCGCCCTCTCTCCTGCATGTGGGTTGAAACCCGCAGTATCAGGACCATCCACTTGCCTCGCGTTCTCACCTCCGAGTCTGGGCGGTCCTTTCCATTCGGTATCCATGACAACCCCAGCAAGCGTGAAGAGGTATTTTTATATCTTTATTTGAAACACCTTATCCTGAATGCTGTGAGTGTGCGCTGCCATGGGCTGGCGCCCCATCCTGGGTTTTTCCCTGACTTGCGTATGTAGCCTCCGGTATTGGCTCCGGACCCCCCCCCCCCCGTCCGCGACCCTGAACGGCATAAGCGGTTTTAGAAAATGGATGGATAGACATCTTAATCCTATTAATCCTACGAATCAAAGTAAAAGTAGAAATTTATTTTGTAAACCACGCTGCTCCAGCACGTTTTTAAACTTACCAGTTAAACGGATTTGAAGGGATTTACCAAATGTAGGTAAATTAATCTTTAAAAAGAATATGAAGATTATGATCTTGAAAAATATTCTGAGATATTTAAATTTATTTAATAAACATTGAATTCCACATATCGTCTGTGAAGATATTACAAAAATACAGAGATTCGTTCCCTAAACCTGTATTTAAGTCGAATTTTTGGAAGTTGGAAAAATAATAATACAGTACAAAATTATACAGTAATAATATTATTACCTGCAGCCGACGAACCGCTATGTTTTCATGAGCGTCACAAAGTTGTGTACGCGTCCATTATTACTAATCACTGTATTTAAACGGACTTTTTAATGTAATATGCTTTCCCTTAGCAAAAAGTTATAAATCATACTTGAAGTTTATGTTATTATATGCTTGAGTATAAGTATAAGTATAGCAAGTATACTACGGACCATGTACTTGTACTAGAAAAGTAATTTCTAGTATACTTTATACTTTATAAGGTCATTTTAATTTTTACAAAAGTATACAAGTACACTTATCTACTACTAATGTACTAGGTATATACTTCTAGTCCACATTTTAGTTTATTGAAGTATACTTAAAGTGTGCTTTTATGAACTTAGAATTACTAAAATATATATATATATATATGGCTATACTTTAGGTATACTTGTAAACGGACTGCATTTATATAGCACTTTTCTACTCCTACAAGTACTCAAAGCACTTTACAATACATGTCTCACATTCACACACCAGTGCCAACCTGCATACCAGAAGCAATTTGGGGCTCAGTGTCTTGCTCAAGAGACCATTCATACAAGAGTATACTTGTAACACACTATGTATATACTTGAAATATACTTCTTAAAATATTCTTAAATTTAACTCATACTGTATGTACACTAGACTGCAATGTATTTACAAAATCATAAGACAGAATGTTGAGAAGGAAAGTATACTAAAGTATAAGTATAAGCTTTAGTATTGAAGTACAAGTGTAAGTATTAATGTACTTAGACTATACTTCACTATACTATTCTTAAGTATATAAAATATATTATATAAAAAGTAAACTTCAAATATACTGCCTCGGTTTTAGTATAAAATAAGTATACTCATAGTACACTTGAATAAACTACTTTTTACTAAGGGTTATGACAGTCTGTTTTTAAGTTTGTAAGGGCCTGTAATAATTTCATAGTTAGTTTCTGATTTTTAATAACATGATTGACTTCAAAGGTTAAGGTTACGCAGGCTCCAGTTTATGCTATTAGTCCTGACCAGGGGCCTTGGGGGCCTGTGACAACATGCATACTCCCCCCCCCCCCCAAATATGTATGCTATTTAAGTCAGAAATAAATGTATAATTATTACTACTATTATTATTATTTACATTTTATATGTGTGGTTTAAAAATTTGTGTGCTGGGAAGAGGCGAAACACAAACGT
Source organism: Mormyrus lacerda (assembly GCA_015163995.2). Classification (NCBI taxonomy): domain Eukaryota; kingdom Metazoa; phylum Chordata; class Actinopteri; order Osteoglossiformes; family Mormyridae; genus Mormyrus; species Mormyrus lacerda. The sequence continues at coordinate 22,940,462 of JAABNX020000143.1, forward strand.
AATTAAACGGGTCGAGTCGCTGCAGTTGGTGAAAAATAAAGTTTAGGAAGGACAGAAAAAAATAATGAAGCTTGTGGAAACAAGACGGTTTAAACAAGAAATCAGAATAAGTTACATATTTGTAAAACCTGTAAAATGTTAAATAACCTTTTCAAAATTAAATAATGGTTTTCAGAATTGTCTTTTGCTTATTAATTCTGGCAATCTGGTATAAATAATACTTGGAGGACAATAAGGTGAAATGCATCTGCCCCCCCCCCACCCCACCCCAACAGAAAACAGAACAACTAGCCCCAGTCTGCCCCCCCAGTCAATATGGTGTAGAACAAGGGTGGGCAATCTTATCCACAAAGAGCCGGTGTGTATGCAGGTTTTGGGATAACCTTTAGGTCAGCTGTTTAAACCGAAGTGTGAGGACTCTTCAGCCAATCAGTCCTCTAATTAGTAATCTAAATTAGGAGTTGCAGCAAAAACCCACAAACACAGTGGCCCTATCTGGATAAGATTCCCCATCCCTGGTTTAGAACCTCCAGTAGTACCCGACCAGAGAAACAGTTTACATGCAGCTGAATTTTGATATTTGATCGTACATTGGTAGTGTTTCGCATCGTTCTTCTGCACTGGCATTATAGAAAATTGGGCTGACTGTGTGGTGTTTGTACACTGAAAGTGTGCTTCTTTGCCTTGAAACCATGACTTCTCTAGATATGACACTTGTGGGCATTAACGTCTTCTGGAGAGATAAGCCATCTGTATAAAAGTTTATATACTGTATCACTGGGTTCGTGATATCACACATAAAGTCAAGTATAGTGAATCTAATAAAGTACAACCAAATATAACCGGAGACAAGCATGCATGATGTATTGGGCCAAGTAAAAATGGCTTGAAAACGAAATTGCTTGAACAGTGGAATGGAGTAAAATGAAATTCCTCCCACGTAATTGGGTGCTGTCTCACAGCTGCGTCCCCCCCTCATCACGAAGCATGCAGCTACAGGCACTCTGGTGTGAACAGCCAACAGCTTTGTTCCCCCTCCGCTGTTCGACCTGCCAGGCGTGCAGGTGGATGGCCTTCCTGGTCAGTAAAGCTTAGGGACATCTCACATCTGACATTTGGGGATCCACCAGAGCCTGGTATTTCCCAGTTAATGCAGCAAGAACCCAGGTTAATTAATAGAAGTCATTTGTGCATATCGTGCACAGTATGGATTGGATTCACGCTATAAAGGAGCTGGGGAGTCACATTCTAAGAATAATGTGGTTATATAACTGTGGTCATGTTCCTTTGGTGCTAACATGGAGGTCTTCACCTGGGACGGCGGTACCGTGATGCTGAGTAAACACATCTTGTGGACACCATCGTGATGAAGCCGACTCTGTCCTCTGCTGTAGGTTCCTGCTGGGGCATTGAGAGATGTTTGTAGGATAAGCAGACATACTCAAACAACACAATGGAATGAAACATTCTTCATTCCTCTTTTCCTCTGAGATCTTTACATTGTCTGGGATTCAAAAAGTGACCTTTTTGTTTTTGCTCTACTGTCTCAAAATTCGCTAGAGCCAGCATGTGTGGGGGGTGCCGGTGGGGCCCAAGCTATTTAAAGTGCCTCCTTTTAAAGGTACCAAGTGCCCCTTTTTATCTTTTAAGCAGTGGTGCATTCTGGGAAGGCAGTGCAGTGGCACTTGCCTAAGGGTCCACATGGGCTTTGCGTAACTTTTGGATTTGTGCCCTTTTCGGTCTAGACTGAGCTGAGTCTTTCACCAGCTCTTTGCGTTAAAAAATGCTGAGGTACATATAGGGCCGTGTTGCCTGTTTGGTTACTGGTTTACATAAAAAAACGCTGATACACAGCTGAGGGTCAGTCCTTAAGGAACGACCAAGCTTTGCAGCGACAGAATATTTGTTTGATTCCACGGGCCAAAGCTTCAGTTAATGTTTACATCAAACACCAGAATGAGGAAAAAAAAAAATTACCTCAGTAATTTTGACTATGGCATGATTGTTGGTGCCAGATGGACAGGATGATTATTTGTGTAACTGCAGATCTCCTGGAATTTTCACGCACAACAGTCTCTAGAGTTTACTCAAAATGGTGCGAAAAACAAAAAACATTCTGTTAGTGGCAATTCTTCGGACAGAAACAACTTGTCGATGACAGAGATCACAGGAGAATGGCCCGACTGCCTTGTGTCAATAGTCCTGGCTGATGGTGGTATGATGATGTGGGGAATGTTTTCTTGGCACTTCTTTGGGCCCGTTAATACTAATTGATCATCAATTGAATGCTATAGCCTATCTAATTATTGTTTTTGACCATGTGCATCCCTTCATGACCACAATTTACCCATCTTCTAATGCAGTGGTTCTCAACTTTTTTTTGCAGTGGGCCAATGTCCAAGTTCAAGTCTCACATTATTTACATATGACGTCATCAACGCTCAATAACCAGATATTATGCATCTTAAATTATTACAATTAGATTCAGTTCAATTCAATTCAATTTTATTTATATAGCGCTTTTAACAATGGTCATTGTCTCAAAGCAGCTTCACAAAATGAACAAGATTTTGTTTAGATGTATTATTATCATTAGAGAGTATAATTCTACTTACCATTAATGGGGTACATTTATTATCATTTTATTTACTTTAAATTTGCTTTTATTTTTTTTTACATGGTCAGCATCGCGAGCCGCAGGTTGAGAACCACTGTTCTAATGGCTACTTCCAACTTGATGTTGCTCAGTGCCACATAGCAAAAGTCGTCTCAAGCTGGGTTTATGAACATGAAAATGAGTTCAGTGTTCTTCAGTGGCTTTTCCAGTCAGTAGCTCTGCATCCAGAAGAACGCCTTTGGGATGTGGTTGAATGGGAGATTCACAGCATAGATGGGCAGCTGACACATCTATATCAGCATGGACTAGAATGTCAAAAGAATGTTTTAAACATCTTGTGAAGCTCAGTGGGAGTACATTACAGAAGTGATACTCCAATAAAGGATTGTTTAATGAGTCTGAATCTACCTCATTTTGTGTAATAATGCAATTCCAGAATCTTCCGGCGAGAGGCAGGGTACACCCTGGGCAGGTTGCCAGTCCACCACAGACTGACTGATATCAGACATTAATTTAAAATATCGGTGGGTAACCTATTCCATGGAGGGCTGGTGTGGGTGTGGATTTTTGGGATGGCCTCTCAATCAGCCAGTGGGTCCCCAACAGTGGGTCCGCAGGAAGCCAGTGCTTATGGCTGATTGAGAGGTCATCCCAAAAACTCACACCCACACTGGATATCCGTGGGTCAGGTTCCTCACCCCTGATTTAAGATCATGGAACGATCTCTTACAATGAGGTGAGAATAAGCAGGTTTGCATGAAATGTTGTATAATTGTAGCATTTTTGACAGGAATTGGTGTTTTACTGTGTTTGCTGATCACTCACTGTCAATATTTCAACTTCTGTAACCGCACCACCAGGGGGCAGTATAGTATCACCTGAATGATTTTGCATTACCTTACAGTGCCGAGTTTTGAAGAAAACAAGTATTTGTACTGCAAACTACAAATAATCAAGTAATAAATGAACAGTAATAGAACATTAAATGGATCTAAGATCATTTAGTTATTTGTATAAACATGTGATGTATGTAAATAGGTCTGTTTTCCCATCCATACTATGCCCATCTGTCTGGGTGTCACCCCAGGTTCTCTCTTTATTTTATCTGCTGGCCAAGTGGTAATAAGGTCCTCTTGTAGGACATTGTTCAGACATTACATTTGCAGAAATGTCTGAACAATGTTAAACTTGTGGTGGGTATCCTTAAGCTACTGCCTGTTTCATGTATGGTCCAAGTGACATGGACCATACATGAAACAGGCAGTAGTATAAGGAGACCCACCACAATTATGTGTTATGAAGACTCACGGAGATCCAGCGATTACAATAAGCAGTTATAGCCAAGGAATACAGGAATACGCAAAGAGAATGAAACAAGTGTGTCTGACTGAACAATATCAGAATTCCAAAAGATAGATTTAATATTTTTAACTGCAAGATAGAATAGCAAGCACCACAACAATGATAAATCAATTAGCTATTTTGAAATGTATTTAGGTAGCTCTCAAGGGACAGGTATTGATGCTCTTTTGTGGTCAAAACGTTCAGGTTTAACTGCAGACTAGTTACTGCTGATACTTGTCCCGGATCAGAGGCATGATAGTTGTTGCTGGGTCCTTTTTTTCCTCCCAGTCAGGCACTGGTAATGAGAAGCCACGGATGATGAGCTTGTCCACACCCACAGTTGGTTTTATTTCATCTGTGTGGCACAATTACTGTGAATGTCATGCCGCTCTGTATCAGTCTGATGCTCTAAAAGCACATTCCACTGGATTTCTGAAATTTGGGTGTAGTTTTCTCCCGGATTTGGGAGGTCCGTCATGTCTTTGCTCGCCATCACATCCTAGCCAGTGATGGCCATGTGTCCACCGGCCTGCTGATTATCTCTTTGTGAAAGTCTGTGAATCCTGAATGATTTATTGTCGGTCACTGGGAAAGGAAGCATTTCTGTTGCCAATAATGCTAGCAACTCTCAGTCAGAGTAAGATAAATGAAGCATAGTTGGAAAAAAATGAATAATATTGTGATTATGATATACTTGGATGTGGTTTTGTAAATCACAAGGCAGGGAGGGGCAGGGAGGCCCGGAAAAAACACACCTTCCTTTTCCTATTCCCCATGCTTAGTGGGGGGGGCTTGAGATTGTTATCGGATTGCTGGACGGTTGTGTTTCAGGCTTCACTCCAACGCTTCCACACATGTCTTTCAGCACTCTCTCCAGACTGTAGCGCTTAAGATGACCTTATATCAGGGCTATTCAATCCACGGTCCTCAAGGTGTGAGCACCGCTGACTCTCCAGCCTTCCTTTACCTATGAGCCAGGTGTCTTATATAAGGCCTCCAGCCTTATGTAATGTCCTTCCTAACATGGTCACCCCCTAAGCTGGAGAGGTCAGGTCCAGAAAGTAAAAATCCAGATCGAGATTTTGTTTCAACCAACCAGCTGAGTACTCTGTGACTGTAACTCTTTATGCTCAATGGGTTGGTTGATACAAAGCCTTGATCTGGATTTTTACTATCTGGACCTGATGTATCTACCTCTTGTCACCCTCATTGGCTTGCAAAACATTTACAATCGGCTTAATAAATGAATTTAAACTGAACAATGAAGAAACAGAAATTAATTTGACATGTTATAAGCCCGGGGGATAAAAAATGAGAAAATAGTGGAGAATAGGAAGCAAAGGTGTAAACGGGAGATAAAAGAGCCCAGAATTCAATGCCATCTGGCCAAGTCTGGCCCTGACATTCCAGAGTCCTTAAGCTGTGCTTTACTTGGGAGGCCCCCCAACTAAAAAAACTGATGATCATTTCACCTAGAACCAGCCATGCATCTGACTCCCCCCTCCAGCCCCCAAACATCATTGCTTTATTCATTCTTGTGTCTGTATATAAATCTACAGTGGGATATCAGCTGGATGGTTGGGGAATTCTCCAAAACCCCAGATTTATTTAAAAAAATTATACAAAGGAATGTCAAACAGACTAAAAGGCAATTAGTGACCATGAATACATCCAGATCTCTCCTTAGTTACACAAACCCACACCTCGATAAGTTATTATAGTCCTGGTACAGGTACCTTTCACCTAAATGCACAAATAATGGAACATTTGACAAAATGACCATTTAATTGGCATACCGTCAAAGCAGCAAATGTGTCGATTAATAACCAAATATATTTACATATGAGATGAAAGTTTCATGATCCTTAATAATATTCTGACATGGAGACTGTGATGTTCACGTCCAGAGGAAATACTCCCCACTGTTACTGCAGTGCTTGCTACCCCCCAACCTGCTTTCCCAGGGCTGGCCCCTCTCTGTGGCCCCAGGTCCTCCTTCTCAGGGCCCCCATTAGGGAATTGCCCAGCGAGGTCATCTGTTAGTGTTTCAGTTGTTTGCTTTTTCCTCAGACATGTTACGTCAGCAGGTACAAGGCGTGTTCTGCAAAGGTCAAAAATACGCCAGAAAAGCAAAACAAAGCACCACACACACATACTCAGGGGATTGTTTGGGAGCCATATGCTTTATTTCACAATGTCACATCCTTTTTTTTTTTTTTTTTTTTTTAAAACTTTACCCAAGACAAATAAATCTGGGCTGTATCTGTGAGCTTCCTTAGCCTGGAGATGTAACGATACAGGGTAGATACCCAAGAGGGACCAGGTTATGGCAACCCTTTTCAGCTTTAATCCGTTTCTAGAGGATATCACAAATTCAGTTCTAACTAGTTAGAATGTGATTTCTTGATATCAGGAATTCAGTTGTAACTAGTAAAAATGCCAGTTCTTGTTACCAGAAATTGTATTTTTGCTACTGAGAGTCAAAATGTTTTTGTTATTCATTTCAAAATGAGTTGGAATTCGACCTAGCTGAAATGCCAGTTTATGATATCAGGAATTAAAATTTAGCTAGTTGAAATTACCAGTTGTTGTTAACAGAAATAAAATTTTAACAAACAAAAAATACAGTTTACGATATCAGAACTTCAGTTGTAACTAGTTATAATTCAATTTTAATAACTACTTGCAATTGAACTATTGATATCGATTGATACAATTGAATTCCTGATATCAAAAATGGGCTTTTTAACTAGTTCAAATTCCAAGTATCATTGAAATGAATTAGAAAATGTTTTGAATCCCACTAGTTAAAATTGAATTTCTGATATAAAGAATTGGCATTTTGACTAGTTAGAATTAAATTTGTGATATCCTCTAGAAATGGATTAAAGCTCAAACGACTTGCCACACAGGCTAGCTTCCACATCGAGGCTCTAGGCTGTGGTACGCTTTAACGCATCAGCTGGCCATGCTGTCCATTTATTTCTTGTGTTAAGCTGTGAATTCGCTCTTCAGTGGACAAATGTGCTCAACAGCGATTTTCCCTCCCTGCAGCTGTGAAAAGTACCTTACGGTTATTTACCACCACCTGACAAGCATCCGTGTGGGTGGACCATGGCCTTCGAAAAGCTGGTCAAACGCAAAAGTCCGTGGAGGGCAGTCAACGCCTTCCCTCGTCTCTGTCTCGCCGGAGGGACAAAGCTAAAACTGGCAAACATGGAATTGAGGAATGGGCTAGACGTTTATTTGACAGCTCCATCACCCGAAGGGGAAGCTGTGTTTTGCCCCCCCCCCGAAAGCCCCAGGAAGCCAAGGACAGACGTGGGCTTTGTTTCCCAATAAACAGAACGTCAATCAGGGACACTATCTGAGTGCAGGATCAGGGTTGAGGATCATGAACGTGCAGGGTGTTACGGATCACTCCCCTGTGGGCAGGAAAGAGCGACCTCACAGGGCGCACTGGCCATGAGGCGCCCACTCACCCCAGACCCCCAGCCAATAGCACTGGAAGACTCTTGGTCTCACACACATACTTACAGCTGAATCACTTGATGTGTCTTTCATTGCCATTCAGTTCATTTTGTCTCCCACCTAGCCTGTCCATAAAACACGAAAACTACAAAGATCAGGCTGGATTTTTCCTATAACCAGTTGGACTTTCACATATAAAAACTGCTTTACTCATTACGTCTACCTAATCCCCATTGGTCCACTGGACACAGTTTAACATAAAGTGAGAAGTTTTATTTTTTCTTTAACATTTATCATTGGCAAAATCTCACAGCAGAATAAATTCCCAGTAGACAAAATACTTATTTCTTAAGATAAAAGTAATTATACTTCAATGTCATGTTGATTTCTCAGTTCCGTTTTTACTGTTTACTGATTTACTGCAGTGTAGCTGCTGTGCAATTGAGCTGCAAAAGTAAAAACAAGTCAATTAAATCCAATTTGCACACAAGCTAAATTAGTAATTAGTTGATCACACTTGGTGATGACTGCTGTCTGCAAGGGCATTTCGTAGCTAATCATGTTAAATATCCTCCCCATTCATTATTACTTGGATATGATTGTATCTGCTAATGTTAAACACTGATATGTTGGATATGGTGCGTGTATATCTGATACATATTACATATTTGCACAGCAAACTAATAAACAAAGAAAACTCACCAGTAATGGTTCAGTCTAGTTTGCACCTTTAATCACAAAACACAGCAAACACTCGTCGAACAGTTAGATTTCGTTAGACAAACACAGCTGTACAGCAGTATTCAGCTTGTCAGTCATAAACCATAAGACTGCCATTGGGAATACAACTGGGGAGACAATCAAAACCATACACTGTTATGTGGGTAAAACAACTTGGACAGCCTTGAAAGAGAAAATTCCCTTATACCAGCTCCCAGGAAGGGATCAGGTGATAGATATACTATTAATCAGTCTA
>JAABNX020000143.1:22948880-22964905 GCA_015163995.2 Mormyrus lacerda
ATATATGTGTGTGTGTGTCATCATGTCATGCAATGCTGTGAACAGACAGCTAAAATTTGGCAAAAATGCTTTGCTAGGCAACTGTCATTTTTTATACGTTATACTTTTATTAGCTCAATATCACATTTTAGCTGTAGACAGGTATTGATATCAGACTGTTACAAGTCAGGCTGTCAGGCCTTGTGCTGTCTTTATTTTGACATCAACCCCGAAAGACCTGCAGTCTGGCTCAGTTCGGTTCACAACCTGATAAAAATGTAATTTGCTGTTGCAGGAGAAGTGAAACAGAGAGACCTGTGCCAGAAGCAGATAAAACCTTCGCCGTAATGTGGTTTCTGCAAAGCCTACCGGCAGGTTCAGCCTCATAATAAAGGTGTGTAGAAAGCTTCACCCTGTTTTCTATGCCACGCTTTCTAGAATTTCTTTTTCCTGATACTGCTGAAATAAAAAAACAGGATTTTCCCCTGTAGCATAACCTATCAAACCTCTTTGAGATAAATCTTCTCTGAGAGCCGCTTTCTGTTTGCTGACACCCTCCAACCCCTTGAAGCGCTAATTTTCTGCTTTTGTGGCAGCACACAGATGAAAAGTATGTAAAACCTCGTAAAGACGGTACATACACTTGGTCTCCATAATGAGAGCTAACAGTCATTCTCAGAAGCAGAAGGCATTTTAAATACATCTATGTGCACCATGCTTCATACTGTAAAAATCTATTTTGTTCTTTTCATTCTCCTGCAGCTGTGTAATTCAGCCTCCTCTTTGTACCAATCTTCCTCATCAGGAGAGTCTGCTCTTTTCTTTTAGCACTGATTTACTGTCTCCCCCTGCCCCCTCCTTCCTCTTTGTTCTGTCTCTCTAATCTAATGTCATTATTTCTAATCAAGGTATTTTTCTACAAAAGAACACTGGACCAGTGTGCTAATCAGACAGCATGTCCCTCTGTCTTAGCAAGTCAACACTGCATGGGCGAAGAAAAGCCTGCTTTGTCTGCACTCATCCCTCTCTGTTTGTTTTTGCTTTTCTGTCTTATCTACTTGAGTAGTTTAGCTTGAATCTTACTCTTTTGTTTTTAGACGATCTAAGTCAATTATTATAACTAGGGGATCTTAATTCTGCCTTTGTGGTAGCAGTCAGATGAAAAGTATTTGAATATTTGGATGATCTTAATTCTATTGTTAAAATTTGCGCTCACAAGAATGAATAAATAAATCTGGACAAAACTGAACACAGGAAAGAAAGAAATTCCAAACAATGAATGCAAACAATCATGTTTCCGGTAAAAAAGGCTTATTTAGTTTAAGTAAGGCATTCGACATTAAAGAGACTTGCCCCAAAGAACTATACTATACTAGTTCAATATAAGAAAAATGGGTAGCATTTTACTTAAGGAGGAACAAGTAACTTAGTAGCTCAGTTACTACTCCGATACAAATCATGAACAATTATAGTAACTGCATGAAATACATGAACCGTTAAGACAGATTGAAGATGGTGATGATGAACCAACATGGGGTCAGTATGTATATAACAAATAGTTAATGTATTAATTAACCAGGAACTAAGAGTGTACTGCTACATTATTTGTGTCCCCTCAAGCAAAGTGTTACCGAAAAACCAAAGCAAAACTATTTGTGTCCAGTACTAAATTGTGTGGTCAGCTCCATTACAGGGTGATGCCAATTTACTGAGACAAGCTTGCTTTTTTTCATGAAATGTGGCTATTTTCAGAGAGGGTTTCCTTCCTGCGCTGCGCTGTACTGTTTGTGGAATCAGTGCCATGCTCCTGTCTGGGGTGGAAGGCGGGGGCTGAGCCAGTGTGACCTTCCTCACTGCTTACTATCTCATTAAAGTGCAAGAGCATTTTTAACTGTCTTGTGTCAATAGCTAAATTGCTCCCTCTCACAAAAAGCCACAAGCTGCTTTAAAAGAATTTCAAGAAGCCGGAACCAGAACCTAGGCCCAGGAAGGCTGATGCTGTGCAGAGGAGGCAGTTATGGCTCAGGATGTGCAACATTAAGAGTCTCAGCTCCACACGGAATCATCTGGCCACGATGTAACTTCACTCTCATCAGCCGTATCTTGCTGGCACCATGGTAACCATCCCTCAGCATGTAATGGGACCAGTGGAAGAAAATGCACAAAGATACACACACCTGAGACCGAACCCTTAGGGTGCCCAGCTGTAAAAAGAGCTGATGTCCTTTCCTTACATCATGAGAAGACGGGGCGTTACACCAACAAACAGGTTTCAGATGGTGCACTCAAGAAACCTTGATGAATGCTTTAATAACAACATCTCTCCTACACATAATTAAGGTATATTGATTATACACAGAGGTCACAGTTCTGCACAGCTCATACACATAACAAATGTCAGACGATACAAGGATGAAGACAATAGATTTTCCTTTTAGTCATTATACAATACTTTGTTTTATATAATTCTACTCAGAAGACAGCAGTTCAGCGAAATCAGAATTAAAGGCCACGTTTTTTTTCCCGACAAAGCCATGAATAATACAAGGATAGTATCTAAACCACAGTCAAAAATAGTATTTCATCTATCAAATAAAACGAGTAAAATACCATACATCATAGAATAGCCTTAAATATTTATTTGATACTTGTAACAGTGCTGTGGTGTTTTTTGTAGGTTTCTTGGCACAGTTCAGAAAAGGCAGTTTATCAAAACAGCATTTCATAGCTGTTCTTCATCTTAGTTAAAAACATACAGAAACATTTAGGCTTAAAGCTTGTAATTAACAGTCTTAGAGTCACTCAGCTTTTGTTTCCCTCCCTACTGCTGCAGCGCCAACGCATCCGCGGGAGTCCATACCGACGCATGTTTTTCAGGATTTCTTACCAATGTGTAGCCTCACTGTTTCACTTGACACCCTTATCAATGCATCCTTACTGCTTCTCTGGCTTCATCACTGATGCATCTTTACTGTTTTGCAGGATTTTTTAATTGACACATTCTAAGCCAGTGTTTCCCAACCCGATCCTCAGACACCCACAGATGGTCCACATTTTTGCTCCCTTGGGAACAAAAACGTGGACCGTCTTTGGGTCCTCGGGGGGATCGGATTAGGAAACACTATTTTAAGGTAACTTGAGTCAGTTGGTCTTGTTTTTTTTCCATTTTTCTGTTCAAAAAGTCATCTTTTACCAAATGTTTTAATCAACAAAAGTCTGGTAAGGCTTCTTAAGGTTGAAGGAGGGCTTAGTTAGTGGATGGAGCACAAATACTATTTACGTATGTGCACTATTGATGCATTACGCCTACACTAAGAACCCTTCTGACAAAGAGGGAGGGAGATGTTGCTAATTGGGGTACACATCTCAGCAGCCGTCAGCGGGACTGGCCATGCTAACAACCAGTAAGGCGTTTTCTGTCCCTTCGTCAGCTGCAGATATGTACGGTGCTATCAGCCCTGGTCTTATAAATTTAAACAGACAGTAAACATCCACGTTTGCATTGTTACCAATGCTGTATAATGGTGTCAGGCCATGTGTAGGCGCACCATTAAACAGATAAAGCCTCTCCACCTACACCACTATCACCACCAACACCACCCTTCCCTGGCTACCACACCCGGCACTTCACCGAAGGGTTCATGGGGCTGCCTTGCTTGCAGTGAAATGCCTCTGAAAAAGCATCAAAGTTTTGCAGGGAACCCATGACTCTGAAGAGAGACAGAGTGAGAGAAAGCAGACCAGTTGACAGTGGTGCTAAATCGCAGTTAAAATACCTATTTAAACTTTTTTTTTTCATTCTGGTGTGGTACCTTACCTGTACTCTAGGGGGCTGTGTGAATCCGTCTTGATAGATTGACTGGCATATTCAGGGCGATAGGAGCCGCACCACACCTGAAACACAAGTCAGATGGGTTTCACTGCACTGAAATGCATTTAGGGCTTACACTGTTGATATCACCAGACACTTTCAAGGTGACTTGCTAACCAGGTGAGACAAAGGGCAGCTCATCTGGATTTGGATGATTGTGAAATGTTGTCCACCACACATCAAGGTTTTTCAAATGGAAATTTGTTGCCTAATATCAGTGGCCAGCAAAATTGCCCGGCAACATTTTGCTCAAACAGTTGCCCCGTGTGCCTTAGCTCTCAGGCAGTGTGTGACTCATTGGGTTAGGCTGCACTGTCTCACCCTAATTTTTGTCTAAAAGAATCTGCTCAACAAATAAAACATAATCCTAATAGCTGCAGTCAACCGCACAGATCCCCTCTGCCAGAATGTTGTTAATTGCAGTTTCCAGCTAATTACACATGGAAAAAATAAGTGTTTTAGCTACAGCAGAACTCTTCTTACTTAAATGTCTATATTATTTATTGTTTTTGTGCTACCTATACATTTCTTTGTATATTGTACACTATTTTGTATATTTGTATATTATTCTTTTTATTACCTGTGTCTTGTCTTGTCACTGTCATTCTGTTGCACTGTAGAGCTTTGTCACAAAAACAAATTCCTCGTATGTGTAAATATACTTGGCAATAAAAGCTAATTCTGATTCTGATTCTTCTGATACAACATTGTCTGGATTCCCTTATGAGATGTTCTTGGGAAAGCACCATGATTAGCCTAGTGAACTATAAAATGTTTAGCTCTGCCTTTTCCCCCCATTATTTACATTATTTTTGGCCATCTGTGTCTGTGCACAATGATTTATTGGACTAAATTTATCTTTCATGTTTATTTGTTATTTCCATCTCTTTCCTCTGGGTCAGTACTTACAAATTTTTCATGATGTCCATATTTTTCTTTCTGTCACAGTTAAATATTTGATAATTTTTTTTTTTAAATCAAAATTTTCTTGTTTCTGATTAATACAAAACCTGATCTACTGTTATTGTTTTTCTGCTGAGTTATTATGCGTGTGAGTTGGAAGAGGGGACAGCAAAGCGACAGATTTATGCAACATTGAGAATTATTTGCGGATCTTCCAGCAGAGGTGGGATGTCTTTATTGGATTTCGGTGTTGAATGCAGACCAAGAAAAAAAACGAAAGCAACCACAGCATGCAATACAGATAGCTAGTGAGCTGACGGTGCAGAATGAAACATGCTAATTGATGCAGCAGCTTGAAGGTGATGGTCTGATTGTCCTGATTGACTAGGAATGTCTGAAAGATCAACTAGTAGACCACCATCGGCTGGTTGGCAACCACTGTCTTATATCGTTAATGTACTGGAAGTGATACAGATACAGTACAGGTCATTCCATACCAAGTCACCAAAACCTCTAGCTAATGTTATGTATTTTCTTGAAACAATTCATGTGAAAACTTCCATTAAAATCTTAAAAAGTATGGCCCTTGGAGATTTTTCAAGATTCTTTGCAAGTGTATTCTGGGCCTCATCAGGTTTAAATTTGTACTGAAGATTCAGGAAACCATAAGGATAATTTATATTCATAATATGTATTCATGTAAATAGTTATTGGTTTTACAGTAATCAAATTAATAAACATTACCTGAAGAAAGAATCTTTAATTTTCAAAAATGAATATCTCCAATAGCTTTTATTTTCTTCCAACCAAAGTTGGATTCTGTGTAGCATTAATTTATTTCTATTACTAGAAGTTAATATTACTTAATCAAGAAGTTATTTACTACATAAAAAACAGAGTGCCACAGATCTTATATAATATAGCTTCAGAACAGAGAAAAAAACTTTGTAACACATATTGACTGTATGTTTTTCGAAGAAGGATTATTCAAATTTCTTTAGAAATGTGTCAACATTCATTGCTGGATATACATAAAGCAAGGAAAGACATTATAACATTCAATGGTCTTATTTCATAAGCAGGTACAATATTTGCACTATGTTGATTTCAAAGTCTTCTACCTCTGTATTGTTCATGTTTTTCAATAGGTTCTGGAAATGTATAGGTTACACCCTGTAATGGGTTTATTGGTTTGTTGCATACTCGATGATGTCATCTTATTTTGTGTGTCTAAAAATATTAATTTTAGTTTCTTAACTCAAAACGCATATATTATTTTGCAGTTTCAAACTTTTATTAACTAATTCCTGACATCATCAACTCATAGCATTAGAAAATAATAAAGCAAGTATGGGCTTATCCCAGCAGAAACAAGTTTGGGCAGATCATTGCAAAATGGATCACAATACATCCAGAAGTATTTAAAAGAGTGTAATCCTAAACCATTTAATCATTAAGCAGTTTGGTGTGACAGTGAAATCATGGAGGCGTGCTGTATTAGACAAAACCTGTAATAAAAAAAAAAAACTGTCATGAGATGGGTAGCTAATGGATCTTTCAAATTAGGTTAAATTGGGAACAGACAAGGAACTATTGAAGTTGAAAAGTGGATGTTCAGAAGCAAGTTGAGATGTTAACTTTAGCACCATCAAGCTGACCAATTGCCAAGACTGCACAAGAATTCAGAGTTGGTGAGCACTTGGTTAAACTTGCCAGAAAGTTGATGGAAGAAAAGTGTGTCTTGGGAGAATAACTGACAGTATTTTTACATTCAGTTTGAATATGCTGTTAACTTGAAACATTATATCCTTAGACTGACAAAGACATTTGTGTTTCTCAGCTTCAATAAAAGTTCCATTTTTAATATTTCATGTTTCTTTGGCTTTCTCCACGGCTATAAATGTATGAAATGCTCGTTTACAGAAAATTATTAAATGATCAAGGAATAATATAACATCTCTATATTTTTATATATCTGCAATGATTATTAACACTTTCCCATAAAAAAGTTCTGTTTTTTTCAGCTCTGAAGCTATATTTAGCAAGATCTGTGACACTCAAATTTTTATGAGGCACCAAAAAACTTGTAGATGTCATAGAACTATATTAATACTATACATAATCAAAATTTGGTTGCAGGAAAGTGAAAACTTTAATTTTTGAAAATGAAAGATTCTTCAATCAGGTCGTGTATTTGTTTGATTACTGTAAAACATTAAGCATCAACTATTTACATTTATACATGTTGCAAATTGTCCTTATTCTTAGTTCAGTACAAAATTCAGTCCAATCCAGTGAAAACTAAGCAACCGATGAAACTTTTAACACACATACAAAGAAAGGGCTCAAACGGCCAAACTTAAAAATCCATAGCTAAAAAAGTATTTGGAGTAGAGCTGTAGGATTTTGCAAGGTCCCATGATTTTAATGGAAGTTTTCACATGAATTGAAAATCCATAACATGAAGTAGAGGTCTTGGTTACTTGGTATGGAATGACCTGCATCTGTGTCACTTCCAGTGCATATTAACGGTATAAGACAGTGATTGTAAGCCAGCCGATGGTGGTCTACTAGTTGATCTTTCAGACATTCCTAGTCAATCAGGACAATCAGACCATCACCTCCACGCTGCTGCATCAATGAGCATGTTTCATTCTGCACCGTCAGCTCACTAGTTATCTGTATTGCATGCTGAGGTTGTTTTAGTATTTTTCTCTCTATTCAACAATGACATACAATGCAGTCATCCCACCTCTGCCGGAAGCTCCGCAAATAATGCTCAATGTTGCATAAATCTTTCGCTTTCCTGTCCCCTCCCCTAACTCATATACATAATAACTCAGCAGAAAAACAATAACAGTAGATCATGTTTTGTGTGAATCAGAAATGACAGTTTCGAGGTCTATGTGAAGGTATATATAATGACCCGTACCTATATTCTATAGTACCTTCTGGCTTCTCTCTGAATTTACCACAAACTATTAACCAAGAATGTAACCCAGACTGTGCTAATGCTCATCTCTCTCTGTGCGCCACACCTGGGCAAAGTTGAGGAAGAAGAGCTGCTTGTGGTCCAGCTCCAAGCCTGGAAGTCGTGGCTCTTCCCCCTCTCTCTCCGCCCACTTCATGTATGCCTGACACAGATAGACACACATGTTAAAAAAGCCATACTCACCCCAACACACACTCAATGTTAATACAATGTTAATATGTACACACAAAGACTAACATAATGGGACACTCATACATCACATACATAAAAATATGGTGGGGAAGATGGTGGTGCTATCGTTCGGCAACCAGAGGGTTGCAGGTTTGAGCCCTGATTCCTCCTGACCCCATCAAAGTGTCCTTGAGCAAGACACTGAACCCCTAATTGCTCCCGGTGAGCAGGTTGGTGCCTTGCATGGCAGCCTCCGCCACCAGTGTGTGGATGGGTGAATGTGAGGCATGAATTGTAAAGTGCTTTGAGTGCTCGTAGGAGTAGAAAAGGGCTATATAAATGCAGTCCATTTACTATTTACCATATGATCACATACTGCTGTAGAAAAAATTAAGAGACTTTATATTTTAAAACAAATGTGCACTCTGAAATCCTGATTTAACCCCGGTTCTGCTGGCAGAAGGCTACACTGAGCAGCAGGTTGCTTCCATATTCAGAATTTCTAAGACAGCAGACAACAAGATCAAGGTGAAAAAGGAGACAATAAAGGGTGGAAGTGACATTCTAATGCCGGAGATGACCGTTAACATATCCAACAGCTTCTCATGAATCATAGGATGACATCAAGTGACCTTCAAAAGGAATGGGAAACATTAAGTGCAGGTGTGAAATGCACTGCTAGGACAGTTCGTATCAGGCTCCTGGAAGCAGGACTGAAGTTCCATAAACCAAGGAAGAAGCCCTTCATTAATGAGAAAACCAGGGTGCGTTATATTATTCACAGACGTGTACCCATAAGTAGACAAATAAGTGAAACAAAAAGTCATGCTGTGGTCTCTTAATTTTTTCCACGGTTGTATGTAAACAGGCACATATCTCAAATACACAAAACAAATGATAGTTTATTTTTAGTGCTCAGTGGACTTTAGCATCCAACATTTGGACTCATCTGACTTAATGCCAGTACCTTGTATGCTTGCCGGATGCCTCCATTGTCTGCTATATTTTCCCCCAATGTGCTGATGCCACTGACCTGAAAGAAAGCCGTGTCACATGTTAGCACATGCAACTCGGACTTTCACCAGCTCAAACACTCTTCTTGTACTCATTTGCTCAACCCATTGGGGTGCATTCTATGCCTTACCAGATAACTAATTTGGCCTCATCTTGTACATTACATGTTACATTTATATAAACCTCACCTCTACACAAAAGTCTACATGCAGACTAGACACTGTACTGCAGCTGTTACACTGAAGACTCACATTCTGACCCCCTGCAAGCTTCCAGCAGAAGTTCCCGTACTGCTGAACCATGCACTGTGATTGCTCCTTGAAATGCTCTGCTGAATAGTTACTCCACCAGTTGTTCATGTTGCCATCTTTGTCGAAGTTCCGCCCTGCGTTGGTAATAGGAGACTATCAACCTTGCTGCCTGAAGGAAGCTGGACTTATATTGGGTTTATAATATTTTTCAGTAAAGTCACAAATCCAAGCTGTGACCCCACCGTTATCATCGAAGCCGTGGGTGATCTCATGTCCAATAACCATTCCTATCCCACCAAAGTTGAGGGCCTGGAGCTGGTGTTTACTAAAAAAGGGGGGCTGTAGGATCCCTGCAGGGAAAACTGTTGGACAGATAGACCAAGTGAGAAAAAAGGCCTGGGGCAGAGGGATGAGATATTCCTGACTATATGGACACTCAGAAGACTCCTCAAGGAGATTCCTCAGAAGGCTCGAAATATCAGAATATTGACGGCATTTTTAAAATAGTATGAAGATCTTCAGCACTTCCTGGTGAGGGTCATCTTACCTATCTGGTTTCTGTTAGGAGAGTAGAAAGCATTGACAACTGCAGCTCCAATGATCCATCTGTAAATGTAGAGATTTATGGTAACAGGTTAAAGATTTTTTTCCAGAAGTATAATATAAATCCTGCAAAAATTCCCTGATTGCAGAAGTTTGCTGAAAATTATGGTAAAAGAGATTTTTATCCCCACAAGTCAGGATCCACCGGTTCTCTCAGCTTCCTCAGACTCTTTTGTGCCCCGGCGCGCAGGTTCTCCAGAATGTTCTCAAAGTAATTTTCCTCACTGAAGTTCAGCTTCATGGTTAAAAGGACAAGAGAAAGTATGTCAATTCCAGACACACACACAAACACACACATGTTTGGAATTATATCTTTGTGGAGACTCTCCATTCATTTATATAGGAAAAACCCAAATCCCAACATGACCTTAAGCCCTACCCAATCCTAACCTTAACTATTAGAAACCAAACAAAATACAAGATTTTAGATTTTTTTAGTTTATTGATTGCAGTCAAAGATTTTTATAAAATTGGAGTTTCCCCTTTTGGGGCCTGGAAAAATGCCCCTACAACGTCAAAATAATTAAAGTAAATAAAGTTTTTATCACATTGTGGGGACATTTGGTCCCCGCAAAAATATACATAAACCACACACATACAGCTGGGGTCAGACCCCACAAAAGTGAAGCTATGGGTCATCAGTGGTACCTCCTGATGTAGAATAGCACCTAAAACCATGCATCCATCAGATAAAATATGCCTGCTTTTACGTAGGTCAAACCAGTCGTGGCTCCTCCAGCCCTTACATGAGCATACTCCTGGTCCAACTTCTGATTTCCATCCTCCAGGATGTGGTCAGGATAACCTATCTGTTCCTTGATAGAGAGAGCCTGTATCACAGTAGGACAAGCAATGTGTCATTCACAGTACATCAGCTACTACATGCAAGGTCACCACTCACTAGTGATGCTGTACTCAGCACTGGCCATCACAAAACACCAGAGACACCATTAATTATCTGTGACCCTCTGTCTAAGGGTAAATGAACATGGTGACACATGCTCAGGGGCAGTAGTGCAGAGCAGAGTGCATCTAGTCCTGCTCTTCGCTGTCAGTATGTTGCACCTCTTTCAGCCCTTTTCAAATGATGTTGGTGTAAAAAGCTAAGTAATTCAGCTAAAACTGCTGCAAGTACAGTAATCGCGACAGTGTTTCCCAACCCATTCCATGTTTTTGCTCACTCACAGCTGTCTGCCAGTCAGGCCACATTTTTACTCTCTACTGGGAGCTGGGAGGGAACAAAAATGCGGACTGTCTGAGTCCTGGAGGACTGGATTGGGAAACACTGACTTAATTAGCCAAGTAGTTAATTGAAGAAAGTTTGCCTCGATAAACAAGACAGTAGACCCCTCTTGTAAGTATCTTGCTGTGGAGTTACTCCTCACCTTCTCTCTGGCCTTCTCTTTAGACTGTTCATCCATCCAGGTCAGCTCTTCAAGTGTCTCCACATAGGCTTCCTGAACCTTGCTGATCAGGTCTTTTACCTGCATGAGAGTGACCTCGGCTTTAAATAATCGACACGGCACTCACATACCACCATAAACATGTCAACACAGGTACAGGCACCCGAATCCCGTAGCTCAAAAGGACACGATGGAAGTTCTTCATGCACGAGAGTCTCACCATGCGTTTGCTCTCCCCAGCGAAAGTCTCGCGGACATAGAGGGCCCCCACCGCATTCTCCATGCTGCTCTGCACGTAGCGGACACAATCTCGCCAGCGTGCCTCCTCAACCGTTGTGCCATACAGTACCTAAATACCAAAGCATATTTCATGTCGAGTAACGTAAGAAATGTACCTTTGAGACGCGGACCCTTAAACCAAATGCCTTGTAACTTTTTCTCCTTCTGCCTCTTCCTTACCTTCCTGTAGTGCGCTCGCGCTTCCTTGAAACGCCGACTCAGGCTGCTAACTCGTTCAATAATGAGCTGCCAAATAAGGTAGTTCTGGAGAGTTCTGTTAAAAGAAGCATAGAGCAACTTATTTCATAAATGAATCAGGCAACCACTCATCACTGTACAATAACCTATCAAAGATGACAATTAATGTAAAAGCAGGTCAACGGAACATGTGCCGTGTCTGTACGGTGCAGTTTCATGAATTACATTTCTGTATGCAGCCCAGCCTTCACCCATCTCCTCTCTTAGATGTTACCTTGTGTCGTGCTTCACAAGGACATCACTCAGCTTCTGCAGGTAGGGGTAGCCATACACCACCAGCTCCTCCTCCGGTTGCACATCGATGCCCACACTGGAAAGCACACTCCGCAAAAACCGAGTCCAGTTGAAGCCCTGCATTGCCACACATAATCAAGAGCCACACCGTTTTTAGTGCGCACCTCTTCAACCTGTGTTGTGGCATCAAGCACAGAGCATGCTGGGAGTTGACATACATTCAGGTTGAAGGTCTCCTGCACCTCACTAAGAGTCATCTTGTTGTAGAGCAATGTGACATCCTGTCGCTCTTCAGAGGGGGATGTGGCCTGCGTGAACACAAGGGACGGCAGCCTGCTAACATGATCCCATCTCAATATTCAGCATGTTAAAATACAGTCTCTATGGTAGCACTGATGTAGGAACAACCTTCCAATATAAGTGATCACAGTGTTTGAGAAACTCGGTGAACGCTCACATTAGCAATATCTGTCTCCAGTTCCATCACCAGTGTCATCTCCTCCCAGACATGTTCATCATCCTGCGTCAGGTTCCTGTCCTCTCTGGCAATCTTCGCCATGGACACCATAAACTTAAAGTAGGCCTCTCGTACCTGTCACAGAAGCATGTAACCAGGCACTTACTGACCTCATTTCATTGGAGCAAACCCACTTAATAATGTTCAAGTTAGACTGAAGAAGAAGCACAACCTTTTTGTAGTTTCCATCATTGAAGTAATAATCCCTTGACGGCATCCCTAGCCCAGGTTGATCAATCTGTGGGAACAATATGGTCATTGGCGCGTTACTTACACAAAAATGTTCTGAGAACAGAAGGAGAAATGATTGGTACAGAGAGATAACCAATCAGATTGTAGAGGTGGGTCCAACCAATCAGTTGTCTTGGTCCCTCCTCCTATAGTTACTCCTCTACAATCAGATTGGTTATCTCTCTGAACCAATCATTATTCGTTTTGCCCTTAAAACATTTTCTGTTAGTAAAACTCCCTCAAGCAAGCAATACAAGCATATAGTACAAATGAGTTCCTCTCATGATGCCTCCCCAAAAAGATTTTATTCTAGATTATTGTTGATGAATTTTAATTAGTGAGATGGGATACAGGATTATTTCTCAAATCAATAAACAACCAGTTTGTGATGAAGTATTGTACATCCTGAAAGTGCTTCAAGGAGGACGAGAAACCAAAAGGTCAACAAAAGTACGGAGGCGTCATTACATAGATGATATGTCGGCTGGAATCACGATCGTCCGTCCACACAAACAGGTCCACCAGAACCTTCTTGTGGAAGCGAGCATTGAGAATGGCTAAGGTGTCTTCCAGACTCCACGGCTCACCTAGAAGGAGACCGAGGTACACTATGTGACAAGTCAGGAGCCCATGGAGCTCTGTTGTCCTTGTCATAACTGTCACATATGAGGGAGGACATCTACACTCCCCCCAACCCAGTGCTCTACTGATCTGCAAAGACCCAAACCTGGGAGCTCCACAGTGAGTGATTCTGCATGGAATTTTTGCAATCAATCTACAGGAATTTATAAGCACACCCTGGGTTCCCACCTCCTGTGCTGTTCCACTCCTCTGAGGCCACAGGCCAGTCCCCAATGGAGTCTATAAGCTTCAGCAGAGGCTGGGAATCACGCTGCTCAATTAGGCCTGCAGGGCATTGTTAGGGGGGTAATGAGCCAATCAAAAAAAATACAATGGTGTTGAGTCCATAACACAACATTCTGGAACATCACTGTCCAATCAGAAAGATCTTTTATGAATGAGTTTAACCCTGGTTTATGCTATTTGTGGATTAGACTCACTCTCATTCATGCAGGAACTATACAGGGTCTTTGCTTTTTTGAAGGCCTCTCGGTCCAGGTCACTCTGGGTTTCCAGGACCCCTGTCAGAAATTGGAAAGCAGTACAGACCCTTAAGATTCAGGTGACATACAGGATTGATATTTGTTTATCTCCAATATTCTACATAAATGACAGGAGTATCTTGTTTCTCTGCACCATCTTCTTCAAGAGTCAAATGAAATCAAAAGAGCAATTCCTAATTACTAGATATGACCTTAAATTATTAACCTGAAGTTCTTCCTGACAGTGTCATTTTTGTTTGTATTTAATGAGAGTAGTACTGCATAAGACTAAATAAATTCATTTATTAAGACTTAACTTAATGGGCATGTCACCAACCCTACAAATAACACTTCATCTTACAAGGACAATTCAAGCATATATTGTTAACTTATTCTCCATCTTCAATGTAAATAGCTACAATACACACAATTTGTATAGTCTCTCTCATTAGTTCAGTTGGCCTAGTGTAGATCACGCTGACATTGGTGTTGTTGGATCTTTGGTTTGTTAAGCCTATGCGTAGAGAGCCCTACCCTTCAGCACAATCTCCAACTCGTCCCTCAGGATGTCAAAGATGCTGTGCCGCGAATTGGTCTCTGGGATCACATGTCTGTCCAGCCAGCCCCCACAGGCATACTGGTAGAAGTTTTGGCAAGGTTCCACCTTGGGATTCATGTTCTGAAGGAGTCGAGCCGCTGGACAGCACAAAGGTGAGCAAGAGGGAATACAGGTTCTTGGCATATGTTTTGACTATGCTGGCAGCAGTATGAAGAAAATTACAAAATTGCTTAAATTAGACAGGGCTTGATATATTGCCTGAACTTTACTTTGGGTTTTACTGGCAGTTGACAGAGGAAAAACACTGGGCTCTGGACACTCACCTGAAGTGACACAGTCCGCGGTAGTACACACATTGTTAATGCTGGGACGATACAGCACACCTAGAATGGCAAATCAGTAGAGAAAGAGCTCAGACCTAAATGTTCATTTAGTTATTGAATATGATTATTTTATCCAAATTCCTACATAATTTCAACTTATTTTTTTGTTTATAATATAATTATATTAAATGATTTATTCCTTAGTAATGCTGACTGATTTAGGATTTGGTTTGTTTTTCTACTTTATAAATGAATAAATAGCATTATACTCTATTTTGTTTATTTTGGGGTTCTACATGGTGCAGCACTGGGATCACTTATTTAGTGTATAAACAGTAGGTTTTGGGCCATTCTGGAATGGATTTATCAATTCCAATCCAAATCAGAAAATGGAACTGGAGTTGGAATTTAAATTTCCCTTACATTCGAATTCAATTCCAATTCTATTCCACATAGTTTTCTTCCAATCCCAACTCTAGTTCTATTTCCTGATTTGGACTGGAATTGATTAATTCATTCTGGAATGGCCCCAACCCTGATAGACAGTATAATCTTGGAACTCAAGTGCCTCTTAACTCGAGCAACTCGCACATCAAATGGGTTTGTTTAATTTTTTTCAACCTGTACCTTGGCCAAAATCTTGGAAACTGACTATTCCTACTAAAACTTGTATGGGTCGAGACATGTTCAACCAAAAATTCGGAACATAAATCAAAACAGATCTGCTAAAATCTGTACCATTCAAGATGTGTCTATTACGGGCTGTCATATATTCCTGTGTTCGGTGTGTTATTTTTGGAGCTTTATCTGCAGTACATTTAGTGATACAGTAATCAAGGCCCCTAAGAAAAATGTAACAAAAAATGAAAGTAACTGAAACTATAGAACTAAAAATGGAAATTAAAGTGAGACTTGAAGGTGGTGCATGTGTGTCTGCTCTTGCTTCGGAGTGTGGGATTGTCAGTTATTTCATGTTTATTGCTTTTGTATGCTTTTTCATGCATCTATTAGTTTTATATAGATTATTAATGCTTTTTTTAAAAAAATAAAAAAATAATTTCTTATAGGGGAAATTTGACTTGGAACTCAACCAATTCACAACTCGACCAGTCTTCTGGAATGAATTAAGTTTGTGTTCCAAGGTACAATATAATTAATATAGAGAAGAATCACATGCTGATGCAACAACCTTTTTTAAACTCCACTGCACACCAATCTCTTTCTATCAATAAGACACTTGTCACGATGGGGCTGAGGGCGAGTGTGCGAGCGGGCGAGCCAGTGGGCAAGCAAGCCCAAGAAGCAAGCGGGCTACGCAGCAGGACGGGGAAACA
>JAABNX020000143.1:22965005-22983705 GCA_015163995.2 Mormyrus lacerda
TCAAGACTGGGGAAAGACACGGACTGATATACACAGGACAAGTAGAACCTAACAAGCAACAGGAGAGTACAATCAGGAAAATACACGTGGGAAATGAGGGGGCGTGGCACACGGGAGGATCGTACGGAGCGGATCATGACAACACTATGCTTATAATCTTAACAGCAAAAAAATCAAATGTAATGTGTAAATGGCCTGATCAAAAACAGATCTAAAAGCAATCAAAGATATATAACAGGTAAAAGGTTTTTTTCAACTTGGTTCTCCTTATATATTTCAATTTACTTCCAATTACTTCCTTGTAATATTTTGTAAGACTCTGCACTGACACTGTTGCCGCCATCTTGGCCAGGTCTCCCTTGCAAAAGATCTGCGATCTCAATGGGACAAACCTGGTTAATTAAAGGTTAAATAAAAAATAAATAAAAATATATTTCAATTAATTCTTTCTGAGGTATGAATTTATGGCAGTTTCTTTCTGCTCAAGATACAGAAAATACATTTGCCTTTGTGTACAGCAGAGTGGAATATTGCAATGTCCTATTTTATGATGTGTCAGAATAGTCCCTTTTCTGTACTACAGGGAATTTAAAATACTGCGGCAAAGACTGCAATTACAAGTAGAATATAATTACATTACACCAGTTTTCATCAGCCTCTATTGCTTTCCATGAAATTTGTAAAGCACTAGAGAATAAAGAAAAGGGCCAACAGAGAGTGCAAGAGGAAGCAAATCGACCATAAGCTGAAGAACCTCTGTAGAGAGGCCAGATGTGCCCTGGCACAGCATTTAAGGGCAGATTGATCACCCCATCAGTGCAGCCATCCTGGCATCTGTACCCTGCATTCCACCTTGGCACCTCAAAGCTCATTTTAAAGCTCATGTGCATGATGTTTGTGAGCCTTCAAAACCAGCCTAAGTCCACAAACCAGCAGAGAAGCTCCACTAACCCACTACGACGCCACTGTCTGATTAACACATATGTTTCCTAACCTATGTATTCGACTGGACACACCATGTGCTTCTTTTCACCTTTTTTAACATCTCCTTCGACTGTTTAGTAACATACTAACTTACCTTAACACAACTTAATTGCTGTATTAGGTTTATAATATCATGACAGCACTTTTTGAAGCCAGCTCTGGATATGGGTACATGATTACTGCAGTATCTTTAAGCTGGCTAAGCATTTATACTGCAATTAGTGGCAGCACCTGGCTCCCATTGTCAGGCATTACTGATGAAGCAACAGATAGCGGTCGGTAAAGGTGACGTTTATCTGTCTGTATCCACACTGGCCACCGTTTTTCACTTACTCGAAACGGATACGTAAGTGAAACCAGATCCAGTCACTTACCGTCAATTACCGAGTTCCTGGGAAAGCCTCCTCTGTTCGATCGCTCTGTGGTGAAATTTCAAACAGAAACTGAAGCAGTGGCTTCAACCGAATATTTTTCTAGCACAAAATTAACGATACATTAAATATCGTTAGCATACTGTTCTCTATAAGTGCGGATAAACAGAATTATTATATAATAGCCTAAAAATTAATACAGCTGCGTTTCTTAACTTTTGATGTTAACGAGAAATATTATATGTGTACCACGGATATGAATGTGGACATAAAATTGTTTAAATGTTCTGTAGCTCCATCCAGCCTAGTATCCTCTAACTCAAAGCGACCTTACTGAAAACAACAATATTTCTTCTGGATAATCTACACCGCTTTCAGAACAGTTGCATTCACATGACATTACTCTGAGTTGCAGTTAAGTTAAATAATCCTATATTTACAGGATTTTTAGTTATTTCCTCGATATTCATTAAACTGGTCTAAGTTGATATATGATTCAGTGAATCTTGGCTCATATAAAACATTTTCATCACACACTGCAAACAAAATGATATAGAATAGTTACGTTTAAATCAATTTGTATCCAACTTTATTGCAGCAACTTTAAATTGGTTAAAGCTACGCACGCATTTTACATCTAAATTATGCTTAATGTTGCATAACTTCTAAGTTGTACATCATGGACGTTTAATTTCAATTTATAAATTTGACGTGAATAGATTTGTAATATACCTTTCCCTTGGAAACACAACTATTTTATTGCGTGGTGTGAACATTAAAATATGATATATAGATTTGGTTGATGAATAAGCAAATAGGCGCAGTTGCGTTTGCCTTGAAAGTACGTTTTGATTAATAGTGCAGCAGTTCTCTGTATATGTTCATGTATAATTACCGCATTCTAGCCTCTGCAAAGCCATTTCCGAGGAACGGGGGATTCTGCAAATGTGTTGCAGCGTGAGTTTCTGCATATAATGATACTAAAACTAGCATGCTTATCATATATACATTTTACTGTGTAGAAACAGAATTAAACATGCTTACGGTTTTAACCGTCGTCTTTAGTACTTATATCACATTGACTACATTCTACTGGATTCGTCATGGGATGTAATTCTGAAAAACAACATAAAACCAATATAGCCTAAGTGGGGGTGTTTTGGCTCCGGTATTAGGTAGAATTATTGTTTTGGTCGTGGATTCCGAGAACAATACATTAATAGCACAACTACTGCAAATCCTACGAGAATTTCCCCTGGTTCTGTGTGTCATTGACCGTTTGGTGTCTGATCGATCTGCAGACGTACGCGTCGATAGGTGCAGCGCGGTCTTACCTCTGACCGCGGACGCGTACAGCACCACCAGTCCAGCCAGCGCACAGCTGACCAGCAGCAGCAGCACGGACAGTCCCACCTCGGCCGCGCTCCACCGCCGCTTGCCCGGTTTACTCGATTTCTCCACTATATCCATTTGGCTTTCCGATTTACCCATTCTTGGCACGCTGAAAAAGTACCGGTATTTAGGCAGTGGGGGAGATAAAAAGAGGCAGTGATGGAATACACTTATGCGCAAAGAGCCGTATGCGTGTGACGGAGCAGTCAACGGAGTTCATTAGCAGTAATCTGTACAATTACCTGAAATTTATTTTCGAGGCGTGCCGTTTAATAATGACCCTAAACATCCGATTATTATGGATATCTGTCCTGTTTGATCACCGTTTTGCCTGCCGGCTTAAGTACACTAACTGATGAATCAGGTACCAGCCCATTAACGAGACTAGTTTTGGCGTGGGAGGTATCGGAAGGGATGACAGAACCCGGTCAACCATCTCAATTGTCTCTGTTGGACATGTATGAACTAGTCTGCTCTTCACACTAGCCGGTTGATAAGTGGTTACAGGAAATTACTCACTAGTTCACCTTTACAAAAATCGAACCATGGTAAAAGCTTTTGGATTGGATTCTTGTCTTGTAGTAGGCTACTTGTTAAAGTAAAATTTAAACAGATATAAATCCCACATGTGTAAAACAAAACAATGGTATTCTTGATAATAATGGTTAGAATAATAGATATTTATTAATAATAATACTAATAATAGAAGTGATATTGTTAATATTATGTAGGCCTACTCGCCGAAGCAATGAAACCACAACCGAAAATAACTAGTCGCTTTAATAAGAAACGTGGGCAGCAGGTTATTTCTACCGGATTCCTCTACGGTAATAAAAGTGACAGTTTTAGCTTTTAAAGGGAAAAACATAACTGTACAGTTTCGGTAAACAAATAATGTTATTGCACAAATATTAACAGTAGAGGGCAGGAGATATCAAGGACGGAGATGAAGCGGCGGACTTTTTCTACCTATCGGTTTTGAAATGCTGTTTGAAATGGCTTCAACTTCAATAGATCACAGACAATCCAGTTACCTGCCATTTACAAAAAATAGGCCTACATTTATTTATTTACTGTGGTCGTTTTACGCGTCTCTGTAAAACGAGAGGATGTTGCTGTATCCTACTAAATCACTGTACGATAATCGAATCGGCAGATTACCTGATTTTATACTTATGACTTTAATCCGAATTTAATTGTAATTTATAAATTCTGAATTTTTGATTCTCAATAATATTTCATGTCTAATGTGTGCAATGCATAGAATTATCAGTGTATTTATAAATATGAAAATAATCATTTGTGTATCGTTATTAAGGCGGAGTAGGGACGCGTAATGAACAATATTAGGATAGCAGGTGTCTTTCGACCGCGCCTCTACCGGCCTGTTGCGCTCCTGTCACCGCGGAGACAAACGGCACTGCGGATAATAAACAGCGGCTCCTCCTTCATTAGCCACCCCTTATGAATACTCATGGGCACAAATCTGGTAGCAGAGTGAGGGATGCATTTTGGGGGGAGGGGGGGTCACACTCTGGCTACCTGATTTTATACCTGTAACATCTGCTCTTTCCTTTGCCCCTTCCTGACACATGCTAAAATCAAACAGAGAATCCATGAAGCATACATACACTTTGCTATACCCATTCATCCCCGGGGATAGTATGTACTAGGTGATTCTGTCCTTATACGCAGAAGGTCTCTGCTTAGCTCGTCCCTCGGCTGAAAATCACAGTTGAGCCAATTCTGTGGGCCGCACTGTTGAGCACAGCGTTACCCGTTCGCTCAGTGCCCTGCATGCCAGCAAAAGCGCAGTGAATGGCACAGAAAATGCAGTGCAAATTACAATATTTTTGTAAAACATTTAATAAGTTTTCCCTTTAAAATTGTTAAAAATTTAACGTACACATTAGAGATGGGGGGGTCACAATATGGCTTGACTCCAGGGGAGAAGATGTACCTCTGAGGAGCATAAATCTCATCATTCTGGCGAATGAACCTGATCAGGATTCCAATTTCACATTGGCAGCATGCAAGGTGTTGATTAAGGTTTCTGCTTTCCTACCTGCCCGCTGAGAACAGAAGTCCCTTCTTCCGGGCCCAGTGTCCAGAGTGGTTCCGTGTCGTAAGTTGTTCCTTCCTTGGCCTCCCCCTTTTTTTTCCAGATTTTCAGATCCTCAGCCCCCTAGCAAGTGGCCCCCACAGCGCCATCACCCACCCAAAGATGCCGAGCTGGGGTGAGGGGCCAGCGCACCTGTGCTGGTGTGATTCTGATAAAGTGAGCGAGAGAGGAGCAGGGATGGTGGGGCGGGGGGGGGGGGATGGATGGGTCGGACAGAGAGGCTGTACAGCTTGTGCCATGGTGAGGGAGGGAGAGTGAGAGAGGGATAGAGGGAGTGAGTGAGAGAGAGTGGCTACGATAATAAGTAATCAGGAGGGGCATCGTGGGACAGCTTGGAGGAACGAGGGAGTGATGGAGGGACAGGAGAAAGGAGGAAGAGGGGAAAAGAGGGGGTGCAGAGGCAAGAGAAACTGCTGCTTCTTCTTCCGCTTCCTACCAGTCTCGCCTTGCGTCTCCCCCCCTCCCCCCCCAAACACACGCACACACACACACACACACACACAAATACACAGTGCTTCTTCTTGAGGATTCTCAGCTGTTCAGTGAAAGAGAAGGAAAAAAATGACATGCACGGGGGAGGGGCTGTTGTGAGTGCAGGTGGGATGGGAGATGGGAGGAAAAAGTCGGCATGATGAAAGGATGATGGGACAGAAAGAGGATAAAGCGCCTTGCAGGAGCCTGGTACCATCAAACCCTGTGTTCCAAATAAGCCTCTGAGGGACAAAAGTGGGTCAGATCCAGGTTCAGCTTCAGGTCTATTCTTCAACTCTCGCCTCCCACCCACAGGGAAACGAACTGCAAAGCAATCCAATCCAAACTAGCCCAGGTGCCAGACCAAGATGACACGGTTCCCAGCGCAAGCTGCTGCTGCGGTTTCCCAGCTGATTAAGGGCTTGATTAAACATTGTAATTAGCACCCGCTCTACCAAGCATAGCCAGCCAGTGCCAGATATTCACTGATGGTTGTCCTGTCTGTCCTGAATGGGATGGAGCCCTTCACACACCCCCAGTCACTGAGAGCTAAGCTGGGCCCTTCAAAGCTACAGAGAAACATCCCTTTGATCAGTGTTTCTCAAACCAGTCCTCAGGGACTGTCTACATTTTTGTTCTCTTCTAATTCCATTTAGAGGTGAGAGGGAGTAAAAATGTGGACCGTCAGGGGGTCCCTGAGAATTGGTTTGAGAAACACTGCCTTAGTTTCATCATAGAAATTCTGAATTGGGGTATCCATTCCTGACACAAAGGGGGGCTTGAAACCCACAGTAGGCACGATTTACAAGCCCCATCAATCACTGATTAGTTTAACTCAACAGAAACCAACAAGTGGTTAAACTGTTTGCACCTGACAGCTGGATAACTCCGCCCATCATAAATTTCAAATCCCCACTTTGAACAGTAATCAGGCTGTTTTTGTCACCAGTAACTGGAAGAACTTTCGTCCATTGAAATGGCATGTCCACCTTAGACTCCCTTCCCATTCTTGGGTTCTACTTACCACATCGATATGGTGTTGCTGAATGGGATGAACCAGGGATGTTTATCTCAGAGCCAACTTATTTAAGCCATACTGTACAGAACATCCATCATCTATGCATCACCCATAACAATTTATCAAGGACGGGGTTGCAATGTGCTTGGAGCCTTTCTGAAGTTGTACAAATAAAAAATGTAAGTAGGAAATGCCAGTTCATTGCTAAGTGCAAGACAGGAAACATAGTCACAATATATGGGCAATTTAGAAACACCAGTTTGCCTACCGGCATGTTTTTGGGCTGTAGGAGGAAACTGCAGTACCTGGGCCAATGCTGGTTAAGGGTGTGAGGCTACAGTGCTAGCCACAGTGCTAACATGCTGCCCTAGCATAAACAACCATCCATCCATCGTCCAAACAATTATCTGGTAGAGGGTGGTGCTGTTATAATTAAAATCAAGGAGTCAGCAGTTAATCCTCAGTGTTTCAGAATCTCATGATTATGGGGAAAACATTTTCAGCAACATGACAGAATGAGAGTCGGACGCAGTCTATAATCTTACTGAATGTGGGTATTGTTCCAAAGAATTTATTCTACTGTGTTGCCTCTCTTCTGTATCGATATGTGTGCAGTCACATTTTAGCCTCTTTGTCTTATTCATTTGTTTATTATTCTTGGAGAGTGAACAAATTTACGCTGCGGATGCAAACAACAATGAACAAATCTTTCGGTATGTAACCAAAAAGCTGACCATACCATACATTCGTTTGTCAATACTAACTTGATGTTATTTCTAGTACGAGACTGCAGACTATGTTTTGTAAGTAAATGTATGGTGGCCTAGTGGTTGCTGCCTGCTCCTTTTCAGTGCAGCCCGTTCACCACTGACTTAAGCAGCTGTTAATCACACATACTACATATGCACAAGAACTAAAGAATTCCAATGTATCTCAACTCATACTTTGTCAAATGGTTAATATTTTTCCTTTCGTAACATTCAAGTACATTTCTGTTTCTCTTAGGAGCCATGAGTAATTGCAATTATCAGATGTGCTTCTGATTAAAAAATATCAGAATTAATATGCTAATTAGGTAGAAGAGTTAATGAATGACAGCAACCAACCATCCATCCATCCATCTGTCCCTACTGTCCATACTCAAAACTATGCCCTTGACTCTATGTAGGTGTCGTTTTAATGATTCATTTCACCTTTCAGTGCCTGTGTTACAGTGAAAAAAAACTGACTTTCATTTCTTTTTAAATTAAAATTTATGTGGCACTCGTGAAAACAGGTACACACAGCTCTCCTCTGTGAATGGTGGGCAGTTTGTGCATTATTAATTATAAGTAAACAAAAACAGTTGTTGAATTTCAACATTTCAAAAATGTATACATTTTTCACTTGTCTCTTCTGTAAAGTCAGTGAAAACAAGCAAGTTAAATGGCAGTTTTTGGGCATATTTTAGCCACTAAGTCAAAATTTATTTGGTACGAATCCGTGGAGGATCTTGTCCCAGTAACGTACTGCCAATTCGCTCTCCCGCTTGGTCTGGAGGGCTTAATGTTTTTCCTGAAATGGGATCCTTTTCATGGCACATGTTTGTCATTCCGTTTCGCTCATGCCTAGACTTATCTTTCTAGGCAGCCCGCGACCAGCCATTCGTTCCGCAACAGTGTCTCTTAATTGTTTACTGGCACAGGAGAACAAATTTGGTCATTAAGGGATCTATTAGTAGCACAACCTACATGCCTTGAATGTTTGCGCCAGCCGGGGCTGAAAGTAAATAAGCTCAGCATCTTGATGATTACGTGCTTTGAAAAACAAGGCCTGAAAGCTTTTTCATTAGGCTCCTCTGGGACCGTTAGTGTCTTTGAGAAACACGTTGACAGGAACGTTGGCAGAAAAGTCTGAGCCACCTTTCATGTTCCGTCATACCAAGCAAAAATGTAAAAAACGTACCCTTCGGGGGAATGACACTACGATCATGCCAGTAATGAAACAACTAGACAGAAGAACAAATACAAACACATTACTTTTCACCAGACGTGAATGGTAATAGTAGACTCATCTTAAAACATCATTAGGTCTTAAGTAGTATGTTTACAGGGCTTACAAAAAGAAAAATATATGTACCTTAAGATGTGATTTGTCACTAGTTTAGATCAACTTTCTGCTGTTAAGCATGTGTGAGGATTTAGGTAAGGGGGGAGGGGTGATTTGTGATGAGGGGCAGATGTGTTGAGGCAGTTACTTAAGCAGCAGGTCATACGTAAGTCACTGGTGAATCTGGTAATCAGTGACTGCTTCAGAGGTGGTTGTATGCTTAGTCCTGTGACCCCGTTGCCCCCAGGTATGTAAGCTAATATTATAACGCTTTTTAACAGAGGTGGGGTATCTGCATCCTTATTATACATCTTGTACGCATTCTGCAATGATGAAAAAAATTGTCAATGTTTTTTTTAATATAAATAGATTTTAATATGTTTACATTGTCAAACAATGTAGTTTCTTTTTTGAACATCACTTAAGCAAGGATCTACACCACTTTTCCCCCCCTCACTTTATGACATTGCTCTCAGAACAAAAGGTAAACATTTATGACAAAAAAATAAAATCTAAATCTAAAACCTATTTGGCAAGTGGCTGTGAGGTCGGACCCTGACCTTGTCACACTCTCACAACCATTCACCTGAATACTAAGAGCTGTGCCACATTTTATTTTCGGTTTCTGATAATTGCAGGTCCTACTTAATCTGTTTAGTTTGTTTTCTCAGTGTAGTTTGTTTTCCTCTACACAATCACTTACTGACGTATGTCTAACATCGGAGCGGTCAGTACTGACTTGTGCATTTTCTCGGTTATTGACACCACTCCTATTATTTCATACACACCGCCGCTCATCACCTGGTTGAAACAGGTCGCCTGGGAGGCATAGCAGAACTCAACAAACTGAAAGCTGTTCCACAGCCTGTGTCTGGCTAAAGGGAGGGTGGCACCATGTCTGATCAGAAAACTTTATCTAGCTATGTCCACAAGACTTTTAACTTAATTTTTGTTTTAATTGCTACTTTAGAATATGTATCCACCACTACAGACTTACGGACAGTTCAAAATATCAGTGGTATATGTGTTTCTTCCTTGCAATTATGTGCATGCGACAGCGGCTCTCCAGTCATGTGTTGTCATACCCAGAATTCTTTTGTGTATTATATATTTTATGTATTTATTTGGCATTGTTGTAATAAAACTTTTGCTTATTTACTATAATTCTTGTCTCATTGCCATGTTGTCTCCGCATAGGGACCCATAGTAGGAGGTGGTGCAGTTTTTAGTAAATTATGTACAATAAGTTTTATGTGGTCTGTCATTGTTAGATTAGGTCCAAAAATCAGTGGTACCCCTTCAGTCGAAGAATGACTTTTAAACTGTTCAGTCTTTTATCTTGACTGGTTGGTAAAAATTTGCCAGTCAATGTGATACTTATGTGGAATTTAGGTGTCATTTGCCTTTTAAAACCCCATTCTGTCTCTGTGTGGAAGTCCATACCCTCAAAGAAATGTTCCTTAACTCCTGGGCATCTTGATGTTGCTATATGCCATTTAGATACTTACTATTCAGACTAATGATTATTTGTACTATTCTCTCACACTCACACAGGGGCACTTTAAGCGTAAAATACCAGTTCAACTGAATGGCATGACTGGGAGGACATTAGACACTAGAGAGACCTGGACTCTTGCGGGTGTCAGATAACCGACTGATCCACTGCAATATCCCAGACCATAATTATATCCTAACCAGTCACAAATAGCTATACCTACTATGAGAAGTTTTCTCAATTATAAATAGTGTTTTTCTTCAGAAGGTTGAGTAAAACTAAACAAATGTATGGTGACTGTGTGAAATGCCTTTTAAATTGTGTAGTATAATGGTTTGTGCTAATCAGTTGCTGTGCTGAAGCATTTGTCCATATCATTGTCATTATGGGGGGAAAAGTGGGGAAAAGGACGTAGAAGGACACTCTTAATGTCATATGCACGTGATTTACTTTAGAACCAGCCGTGCTGTACTCAGAGTGACCATTGGATGGCATCCAGCTGGAAGGGTGAACACCTGACTTCAAAATCAGTCTCTCAGGCAAGATGCCCAGATATTCAGATATTCCCTTCTGGCCCTCCCCATTACACCTCCCGTGATGAATCTACCCTTGAGCTCCTCATTTATCTGTTTGTTAGCACCTCCTTCTTTATTACTGCTAGCTTTGACGTGACCTAACTTGACTCCCTGCCTTCCCCGCCTACCATGGGCCTAATTTATTAAACTGTGTTAATTTCATCGTGGGGAAAAAAAAACATACGCATGAAAATAAAGATGCATTGGCAGAGAAAAATTCAGATGTATAAAACTGCCGTACACACATTGCTCGACCACTCTCGTAAAGGTCCGTACCTGCGTGAGCCTGAGGTTCTGCCCAGTTGCAGCTCATAAATAACCATTTATGGTCGACGCAAATGAGATGCATGCCTAAATACATCTGCAGCAGGTGACATAATGGGTGAACCTGTTGTTGTATCCTATGTTGAATCCTTCTTCATCTGGATGGTGCTAGTTGAGTATCTAGCTATATAAATAGATTAACATTATAAATTATGTTGCACATAAACAGTGGATTAATTACCTCTAAGTGGTTTTCGGAATATCATTAGCCAATGTCATGGACACACAAGTAATGAGATTTACATATTTCCACCTTAAATATTCTTTTTATTATTACCCTTCTCACATCCTGTATCTGATTTATGGATCATCTTGATACACTTGACAGTATAAAACACACAGAAAATATTTATTAGATTTAAGGATGGAGGAAGAGTATGCTGACCATGAAAGGTCTCCGACTATAAAGACGCTGCATATATACTTTTCTGATTCCATTGTACCATGGAAATTCAGTCAGTCAGCAAAACAAACAGGTACCATTTTTCTGCTTGTTACTAGTTTTTATTCGTCTAGAGAAGTCCACTAAGGAGAAGCACCGTCATATTTTTGAGAATGTCCTGAAAGAGCACCACTTACGAGACAACAATACACGGAAGGTAAAGGAAAGACAAGGAGGTGCCATTGTCCTTGTGCCTGACTGTTACAGTGTCACGGTCATCTTTACAATACAATGTACACATACACAAGCACACCTGTAAAACCATACAGTCTTAGGAGACTAAATTTAGTACAGAATAGGTGCATTCTGCTACATATACCAGGACACATCAATGACCTTTCCCCTCAAATACCCCATACTCATCTCTGTCTATCTGTCTCCTTCTTTGCTATTGTACTATTGTACCAGTTGGTTGATTTGTGAGACCTTAGTCTCATTATCTTCATTTTTGAAGATGGGGTCTATCTGCAGTTTAGTTTCCATTGCAGCAAACAAAGCTTGCACATCCTTGAGGATGCCAGCAAATATCAGTTAATATTTGACAGCAAAATAGGGTTGTTTTGTGTTGACCATTTACAGAAAATGAGATACAATTATTATATTCCTTTGTCAACCTATTAACATACCAAATAGCATTGCAAGTTCTTATCTGAAGTACAAATTTTGCAATACATGTATAATAATCATTCTGAAATTTCAGTCCCACTTAAAATGGGGACAAAGACTAAAAGGCATACAGAGTTGAATAAATTCACAATTTCATGTTAGGAAGGTCCCCAAGTATGTCATGTCTAAGACTAATCTTTGGTATTTCTTGATTAATAAAGACATGACGCATTCTGATGCATTAGGCCTAATCTGTTCAAGTGATTCCAACTCCCTGCTAATTCAGGGAAATAGTCTATAAGAAATTCAGATCATTTACTGAACTGACATGTCCCAGACATAAAATAAATAAATAGGTTGCTCGTCAAATTTGTATAGCTATAGAACTTATGGTGACTAGTTCCTAAAATATTCCTAATAGACATTTTGTTTTACCTACAGCAGTTTGCATGTTCTCCCCATGTCCTGGGGGTCCTGTCCAGGTACTCCTGTTTCCAGTTTCCTTCTATAGCCCAAAGACATGTAGTTAGGTGATTGGGCATCTGTATATCCACTAATATGCATTGTGTGTGCATGCACCATGATGGAATGGGATCCTGTTCAGGGTTTACCCATGCCTTGAATTCCTTGGCAAAGTCACCCCTGCTCCCAACCAGAAAGTGGAAAAAGGGATTTCTCAATTTTTAGTAGGTATTACGAATTTATTGGTTTCCCAATGGTATTTAGTAATGTCTTAGTCTGTCTGATCCCATGCATGATTTATAGCTATTTATCCTTAGCGACAGGCCAATGCAAACTCACCAATGAGGAAGCTGGAATGCTATAGCAGGCAATTTCATCAGCCAATGGGGGCCTGAGGACTGAGAACTTTGGGGTGACACGTGTCATCCAGATACAGCTCAGTGTGAATCAGCACAGAACTAAAAATGTTCTCCTATGCTAAACCCAAATGGTATATTGCTAATTATTAAAATGACTTCCAGAGTACCATTTAAGGCCAGATTTTGAAAATGTAATTAACATTAAATAGAATCAAAAATATTTCCTACAATACAGCTTTTGACAGGATGTCTGTCAAGAAAGGTTTATGAAAACACCATAATGGGCTATTAAAGAGCAGCAAACATATATATATATTTACACATGGTATTTTATGAGAAATTATGAAACATAGTTATGAAACAGCATCTTCTACTTGCTGTTGTTACAAATCACATGACTACTCCTTATATAAGACTAGAAGGAAAAAAGTTGATTTCAGCCTTCTCCAGGAATGCATATTGTATACATTTAGTCTACTTCAGTTGGGGGGGGGCATTATTTGGCTTAGCATATTAGGCCTCTGTGCCTGTCATCTGAAGGTTGCTGCTTTCAGTCCTGTCCTCAGCAGAATATGTCATCCCTTGAGCAAAGTCCTCAACCACCCCAGGTGCACCAGATAATTGGCCTGATTCCTGCACTCAGACCCCAAGCTCTGCTCTCAAGTGTGTTTAAAAGTGTGTTTACATCACAAAAGAGAGCAAAGATGTGCTTATGTAAAAAGGAGCATTCTAATATACTTGTGCAAATGGCAAATAAAACATCATTTCAGTTATGTTTTTCATATTTGCATAGTCCTTAGTTGACCCACACTTTGTCTTATTCAAACTTATACTAATTCTGTGGCATAATTTGCAAGCGAATGCGTATGGAAATATAGAAGCACTTTATTAATCGTTGTGTGAATGTTTTTTTTTTCTTCTTGATTTACTTCTTTTAGTGCATTTAAAACAAAGCCTGCCTGAAATGTAGTAGTTACGATAAGCCTTCAGAACAGCAGTGCAGATGTCGCCATCTTGTGTATGTGAAACTCATTACAATAAGAAACTTCAAATTTATTTAATCGCATCATTACAGCCTTGGGTAGCACCATGTCTTCATACAAGCAAAGATAGGGTCTTATCCTATCACTACTGGCTTAATGTATGTTTTTTTTCATGTTGGCCCTATGTTCATGTACATTTTTTCGTGTAGTCCAAATGACTGAGATGTATGTGAAAGGAGCTGTCTAATTATGCAGACATTTGCGTATACTATAATCATTAACGTTCTGTACTGGATGTTCTCTGCTTTGCGTACCCTGGTTCCTAGTATGTGCTTTGTGACAATGACTGTTGTTAAAAGCGCTTTATAAATAAAACTGAATTGAATTGACATTTGTTCTATGCTCAGTGTGACCGTTTTTTGAACATGTCGGTATGAAAAACGCGTGGATGGATCATGACAGCTGGTATATTTACTATTAACATATGGACCGATAACAAGACTAAAATGGAACTAATGGTACCACGATCGAAATTCTTTTACACCGAAGTAATTGATCGCGGTTTATGCACTGTATCAGGAAGGATCTGTAAAAACGTATGAGTAATGTACTGTCTGCCGCCTGCAACATTAACTTTTAACTTCGTTGTTGACAATGGTTGTGGTAGGCTTGTGTTAACTAATATGAATCATTTATAATGTCATACCAGTAGGGGAGTCATTAGGTGGACAGACGATGAATGATTGATGCTGTTGGCTTTCTTTATTACCAAGGGGTTATGTTTAACTACACCACGGTGAAGGTATAATTATTCCAGGAAGACACTGGAAACGGTTAATGCAAACATCTACTCGGAAGACTGGGTACAACTGCATCCCCGCTTATCTACTGTATAGATTGCTCTGCAGGAGGTCGTGCGAAGTACTGTAATAGAGCCTTTAATCAGAACACCCGGTAAGTCACTGTTTACAAAATTACATTATTTAAAATATAAAAATACATATACAGATAGTAGTCTCAAGGCTCTCTAACTGGTGACACCACCTTCGAATACTATTGTTGCTTCATTAAAACAAAAATAAACATATGAAGCGTAATACATCTACAAATTATTAATATAAGTACCTTTGTTTTGCATGTTCTGTAATCGAGGAAATTCCATTTATATATACTTTGTGTCTGTGGTGATATCAACGATACTTTAAATGGTAACGCATTATTCATTCCAACTATTTTTAAAACCGTGACTAATCTCTAACAAATACATAAACCAAAAAAGTGTTACTTTAAAGGTGCTATCACTATTCTGGTTCTTAATAAAGACGACAGTTCGAGAAAGGTTTAATCCTCCCACACTTGCCCTGCAACCTTGCCTACGATAAGCATTCAGTAGACAGATATAATATGCAGGGTACTCGTAAGATTACTGCCTCCATTTATACACGCCAGCTCTCGACGTCATATGTGCCGCGTGACCGGTATACGCGGGCATTGTGGGTAAGGAGTTTCTACTATCTAGCCTATTGGGGAAAGTTAATAAATAATTATTTCCGTTTGTCCTTTAACGGAGCGAAATTGAAGTACAATTATCGTATTCCGTAATGTGGTGGTCAGGTGGGTGAATTAAATTTTGAAACTCCAAAACTCTAAAACTCTGAAACCAGCTACCATAGAACATATATTGTTTCTCAGACGTGCAAAGCTAGTCGCCAGTCATTATAAACAATGAAGTTTTACGAAGGAAATACACGCAGTCTCTATGGAAACGAAGTTCTGGTTTAATTCCTTGCCTCGGTAACCGTTTGACAGGACTTACTTTTAAATCAGAATGAGCTGTTTGATGTGCCTTTTACTTGCCCGTTTTCTTTAAGGGTGTTCTTACGGGTTACACGTTATCATGACGGATGAATTATTTAAATGTTTGTTTTGTGTATAACAATAACAGCGGTTTGATTCAAAGTGCAGAACCAATATGTCCTCTTTTGAGGACTTGGACGATCTCCGAGAGCGTAACAAGCAGCTGTTAGTGAGGCTGCGAGAGCAAAGGAAGAGACTGCAGCGTTTGACGGCCGTAGCGACAGATCCAGATTTCCCGGGATCCGGCGAGATACGGCATAGGCCGGCGGACAGTAGCCGTCACAGTAGCGCCTCTCCAGTAGGGTCACTGGTTACGGAGATCGGTGGGCGACCGGGTCTAGCCCGAACCGCATTAAGCAAACCCAAGACACTTGACGAAGACCAGCCACAAGAAACCCCAAAGTAGGTCGTCGATTTTGCATCATTGATAAATAATGCCGTCAGGTTTATAATATATAAATATATTCTTGTTCAAGTGTTTCAGAGATTTCCACCATGGGCAAAGATACCGTTCCTTTGAGGGCCCCCAGCCAGCGCGACGGGGGCCCTGCGCACCATGATCTTCTGCAGGACGAGAGCGATATTGACTTGGGAAGAGAAAAGAAATCAGAAACCATAACCCAACGACTCGATTTTCGAAGCGTGGAAGGAGACCAGGTCAGATGCCCTGTAGTCACAAGCAGTTCTCAACCCTGCCACTTGATGGCGCATTCTTACTATCATTTCATTTGCGTATAATTTGCATTTAATTGTTTATTGCATATTACAACTAAGGGGGCAAAGTTTTCTCATTAGGCTGTCAGCCCACTATGGGGTATACCTGAATGACCTTTATTAATTCATCCAATTTACAAAGTTAATAATGAGACTAACCCCCTGTGCAGTCATAAGAGAAATGCGTAACAAGATTATGATGTGGTTTTTGCTGAGAATGATAACTTTCATCCTCTTCTACACTGTGAGTGCTGGAGGGAAATAATTGTTGTATCGTAAGATGTGGGTGAATGTTGAAGGCTCGTGTTTTATGTGAATAATGTGTCACACTAATATGAAATAATATACATTCCTGGGCACAAAAATGGGCCAAAGCGTAATGTTATGCAATTTGGATTTGACCCATATTTTTTTGCCTTGAAGTGTGTTTACCCCTAGAAACTCATGGATGCCACCAAGCATTCTGTGTGTGAGCCATCCTGTGTCGCCCTGATGACATATGTATAAGATCTTCCCCTTGTGTAATTCAACATGGTTACAGCGGTCCCTCTTGTACATTTTGGTTTTTCCCTGCTGTTTCTGGATTCCATGGATTTTATTTGTGTGACGATTTTCTCCCACAAGCTATTTCTTCTTGCTGAAAATACCTTTATTTCTGGAGTGCCGTTTGATGTTTCTTCAACTTCCAGCCTTTTTGTGATACAGCCAGACATGCATAGGGAGCCATTAAAAACTTGGCTTGAGGCTTACAAGTATATACTGGCACAGCTTCTAGCAATGCATGTCTGCATTTTTTGTGTATTTTTATGCTCGCAATTTAGTCATTTCTTAGAATGTTTTGCCGCTTTTGCTGACATAATCCACAAATGTTGGTATATTTGCCTGCCACTTAGTTATTCTACACATGGTTATTCTAATTTGAAAAAGCAGTTGTCTTTTTGCTTTAATTGAATGAAGCATATTTTTATTTTATTTAGTCTGTTTTCAACCGTCAGGTGTCTTTGTCATAAAGGTATTCTTCTGGCTTAACATTTTGCAAAGGTTTTTTGTGTAAAGTTGTGTGTCTGGCTACAACTTTAAGAACATTTCTCTGGTATTTCTCAGGAATGTTATTGATAAGAGTGATTAGTTATCAGTGGTTTTTAGATATGAGTAGTTTTGCTTTTTGATTTGTAGGAAGTGGTAACTATGTGGCTTTTTTAAGAACTATCTTCGCACAAAAGTTAGTGTGTGCATGAAAACAGAAACTCCCATACTGTTGCTGCTGCTAGTGAAACATTCTCAAAACACTTTTCCAAGTGTTTCTGGAAGTTTTAGATTCTTGCACTGGGATTGGCAAGTAAGAAATGACTGGTTTTTCTGGTTGAAATTTTGCAGTATTGAAAATGCAATGATTCAAATTGTTACTGTGGGTTATAAAAAAAAAAAAACATACAGATGAATTGGCATATTTGTCACTTTAATTCATCAGCATTCCGTGCAAATATCCACTTACTCATCTTGTGAAAGTAATTGAAATAAAACCATTGAATGTGATTATGCCTTATTTCAGCATAATGGCGACTCACTGGTCAGGCAATCCTCTGAGCCTTTGCTGGGCTATGACTGGATAGCAGGTATGTTGCACTTTGTTCAATTTTGGTGCCAGTTATTAGAGATCTAGTGGGGTGTTCCACAAAGCGGGATTAAGGGAA
The DNA here is from genome assembly GCA_015163995.2 of Mormyrus lacerda. Taxonomy (NCBI): domain Eukaryota; kingdom Metazoa; phylum Chordata; class Actinopteri; order Osteoglossiformes; family Mormyridae; genus Mormyrus; species Mormyrus lacerda. Next base: position 22,982,963 of record JAABNX020000143.1, read on the forward strand.
AGTCTGACTTATTTTGACAAGTCTTGTTCATTTAAGTGGGAGTCTTAAATGAATCTTGAGCTACCATGGTAACTTAGGCAAATGAACAAGTCTGCTCCGGACCAGGTTAACTGTCTTGTTTAGTTAAGTATTGTCTCAAAGAACGTCTGATGTGTGGAAAGAGATTCCCAGAACATCATTCCATCGGACGAAATTCCGTGCTCTCACTACTCATGTCATGTAATAAATATAATAAAGCCTATAAAAATCACGTCAGTATTCCAATTAATTCCGAAATAATTAAGTGTACCCATATTGCAAATTGCAAATCCTGAAATTGAAAAAAAAAATCCATTAAAATAATATGAACAGGAAGATGTTTTTATGTTTTGTTTAGTCACAGTCTACTTTGAAAGTTTTAGTAAAAGTAAAGACAACATACAATTTTTTTGTGCATAAAATTTCAGACCGATGCGATTAAAAGTATTTTATGGAGACCAAATGATACATTATACAGTATCAATGACACGTGACCTAGAAGGTTCCCCGGTGGCTATGGGGATTGAATAAGGAACTTTCACGGTGTAAGGCGACAGCATAAACCACTGTACCACCATGCCACTGTACTAGGCATTTGTAACATTTACGTGACTTACGTATTTAGTATGTCTGCAATCCATTGCCAAGCAGTGGCGGACTGGGACAATAATTCAGGCCGGGAATTTGACTCCACTCCCAGGCCACCTCTGCTGCTGCAGTCACCA
>JAABNX020000143.1:22993119-23010319 GCA_015163995.2 Mormyrus lacerda
AACAATCGGGGAAATACACGTGGGGAATGAGGGGGCGTGGCACACGGGAGGATCGGACGGAGCGGATCATGACAGCAGGCTACTTAAGAGAAAATTATGATCTATTGTATAAAAAAAATCTGAAGAAGGAAATTGGTGTTGATGGGAGGCAAGTCATGCATTATTCTGACATAGGCTGGCTTTGCTGAGGTGCATCCTTGACACACACTGAAACACCTCAACCAACTAAAGATTTCTGGAAGGACCAGTTGCCTCAGTATACTGGCCTTTTCGAGTAGTGTTAATTACGAAGCTCGTGACTGGAAATAGGATCAGAAAACGAAGGTGAGTTCATGAGAACGAGCTTGAATATGTCATTTTCAAGTTTTGCTATAGCTCTGTAGGGAACAGATTTTATTTATATGTGGTGCAATAATGTTTTTTTTCATTTTCAATTTTGACTGAATTTATTACCTTTATTATCTTATAATGTATAGAAATGTCAGCAATAGTAAGAGACATAGTAATACATTAAAAAGCGAACGTGAAGGAAGGAATGTAAATAGCGATTTTGAAGTGGAAACGCAGACTAGTAAAATACGCCATGGACAGGGACGGATTACGGGTTGTGTGGGCCCCCCACCACCAGCACCACCACCACAATTCAAGGGCCCTCGGCAGCCAAACGCCCTCCCTCCATGTTTCCATCAGAGGCCCTGTAGGGTCAGGGGCCCTTGTAGGCAGAGAATCAAAGAATGTAGGCCCTCTAAAATAGACAAACGAAAATACATTGTTGATAAGCGTTGCAAATTGTTTTGGGCTAGGAGCCCCACGGGCCCCCTGCACCCGAAGGGTCCCTGGGCAGCGACCCCGCTGGCCCGGTCCGTAATCCGTCCCTGGCCGTGGAATGTCAACATTGAATGTTAATTTGAGTCACTTACTTTCTTTTCATAGCTGTTTCCACGTATTTTGGGCACGTTTTAAAAACAGTGTTGTATTCATGGATCAGGTGTAATTGTGGCTAATAAGTTCAGGAATGAGTTTGAATCCCAGCTCCGTTTATGTGAATGGAGCCTGCATATTCTTTCCGTGTCGTGCATTTTTCCTCCTGCATCCCAAAGAATGCAGATATTAGGAATTTATAAATGTTCATAGTGTGATTAAAATATAATGAATGTCATGAATCGCATTGTAATACTTAATAGTTCTACTTTTGTCCTCTACAAGAAGCATATTATTAATTTTATAACGCTACTTGCTTTTTTTTCTTTGGATTTTTAATATTATTATTATTGTTGTTATTTGACTAAAATAATACATCAACAATGTAATATCGTCTCGCTTTGAATGTCAATCACCTGGTGGGCATTTTATCCCTTTAACGCCGGCTGGGCCGGGCGGGCTGGACAAGTGCAGGCGCTCGCCACGCCTTCCGCGCGCCTTACAAAGCTGCAAACCCAATGCCTGCGCTGCACTAGGCTCGGAGGCGCAGCCTACTGGCGCGCGAGAAATGAACAGAGTACTAGCGTCGCTCTATTTCAGTGACAGTTGGAACAAAGTCCCGATTTTTATTAATTTTATTGGCTTTTTAATTTCATAATCATCATTAATCATCACAATCATCTCCTCTGGCTTATTATCATAGTTGCTACGATGGGATGCCACCGCTGGTTCTTCCGTTCCTCGTTTCATATCATCCCGGTGAGTAATCAGTGCGATGCCATGGTGTCGCCAGGGGGTTGATATGTGTGGAAGTGCTATTTCAAGACGATGTTCATCCATTCGTCGTCGAACCGCTTATCCAAGACAGGGTCTTGAGGGGAGTCACGAGGCAGGAGAACACTGTAAACGGGATGGCAGTCCATGTCGGGGGAAGAGACACGCAAAGAAACAATTTGCGTTTAGAAAAACTGTCAGTGTATAAAAGACGGACATGCAAATTGCGCACAGTGAGCCCTAAAGTTTGCAGGAGCGAAGTAACAGCTGGCCAACGATCTACCGTGGCACTCATTCAAGATATTATTTAACTGGGGTGTTATTGGGGCTTTATATTGGGTAAATGGATACATGGATGGATGGATGGATGGATGGTAGTTAGGTGGACAGACTATAGATCCCCGTGAAAAATTGCAAGCAGTGGTGTAACTATTTAAAAGTGCAATTACAACATGAATAGGGCAGTTCCTAGACATAAAAAACGAGCAATACAGAAGTGTAAGAGGAAATATGCATATAAGAATGCATTACCTGGTATTTGTAGTGTTATCGAAGCGGAATAAATAAATATGGACGGTGCATATAATACACAACTAATCAACTTTCATCTATGTGGAAGTGCCGTGTCGTTCACGATGAATTGGTTGTATCTGCTTGAACCAATGTATATACAACTTTTTAATGCATCTAACGTGGATTAAATTAATTGATTCTTTTTTTAATATTTGATTTGACGTGGTTTTCAGTCTATATAATTGTTGTTATTGTCTTTTTACATGTGCCGTGATAGCCGATTTTTTATATATATATGTTGTATTTTTTTTCCCAAACGGACGATAAAAAATCCCCAGTAAATAACGCTCAGATCTGTGTGACCTAACGAAATTTTGTTTGTTAGTCCGTGTCGCAATCAATTTGATACGCTCCGTTTTGAGACTGTGTCATTTGCAGTAATAATGTCACTCGCATTATGAATGGCGTACTCCCCCCCCCCCCCCGAATAAAGAATTAAAAAAAATGCGGAGGACTAGATACAGATACTTAGATGCATATTGAAACTCGACGAAAGGCAAACTTAAGATTACCATCATAAAGCAAAACCTGACTAGTCATTAGTGGAAGTGGCTATTAGTATGTTTCCTGTTAAGACAGCCTTACTACAGCTGAGATCATGAGTTCAGCTTACCGTACTTGTGTTAACGGCCACCTCATGCGACGGAGAGCAGGGCAGGCAAGCGCAGTTAGTCTTTCTGTGTCCTGATCTCCATTGCAGCTTAATTGGTAACTCTAGTGCACATAGGGCAGTGGAGTTTATATTTTTATGTAATGGAGTGCATTTTAACTATACGTGAACCGCAAATATTTGTACATGCCTGAAACAACAACATGACAGAAAACGCTGCTTCTTCTTTTTTTGCACTGACGCATTGATGTTTTTAATTTTTAATGAGTAGTTCTTTAACATGGTTATGGAGGACGAAATCAGACTTAAAAATGAATAAAGCTACCAGTAAATAAATTTTGGAGATGGATAAACCAAAAAAATCCTTGAATCCTTAAATAAACGAATAAATAAATGAAAATATTACTTTATACCAAAGATTTATTTACTTGTATTCATTTATTTATTTCCAGATGTACGTATTTCCAGGTTTATTTACGGATTTCTTCATCTGTATGTTAATGAAGTTGGCAGCCCTAACTTTTTTCTAAAGCCCCGTTTGACAGGTGGACTGTTGATCTGCGCTCAATTACTTTGGCCTTGATTGGATGAGAAGAAACGCTAGCTGGCGTTCGTTGGCTAATGACAGCTAGCAAAATAATTGAAAGAATTTATGGGCTAAGTCAAAAGCACTGATGTCTCTGCTGTTAGTCAAAGATGAACAACTTGTCATCGCGACGTTGTTTTAATAGTTTAGTAATATGTCTGTAAAAGCGCAATTTAAGCGCACCAATAACTTTATTATTTAGACTGTTATTAAAGCAGACGAATAAGTATGCAAGGAAGAAACGGCAGCTGCATACTTGAAAACAAAATTGAGCATCTGCCTTGTTAGATTTACGAAGAATGTTTTCGATGCAGGAGACCCACATACACGTATCTGATATCTGCGTGAGTCATTTTGACAAAAGAGATGATAAATCTTTTGAAATGGAAATTGGTGATTTATTTGCAGCCACTTTCGGTCAATTTACACGACACTTACAGTTACACGCTACGAAACATACGCAGCCCGCGGCAAACATATCACGGTTACAACATTAATTACAAAAAAATGTATGAATGCATATTATTTTCAACTATACCCGATGCGGTGCAAAGGAACTGCATAATTATTCCTGTTGACCAACCCCACAGCATCATAGTTCGTCAGCCGATTGTGGACAGCAGATGGCATCTGATCAAATGAAGAAGTTAGGTTTGAGGGCCATACACAGGCAGTGTACTAAAATGTCGATCACCGCTCCTACAATGTCCAATTGCTAGCATGTTGTTGATTCTGGTGTTTTTATTTGATGTCTGCAGCTTCCTAGGCTGTGTCCTGATTCAGGGGTCACTGCACCCTTTGAAGGTTGCATTCAAAGACTGAATGCATCACATCACATGTCAAGGCTGTCCCATTTCAAAGTCCTCCTCAAATGCAGCCTAGAATTTTGCGATGGATGTGGATCCTTCGTGGCCTAATCTATCTCTAGATTCATTGTGTTAAAATTGCTGCATTGAGGTAAAGTGAGCTTATCCTGGCTAGGTGATAGGAGTGGTGGTTCGTGGTGTACAGGTAAGAGTAGGAATAACTGGTGACATAAATAGGGAATTTTCCATAAGCCAGACTGTCCCATTTCAAAACACGTTTGGCTCAATGTTCGAAGGATGCTGCCTACAGTGGCTATGCCTTCATAGACCTCATCCTTCAAAGGATGCAGCCCCTGAATTGGGACACAGGTCTAGTGTTCACACTGCTCATTCACTTCCTTTAGCGCTGCAAATGGTGATTTCCTTGTGGTAAATACTGTGGAACCCATCTAGTTGATAAGCCTGGTCCCACCTAGTCAATAGTGCTTTAGAAAAAGGTTAGGACTGCCCACCTTATAAACATACAGATGAAAAAATCTGTAAACCTGGAAATAAGTAAATAAATCAATAAAAAATGGCCTAAGTAAATAAATGTTATTTGTTTTGATTATTCATTCATTCATTCTACTGCTTTATTTATTTATTTATTGAAATTATTTATTGATTTATTAGTTGATTTATGTATTTATTTTAGTCGCATTTTGTTCTTCTTACTTGGCTGCTACAGTTAAACTTATATAAATATTTATTATTACCATTATATAATTTTGTTCTTTAGGTTACTTAAGAATTTCACAGACCAATATGCTTTGTTAATATGCTGGCTTTTATTATTGATGAAAGTATATTGCGCCTGGTAAAAAAAAAAATGCAGGCTATTATAAATGAGGTGTGACATCAGCAAATGACATTTGCGACGCTTTATGTGCCACGTTGATGATCTCCCTCGTCATGAAGTTTTTCTCAGCCACACATAATAACTCCAAAAAAGAGGAAGAAGATTTCATCCAGAACATTCTGATCAAGTTATTAAGATGAAACTGTAAGTAACAGAACTCAGAATGAATAATGTTCAAGGGACCCTGCGTGAGGGTGAGTGAGAGGGCCCCCTTTAACCATGTCCCTAAGTGTGCAAGAATTTGAAATTCACTTTTTATATACACAAATCTGTGATACACTAGACTACCCACTCCTGCAAAAGTGTGTGTTGCATGTTTTGTAAGAGTTTTTGTTTGACCTTCAGCTTCTAGTAAGACCTGATAGGAGATAACTTATCTGACATGCATGCAGTGATTACTGGCAGCCAACTCATGGCCGGACAAGCGTGCCCACAGGCATTCAGTGGATTACAGAAAACCATCAGCCGTCTTTTAGCCGTCTGTCCCAGTTTAGATGTTGAGATAAAGTCCACCTCCAGAGCCACATGTCACACTATGTCTGCTTCTTAAACAATAACAACTTAATCTAAAGACATACTGGGAGATGTGCCCATCATTAAAAGTAGCTTTGATGTATACATGTTCTGATCTGTGCCACGTCTGGCCAACAGTGGTTTAAAAGCGGCCTTTCGATCAAGGATGGACTCATTTACAAGCAAGGTTCCCACTCATATCAGACTTCAGTTTTAAACAAACAAGCCTGAGAGATCTTTTCTGCTGTTAGACCACAAGTAAACAACGTCAGTAACAGAAACCCGACTAATACCTGTTTACTGTTATGGTTGGCTTTTTTTACAGTAATTGTAAATTTAGATGGAGAGATGTAAACTTGATTGATATAACTCTTGATAAAGATAACACTTCTATTTGCGGAATTGGATTGTTCCACAGCCCTTCCATGATGTAACATCTTGATACATCCTGAGCAAGATGCTTGCAGAAACACGTGCCTATTTTTTCATCCCAAACCGATCCGATTTGCAAAGCAAGCTGCGAATATGGCAACAGACATTCCAGGGAAGTGACCATATGCACATCTTGTGAGCCTCGACAGTCCCTTTGCAGAAGTAATGTTGTCCTACCAAAAGGAATCTGACTGATCTAGGGGCAAACAGTGATGTTCAGCAAGAAAGCAAAATTTCATGTTTTCAGAATTTTGTGGGCAGCTTTATATGCGACAGCTTTGTTAGGCCTGTAGCTGATGCAACTTGTTGCACCTCGGTGCAAAACACAGAAACTGACTTTCTTGTTGCTGTGGGGCCGGAATACTGTACCTGTCACTCAAAACAGTCAAGAGTCAAATGAGTGTCCTGTCTTCACAAAATGACTGGAGCATATGAACAAAGACTTCAAAAAAACAACTTAGATGATTGTTATGGGTGTTAAAGTGGGATTGAAGCTATTCAGGAGGAAGAGGTTGAAAATGGACAAAGAAAATGAATAATATATTGTGTTTATGGTTTTTTTCCTTTTTTTAATTGGGGGAAACATGACAGAATTTCGGCACCGGCTGTAGCTGGGCAGTGCATGCACATACATGCCTAGATAATGTAGCTCCTGGATCTTTTTGATTGCACCTCTGATTCTGGCTGTCAGGGTTAATTGAAAGGCTAATTAACTGAGAATCCCTGAATTCTATGATGCTATGATGTGTGATGATGTAAGCTATGATGTCCTCATAAAAGTAATGTCTACTATTATATTGGAGTCAAATTTGCAGATCACCAATCCAGGCTGGTGTGCTGTTTCTGTGACTTTCCGTTGTACTGTATACCGGGTTCCGATGTTGCCGTAACAGTATTCATTTATGAACAACAAATCAGGCTGATGTTCAGCATTCTGTGAAGGGGTGAATATCAGTCGGGGAGAGAAATTTCATACAGGAAGGGTTTTAACAGTAGCAGTTTCTACAGTTCATGGTGGTTGGACTTCGCATGTTCAGTTTTTCCTTGTATCTCTTGCAGCTATGATCCCCACTACATAAAGAAGCAACACCAGCTGTCATATTATTAAGGCTCATGGGTCTTCATCATGACCAACTGTTGGTTCATCCATCCCCTACCTCCCCCATTCCAACCATTTCAGAGAAAGTAGAGTGAGCTCCATGCCAAGAGCGGGGGTTTCCATATCTGTTGAGGTTTTGCTGTATGAGATCACATGGTTATAAGCTGCTTGCTCAATGGCTGGAGAACTAAAATATCAACAGCAGGACTTCAAAGATTAAAATCACATGTAATTATTGTGCCTTTATCCCAATTCCATGGTACTGTACCACAACCTTACTTTTGGACTCAAACCTCAGTTTTCGGTTTCACCCAGTGAGATCACAATGAGATCAGGTAATTCTTAATATTTTTCTTGTGGTCTGGGGCTAGTCCCTAATGGGTGCTAATCTTAACTGCATCACTGACTGGGGAACATCTAGCGTGATGAATAATTAAAAACCCAGCGTGTCTTCAGAAGTGTGTGTCCTTGTTGCCGGCAGCTCAAGTGTGACCATCGCTGCTAGTTTGGGTTGCCACTTTCGCCACTTACAAAGTGTACTGAGCTAATGTTAGCTGACAGCCACAAAAATATGTGCTGCTGTGGAGATGGTGGTTGTAGAAAGAACATCTCAGAGGGAAAATAATGAACTAAACCTGAAAGCTTGGTTACAAATTTATGAATTCCCATTACGTCACAGAGCATGATAACTATACTAATGTGATCTGCCGTCTGGAATGTGATCTGTTGTGTAAAAGTCATGTGGGTTTTTTATGATTAAGAATCATGTTCAGTTTTGTGTTTTGCTGTTCTTTACCCCCCCCCCCCCCCCCCATTTATCCATACCTCTCTTGCAGTGGCTTCTGCAGGTGGTTCTTCTGCAGTTGGTGGGCACCAGTCTTACCCTGGAATGTGAGAAAGGTAAAAAAAAAAAAAAAACTTTCTCTACACTATATTTTAAAATTTTCTAGTCTTATAGTTTACCCTTTAAAAAAAAAGAAGTTGGAAAAGTTTGCATGAAGGAGACCCAATGGTCTACAGTGCAGCCTCTTGTCTTTTGTGAACCTGACTGGGTTTTGGGAGGGGAGGAAAGAATCTCAAAAGGTCCCGCTTGAAGGTGAAAAGGAAGTGATGAGTGGGGTTGGGAAGGCAGGTGTGCAGACTTGAGGTAGGAGTCTGGGCGCCATTTTGCGTAGGGCTGTGAGAGGCCCAGACTGTAGTCGATGCAGATGCCTTCTGATGTGGTGCTAGAGGTGAAGAGCAAAAGGCAGGGCTTCCCCTCCCCGTCTGTGACCATGTGCTCGGTGGATCCTAAAACAGCATAGGCTGTGCTAGCAGGTAAAGTCCGAACACATCGACAAGGTACCTCTTTGAGGACAAGGAGGGATGATGGGGGGTGGGGAGTTCTTACAATGGAAGCTGGAAGGCAGATTGTGTTCATGATTCAGTGCATTTTTCCCTGTCAGAGGAAAATTTGTTTGAGAATCTCTAGTCATCCTGTGTCTCAGGCACCACACAGGGAGTGTTTTAACCTTGCTGCAGGGATTGTGATGCCATGTCATATTATCTCTCAAGGTTGAGGTTGCATATCCTAAGGGTTTCTAATGCCACGTGGCATATCGGGCCCCATGAATGCATGTCATATCGGGCCCCATGAAATCATGGCATATCGGGCCCCATGAAATCATGGCATATCGGGCCCCATGATTGCATCATATCGGGCCCTATGAAATCATGTCATATCGGGCCCCATGAAATCATGGCATATGGGGCCCCATGATTGCATGTCATATCGGGCCCTATGAAATCATGGCATTTCGGGCCCCATGATTGCATGTCATATCGGGCCCTATGAAAGCTTGTCATATCAGGTCCCATGAATGCATGTGATATCGGGCCCCATGAAATCATGGCATATTGGGCCCCATGAAATCATGTGATATTGGGCCCTAGCCCAGATCAATCCAATTATATTCAGATTTTTTTGGGCCCCTACCACCCTAATTGCCAGCTTTCCCAGGATGAGTTTTCTAGCTGCACTCTGACTAAAAGGTGAAACTCCTTGTTCCATTCAGGCATGGTGCCCAAAGAAAATCAGTGTGTCCCCTGTAATGCAGATTACTACTGGATGATGAAGCAGGGCCAGCCTACATGCGAGCCATGCACCCGCACTTGTTCAGGTAGGCCTTCCCGTCACTTGCTTTAGCCTCCCGTGGGGTGTCTGTTATGTTGCCTTTACAGTTAATTCAGTGTTGTCCTTATCATGTTCAAGGCAAAGATGTGCCACCCAGGCTGCCTGGACACCTGCGGTTAACTCTGTCTGATCTGTATGTACTGGCAGACGGGAAATACAGGGTTGAGATCCAGCCCTGCGGCGAGTTTGTCAACAGAGAGTGTCACTGTATCCAGGGGACATTCTGCACCAGCGAAATTCAGTACAGCTGCCGGAACTGCAAGCCATGTGAATCCGGAACCTTCACAAACGTTACCTCCCGGACCCGGGCCGACCGCTGCAAGCCGCACACAAAGTAAATGCAAGGCGGGGCCGCTTGCACAGAGCTGGGTCACACAGGGTGGGCAGTACACAGAGGACCACAGGGGTCATCATAAACAGAGCTGCAGTCCAGGACGGACTGTGAAGGCCTGTCAATGTAAACTTCCTTTCATCTTTGTGGAAAACATTACGGGCTTCTTCACCACAATCAGATGCATTTCTCAAGTCTTTTTTGTGCAAGCTGTCACACAAGATACACAAAGATAACGGAAGAATCATGTTTGTTTACTCAGTTTTTTTTTTTTGGTTTGGTTATTGCCGATGTTTACTGACATAAGAACATGTAAGTGTACATTTGTTCACAGCTGTGCATGTGTTCATGTGTGTGCGTCTGTGTTGTAGTTGCACAGAGCTAGGGATGCTCACCATTAGAGAGGGCACTGACACCTCCGACAGTGTTTGCGGCATCCAGACCACCCAGCCACCTACTGCTGCAAGCACAAGTCCAATTAATGGTATGTTGGTGGGCTGTCTTTAATTCAGCACGAAATTATGATCATGTTTGTTGTTGACGGAGACAGTGTAAATGCATGGAATAGAGACTCATCCCATTTGAACAGTGTGTCCCAGATGACCCAGGAACAAGGACAAGAAACTATTTACAGGAAAAAAAAAGTAGAGAAAAACTGACTATAAATGTATTTTGACCAAAACTTGGGTATTTCACCCTGAGTAATACCCCCCCCCCCCCCCAAATACACAAAATCCAAACAACAGCACTCTATGGGGAGCTAAGCTTGCAAACTCTAGATTATAAGTCTATGTCCTTGACTATTACTCTTAAATAAAAGGCGATTTGGGCTGTGTGAAATAGCAATTTAAATGACCAGAACTAGTGCTAAACTCATTTCACAAGCTGTGTCCCAATCCAGGGGCTGTATCCTTCAATGGACGCTGGCAGTGTAGTTTTCATAGGCTGTGTCTATATACAAATCTGCATAATGAATCTTGGGATAGCTTGGGCTGTGAAGAATCCATTGGGTGGATCCTTTGTGGCTCAGGAAAAGAAGGATGCCTTCTTAGGTCGCATTTGAAGGAGCCTTCGCAATGGAACAAGCTTGTTGCTCCACTGTGATATATTCAGACTTCGAATGCAGCCTTAGAAGGACACAGGCTATGAAATTTAATTTAAATGAAATCTCTTAAACCATTTTTTCCTCATGCTCCCTGCTGGCTATTTGGGAAACAAAACTTTCTATGACTGTTAAGACAGTATCTTTCTCTATTATTTGTGTGCACATCACTGTTTGCCTTGGGGGAGGGCGCATTGCTGACAAAATGATTTTGATGTGTGCTTTATAAGCTCTGTAGATCTATACACGTTTTTTGGGAGAAGTGAAATACCGGAGTAGTCCACCAGGTGGCTCTATATGATGAAAATCCCATTTTAATATCCTCAGCTTGCTCACATATGAATGTTCTGCTGTATTATTATTTTTTAATCGACAGGCCTACAGGACATCCCTAAAAACAGCACTCCTGATACCATCAGATGGAGCTCTTCCAGTTTTGTAGACACCACCCATACAAACACACAGACACCCGTACACCCTCCAGACAGATCGACGGATCCGAACAATACCCATTACCTCTGGCTGCTACTTGTGCTGCTGTTTTCTGGACTACTGCTAGTTTTCTTCAAGCAGATAGGTGCCAAACGGGTGCACCAGTATTGCCGTAAGTACGGGGTGCACAGGCATATCGCCCAAAGCACACCTTTGCATCCTCTCACTGACTCACCAGGCCTGTAGTTTTGCCAGGTGGGGCTGGCAGTGGAAATAAGGCACTGACTAGACCGCTGAGAATAATGTCTTTATATGTGCAGAGGTATTACACTCTAGTAACCCTAGGGACTCAACATTAGTTATTAAGGTGTCTTGGTTTTTGTCTTTTTCAGGACGTTCACTTTCAAAATATGTGAGTATCATTCTCTCTAAAAAGTAACACTTTTGATGCATGATCCAGAGCTTGTCTGCCCCTGACTTTGGGCTTTTTGGATCGCTCTGTCTTAATGTGCTTCTGTTCAGAGATGGGGCAGTGCTCGTGGCCGAGAAGCTGAGCACTTCCTGGCCGCTCTGCCCTTCAGACTTTATGTCCGCATTTAAAAAGCAGCAGCAGAAAAACTGGTATGTTCTCCCAGCAGGTAAAGGATGAGCTTGGCCCAAAGGAGGAGCTCGAGCTGAGCGCTGACGGGGGCCCGCAGCAGATCACTGTGAGTCACAGTGGGGGCAGAGATGGCGTCAATAATACCGTGGGTGAGTCCATCGCACCCCCTCTTATTGGCGGTTCACTTCTACCCGCTTCCCAACAGCCTCTCTTCCCTTCTATAGGGAGTTCCTCAGACTTTGCATTTGTGCTGATTTCTCATCTTCTTGATATGCTTCAACTCTTTGGTGGCTCCTTGCAAATTAATCTGTGGCTCTGGTCCTCTGTATCTCCAGAACATCTTCACATTCTGTCAAAGCGGATAATTGTTTGAACCCTACCTCTGCACTGTTATTCACTTCACAAAATGGGCGAATTTAAATTATGACTTGTACCTCTGGCCTAGGTCTAAACGACTAAGTAACCAGTTATGCTATCTTGACTTTCAGTCCTCTTAGGAACAGGCCCACAACACGGGGAAACAAATTCTGTATAATAGTCCCTCTGATGATAGACTCCAAGACCTACCATGGATGCCTGAAACCACGAATAATAGCAAACCATCCATGGACCCCATATTACCAGCTGATGGATCAATGAAATCGCATATTATATATATTATCATAACCGACAGTGCAATATTGCAGTGATGATTGCAATTAGCGAGAATGCTAGAGGCAGCCTGGATGAGAGTTCTGCTGGGAAGTGTGGGTATGGGGACAAAGGGAGAAGAGTCACGTACTGGGTGCAACTGGGCTGGCGGAGTTCACCATGTTACAGCCTGTACTCGCTAGACGCATGGTTTGAAACTTGTGAATTGTTTACCGGAAATTTTCCAATATTTTTTTCAGATTGCGGTAAATAATTCACAGATAATTCGGCTGATAACTGTAGTGTAATTGATTAGACAAAGAGGGTCAACTGGGTTGTAGTCTAGACCAGTGGTCCCCAACCTTTTTGCCACCATGGAGGGGACGTGTTAAGAGACGTGCGGAGACGTGTAACGTCCCCAACCATTTTTGCGCCATGAACCAATTTCATGTAAAACTATATTTTCACGGACCAGCATAGAAACAACTAAAAACAAAGTGTGTAAAAATACAACTCACCATCCCACTGAATAAGTGGAAGCCCTGAGCTTGTTTCCCTCTTACGAGCCGGTGTTCTGTCGAGTTGAGCTACTCTGTCAAGTTAGGCTACTGTAGTGCTAATCGATAGCCCTAAACCTAACCCTTACCCTGATCCCCCCCTAAAAACCCACTAAAACCTTTACCTTAACCATTATCCAAACCCCTAAAACCTAACCCTAATGACAGGACGGTGGAACTGTTCATGCACAAAAAGGCTCGATTGCACATCTCTATAGGTAGCTCAACTCATCAGAATACCAGGTTGGGGGAGGGAGCGGAGACATGTACCAAAGATAATGAGGTGCGCAATATTTAACTACAGTAAAATCCCGTTATAACAGACTGCAATGGACCTGGCAAAACAGCCCGTTATATCCCAAGTCCGTTATATACAGAGTTGCTGTATGCCCAGAATACAACTACAGGACACCATTGACTCATGCTACACCCCAGCAGACACACTTGTGGTATAGATTTTTATATTGTACACGTAGTAATCCAACTTTACCTAACCAGATGCGTGACTATTAATAATCTCAACTACGTATCTGCGCTGGATATCACTGGTACGCCACGCGCCTTGTTGGCGGAGCTGCATGTCAGGTAGGCCTATACCGCACAAAACTACAGCTAAAAGCGGCCATGTGGATCAAATTGTTTGTCCGTTATAAGCGAAATGCTGTTTTATGCGAGTCCGTTTTTTCTGCATGTTCTTAAAGGCGCACGGCCAGGACCAGCGGACCTTGTCCGTTCTAGTCGCTATTCCATTATACTGTAAGCGAGTCCGCAATAACGGGATTTTACTGTAATCACCAAGATGGAAGTGTTTTCCAAAATAAAACAGCCCCTGTTATCCGTTCACCACGGCCCGGAACAAAATGCTCCATGGCCCGGTACTGGTCTGCGGCCCGGTGGTTGGTGACCCCTGGTCTAGACTACCGTCAGGCCACTTCAGTCACCTTCTGACTGGCCATTGGGCTCCCTTCCATTCCAGCTGACCCTTGGTGTCCTGCTGGTCTTGACTGGCTCCTGATGTCTCTGTCATCCTGCCTACTCCATTTAGTGTTAAGCTCACAAATATGTCCAATATCTTCATGAAACGTCAATGTTCAATATCTTTCTGACATCTTTTGACCCTAATGACTTCATAGACTGGGATTTTTTTTTACAGGCTGATAAGTATAGGAAGAGGGATAAGACTTTTCTTTTGTAGTTTATAAGCATCTGCTGAAAAAATAAAATGTGTCTGAAAACAGGATATGACTTTTTAAACAGGGTATGATTATAATTTTCCTTATCTGTACCATAGCACTATGTTCCTTTGCCTTCTGGATTATGTATTTTCTGGCAGCTTTAGCTGTTGCTTAATTGAGGCTGTGAAACAAGATCCATCTTGCTATGCCGTCCTGCCAACAAAGCACATCATGTATGGTCGTAGGTTCAGAAGTGAGGGGAAGCAAAGGGAGACAGACAGAAGGCCTGGTGGGACTGACCACCACGTCTTGGAGGACGGCGAACCAAGGGGCAAAAAACAAGCTAGGGAGCCTAATAGGAGATAATTCTTCTGTTGCTGTTGAGCGCTGGTGAATGGTGTAGGCATCCCACCAAATCATAGAGAAGGTCATGGGATCATGGTCAAGGCTCTTGTAGATGCCTAAAGTCTGGAGCTTGGAGTAATTCCTCCTTCACATTTTGTGGGCAAGAAATGGCCAGACCGTATTGGTATCTCAGAGCGATAGCAGAGGTTTTGAGCCAAGGCAACTGGCTTAATCTGACCAGCTGGGAGGAGAGGTCATGGAGGAGCTTCACAAGAAGGATAACCGTGGAGATGCTATGAGGAACAGAGCCTCAGAGGGGCAAGCTGGCCGCCATCTACGCTCTCCCTGCCTTCTTTGCTCTTTCCTCTTTCACTACGGGTCGCCCGTTTTAACAGGTTGCACCCCACAGGAACGATACACATCTATAACCCGGGGACGGTGGTGCTGGGGTCCAACTCAGCAGCACAGAGGGAGGAAAATGGAAGAGCCGAGGAGGTGCAGCCTCTCGTCGGCACCCCACAGCAGGAGTCTCTGACAGGGGCCTGGGTGCCTGATGGCACTGAAATTGGGTCTGAGGAGAGCGGCACATCAAGGCCCCCTGTGGTGGAATGTACAGAAAATGAGTTCCAAAAGGAGCTGAGCTACCCTATTCCTGCCACGGGCAAATGATAAGCACACCGGGAGCTGGGGTAAGGATGGAGGTGGGGGAGCGTCCCAAACCCAGACTCTGGGACTGGAATAGAGAGCATGAGAGAAGATCAAAATGGAGATCCATGACCTTTAAACCATGCTAGAATGCTTCCTCAGCAGAAGTGCCTCACGAATGACTCACTGGATATTAGGAACTTGTTTTTTTTTTTTTTTTTTTTTAATGTGCATTTTCCAATTCGATTGTCTGCTTCATTAGTAAATAATGATACAGAAGCTTTACACACTGAGGGCATGAAACCCACAGGAACGATACCAAAGAAGTGTGAGTCTGCGCTGTGTTCAGGGGAAATTACTCCTGTGAGGCAAGATACAGCGTAAAGGAAATGGAAATGATAGCAACCACAGTAGGAAAGGCAAAGCACCCTGATGACCCAGTTTCATCTTTTCTTTTTGTGACATATATTTTTGAGGAAGAGGGGGGTCACAACTCTGGTGATTTTTGTTTTAATAAGTCACTGTCCTTGCCGACCTGCCATGCCATTCCTTCTGCTGCCATTGCACTGCCAATGACCCAAGCACCCTGGTAACTACCCATCAAGCAACGTGTAAGGGGGTTTCTATGGCCCAGTAAAAATCCCCACAGGTACACATGGGCAACGCTTTGAATGCAGCTGAAAGGTCAGCTTTCATCCAGCTGAGATATTCTCTTACGCAATGCCATGCCCAGGACAAATGTCATTCTTTGTTTAATCACCAAAAGACTCTCGTAGGTACACAAGTTGTGGTTTGACCACAACAGAATTGTGGTTTGAAGGAGAAATCCTCTGCATCACTGTGGATCATCCACTCCAATTTTCTGCGTTCACTGCAGTATGGTACGCTGTGCAAACTGAAGGCCGCAACTTCACACACCTACATGTATGTTCCTGTATGCATGGGGTCATGCTATGAACAGTAATGCCAAAAATGCTGTTTTGGTGCCAAATTTTTCTGACTGATTTTTGTGGTTCACTTCAAGATCAAGGCAAATGCTGCCACCCTGTAATGGGAAATTGGTGATGGATGGATGGATGGATGGATGGATGATATCTCATGGCAATGTCCATGTACTTTTTTTATTTATCAGGGTGTACTGTCCTTTTTGAGGATATTTACTCCTAAAATTTACCCACAAGGTGAGGGAAACATGCACATACATGTGTTTTTAGCTCATGTGATAGCTTGGTGGGTTTTAGTCCAGAATTTCCCACTGGGATTAATGAAGTCCATCTTAATTTGAATAAATTTAATAAATTGATGTAGGCTCTAAGAAAGGGGTGAGAACTGGAGCCAGGAAAGACAGCAAGAGAAAGATTATCAGTGAAGGACTGAAAATTAGAGTTTTACACTCATCCCTAATACTGTTACATCTTTTTATATTAATTTATCTTTCCTCCATCGTTTGTTGTGTATTTTAACTGCTGTGTTTTTTTTTCCATATTTTGGTTTGAATTGTCCACCGTCATCAGTTTTTTTTTTTAAGGTCCAAAGAACAATGCTGTTGGGTTGTCTGTTTCCACGATGGCTGTGTTTCGATCACATGGACCAAGTGGGGCCCAACCCCGCCTTGTGCCGCTGACCGCCACACCCCATCTTACTGCCTGCCCCTATGCGGGGCACCAAGTGTCAAGTGCTCGTTTCCGTGCACAAAATACATTCTGTGCCACAAAGAAGCATTATTTCATGATGAAATTAAGTAATGCCTTGCTGCATTTTGTCCAAAGAAAGACAAACTCCAAATATAAAGACTTAACTTATGTTTATGCACAGAATTGATATGAACATTTGCATTTCATGGACAGAAGAAAGTCATTTTGTGGACAAAATATATTTCTTGAGTAATACACAGTCCTTTTGTGAACAAAATGCATTTTGTGAATGCAGGGGCATTGCTAGAGATTTTTGGCCTCATGAAAGCATAATCATCCTACCCCCCCCCCCCACACACACAC
>JAABNX020000143.1:23017511-23034087 GCA_015163995.2 Mormyrus lacerda
TTAATTAAAAGTCAGGTTAATAGCAGGTTTTTCTACAAAATAGATAAGCGACAAGACTTTTGTCAGGGACTGTACACACTGTGTTTACCACAAACGTTTGTGTGATCCAAAGCCAGAAATGATAACCTGTGGTTAATGTTATCTTCACCCACCCCCGCCCCCCGATTACTTTCACTCTTGAAATGTGGTGGGCAAGGGGGGTACAGGTGATTACCCCTGTGTGGGGTGGGGTTTATTTCCTGCCTCCCTGTCTTCCCAGAGCAGATCTCTGTGAGGAAATTAGCTGCCAGCCCCAGCACTCTCTGGGGCTGAGTGCTAAGAAACCACTGTTATTATATTAAATTGATTTAACAGGCACTTTTATCCAAAGCAATATGTAGTTGACAATGCAGGGTAAGCTTGTCCCTGAAGAAATGACAGTTAATGGCCTTGCTCATGGTCCCAGTGGTGATGCCACTTTGCCAGCCGCAGGATTTAAACCAACAACCTTCCAATTATGGGTGTAGAGTCTTAATATGCTGAACCACAGACCTCTTAGAAATTTTGGCGGTGTGGTTTTCCAGTACCACAAGTAGTGTCGTTTTTTTTGTGTGTGTGTGTGTGTGTGTGTGTGTGTGTGTTTTGATACCAGAAAATAAATCAGGTGATTATAGTTTACGTCTCATGCCACTGGAGGCGAAATGGCATGGAACAATAGCCAGCGATCAGTGCGATTGGCTCTTTACACAGCAAGCGAATTAGTGAAGAAGAAAATTGCGTCTGCTAACCTACTTCTCAGGTGGAAGTCTAATGGAACACACTTTACGTTACTGTCACCTGTAGCCGCAATTAGTTCTGCATCTGTCCACCATATGCAGAATCCCAATGAGTATTCCGCACAGAAGGGAATGTGGTTACTGTACATTGTGGTGTTGCAAATGTGCAAATCCAAAGGTCATGTCACATGCGCATTGTAACTCTTCGTTTGAATTCTGCTCAAATTGTTTTAAGAGTTTTGTCGGTTAATTGTTTATTGTAACTGTAGATGTTTATTTACCTTCTGTTTTAATTCAATTAAATTGTTTTGTTAAATGTCTGTAGTTGTATATAATAATTTGTTGTAATATAGTCATAATATGGATTGCTGTCCATGTACACCCCCCCCCCCCCCCAGGATAGCATCGCTTTTGAAAAGGAAAATGCCAAACAACAGTTGTTCATCCTAGTGTAATCGCTGGTATGATGGTATGAAAAATAGATGCTGACTATGCCTACTATTTATTTTTTTAAGTTACAGATAATATTTAATAATTCCCACGGCCTAACAATGCATCTATCCCCCCTGCACAGTCCCTGACTTCACTGCTCAGTAAAAACGTAAAAACCCCAACAACAGGCCCAGTCTCAGATATATTCAATGTTCCTGTTGCTCATAATCCACTCATAAAAGGTGAAACAAAATTTAAATTTCAGCAGAAATACATATGTACTATATTTTTAAAAGTGAATGCATTCTAATTCATCTTGACCACTTCAAACGTTGCTCGGAGGAAATGATTTTCCTTTGTGTTTCACTGCCTCTGGTTGTGAAAGCGTCATCTGTGAAAGTCATTTGCTGTGTGGCTTGACTCTTACACCCTAAATTGATGGGGTATTTTCAGGACAACTGAGCAGGGTTTTAAAGTAGATCAGTGCTGTAGGGGTAGGCAAGACTGAACAGAAAGTTTATGTAGCATATAGAGACTCCAACCTAATTTTGAATGGAAAAGCAGATAAACAAAAAGCTGAAGGTCTAGCTTTTTTATTTCTCTGTCCACACCACACAAACCCAACCACTCCACTGTCCTTTTTGCTGTTGATTTCATCATGCCAAGGACCCTTAAGTGATTCTTTCACCAGGGATTTCACTGTGTCCTTTTAGGAAAGCTCTGGATGCTGACATGCTTCCCCTGGTCTGTGGATCACTGGGCTGGATTCTCTGTCACTTACAAATACCAAACTGTATGAGAGGACACATGCATGAAAAATACTTCAAGAATTTGTGGTGTCTTACCGCTTCACACTTTATGTGTGAGATTATTTCGGACTTGGTTCAGTTAAGCCTGAAGCTATTCCAAAGTTTGGCTCTTCTGTTCTCAAGCAACTTTTCATATTACATGCAGCTGTCTCATTTCAGTATTCAGCTGACGGATCACTTACAAACTTTTGCAAGAACATTGTGCTTCACAGGATGTAGGGATGAAAAAAGTTAAACCAATTTCCTGACAAGCCAGATTTGTTTCTCAGAAGAGTCTTGGTATCAGGGTGCCTGGGAAGTCAGAGAAACCACACACTCCCCACCATGCTGACCTCGGTTTTGACTAGGTTTTGAACCCTGCATGACGTCTATAACAGATGACACCCAGAACTGTAAGCACAGAGCTTTTTCTGTTGAGACCTTCTTGTAGAACTTGCTCACTGTTTTGTATTGGCCAACAGTGATATGCGTGTTTGAGGTGTGGCTTGACGTTTCAGTACTTATTGTCTCATTTCACCACTTCCGGACCCATCATTAGAGGAAGGAAACGTATTTCTCCTTTTATAAATATAGTTAGCCTCTCCACTTACAAGAGAGGGTGTATAAAATCAAACTCAAGTTGACTGGAGATTGGAACTGTAGCCTTATGATAGGAAGTTGTGCAAGAAGGTTCCTCAAGGTTTCATATGTGTTTAGTTTGTGTCTTCAAAAGTACCAGAAAAGTGGGGTACTTTCATAAGTCACTGCATTTCACCAGCTTAACAAGCTCGGCGAAAAACTGTTTCTGGGGACCATCTAGGGCTGGGCGATAAAACAATAGTGAGAAGTATCCCAATGTAATTTGCCTCAGTATCAATATGACAAATATTCTATAAAAGTCTGACATGATTTAAGACCCAATATGTCTCTGGCAACACGTTTTTCATCACAATGAAATGATGTCACTTTCTCTGTGACTCCATGGATGCACAAGCACATATTACTGTAAAAACACAAATCTGGGACTTCTTGAACAAATACGAGACTGCAATAGACAGCACAATCGAAACAATAGGGCAACTCACCAGGACAGCAGGTAAGTCATAACTAACACATCCATTAAGCGTAATCCAGCAAAATCCAAAACGGAAGTCCACAATAAAAATCAGTCCACAGGAAATCAGTACAATAATAATCCACAGAGAATTCAGAAAGGCGGAGAAGAATGGGAGCGGCAGTGTTTCATCCGCCCTGAGTAAAATAACAACTTCTACTTCCAATTTGTGAAATATAAAATGCTGTTTGGCAAGTGCTTGTCATGTTCTGACAATAAGGAATAGTTTAAAACCACAGTGAACCATCTGGTTTCTTCAACTGTCATTCGGGAGCAAAAAATCAGCCTTTAAACTGGAAGAAAAAAGTGATTTGACATTTATCATGAAATTATCAAAATTGACTGATATGACAATTTTTATTGTGATGACATTTCTGGCCATAACACCCAGCCATTGGACCATAACACAAATGGGAGGTCCGTATTCCTCAACACCAGTTGGAGACCCTGTTCTGACAGAGATTGTTAAAATGACATTGGGTTTTTGAACATGTCCATTCTTGTCCATTTATTTTGATGATTTTTCCTCCTCAGTAGTTTTGAGCTTTGGACTCCATGCTGGTTTTATTCCCCTTCAGCTTGTGTGCCCTTGTTTAAAAGTGCTGTGCTCTCTCCCTTCTGCAGGTCTGTGCTCTACCATACCAACCAAAAGGTACCTTGTGCAAAAGTAACGAGTATCGGAATGAAGCCTTGAACTTGTGTTGTAGCAAGTGTCCTCCAGGTAAAACATGCCAAAGACATGCTGAGGCTAATTGGAGTTCATAAATTGCCTGTAGGTGTGCATGTGTGAGTGACTGGTAACAGTGTATGAGTGTGCCCTGCGATGGGCTGGCCCCCTGTCCAGGGTTGTTCCCTGCCTTGTGCCCATTGCTTCCGGGATAGGCTCCGGACCCCCCGCGGCCCAATAGGATAAAGCAGGTTGGAAAATGAATGAATGAATGAATGACTTAATAAACTGTGGTGGCACAAGTCTTTCTCACATTGCAGAGTCATGCCAATCATGTTGTCCTAGTCACCTTACCCAGAATACCCACCAACAGTCCATGGAAATCCCAAACAGACAATGGAATTTTTTAAGCAGTCTGAGTTTCTGGTGTTTCAGTTATTATTCTTTTGTTTTCACGGTGGACCTAATGTGCTCTAAACTGGGAATTACCCTTTTAGTTACTAAATGAATCAATTTGTAGCATGTTGCTGGACACTGTAATGTCTTAAGCCCTTGTTGACTATGCTGGCCCTGTAATTGATGGTTGGTCTTCCGGTACCCACTCCAAAACCTGTTCGCATTTGGTCCCAGCAACACAGTCCAGAAGAGTGTGTGCAGATCTAACACTGGCATGCTGATGTCAGAGGAGAGAGAGCGAGAGCATAGGCCATGTCATGAATGACATTTTCGAGGGAACTCCGCAGAGGAAGTAATTTGACATCTCTCCTTGAACGTTGGGATAAACAAGACCGCCTGAAATCCACCTGTTCACACATGCGTTTCCTATCACTCTTATATTAACTTACTATTCTTCTCAAACAAAAAACTAAATTATTTCCTATTCCTGTGGTCTAGGTTTATGCTTGCTTCACCCCTGTTCTCTTCAGTGCAGACATATTAATGTCTCTTTGGTGGTTATCATTCGAGAACTGCTACACTATGCAGTCTGCAAACAGTTATTTCATTGTGTAGAAATTCTAGATGAAGTCTAGCATTTTCTTGAGAAGCAGTGTGTATGTTTGTTCTCTGCCAATCATAGAGTTCCATGGTCCCACACTGTCCATGTTGAACTCCTGCTTCATTCCAGGGACCCGCCTGAATACCTCGTGCACCCATGACAGAGACTCCATCTGTGATCCTTGTCGGCCAGGGAGTTACAGCAGCACGATGAACTATGCAAATTGTTTCCCATGCCAGGTGTGCCGAAAAGGTGAGTGTCTAGCAAGAAGGAATGCATGAGGTTCATGGTTTTACCTCATCATAGCCCTAGACTTCTAGATGCCAGGTGCTGGAAGATGGTGTGTGCATCTGCAGATTTCATTCAGATTTGTGGGGACAAAGAGACAAAAAATTTCCAAGTAGGGGTAGGGAACCTGATCCATGGAGGGCCGGTGTGGATCCGGGTTTTGGGATGACTTCTCAGTCAGCCAATAATAAAACAGTGGTTCTCTACTCTGGTCCTGGAGACTCTGTTATTTGCTGATTGAGAGGCCATCCCAAGAACCCGCAACCACACCGGCCCTCCATGGATCAGGTTCTCTACTCTTGCTCCAAAGTAATAGTAAATAGTAATATAAAACATGGCAGATACTGTGATGGTATCTATGCAAAGCTCATCTGCATACAGCGCTGTACAGCACTAGAACACTTAAAAGTACTGTACCATCGGAATAAAATACAACAAGGAAAATATATATTAACAAGAACACTACTTGTTATAGTAATAATAAAAACAACAGAATACAAGCAGAGGACTAGTCAATTCTATTCAAGCTCTTTCTTAAACAAAAAATCTTTAGTTGCTTTTTAAAAGAGTCAACTAATTCAGCTGAATGCAACACAGCGGGAGACCGTTCTAAAGCCTTGGTCCAACGGACTGAAAAGCACATTCCCTCCAGGTATTTGGGATGACTAATTAGGCCCTGTTGCCTAGACCTGAGTGTGTGTAGAACTGAGGTGGGAATTTTGTTTTTCTTTTTTAGAGCACAACTTTGTTTATGAACAGAATTGCACAAGCACAACAGATGCAATATGTGGATGCCAAGAAGGGTGGTACTGCCGAATGAAGAGTATCAGGAAATGTACGATGTGTAGTCGCTACACCAGTTGCCCACCTGGACATGGAGTCTTGGTGAAAGGTAATGGCAAAGGAGAAACTCTGGGGTGATTGCTGTTGGAAACTGAAGGCACATGAATCACCTTAATTGCTGCTGAGGGTAACATCGGAGCTGAGGACCAGACAACAGAGAACAAAGGTTACAACAGGGAATTTGGGGACAGTATTTCAGATTAGAGAAGAATACTTCAGGTCAGGATAAGTAGTCTAACTGAAACATGTGCTTCATATCCAGACAAGCTGGACAGTAGTCTCCTCTTGTCTTAACATCTCGAGTCCTTCCAAGACGCATGGGTTGCAAATTAGCAGGCTCTGTGTTGAATCGGTGCTGAGATTAGTGTTTGTGTGTGTGTGTTTGACAGGAACATTGAATTCCAATCTGAAATGTAAGGTGTGTGATCCTGGGACCTACTCTGACAAACACTCCAACACCCAGCAGTGCCAGAGACACACTGAGTAAGTAAATATCAGGGCCAACACACACTGGAGGATGTGCTTCTATAAATGCAGGCAGCTTGCACCCCCCCGACACATTCTCTTATCTTGTCCATCATGCAGAGTCGTTCTGTAGTGAGCGTTTGCGCAAAAAAATTATTTCATTTTCATACGTAATGTAATTTGCATTTCACCAATCACTTTCTACCTGCTAGGTACATAAATTCCCTACTCCGCATTTTGTACCACAATCTAAAGTACATGACCATGTTGTAAATCAGCAGTGGGAAACCTGTTCCATGGAGGGCTGGTGTGGGTGTGGATTTTTGGGATGACCACGCAATCAGCCAATAACAGTGAGGACTGGAGTTGAGAAACACTGTTTTGTTATTGTTATTGGCTGATAGAGAGGTCATCCCAAAAACCTGTACCCACACCGGCCCTCCATGGAACAAGTTCCCCACCCCTGTTGTAAATGAAAAATTATGAGAATGTTGTTTTTATAAGTTGAAAGATTAACAAAGGGGTTGAACAAAGTACATACCAGAGATGATGACGTGGTCTGAAGTCACCACATTTGGCATAAGCTGTCAGAAATGTCAGAGCACCAGAAGCAGTTATGTGTTTGAGTGCATGCCGTATAATTTCCTTTGTATATGTGTGACTACACCATCAGAAAAAAAGAGTACCAATTTGTTTGAATACCAATTTGTTCCTTTGCTTGTCAGTGGAGTTGCCAATTGTACCCAACAGCTATAGGTAATTGTACCTTTTAAGATGCAGAATTCTAAGAAACATTTTTGTACCATTGATGGTGCATTAATGTAATATGTATGTTCCTCAGATTCCATGTCTGTACCTTAAATTAGACTAAAGGGTACATTGATTTACAGCTAAGGGTACAATTAGCAGACCCTTGATGATACAGCCCCAGTGAAAAGCAAAGGTACAAATTGGTATTCTTTTTTTCTGACAGTGTAGGAGTTAATAAAACACATCGTTTAAGCTGGAATGTGTGTGTGTCTCTTTCCTCAGCTGTACATCCCAAGGGAACTCTGTTCTTCACCATGGCAACAGCACAGCAGACACAGTGTGTGTCAGTGCATCCCTCATATCTACAACCCGCCATGTGCCAGATACCAGTCGACCTGTCAATTCCTACTCAACACCCCCAGGACATGTTGAATCCTCTCAGAAACCTGAAGGAATCCCGCATTCCATGTGTAAGCCTGTGTCGGAATTACAGCTCTCACCTGACATACGAGAAAAACACATGGGTATTTCTTACGCAAGGACTATAGACTCCCGGAAAGAGTATAGGAGATGCTGTGCTCTGGGTTTGACTCAGCCACAGTTTTCACTGCTCAGCACAGCTTAAGAAGATGGCTGTTTTGGGTGTGGGTGTTAATGTTTCCCGTCGAGGTGACAGAGACTAATCCTGCATCCCCTTCCTGCTTCTGTTTCATAAGTATATAAATCAAAACTTCAGCTATTGCTTTGCATCGCAAAGTTGCACATGCCACATTAAACAATTTAACATCAGACACGAAATAGTACCCAACTGGAAGTGCCTCACGCTCCAAGAAGTTTTTCTGGTATTTCACAAATACAGGGAAATATGTACTGTTTCTCATATTTAAGTCCTTTGGCCCTCTTGTATCTCTCCCAGTTGTCATCTTCGGGATACTTGGATCCATGCTTGTGCTAACGGTGACCATCATAGGCATTACCTTGGCCTACAGGATGAGAGGTAGACATATACAGCCCGCCTGACCTCCACGTTTCTGCTCACATGTCAAATAACCTGCTCAGGAAGGGAGTTTCCACCTGGCCTCACCGCAAGCCCCCACACACCCTACAGCAATCGCTCTGTCAGCCTTCAAAATGTAAATCTATTTTAAGTGCAAATATGTCACACACAGGCCATGTTTCTTGCCCCAGAAAACCTCACACAGCAGTGGAAATTCCACAAAGCAACCGCTGTTTGCAATACTCTATACCAATTAACCTTTCATCCTCCCTGCAGGTGGAAGAAACACTGACCAGGAAGTCAGTATGGTAGGTTAACCATTTCTTTAACAGATGAAAACACCATTTGGAGACATAGACAGCACAGGCCCATAATCGTCATGAGCTATACACTTCTATATATATGCAAAATTCAAAACAAAATCAACTACCTATTCAAGTACAGTATTTATATATCAGGGTGTGATAACGCAGCCTTAAACAAAGAAATGCAAAGACATGAAAGAAGATCTTTTAGTAAATTGTCTTCAGCTAATTTAAATGCTATGAACAAAAGGATTACTGTAGAATGAAGAAGCCGTATAAATTTGGACATTTCAAGTACTGCAAATATGGAGTTTGCATGTTCTCCCTGTATCGTTGTGGGGTTTCCTCCAGGTACTCAGGTTTCCCCCCACAGTCCAAAAACATGCTAAGGTTTTTTGGAGATATGAAATTGCTTGTAGGTGGGTGTGTGTGTGTGTGGTGTGTGAGTGTGGTGTGTGAGTGTGCCCTGTGATGGGCTGGCCCCCCATCCTGGGTTGTTCCTTGCCTTGTGCCTGTAGCTTCCAGGATCGGCTCCGAATCCCCCGCAACCCATAGGGACAAGCGGTTTGGAAGATGGATGAATGGATGACAATCCATTAGGTGGTTTCCAACACAGGGAACTATAAGAAACAAGAAATGAATTGGGAGAAATGAAATGGGTCTAAACAAAGACAGGAAGGCAACACAAGAACTAATGAAGACTAAAATTAAACACAAGAAAACACAGAGTAATTTCCCAGAATTTTAAGTGGATTCATAGCAGCGATCATCTAGCAGCATGTACATGCAACAGCTGACAGGGGTACAGGGCAGACAGAGGGCTAGAAGAGGTACAGGTGTGGGTTCTTAACAATTAACCAAACACTGGGATACAGAGATACCAGGAACATAGCTACAATAGCTACAAGACTGTGCATAGACAGGAACAAAGACACAAAAGGCAAGGATCAATAGTGGAGTATATAAACACATGGAACAGCATGGGGCAGCAAATAACTAAAATGGGCAAAAGGAACAAAGAGTGAGGGTAAACCAGAGCACAGGGAGCAGAATTGGATGGCCAGCGACACCTGATGGCCAAACAGGGAACTTAAGGAAATGAGAGCCGCAAAAGGACATGACAGGAACTAATCCTGATATAAATCATCTCATAGTTAAATAATTTAGGTAAATCTAGTTAATTTACATTGCCATGTGCCCTTAGGCTCCTGGATAGGCTCCAGACTTCCCATAACCCTAGATAGGAGAAGAGGTTATGGAATATGATGGAATATTAGATGGACGGATAGTTAATCTACATTAATACATTTTAGTATACTTTAAGTGTGTGATTCATCATAATTAATTACATTCAATTCAATTTTATTTATATAGCATATTAACAACAGCAATTGTCACAAAGCACTTTACTTTCAACCGGCCAGAATCCCACCAAGCAAGCCTGTGGCAATTGTGGCAAGGAAAAACTTTTAGAGGAACCTAGACTCGGAAGGGGACCCCATCCTCCTCTGGGCGACTGGGGAGCATGAAACTGTATTTACATTCACATTAATTTAAGTGCATATAGTCTTATAGGTCCCAGTTGGTTTCACATCCAAATGTGCTATTAATTACGATTGAAATATTAATCAATTGTCAGCACTATGTATACACCAGGTCTTTGCTTGAACTAGAAAAGCAAGAAAATGAGTAGTAAGGGCAGACAAAGGTTCAGCTAACTTATGGTTATGAGCTGCATCTATCTTAGTCACATAAGGAGAGCAGGCTTAGCAAGCCGGATCTTAAAAGATTGAGTCTGTGTGTGTGTGTGTGTGTGTGTGTGTGTGTGTGTGTGCATGTGTGTGTTGTCTTGTCTCTACATACCTTGACTTCACATATCTAGTTAAATGTAATTTCAATCAGGGCCAGTTACTTTGCAACACACGCTTGATTTCTTATTAATTAGTACTATTGTACTATTGGCAGCTTAGATTTTTCGCAATGATACAAATAGTCACTCCTTTCTCTTAAGGGCTGCAGCCCTTTCGAATTGCAATGCAAAGCCATACCTGGTGAGCAGAGAATACCTGCCTTTTGCCTAAAAGTGTCATAGCATTTTTCATCAAGAATTATACAACAGTTTTCAAAAGATGTTTAGTATGTAAGTGCTGCATGTAAACATTATGTGGATTTATCATATATGTTTAACCTGGACACCTGTGATGCGTGTGGGTTTTCCACTTGTGTTTCTACAAATCTGTAAATACAAATATTCAAATGTGGCCTTTAGAGTGGTGATTTGGAAGCGTCCTCATGTTCCTCTTCTCCCTCTGTCCTGTTCTTGCATCACCAGAAATTCCTTCCAATGAACAAGGAGGCCCGGCACCCTTCTTTCTCCTCCAGCTCCAGCCAATCAGACTCCAGTCATGGTGTATGGGTGGGGCCAGTATCCAAGGAAAAAACCAAACTTAACGTCAGCTTCACGACCACCATCAACCTGCATCAGGGAGCTTCCACCCAGGCCCACCCCATCCCCCCACTCTCGGCAGCAGCAGTATCACCTGGAAAACTCATTAAGACTTACTCCAACTTGTCCTTGTCGCAAGAAGAGATGCTTGACAAACTTCAGAAGGATGAGGGCATGGAGGTGCCAGTGGCAGTACAGGAAAGCGGGAAGGCTGTTTGCTGATGGACATAGTGGGGGGGAAGGGGGACGGGGACTGGGAGCCGCTTGGGACGTCCTTGCTGCTCTTTGTATTCCTTGCGTCTCAGGGGTTCCCTGGTATTCTCTCAGTTCACCTGACCCTCAGCACACAGGGAATGGACCAGTGGGGGCGAGAGTTCAGACAAGGCAGAGGTGACCATGAGGCTAGGCCTGTCAGCCTTTGAGGTCATTGCTCATCCTCTTGTGCACTGATGCCCCCAGCCGGCTTGTGCTACCACCAACACAGTGCTGTGCACATCCTGTCACACACTTATATAGAAATGAACACCATCATCTAGATAGGTTTTTGTAAGCAATGTCCTTAATGTTCAAATTGATCTGCAATTGATCTGAGAACGCAAGGAATGTGTCAAAAATGTTTGTGTTGTGTAACGCTAAACTGCTGTAGTGACAACAATGGATATATTCTGACGGCATGCAACACGATTTAGTATGTTGTGTACCATTTTTTTGTAAGGTGGATCATCAATTTTATCATTTTAAATGCAACCTCTTTTTAAGACATTTCTTTTTGTATTCTTATTTTTCTTTTAAAGAATTATCAGCCAGTTATCTAACACTGGTATTGTAGAATTTTGATACTACTTCACAGTAGTTTTGTGAAAACCATTTAGTTTCTGTAAAATATTATTGTTAATTCTATAAAATGTTTTATATCAGCATTAGTCTGAAGCAGTTATGGAAACATTGTAACCCCACTGGTACAGTAGGGTGAGTATTGTCACAATGGCACATCTGGCAAAATGGGACAGTTAAACTTTGCGGTTAATATATGTGTTTAGTAACACTTTATTTTCTCTTCTTTGGAGTGTTCAATAGGCATTAGTGTATTTAGAATGGTATCAGATTGGGATAGATATAGGGATGAATTTACAAATTTTTCCAGAAAGCACATTTCCTGAAACTGTCCCATTTTAACAATAATCACCCTATTGTAATATATTTCTACCTGGTGATGACTGGTAACCTTCTGGTTGTTGCTTTTAAATTTAACATCATCTTTGATATGAGTGAAACATTTCACATCTAAAAAGAAATGGTAAAAGTTGGGGCATTTTTTTTGGTTATTGCTATTGCTCCTTTTGTCCAAGTTTTACATGTTGATTCTGATTTTAATGTATGGTTCATACAGTCACTGTTGTTAATAAGCAATGTGATACCCCACTGTGAAGGCTTTTTAAATACGTTTCTTCTTGTTCTGATGCAAACATTGCTTAAGCAATTAAATCTTTGTACATGAAACATCTCGCTCTCATGGGTTACAACAGGAAGCCCTGCCCTTGCATTATATAGCTAACCAGCTTTTGCAAAGTGCAGTTTCCTGTGGTTAGTCCCTAGGCCTGAGCTGGCAATTCTGTCTCGGAGAGATAAGGATATTATATCATTCTGTTCTGTGAAACCTTAGGTAAGAGGTGACTAGGAGGTTTGCTATGAGCGTCTGATCAACATCCAGTTTGGCAACAAAAACTAGAGGTTGTGTGTCAACGTCTGGCTTTTATTCAGAAAAGCTGTCAAAGATCTTTATAATCTGCACTTTTTGGGAAACATCTGCGAATATCATTATCGAAGAGGAGGTATGAATCTCCGACTTCGTAGATGGCAGAAGACTGAAGGTCATCTGCGGATGCCTGACCAGGAACCTGAAGGAACTGCTGCCTTATCCATCAGAATGCTCTAGTTCATGGTGAGCAGGAACCTGAAAGAACCTGCAGCCTTATCCTTCAGAATGCTCTAGTACATGGTGACAATCCTATCCAGAAATAGGTGTTGTGTAAAAGGGTCTTCATTGTAACTCCTTAATTACCTCACTAATTAGAGGACTGATTGGCTGAGGAGTCCTCGCACCTGGGTTTGAACAGCTGACCTAAAGGATATCCCAAAAACCTGCATACACACCGACCCTTTTCGGATAAGATGGCCCAACCCTGCTCTAGTAGCTCTTGCAACCAAATGGCTCTGTCGTTTGGCTCTCTGTTTTTAGTTGCCCACAGTACCAGCCTGAGACTGCAATTCACTCTGAAGGGCTCATGTGAGCCACAGCAGGTGCCGTTAAAAATGACAGGCAGTCATTGCCTCTTCCTCCATGCGTGTCACTGTTCTTTGAAGTGTGTAACTCTCTGTGCCCATTATACACAAGAAACAAAAAATAAAAATTAGCAGAATACAGATTGAAAGTCATCGAAACAGAAAGCTAAAAAAAGTCAAGAGGTTCTCTTTTACTCTTGCTTCGCCTCCTCTTCTTCACTACCACACACCTAATTTAATTAGAGTTAGCTGTACATCAGTCATGGTAAAGGTTGTGTTTGTGCTTGGTTCTAGCTCAGACTAGCAATTTAACCTTGTACTATTGAAATGCACCTCATGTGTCTACAGGACACAGCTTGAGGATTTACATAATTTCTGATTGGTGAAACACTGAGGAAACTACTGTTTATCACACACCATATACTCCTCACTGCATTGCACTGCATCGTACTTATTCTCCGTCCTCATTATGCTTATCATGGTGTCTCCAATAGTAACAAGCTGTGGCAACAAAAATCTCCACTGGCTTTGGTCATGTGACAATAAAGATTCTGAACACATTCATTGCTTGTAGTTACACCTGGAATGGCCAAATGGCATTCTCAGCAGCATCCCAATGCCCAGGTGGAAATTTAATAGTGTAGGGGACTGTGGATCTGCCAAATTCATCATGGCCCCACCGCCCACTTCAGCCAACCAATCAACAAAGTTTTGAATTTATCTCTGGTATGTACGTATGGTGTGCCCGCCTGGAAAAAGTTCAGGGCCAATTCTTATTCCCTGTTTGTCCAGTATACCCAGTATAGTTACTCCCTGATTTGCCTGCATTTTGTCCTGCTCTGTCTCCAGCTTTGAACAATCTTGCGCAGGCAATGCATTTCTGCTTAGGTATGAGCGTGCAGTTGCAAGCTGCAGATGCATTCCTCCTTTTCACCCCCATCTTCAACAACTTGTGAATGACATCTTTTCAGTGTGGTGATGCGGTCTAGGTCTCCAGACGTTCATCATTGCAAAGAGGAGTTCACAGCTGCTATGACAGTCTATGGTACTCAGTCATGTGCAGTATTTTTGATCAGAAAAAACAAAGCAGCCAAAGCACCTTGATGTGGGAACGTTCTGCATTACAGGAAATGTGTATTTTCTTCTTTTTTTATTGCAGTTCATTTTGTGAGAAAACCCATGACCCACTAACCTACAAAGGATTATGTGCTGATACCGTAGAGGTGACTGGAAATTGTGTTCTTACTGACAGTTTTGGTTCCTTGAAAAAGGCTGTCTAATGTTTTTTCACCACTATCGTATTGCCGTAGTTCTGAAGGATGTGTGCTGCGGGTCACAGGGATAGTAGTTTTGCATTTAAATGTCTTTTTTTTGCTGCTCAGCTCCTCCTAAACAGTGCCATATTTCAGTTTTCACAACTTGGAATCCTCACATGGGAATTTTTTTTTTTTGTTAAAATTACAAGATTCTCTCTTACGTCCATTACATTGTACATTATCTCCTTTCTCAAAAACTCCATAGAAGAACAAAAAGTGCCATTAATCACAATTCATCCATTTTCTGTACCTGCCTGTCCTGGGATCATGGGGGCTTTGAGCCTCACCTGGATAGCTATGAGCATAAGGCAGCGAGTAACCCAGAGTGGAGCAGAAGCCCATTACAGGGGAAACTCACATACCATTCACACACATGCACACATATGCATGCAGACACACACATACAACTCCAATTCACCTCAGTATGTATTTGGTCTGTGGGGGGAAACTAGAGAACTCAGAGTAAATACCACAATGATGGAGAGAACTTGCAAGCTCCCCACACACAAAGCCAAGGCGGAGACTCAAACCTTGATCTCTGGAGGTGTGAGGCAACAGTAATGACCGCTGCACCTCTGAACAGTAAATTTAGACAGACATAAAACTGACGGAATGGAGGAGAAAAAAATCTGAGTTTTTATGCTACACTCATCTTTTTTCAGGATGTCCTCAGGTATTTGGAGTGGTGATTAAATCAGAGCTCTGAAAAAGTGTACAGCTGTCGTGAACGCCGACCAGAGAAGCAAGAGCAGGGAGGCGAGGATGCAGGGAACGAAGGATTTATTGAAGAACCAAGTAAGGCAAAACACAAAACTGACGCAAGACTTCAATGACTGGACTGGGGTAAACATACCTAACGCAGACTTACAATACATTTGGACTAATGACAACAATCAGAAACAGCTGGTGAACACGAGGAATCCACATGGGGTTAAGGAGGGGGCAGGACAACAGCGATTCGTTTTTTTATTCAAATGAATATCCTGTAAAGTTTTCAAGCAAAATGTCTAAATTTTGAGTTAAAGCAGTCTTGTGCAAGCTGGTGCAACCCACCACAGGTTAAAAAAGTTATAGTTTGGGCAAAATGGGCAGGTGCTCAGATACCCCACCAAACCCCCACCCCCACCCGCTTACACACTAGCAGCGCTGACTGGAAGAAAATGGTATTACATCTGTTATCCTGGGGATGTTGGCAGTTACCAAAGGAGTACATGACAGGCGAATGGTAATTCTTAGGTCTTATGCTGACATATAAAGCAGAGTTTGTCAACCCAGTCCTCAAGGACCCCCAGATCCTGTGAGGGTCCCTAGTGTCCACCTCCCCCCCCCCCCCATTGTGACCCTTCCCCATTTAGCCAGCAGGCATTGCCTGAGTGTGCGGCTCAGTCTGCAAACCTGGTGGGTTGTGGGTTTGAGGATGGCACATCCCAATCTGGATTTTACTTGACTTTTGTTCCCCGGTGTTTGTAGTTTTGGGTTTTGGTTTTCATAGTGTTTTCTGTCAGTTCTCCCTCCCTTCTGTAGTCCATCCTCCCTGCGTTAGGATTTGGTTTTTTGTACTTCTTGTATTTATATCAGTCTTGTACTTCCAGTGTTTGATTACTATAACCTCCCTAGTTCTGTGATCGCTCCATGTTCATTGGTTTCACCTGTCGCTTGTATTGTGTTCTGCCTTATTGGTTGTTAGGCCACAGTTTTTTGCGATTGTTTAAATACTAAAATGAAAACTTTTCCACAACTAACAAAATGTAACAGTCAAGCTGCAAAACACCAGCCTAGATTTGTACATTTATAACCAAATTAACAGCAAGTCTCAGGGATAGTAAAGCTTTGCATTTAAATGTTTCTGCCTGTGAGGAAAGCTGTGATCAAATTGATGTAACATCAATACAAGGATGGATTTGTCATCACATATTTCCATGTTGCCTAGCTAAGGATAACATAGCCTGTGATGTTGATGAGGCCGTGTGGCCAGACCCAGCTAGGCAGAGAGACGCAGATCATGTTTAGTGTGATGCTCTTTCTTTTCATTTACACATTTACAGCATTTGGGAGACGCCCTTAGCCAGAGCGACTTACATAAGTGCTTAAGACTCTGCTATAAATTTCGTCGATACTAGCTCAGTCGAA
>JAABNX020000143.1:23047297-23058007 GCA_015163995.2 Mormyrus lacerda
TATTAGTTAAATTCTCCCCAAGCGAGCTTGATGGGCCGAATGGCCTCCTCTCGTTTGTATAGTTCTTATGTTCTTATATATTACAAACCACAAGTCTGTTGAAATTAAGAATTTAGAATGCCACTAGCCTTAGGAGGCTAGCGAGTTAATTTACAAGTTCTAGAGCACAGTACTTCTGTTTGCTAATCGTCCTATACTGACATTCAGTCAGCAATATATACCTATTTTACTGCATATACTAATAAGCAATTTGCGCCGATCACCAAAGCAGTTTCTTTCCTTGGAATAATGCGAAGGATGGTGATAGGCTGTATTTAAAAGTTTGTAAGCCTAGCGATGAATGTTCTCAAAATGGCATTTTATTGAGTATTTTAAATACACAGAATATAATCTCTCAATCTATTTTGTTTTAAATTAGCCTACGTTTGATTGTTTTCCATACAGCAAAATACAAATTACAAAATGCTAAAAAGGACATGAATACACATTTAATGTATTTAACTGAAATACTGCCCATTCTCAGAACTACAGTAGTGCTGTAGTTCTCGAGACCGGTCTTTTTTTGTGGTCTCGGTCTTGTCTTGGTCTTGGACATAGCAGTCTTGATGGGATGGGGGAAAAAAAAGAGAAAACAGTGCATCCTCACAGAACAGTATCATTGTTTATTACGTGCCTCAATTCAAATGCAACCAGTCAGATGCAGCTATTTTAAAAAGTCGTAATGACACTTTACAGCAATGCCTTTTTTCTCTACAGTTGATCTGAGTAATGTGATGTTGATTCTAGCCCTAGTCTTTTTTCGGTCTTGGTCTCGACCAACCTCGTTCTTGATCTCGCCTTAATGTGTCTTGGTCTTGGTACCCTCAAGTCTCTGCAGTGTCTTGGTCTTGATACCCTCCGGTCTCTGCAATGTCTTGGTCTTGGTGGTCTTGACTACAACACAACGTTCAAGTTCTTTCGATCGATGGACCTTAGCTACGTTTTCTGTAGGCTTCTGGCAGCTCTTCAGTCTCTTTGCCTTGATTTGTACGATCCAAAGGTATACAGAAAAAACTTTGATTCTGGGTTTTCTTGCAGCTGTTGTCACTCGCACCCCGGTAAAATGGCCGGCGCCTCGCTTTCATTTATGCGTGTAATGGACAATGACGTCAGCTTAATACGACCCATTGTCTAACTTTCACAGTTGGTCACGTATAAAAACTCACAAACTGTGTAATATATAAATATATAATAATCACACACACACATATATATAATATGTGTGTTTGTGTGTCATGAATTTATTGTGTCAGTCACATAACACCAATAATATGAAATACTCAGAAATAGCAATAGCGGCAAAATAATGAGGCGCTTCTTGGAGTGCTAAACAGAAGACCTTTTCGCTATGGCACTGCATTTTGTGTCTACGCACTATACTCTAAGTAGGTAGTTGCAGCGAAGGGCTGCATGCCTAATGGCCCTTTCTGGATAAAATTAGCCACCCCTGTGCTAATACAATACTTTGAAGTCTGAGAATTCTCCCTATTGCGCACTACAGACATTTGCCAGTTTGGTCGATCTAATGTACAATCATCGTACTTATATAGTTCAATCCACGCAAGTTGCTAACAACAACTCAATCTCTTTTAGTTCATTAAGAGTTTGATGGGAACACAAATACAGAAGACAACATGTGCCATTGGGACTAAGGTTTGCAGGAACACTTCCTAAACTGTACTGATGGTTAAACATAGATCATGGTTATTACAGGTAAGTAAAATCCACTTATATTTCAAGCCAGTGCTTCCAAACGTTTGTCCTTAGGGCTTTGGTACTGAAAATGTATTTAAACTTTGCAGTTATAGTGCAGAGACAGTTTTGTGCCTGCTTAACAGCCACATGCCCCATCCTTCCTTTATAAGTACCAGTGGTATTGTTGCACTTACTGAGACCACTTTGATACTAGTGTTGCAATCTTCCACAATTGGGAGCAATGGAATGAGGATGGATTAATTGATTTATCAGCAGATGTATGTATGGATGTATGAAACAGCTGTAATACACTACATTAAAAATTTGAACAAATGTGCTTAACATCTTTTTTAAAAATCTATCTTATCCTAGCATTTCACTACCTGACATCAGCTACACATCTGTATATACCAGGGCTATTCGATTTTCCAGCCTTCCTTTACCTGTGAGCCAGGTGTGAAGCCTCTGGCCAACCAGAATATATATATATATATATATATATATATATATATAGACATAATTTTAGCCTTGAATTTGAATCTTATTTCTTTTTCCTGTTTTTATATGTGACGCAAAAAATACTGCATCTCCATGCACCAAAATCTTGTTTTTCACTATATTTTAAAATGTGTTGAGCACAGAATGATTACTCATCATCTAATGCTGGATTTAGTTGGTGGTTGGAGAAGCAGCCAGCCCTTCCCGGAAGTTGCGGGAGGAGGTTAAGGAGATATGGGGGTGGATTAGATGAGTTTCATCACCCAGAACAGTCATGCTGGTGCAGGGGCCCATTACGCCTCTCCATCTGCGTGGTGTTAGGAATTGTGGGTGGTTCCACTGCAAAGCCACCTGCCTGTTGATGTCCATAACCCTCCTGCGTAATAGGTCAATGGTCTTGTGAGGAGTAGCATGGTGTCAAACATTCCAAATGATGATCAATAATACTAATAATAATAATAATAATAATACTGCTGTTTGGGAACCTGATAGCATCCCAAGCCTCCCAACATTTTAATACTAATTATGTTTTGACCTCATTGTTTAGAACTTGATATACAAAACACATGTTCATGTAGTATACAGATACACAATAAAATAAAATGACGTTTCCATTTATACGTTGGGATCATAGGATGATTAATTCAGTGGGTTTTGGTCAAGCTGTCCGAGAATATACCGAAATATAGTACAAATAACACAAACTACAAGAAGCATAAACATATTAAACAGAATGAAATAGCACAGTGCTTGATTTGCAGAAGGGCTTCCTTTATACTATACATTCAGTTCCCTGTTGCAGGGAACAGAGACCTCAAAGTGGCCGAACAATGAGGAAGTCATTAATGCCCATTATTTTGCATGGGGACCCGCATTCCCTCATCTCGCTTAAATGAGAAAAACATATTCAAAAATCTATAAAACTATGCGTATTAAAATTAGATAAAATTGCGTACAACAGTGTCATTGTTATTACACAATGCTACTTTTCCAAATTAAAATGGTAAAGTTATGAGTAAATATTATCAATCGGCATCACCCCCCCACCGCACTGCACACAGGTGGAGGATTGGTTTGTCCCACGGCGCTGTTCCACTCTTTCCTTGTTAGGAACGGATCTTCAAATCCCAGAAACAGGGGTGTATTGCGCGATTAAATGGCAACATTTGTTAGAAATTTACAACACCACGCAGTTTTTAAGGCATTCATCTAATTTATAAATGTTTCAGTATACTGTAATTTTGCTCAATATGTCAGGTTCTGACTGAATTTGAAGTAAGTGAAAACAGACACCCCTGCGGTGCGGGCAGGTGACGGCTTGGTTTGTCCCACAGCGCAGGGTAGGACCTGACTCCCGGAGCTGCAGCTGGCAGAGTAGCCGAAAGGGCAGGGAAGGAGGTGCTCTAGTTGGCTGGAAATTAGTGTGAACACAAAAGGAAAACGCCGGTGTTTCGCTGAAACCGCAGGTGCACGACACGGTAAAGTGTGAAACCGAAAACGCCACAGTTATCTTTAAACTGCAGGGTAGTGTTTGGAGTAGTGAGTGAAATTATAATAGGAAGCGTCGGTTGCTGTGCTAGCTGGCTAATAGCAAAGCAGCGAGCAAAGTCTTGGGTTATTGCATGTCTGCTACCGATTGTTCTTTTCATCCGGTCGAGGGCATCGCCGCTAGATGTTAATTTCTTTCTCTCTTCAACTCCTGGCTAGGCTGTTTCTGTGGGACACACACACACACCACCTATGCTAATTATTCTTTTTCTATCGTTTTCCCAACCGTAGGAGCCGCTTGTTCGCGAGAGGCAGGGGTCGGTGAGATCGCCGGCCTGAGAAGATACCGCCGAGTAAACTTCTCCAAAACCTCCCAGCGCGACCCAAGCACAGGTTTGATTAACAGCAGCCTTGACTGAGTCTTGCGTCCAGCAGGTGGTCCGTACATGTAAATGGCTTGCTGTCTGAAGGACGAACTCCTTTGCTCAATCTGCTTGAGCATTTACCAAGATCCTGTCAGCTTTGGGTGCGAGCACTACTTCTGCCGGAAGTGTATCACTGAGCATTGGAGCAGGCAGGAGCACCACGGCACTCGGGACTGTCCCGAGTGTCGCAGAACCTTCACAGACCCACTGTTGTCCCCAAGCCTCAAGCTGTCCAATATCGTGGAACGGTACTCCGCCTTCCCATTGGATGCCATCCTCAGCGCACAGCGGAGCTCTTACCCGTGCAAAGACCACGAGAAGGTCAAGCTCTTTTGCCTCAGTGACAAGAACCTGGTATGCTTCTTCTGTGACGAACCTGCTTTGCATGAGCAGCACCAGGTGACCACCATAGATGACGCATTTGAAGAGATCCAAGTGAGTTCTCCCTCTAGGTCCATTTTCATGTGGACAGACTCTGCATGGACCCGATCTTCAGTTCTATTTTGAATTATAACTGCCAGCATATTTTATAGAATACTTATCGCAAACAAGTAGTCTTGTTTGATTGTGTGTGTGTTGCCATAAGTAGCCCTAAGGTACAAGTAAAATGAAACATCAGAGTGACATGTAAAACACAGGAATTGCTTGGCATGGAAACCCACATTTTTGCAGCATGCTTTAATTTAATGTGCTCCCAAGTGTTATTCTCCTGTGGTGTCGCCTTATTTATACACGTGGTGCCAGGATGATTAGCCTGCAATGAGACTTGGCTGCCTCATGGCGAGTGTGGCCAAGTGATCAGCGGAGTACGTGTTAAACGATGTAGCTTGACTCACTGTTCCCAAGCAGGTATGAGATCGGTCATGCTCGAGAGACACTGACGTCTCTGGGAAATTGGCACGAATGCCGGCCGCCTTCCTGGAAGGAGGTGGCGTTTTGTGTCTTGACTGAGGTGTGTGTGATTTCCCAATGCCACAACCTTTGCAATCCAACTTTGTTGGCCTTGGGTTACTTGGGAAAGCTCACTGACTCCACTGAACCTGTTCCCACTGCTTTGTCTCTCGTGTGATGTTTGTGGCAGTGAGTGCATGGCTGGGAGTCGCTGCTGCTTAGCAGGTGGCTACGGTGGCGTGCTTCCTGAGTGTCTAACACATGGGAGTGACTGATAAAGGTCACCGGGACGGGTAGAGCTGGTGTTTGAGCTAGCCCCTGGTTTTCGTCCACAGCTTTGGTTTGAATGGCGGACTAGGAGTGGAATCCGGTTATGCCTTGTTTATTGTGGTGGGAGGGTTTCACCCATCAAGCTTGAATAGTTCACTTTCATTTCATGTTTGATGTTCTTGCCTACCTTAGTTCTTTGAGGCAGTCTTCCAATACGTCTAGAAGACTGAGTCATCTTGCGTTTCTGAGCCTCAGCTGATTATGGGAGTTGTGAAACCACAGAAAATTACTTGTCATCATCGTAGTTTCTGAGAGGTTTGGCACCACCTGTCATTCAAGCTAGTTGAGAGCCTGACTGGTTTGAGGTTTTCCAGTTGTCGGAAGAGTGCTCTCCTGCACTTAGCCATGTGACTTGCACTACGTAATGACTGTATTCTTTTCAGAAGGGGTGTGTCCTAGAATACTGGAATGTCTTCATAAGGTGATTAAGTTCTGGAATAGAGGGGAATTGGATTTTCCTATTGGTTGACTTTATCTCTGAGGCCGCAGAAGGTGCAAGAAGTTTGTCATACTGTTTTTCATGACAGTTCTCTTTCCAGTCCTGGAATAGCCATCTTTGTTCAAATAACATTATTCAATATTCAGAGGAAGACAGTGTTTTTTTTTGTTTTTTTTTATTTATTTTTTTTTTTTAAAAAAAAAACATCACGCTTGCCTGTATTGTATCAAGGTCTGTGCAAGTCTGTGCAAGTGTCTGACTGGTTTCTCTGGCACATTCAGTGTGTGTCAGCATATGAACATTGTCAGAATCACGATTCCCAGTGCCAAATAAATTAGTACAAGGTGCTGCTTTTGTCAGGTTATTTGTGATGGCTTTTTAGGTGAGATCTCTCTGGGAGAATATCTTAGACTGTGTGTGTGTGTCTGTGTGTTTGCATGCATGCCCGCCCCATTTTTTTTGACAGATAGTGGGACAGGATGAAATGTTCATAAACCCACCCCCCCTCCCCCAAGGTGAGCAGAACTCCATGAAATGTGTAGAATGCAGGTGCCCTTTCAAGCTGAGGAATGAGTCTCCCTCAAAATTCCACAGCAGTCTTTCAGTGCAAATGAATGTTTTTTTTATAAAAGTCCCTTTGGCAAAGTGGAAAATGTTCTCCTGTGACACCCCACGAATTTGGTCTTGAAGGCTGCTTTTATGCCAAGATGTGAGGCTTTCCTGAAGCACATATTAATTAAATGTGTTTTTTTCCTTTACCTTCGCTACACCGCCCGCCCCCACAGTGATTTTTCTAGAAAGAATTAAATTACCACACATTTGTAAAAGTGGGGATATTCATTGACTTTAAGCAAGAAAATCAGATTTCACGAACACCAGATTCCCCAGATGGAATTAAACTGGGTTAGTGAAGTTCCCCTTCCTTTTAAAGTCATGTTTGGGGAAGAAAGATGACATAACACAAAAAAACTGTTCTTTAGATCAATGGAGGACTGGTTTCTGGAAAACACTGTTATGTCTTCTGATGGATATATAACAAGGCGTCTAGAGACTCACTTTTTCCATGGCCTGCATACTGATGTAATTGCTCAGTTAGTGTGTTTGTTTTTAATTTATTACATTTTTCTTAAGGGGGGTGGGGGGACCAAAACATTCTTGTATGCTGATTCACCTCTTGCTATCCCCATATGAAACCTACTATCGGGTGACGCTTGTCTGCTGATCCCAGCATCCCTCTCTCTCCTCCCCTTCTCCTCTCAACTAGCTAAACCTCGCTATTCACATCTTTCAGATTAAATATGCATACTCACTTTGCTAATGTGTTTAAATGAGATGGATTTTCCTGCGTGCTTCTATTTGTGCGTAATCAGAAGGTAATTTGTCTTCTCACGCTTTGGTGCAGCAGCATTAATTTACCATGCTCATTATGATAAACGTCCTTTTTACTAAGCTGCGCTAATTTTTTGTTTCCGTGACTTGAGTATGCAATGCGAAAGGCCACTAAACGACTGAGTAGATATAACAAATGGCAGTTAGCACTGTCGCCTCACACATTTGGGGCGAGTCTCTGCCAGGGTTCCATGTGTATGGTGTTTGCATGTTCTCCCCGGGGTTTCCTCCTGGTACTCTGGTTCCCCCGTGCCTGTGTGAGTGAGTGTGCCCTGTGATGGGTTTGTGCCCCATCCTAGGTTGTTCCATGGGATACTAGACTGGCATACATTATTATTATTATGTATTATTATTATTTATTATTTTATTATTATTTATTAATAATTATGATGATATTATCTAACTGTATTGAGGTTCCATGTATGCTCCAGTCAGTCATTTTATAAATCTCTATGGTTCATTCAAAATCATTTATAAGCAAATGTGTTAATGAAGGAACTGGACAACACCTGAAGTTCCACCTGTCGCATCACTTACACACATGGTGTGGACAGTGTGCTGGGTTCTGTTGCTTTTCTTTGGGTCTGAAGGACTGGTTTGAGCCCCTGTTGGCTGGCACCCAGGTCAGCCTAACAGGATATGATTATCTCTTGGTCTGCTCATCAAATGCCATCTTTGCTCAGTGGCAGTCACTGCACAGAAATGCATTTGGTTGACGTAGTGGATATTGAGGTGGGTGGGTTGGCCTGCAGTACCTATAAAATGGGGCGCTTCACCGAGGCTGCAGTGGGATGGCCCTGGCTTCCCATCAGACGGCCTCGAGGTACACTCATCTCAGTGAGTTGTTGCCAGGCAGCAGTTGTAGAGTGGAGTGTTGATTGCATTATGTAAATGCATTACAATCCCCTAAGCTTGATTATTATGTGTCCTCAGGAAGCCAGAGCTGGGATAGTGATCATCTAACCACCAAGCCCATAGGCACTGTGAATTTTCAAATGGTCTTTGAGTCTAGACCGAGCCCCCCAGTATTGGGGCTCAGTGGTTCTTCCTGCTAGGCGGGGGACATGTTACCTCAGCCGTGTGCTCAGCTGCGGGGGGACAGGAGCCATCTGACTTTCATGGTAAGCCCACGGCAACATTCTATAAGCCTCTGTGTGGGTGATGGAACTTGGCTTTCCTTGATGAAGTTGGTCCCACAAAGTTAATTTCTAATTTGTTGTTTAATAGGCTCTTCCAGTTTATTTTGCCTTGTTTCTCTGGTCCCTGGTAAGGGTGGTAAGACCCATTGATCGCAGTGGTTTCTTGCTTTATGCCTGGCCGGCATGAATTCGAGGTCAATCTGTGGCCTTTGGGTTTATTCTGTAGTTAACCGGCCGAGGGGAAAGATTGGGAAGCGCGCTCGCTCTCATTTAGGTTACCATGGGGAGGAGGCTTCACACTGGGACCAACAGGACATAGTTGTTCACATCTGTTTTTTTCTCTTCCTCTTTTTTGCACAGTCTTTGGATCGGTCAGGGTTTCATTTCACTGCATGTTGTACTTGTTATAACTATGTACGTGACAATTAAAATCTTGAATCTTGAATCTTGAATCAATGTGGCTGTCAAACGGGTGCTCGTCGCGGCAGTGTGTTTAATTCACCCCTCAAAAAGCTCCTCGTATAAGAAGAATAAAAGCACGCTTGTGTCTCAGAACTCCTTGTCTTCATTCAGGCCCACCTTTAGAACCAACTCCCACACCAAATGCACGTGTGCCAAGTGAGTGTGTGTGTTAATTTGCACTCCCGGGTGGTAATGGATGGGGGGGTCCTTATAACGGCTTGCTTTTCGCCCGCATCATTCAGGGTGTCAGAACGCCGCCACCATGGCAACCCCAACCCCAACTCCAATGGTCATTCAGCGATGCCATTGACGGCACTGATGCTGCTGACGTTTGATAGCATCAGCGATCCCTGCGTGCGAAGTCTTTAAAAATGATGCTAAGGGCAGATTTCAAAGCAGGGCGTTCTGGCACATGCTGCCAATGAAGTCTGCTGGGTCATGCAAGCAGCTTCAGTAGTGTTTGTGTGGACTGAAGGCTCCAGTGGGGGGAGGGTACTGGTCCTACGTTGCTTAGGATGGTAATGGCCCTGGAGTTTTACTGCTATTTCTGAGGCACTTAGACTTTTACTCTGCATCTCCTGTGTTGCTTAAAATAAGTAAAGCATAACAGTATATGTGTCTTTGAAAGGTCTGTCTTGGAGGTTGCTTAGGATGGCAAGTGACAGTGAACTGTGGAGGAAAAGTTTTCATGAGATCATCAGTCAGAAAACAGGCATGGCCTGTTCTGTGGAATAATTATGAAATGCACGGGAAGTGACATGTTTCTAAAAGTGCAGCACTTTCACTGTCTGTCACAGCTGTGTTGTTCATCATTGTAGGTTAATGATGGCTTTGCTGTATGTATTTACCCTGCAGAATGAAAAATGACATTCAGATAAACTCATTCATGTTTGCTCAGACCTGCACAAATACTTGGTATCACCCAGAACCAGTGATTTAATAACTAGATCATGGTGTTCAAGGCCATGGCATAAACATCATAAATGACAGCTGATTTTTTTGATAACTGTTTGTTGGAGAGTCTTTAGATTCCTGAAACATCAGTGAAGGAATTAAACCCTTTATAATTCACATTGCAGTACGCCAACTCTTGATTCTGTTACTTGATGTTCTTAGTCTTGCATGATAGATGAGATGTACCACAGAGCCCTCCGAATGGCACACGGAGACACCCCAGAGGCACATGGGACGATTCCTAAAATGGTGGAAATGCCATGGAGGAAGGGTGTTTTCATACGTGTGCTAATTCTTTTGAATGTTGATGTAGCAAATGACCTGTGGTTGCTTTTGAGCTGGCAGAA
Source organism: Mormyrus lacerda (assembly GCA_015163995.2). Lineage (NCBI taxonomy): Eukaryota > Metazoa > Chordata > Actinopteri > Osteoglossiformes > Mormyridae > Mormyrus > Mormyrus lacerda. The sequence continues at coordinate 23,057,394 of JAABNX020000143.1, forward strand.
ATGTGCCCTTAGTGCTGTGGTCCAGGCTTTCAGCAGTCAACCTGTCTTGGTTGTTGACTGCAGGAGCTCAACAGCATGAATACACCCAAACTTAGGTACTTTCTAATTGTAGTTTTGACGGCTGCTATTCCTTCAGCCCAGGAAAGTTTTATTGTTTCTCTGTGATGGATACAGTATGATTTATTATTTTTTTAAATAACCTCAAGCTGGTTGTGACTTGAACTCCAATGTCTGGCCAGTGTGTGTTTCCATCACCAGAAGCAGCTCTGGACGCCGTTCTGTATGAGATGCTTTTGTCCTGGCTGCCGCTGGATTGGGAGTCCCGGATGTTGCATGATGTTGCTGTGGGAACGCCAGGGGGCTTGTTGAATTATGTATCCGACTCCCCTGTCTCCTGAGGTGCTGTGAGAACCCTTCTCCTTCGTGAAGGTGGTTTTCATATATTTTACTTTTGTTGTGTTTTTGATCTTGTTTTTGTGAACCACTGCTTTTAAAGACATCATAGAGACCTAAACTTGTAAATGATCTCAAGTGTACCAAATCCTACATCTCCACTGCTGGTCTTATCTGTATTGTTCAACTCCCCATACCCCCCCCCCCCCCCCCCCCACCCC
>JAABNX020000143.1:23058107-23068306 GCA_015163995.2 Mormyrus lacerda
CCCCCCACACCCCCCCCCCCCCCCCAATCCATCTGACTGCTGCATTGGCAAAAACCCTGCTTGTTCTTCCTGACATTAGTGCCCCGGGCACCCCCCAACCACTCTGGTGGAAATTGGTCTAGCTTAGGTCAACTCGGTCCCAGGATGAGACCAGACAGACTCTTAAGCTTCTGTAACCCCCCCCCCCCCCCCAAAGAAGTAGAGTTATTGCTGATTAGAGACAGAAGATTTTGTCAGATGGGCAGTAGGTGATGGGGGGGGGGGGAGCCCTATTTTTCTCTGGTCGGAAGCCTTCTGCTCCCTTGTCTGACCTGTTCGTTCACCACTATGCTGTATTTGTTGCCCGCCGCCATTGCATGTTACCCAACAAGTCCGTGGCAGGGCGTGCCGATCTATAGCGCCCAGCTGCTTGTACGTTTTGCCATCTCTCGCTGCGTGCTCTGAATACTGGGATAGTACGGTAGATGTGCCTCTTTTTCTAGCATATGTCAGCACCAACCGATAAAGGTTCTTATTTCAATGCTGTATAACTCTTGAGGGTTTTTTTTTTTTTCAACTTATTTATAACTTTATTGAATTCATTTTTGACTTGCCCATGCATTCCGCCTGTCACTAAAAGATCCAGTCCTTAGTTCCTCTACTATTAATAATTTTTAACCACCTGTTGCCTTTGTTTGAAGCATCAGTCACAAAACAGCAAGTGAAGAGTTTAAAATCAGATATCATCCTCTTCCTCGACATAACATGCAAAAAATACACTGACTCATCTCTGACAAGTGGGTCTTGGATTTGTAATGGAATGGTAGTGCTGCAATTGCACAAGTCTGCACAAGACTTGTTATACATGAAGTGTCTCGTAATGGGTTTTTGGTTTTATTTTTTTTTCCTCTGGAAATCATGAGATACGCATTACTTTAGTGTGTGTTTAAAAACTCTCTTAGTGGAGCATTTCTGTTTCTGCAGTGTGATAAGCTTGATAATGCAACAATAGACTGAAACGTCCAGTCTGACTTGTAGTTTTTGACCTTGCATCAACTTCAGCGAGGTTCAGATTACACAAATCCAGTAACACTCTTGTTTCGTTCTGCCATAAACATAATAATGTACTCGCATGCATTTGGCAGTGCAGCCTGTTACAGCTTTAAGGTGCCAGATGCCAGTTTAATTTAAAATCAACCTATGGATGTATTAAATTCTTTCATTGTTTCAAATCTGCTGCTTCAAACTCCTTTTGGTTTGTTCTTTTCTTTAAGGAGTGAAACCAGTTAATTCCCCTGGAAAGGCCTGTCTAAGTTTACAGGTTAGCTGTAATCTAACTTCAGAAAGTACCTGCTACAGAAATTTAACTAGGTCACCAGAGGCATAAACTGGAATATCGGATGATCTGATGTTTGGAATCTGGGCTATCCTGAAACCGTTGTAGATTGTGGAGATATACTGTTCTCTGAGAATGATTTCCACTGAAATCGACAGTGAGAATGTATTGGAACTGAGAGGTCATGCTGATATCCGGTGACTGTACCACTGCAAGGTCAGCCATGGGAGGGGGGGGGGATACAAGGCTGCAAATGTTCTGAGGAAATAGCCCATGCAGCTGACTGTTATTTATTTATTTTTTTATTCTTAACTGTATACTAAGGATAATTTTTTATAGTGTTGTGTAGCACCTGACATTTGGTTGCTGGCACTGGTGATATTTTTAAGAAAAGGAAAACCCACCTTCTCCCACCCGAGCAGTGCAGTGTATGTGTAGCTCTCTGTTTTTCCGTTATTACCACAACCCCGGATGCAGGCGGCTTGCCAGCCAGGCGTGTCCCTGCCCTGCTTCCCAGCAGCTTTTGGGCCTTTGGACTGCAGGAAAACTCGCATGGGAAAGTGCATCCCTCGGAAACAGCCAGCTTAGTTCGGTCCCTTTTTTTTAAGCTTGGCCGTGACCGACTTTCACACCCCCCGTGCTCCGTTTTCCTCTGGCGACTTTCCCTGGCTTCTTTTCAGCGGGTTTTGTTCTGAAGGACTGTTTGTACAGTACCGTGTAATTCACTCTGAAGGGCCGTGCAGACTCGTGCAGGTTCGTGGAGCATAGGTGTGACCCTCCAGGGTCAAGTTGCTGGTGAGGGAACTTTTTAAATGGTCGGAGGCAGCATGGCCCCCTGCCGTGCTGCTGGGGTGGCACAAACGAACCTCCGTCCTTGACATCCTGCCCCCAAGCATAAGTAATATATTTATTTATTTATGGCTAAGAGGGGAAAAAAACAGTGGTGGTTTAGGAACTCGGCAGATTTGCCCAGAAACACCCCCCCCCCCCTCAAAAAAAGTACTATTGCGATGTTGGGGGGGGGCATACTTCTGCTACAGTAGTGCTACTGCAGCCAAGCACATTTTTCTAAATAATGCTCCCCATGCATCACTGTGGCAGAGGCAGTAAGGCATTGTTTAGGCGGCACGTCATGACTGCATGCCTTAAAAAAACACAAAACATGGCTTAAATTATACACACAAACTTGTAATTCACTGGGTGGTTTTTCTTTCCCCATTCCAGTTTCTTAAATCCGCATTGATTTGGGGAAATCTTTTATCCAGTTGTGTTGACTGGAAATTGCTAATATCAAATATGAGGGATGCTATTGATGAACAAGAATGCTGTACTTTTTGTACAGCATGGCTGGTTGATTCTGCCCTACTGTGAGAATTATGTTTTCACAATAAATACAGACATTTTCCTGTTTCGACCAACAGAATTTATGAGCCTCATTAAGAGTGCATTTAAATTATTAAAATTAGACAGTCATCGCTGGGATTTTAGTGTCTTTCTGTGCCCCATATTAAAGGTGTGAGTAAGAGACCGTTACAGGCACACGGTGACCTCTGTGCTAATGACCGCCCATCTTAATTAAGCGGCTTCTATTCCCAAGCGATATGTCGACGAATTCTCGGTAGCGGTTAAATCTGGGTCCTGTGACACTGCTGAGTATCATCATTTCACCCAGGTGGTGCATTTCAAATTTATAAATCTGTGTTTTGTCTGCTGCGGAGTGAAGTAAATTTGATTCTTAATGATTTTTATTCTTTGAGTTCTTCTGTCTAAGTGTGGCTGTGGTCCAGGTCTGCATCGGCCCTGCTTCTCCTTGCCCGCAGGCCTCGCTGTTCCTGTACTTTTTCTGACAGCACGGTGAGACTTAGTACCATTAATTCATTTGCTCTCCAGTGGTCTGAATCAGCTATAATGAAGTGCTTTTCAGGTTCAGTTGGACAGCACTTGATATTCTGTTCTCCTGTGAGAGAGGGAGCAGGGAGAGACAGTGGCGTCGTGATTTCTTTTTCAGAGGATTGGGGGCGTAGCTAGTTCTTAGGAATTGACAGAAATGCTAAGGCGGGCTACTTTTTATTAGCATCAGTTGTCGTTACCATATTTATTTGTTACCTGGCACAATATTCAGTTTTTCTTATTTTTTGCCTTCCTGGAAACTTCCCCTGACCCTTTGTTCTGGCGGCTTCCCGCGGGGTCCAGGGTGCTCCTGACGTAATGTCAGCCCGCTCACAGTGTCCCTTTAATTTGAACACACTCCGGAGCGGAGGAGATACCTACAGCCACCAGGACTGAAAAGACGCCCACCTCTCCTTGCTATGCATGGCAGTGTGTGTGTGTGTGTGTGTGTGTGTCCGTCCTATTAATACTTTTTCTTTTTTTTTCTTTTTCTCTCTCTCTTTGAACAGTCTTGTTGGTACTTCTTGGTGGACAGTGAGCTCAGCCATTCAGCCTCTTAGTGAGAGTGGGACGCTGTTGGCTTTTGTTTTGCCCCTCTAGGGTGGGGGATAGGGGGAGGGGTTGGACCTGCAGAGTCTCAGGTTGCATAGTTGATGGAGACTCAAGGTGAGATCCGTGCGAGAGGCTGACCCACGGCCTGCCTGTCTGAGCCCCAGACACCCTCATTAGCAGCACCCGCTGTGGAGGCTTCGTTAAGGATTTCTGCCTCCCGTTCTGTCTTTAATCTTGTGTTTCGGTCATTTCCGCCCCTCTCTGCCAATTAACTCCGGGTGCGAGTGGCCCTGGCCATCTGGGCACCACCGTGGGCTAACAGCCGACGCTCATAGGTGGCGCAGTCAACCTCCCACTGGAAAAGACCCCAGCCAGGTAGCTTTCAGACCCTGCTGTGATCTGACAAATCGTTATTCGGAGGTGGCACCGGTTCACCGTGGGAGGCAGTCCCCGGATATATGAGCTTGCATTAAAAGCCCATGGGCACTTTGAGGGGAGTATAGGAAGACATGTCTGGTTTAAACCCCAGCATGATGATGGGTTGGGGCATTCGGACTGTCTAATATCCTTACTTGGATGGCTGCTTGGGAAGGGTCATGGGGGAAGGTTTAATTCCGGCCTCGCCATCTGCCTTTAGCTAATCTTGCTAGCAGACACGGCTAATCCGGTCTTCTCCGCAAAAGGACGTGACTGTCCCAGACGGTGAAGCGTGCAGGCTGCCCTGCTCTGATTCTGTCAGTCCCCCTGCAGACAGCCTTGCGGTTAGGGACTGTGGAGTGTCCAGCCCTCTGCTGCATGCACAGACTGGGTTGGGCAGTGACTTTCTCACGTGCTTTGTGGATAGAGGAGTAGGGGCAGCTGAGGTTTCCACATTCGTTTTGCATGAATGTGTTTATGGGAGAGAGGGAGAAGGAAGTATGACAGGCAACTCGGATTAAATGCAGTGACTTTCTTCCTTTTGCACTGTGGTGAGATGCTGCCCCACCGGTATGCAAAAAAATAAAAACGGTTGTCATATGTTACTGATGCCACTAAATTTGGTTTGATGAGAGAATGAAATGGGATCCGTCAGAACATATCAAATGGCAAACAACTGATTTTTATAATCCATCGATTATTCGATTTAGAGAGAACTCCTGAAATGCAAATAACTTTTGGTTATAGATGCATGCATTTGTTTCAGTTCAATTTGGCCCAATTCATAACTACTTAACTGTTAATTTATGTAGTACGGTTCAGTCTTTCCCTTGGTCCATGGTGTCTTCTGGTTGTCCCTTTGACAAATCAAAAAATGCAGCAAACTGATAAGCTAGGTTATGCTTAGCCATGTTATAACAAAAGCTTTGATGCTAAGCGTGGTAACTCTACCACAGTAAGGTACACTATGCAGACTGCAGAAGTGTGGCTTTTTATCCAAATGATATACCTTATGAAGACACTAGTCCTAATGAATCAGTAGACCATAGTTATTCCTGCCTTGAGATGCTCTGCTGTGGAGGCATACAGTGAGAACAACCCTGTTCCATGGCAGACTAAGCTAATGGACTCATCATTAGCTGTCTGTACATCCCACAAAAATCTATGCTCAGTGTGACTTTGATGGTCAGGTTTCATTCATTAGATCAATTTGACTGAGGGAAAGAAAACAGAAAGGTCAAGGAAGGGCTCTGTCCTATCAAGCCAGCCCATGATGTTCCACTTTGTTGGTGTTAGAGCTTGTCCTCAAGCAGCCTCTGTGTGTCTGGCTCCTGTTTCGAGACTTTTGAGTTCCTCGTGATTCCTGGCAGTTGTATGTGAGGGCCCATGATGGATTACCTGGCCATGCAAGGGTGTCCTCTCCACCTGCTATTTTAAATATTCAGGCTGCTCCCGCTAAGAGCTGCAAGTGAGAAATGTATGAAACAATACCGACTGTTGCTTTTCCAGTTATTTTTGGCACACAGGAACCCAGCTAAACTTGTTTCTCATCTGGCAGGAAAAGGGAAAAGCTGCCCAGATTTGTTGGGCTGATGTTTTCTAGTAAATGGCAGGGTAGTGTCTGCTGACAGATGCTGGTAAACCTCCATTGTCCTATTCGCTTTGTAAGTGGTCTTGAGTCAAACGTCATGCTAGGTGGGTTGATTCTACTCCTCTGTGTCCTAGACCTCTTTGGCAGTCATTGCGAAGACCTGCCTTTCGTGATCTGATGTCATTCTCTTAAGTAGGGCTATGCGTTGGGTATTGTGAGCATAACCCGTTACATGAGTTGCTTTGTTCAGGGTTCGATGCGGCTTTGGCAGGCTGTGGAGAGGACTGCTGAGCTTCCCTCTGAGTTTCCGCAGTAGCTGGCGTTAGCTGGGTGCCCTCGGCTGTGTGTGGCAGAATTGAACATTCTTTTGCCTTCCAAGCCTGTTAATATGTCATCGGGTGAAGCCTGCAGCCCTTGCAGCGAAAAGTGGATGCATGATAGAACATGTCTGAAGGTGCCTGTGCTGGTCTTCGCCCCTTAAAAGTTAGCATGGGTGTTGGTGGTGAGGGGATGGCCTATAATGGCCAAATAATTCCATTCCAATCGAAATGAGGAGTAAATGAGGAACTGGGGGGTGGTTGAAGCATTGTTCGATGAACAAGGAAACGTCAGATTCCAGCTAGACAGGCTCAAGCTGTGTGTGTGCCTGTTTGTCCTCCCTGCTGTGTGTCCTCCCTGCCGCACTAGATAGGAAAAAGGCAAATAAGAAATGTCAAGCTACTGAACAATGAAAGAGTTGGATTCTCGTTGCATTTGTTGTCAACAAGTGACCTATGAATTATTGCATTACATGGCACATTTCCAGCGGTGGGTGTTTTGTGCCTTCACCCCTCGCGCGGTGGGTGTTTTGTGCCTTCACCCCTCGCGCGGTGGGTGTTTTGTGCTCTTCCTGCGTAGCCTGTGAATGAGCTGGCTGTGACAGTTGCCTTATTCTGATTTATGCCCGACCATTAAAGATGACAGCTGTTCAGCACTCGGCTCAGTACAGGACACAAAAACTGCCCTCTCCCGCCATAATGCAGAATTATGGCCTGGTGTGATGAAGTTTGTGCCGGAATTGTCCTTGGAAACGTTCCTTCGGGGCCTGGATTCATGGATGGAGACTAAGCGAAGATCCATTTGCAACCACCTAATGTGGTTGATGCTCCTAGATTGATGATGGTGGTGTTATCTGTGCCCGTCAGTGCGGTGCCGTTGATATCCTCCCTTCTCATCCCCCAGTACCGCAGCACTTTCAGGGGGTACGCACAGCCCCCTTCAGCAAATCCATCACCCACTTTGTGCTTCATGTCATGGATGAGTTTGGAATAGCAGAAATTTTCAGCAGCTCCGTGGAAGACACAGCAGAGCTTTATTGTCAAGGAAATATCCCAACACAGGTTCTCTTTGCAGAAAGCGATGCTGGCTAATTCTTATCCAAGGAGAACTTTGGCTTGAATGAAAGCCAGACTTGGGCGTGGAGTAAGGGTTCACTGACCATTTCCTGCAACGGAATTGATTTGTTAATTCTGCATTTCTCACATGGCGGTGGCAAGTTGAGAAGTTTGAGGTTTAGGTCCTTTCAACAGTGTCCTTGAATGTTCTTCAGGGACATGACACCTGGTAGGTCTGCCCGAGGCAGTGTGTGTGCCTGCAGAAAGTGGCATCCTTTAACAGACACATCTGCACACAGGAAGGACTCCGTCCATCCGGCGCACACTTGGCATAATGTGCTCGTTCCTGTCACAGCACGAGTGACCTGCACAGATGTAGCTCTCCAAACACCGAGCTACCCTTTTCTTAAAGTCATGTGCTCGAACACCTAACCCAAGTCTTAAACTGTGTGTGTGCCGCCTTGCCAGCCCTGCCATCTGGGCTCTTGGTCTGGGTCGTGCTGGAGGTGCAGCTGCCCCTGCAGGTGCCTGTGTGGCTGCCCCCTGCTCGCTTGATGTTTGCTGCCTGTGACCGGTTCTGAGTTGTGGCTGCTGAAGGGTACAGGTTGGTTTGTGTTTCATGCTGTCCTTGAAAAGCGGGTCACTGTGCTCTGGAAAGTGAGATGGGCGTGTTTTTGTCGGTGACCTTCAGTCTGTAGTCTCTGCTATAAATTCACATAGTTTGAGCTTTTCCAGAATGTATTTCATGTTGTTATTGTGAAATAAAAATGGACAGCTTTCCAACTTAAGTGGACCTCCTCAGCACGCTACGGCCGTCCTCGTTCTGCCTGCAGGCCTCGAGCGATGTCCCAGTTCTTTCCAGCAGCTTGCAGCGCCCTCATGCAGCTGCGCCCCAATTACCAGTTTGGCAGAGAGCGACACGAGCCATCCATGTGAAACTGGAAACGGCGTGATGTCCATGCAGGGACCTACTTCACCCCCCATGCTGTCACGTTACGGTTTGTCTCGTTCACTGGAGGTGATACTCTAACTCCTGGGGTCCTCTCTGGTTTCTTCCAGAGGGAGATGAAGGAACAGCTGGCCAGCCTGCAAGATAGTGAGAAGGGCCACACAGAGGCACTCCAGCTGCTACAGAGACAGCTCACCGAGACCAAGGTAAGACCAGCTGCTCCCCCAAAGAGATGCTTTACATGTCTTTAAAATTTCAGCGTGGAGACAGGGGTCTGTTCTGATTCCTTGGTGGAATCCATGGAATCGAGTCACTGAGGCTGCTCCCTCATTCGCTGCAGGATGAACTCTCAACACTAATAGCGCTTTAACCTTGACACCTTGTTTTAATAAGCAGTCGAAAGTGAATCCCCTCCCTTTCTGCAGACTGAAAAGCTCAGGCTTTAAAAGCTGAAATGTCTGCACTTTGCACTATTAGTCAATCTCTATTGACTGATGGCACACCACTTGTCTTGTAGGTTCCTATTGGCCACCAGTTAGTTTCTGTTACCTGTTGTGCTACAATAGTTTCTATTGGCTGCTGAGCTGCTTATTTTTATTTATTTTAACACCTGACTTGCTTCAGGTTTTAATGAGGCATTTAAGTTCCTGTTTGTCCCTTTTCCGTGCCTGTCTCTATCTGCATTTTGTCCCTCTAGAATTTTTAACAATACATCAGCATGGATCTGCAATCTGTTGTACAAACTAACTCAATAAATGTGTTTGGCAGGCTATAATTCGCTTTCAAGATGGTTATGGTGTTCAGCTTTAATCCTGAAAATACAGATTTGCTTCGCGGCCAGGCGGGGGCTGATGTTATCGTTACCATTACTGTTTTGGGCTACCATTGTTTCCAGGGTGTCAGATTAAAAACTTCCTGCATTTGCCAAGATACATTCCAAATCCTCAATTCTGTTTGGCCAGTTACTGTTATTGTTTTGTAGTGCCTCAGTTTAATTAAAAAGCATTTACTGTATGAATGGAAGGTACTTGAATGTGGGTGTATTTCATCTGCTGTATTTTGTACATTTTACTGGAGGTTTTTTTTCTTTCAGGTCCCGTATCGCTCAAATAGCCTCTACCTAATGTCTTAGAATGGACCTGGTTTATTACATTTGGGGTGGCACTTAATGCAGCAAACCGCTCCTACATACAGGAAGGATCTGGAGTTCAGCACGGCCCAGTGTGTCAGTATGTGCAGTTTGGTACTGTCTCTGAATTTCTGAACTGCAAGTACATTCATTTGTAATAGATCAGGAAGTCTCCATGAACTTACTGCTGAAAGCCAGGTTCTTAACTTGTTCATACTCCTGAAGGTCAGAGCTGTAGTGAGACTTGCACTGTTTTGCATCCTGCATGTTTTGAAAGTCGAAAGTCATTCTTTACTTGTAAGTCTGTCAGCTTTTGTTTACCTGCAGCCAAGCCACCTGGCTGTGATGTCCTCCCTGTGTGACCACGCCCATGTACCTACTGTGTGGCACAAAGCTCTCAGCGGTGATAGATGGTTAAATATCAAGAGACACTTTATTGACCTTGAAGGAAATTGCAGGTTCACAGTACCACAACACACTCGCAAATTTAGGCAGTAAAAATACTTTTAGCCATGAATAGACTAACAGTAACAGTGCAAAAAATGCCAGAGAAAGTATTGTGAAATTCAGTAGTAATGGTTCAGAAATAAATAGTATTGTGATGTGGGCTATACAGTGAGGGGAATTCATGTACCGTGAATGCGCATAAGCAGTTCAGGTGTGTGTGTGTTTGCGCAGATGTTTCTGTTTTTAGGGGAAGAAATTTTCTGAAACTAAAGGTGATTTTTTTTTTTTTTTTTTGTTTCTAAAGCTTTGCTTGAGAGGGCTGCTGTAACCGTGAGTCTTTGGGAAGTCCCCCACAAAAATAGACATGCAAATGGAAACTGCCTGACCTCCATGTAGATTCTCCACCTGCTGCCGTTATGGATCTGAACAGGGATTCATCTCTCTCGCATCCTCTGCTTAATCAGTGGGGGGGGGGGGGGGGGGGGGGGGGGGGGGGGGGGGGGGGGGGGGGGGGGGGGGGGGGGGGGGGGGGGGGG
>JAABNX020000143.1:23068406-23095910 GCA_015163995.2 Mormyrus lacerda
TTTTTTTTTTTTTTTTTTTTTTTTTTTTTTTTGGTGCCCTTCTCTCTCCCACCGTGGATGCATGTCCCTAGCTGACCCCAGATGCGGATCAATACCCTCGCCCCCCAAATCACTCTGTGCCTGCATCAGTGTTTACCTGGGATTCTGAGTTGTGTGGCTGGTCTAGTCCTGTGCCCCTCAGGGATTCCAGCCACCTTGTCTCTTATACCTTGACCTCACCACTTTCCTTGTTCCTCCATGCAGCTGTTCTGCTGTCCTCCAGAACACGTCTCCAATTACCTGAGTCGAGGATGTATTGTGGCTGCTGGCCCCTTCGGCCAGTTCTGTCCGTGCTTAACCTCTGCCACAAATAGACATTGGGGGCCCCCCCCCCCCCCCCCCCCCCCCTTGTGTGTCCAGCCCATGTACAGGGAGAGGCTAATTAATGCTTTGTTATGACAATGAGATGCTGGTCGCAAGCATTAACCTTCAAGGGAACCATGGAAACATGGCAAAAATGAGGGCTGCCGTCGTGCCACTTGCCGATGTTACCAAGCCCTCAGGCTCTCTCTCTCTCTCTCGCTGTCTCCTACAGTCGTCAGCGAAGAGCCTGCGAGCAACGGTAGGTGAGGCCTTCGAGAGGCTGCACCGGTTCTTGCGCGAGCGGCAGAAGAGCATGCTGGAGGAGCTGGAGGCGGACACGGCCCGCACCCTCGCAGACATTGAGCGCAAGATCCAGCGCTACAGCCAGCAGCTCCGCGACGTCAAGGAGGGTATTCAGATCCTGCAGGAGCGGCTCAGTGAGACGGGCCGACATGAGTTCCTGGAGGGCGTGGCAGTCACCTCCGAGAGGTGGGCCGAAGGGGGGGGGGGTTCTGTGGGGGTCAGCGGTGGAGGGAGGTGTGTCCAAGTATTGTGTTTTTAAGTTGTTAATGGCCTATTGGACCCATTCATTGTGCATACAACAGTTGCCCTCCGTGTGGCGCCCTCTCACTCCTACCGGGTCTCACTGGCCACTTCCTTTCTGTAGAATAAAAGGAAAGATTCATGAAACCAACCTGACGTACGAAGACTTTCCCACGTCGAAGTACATGGGGCCCCTGCAGTACACAATATGGAAGTCCCTGTTCCAGGATATCTCACCAGGTAACCTGTGGCTCTCCGTCGTACTGTACAACTCCACAAAATGCTTATTAATTGTTAAAATCAAAGAAAGCTGTGTGATCTGTCCTCCTTAAATAACGGCCCTCACGGTGGCTTGGCTGCTCGGTCGGCGTGACCGGGAGCCGATGGCATGAGCCACTCGCTGATGTGGAGGGACTATCAATGTGTGATGTATCTGACAAGGAGCCTCTCACAGGACGACACAGAAGCATCATTCATGATAACTTCTCCCCTCAGGGATTATTCCCCTTTTTAATCATTTTGGAGCTTCCCGAGCATCGTAATGCACCTCGACTGGAGGCGTCTCTTCTGCCGTTATGGACCAGCTGAGTAGATAACGTGTCTTACAGCCACACCAGCTGTGTTTTGGTTCATCTGTTCCTACTGCCTGGCCTGTGGAGCTGTCTGACGTGGATGCCACCGGCAGTGGTGACTGCGTAGGTTTATAAATAGTGTCATGTGGGGGATGTACCCATCGGCCCCATTCGAGGACTGGCACTACATAGCAGGTCTCCTCATTATCTCCCCCCGCTTCTGACTGACTTGGTTCAGCCCATCACTGGCTCATGTTTGTGTTGGAGGTCAGAGTGACATTGATGTCTTGTGGTATTACGCCTTCCCGCTTGCCTTATGTCCCCCCCAGCCTGTCATCCTTTGATTCCCCTGTGTTAGGGGGGCTTCCAGGCTTGCTTGCCACTGTTGTTCAAGACTGCGTTGCAGGGGTTTCTGCTCCTTGAGCCTTTGCTCAGCTTACAAAAGCACTGAATTGCTTCTAAATATTTTTATATTTCATCCATCTGTCTTATCTTACTAGATGTCAGCAAGCCAGTTTACTCATTGGTGGGGCAGTCAGCCAAGCAAATCCGACTGCAGAGCCCCCCACACAAGCACACTTCCTGGCAGCTGATTGACTTGCCGCAGTGCATGACTGCCGAGCAATTGGCCAAGTGGTCACTCGCCCTCCCCTCTCCCTAGAGGGTCCTAGTGGACAGCTGCCAACACGCGCATTGTCCTTCCATTCCCTGTGCAACATCTCTCCACCCCTTTCAATTTGGTTGCCATGGATACCCTGCTGGTCCCATAAAGCGTGGTATGGGCTACAAGCCGGGCATGTGAGGGCTCTCTCGGGTGCCACAAGGCAGGTGACAGCAGATGAGTCATGTTATAGCGGTGTACTCTGTCAGGACCCCCCCCCCCCCAGGAGAGTAGAAGGCAACTCCCTTACCAATAATCTGGTTGTTATGGTGCAGGGTATTTTATACTATAAGTTGTCCATCATCCTGTATGACCTGCTTGTTTAGACTTGGACTCGTTTTTCAGGATGTAGGCAGGATGTTATGTAATTCTTCAAGAGGACACCAACGGGCAGGCCTCTATACCTATTGCACTGCTCCATAAATATGGGGAGCAAAGGAATGGCCTACAAACTTGATTTAGATGCAAAATTGTGCATGCAATCGTGATTTTATTTGTTTATTATTTTGGCCAAATGCAGGAGTGTGGCGGTCTCATTGCATAATGAACGAGCAGAGGATGAACCATGTCTATGCTTGTTGTAAATAAACTGAACGGTTTATCATGGTGACTTTATGGGACACGGAGTAGAAGAGAGAACTGTAAGGTTCTCACTTGCTGAGAAAGCTTTCTCCTCACTCTTTTCTGTGAATTCCTGAGAGGTATCCACATCTTTGCCTTTGGGGGGCGCTCTGCACAGCGTTTCGGAGTAATGTCTTCTAATCTAGTTTCAGATAATGAAATGAGAGGGGCCTCAATCCATCAAAAAAATCTGTTACTATTCATGGTTTATAGACCTGCTTCAGGTTTATCTCTGCCCACTTGTTTGCCTGCAGTGGCAACGTACAGGATGATGTCGATCAGAGGCGTCTCGTGTTGCCACCGCTGCCCTGGTCTCTGCTTATGCTATGTTGTCGTCCCGCAGTACCGGCTGCCCTGACTCTGGACCCCATGACAGCTCACCAGCGCCTCATCCTGTCAGACGACTGCACCATCGTGGCATATGGGAATTTGCATCCGCAGCCACTACAGGACTCGCCTCGCCGCTTCGACGTGGAAGTGTCCGTCTTGGGGGCGGAGGGCTTTGGCTCCGGTGTGCACTACTGGGAGGTGATGGTGTCCGAGAAGACCCAGTGGATGATCGGGGTAGCGAGTGAGATGGTCAGCCGCAAGGGCAGCATCCAGATCCAGCCTAGCCGTGGCTTCTACTGCATCGTCATGCATGATGGCAACCAGTACAGCGCCTGCACCGAGCCCTGGACCCGCCTCAATGTGAAGAGCAAGCTGGAGAAGGTGGGCGTCTACCTGGACTACCCTAAAGGCCTTTTGGTGTTCTACAACGCCGACGACATGTCCTGGCTCTACACTTACAGGGAGAAGTTCCACACTAAGCTCTACCCCTACTTCAGCCCGGGTCAGAGTCATGCCAATGGCAAGAACGTACAGCCCCTACGGATCAACACAGTTCGTCTCTAGAATCTGTGAAACTGGGGGTCCAGGCAGGATGGGTCATCAGGGAAAGCACAGTGCGCAGGGTTAAGCTCAACCTAAGGGCACTTGTGGCTCTGGGGCCTGGAAAAATGCCCCCATTCAGACATAAAACTTCCTATTTAAAGAAACGGCAATGCTTAAATGAAAACATTTATAAAGTATGTTTGATCAGTTCTGTCTGGTTTGTGTTTCTGCAGAGAAAATTGCATTGCAATGCGTGACCATTCCAAGTACACCTTGATCAAATCAGTGAAACTGTGTGATTGTCAGAAGTCAGTCTTACCCTAAAATCTGAATGTGACAGGGGGAGGTATAAGAGGACATAGATCGCTCGGGAATGGAGGTGGGATTCCCGCTACCCCCAGATGTGCCTCTTACTCCCTCACTTTCACCATCTGCCAGGGGGGAGCACTGACACCCTTATCTCGACTGCCAGATGCTTCACACCTTATTCTCTGTGATAATTTACCCCCCTGGCTGTGTTCACGGCAGTGCCAGAGTGTCAACACGGCATCTGTAGTGCTTCTAAAAGCCTACTCGGTGATAAGCCCCTTCCCATTCCCGTCTGCTGCTGTAACTTCAGGACCGGAAATGAGCAACAAAGCTTTCCATTTGTCCTGTCGTCATCCTCTTACAAAACGGGTGTGATTGTCCTACAGCTTCTGGTTGTTCTCTGTCCCAATCAGCTGCCTTTGATCCAAACCCTGATCAGTTGCTTCCATAATCTGTAGACATGTAATTCATGTTAATGTTGACTTATCTTTACTAATGAGTACATGTTCAAATAGGGCAGTGTGGCGGTGCAGTGAATAACACTGTTGACTCTCACCTCTGGGATCCGGGTTCAAGTCTCCATCATGGCTCCATGTGTGTGGAGTTTGCATGTCCCTTCTCCCCATGTTGTCATGGGGTTTCCAATAGGTACTCTGGATTTCCCCCCCCGCAGTGCAAAAACATGCAGAGGTTAATTGGAGTTTCAAAATCGCCCAAAGGTGTGCATGTGTGGTTGATTGCCGTGTGATGGGTTGGCACCCCATCCTGGGTTGTTCCCTGCCTTGTGCCCATAGTCTCTGGGTTTGGCTCTGGACCCCCCCCCCCCCCCCCGCAGGACAAACAGTTACAGAAAAAGGATAGATGGGGGGGGGCATGTTCAAATATACCAATGTAGCATAGTGTTTTTTTTTATTTTTATTTTTTATAAAGCACCCAAGTTGGGTCTCTGCCTATGGATACATGCCCTGTAACACACCTGTCCGTACCATCCGCCAGATTCGCTTTGGCTGACGTAGTTTGATGTGATCGCAGAAGCTTGTTCGTGCCTGAGATGCATTATAAACAAACGTGGAGGGCCTCCAAGTGAGTAAAAAGAGCACTGCGTTGAGCTTCAGTACCTACAAGAAAAATTATGTAATGGCATTTATGGAGATTAGACCATGAACGACTGGGGGAAAATGTTGCAAAAAAATGTACAGTTAGGCCGTCTATCCCTATGCGTCTTCCCTAAGTGCATTGAGTCTATTGCTCTCCAAATAATATTGCCAACCAAAGAAGCGTAGACATTTCAATTATTTCTCAGAATTTTTTCCCACACATTATCAATAATCTAAGGATCTGTTTCTATGTCATTTTACGATGTCTAGTGCTCTTCTAATCGTTCCTAGGACCTGGACCTTAAGAAGGATGGTCCAGGTCCACAAGATTCTGTCTTTCCTTTTTGAATTTCCATATTTTATTATTCCTAAGTAATGATTATTTCAAGAAGCCATGGTAGAGACATGGCATTTCTGGGCTGAGTAAATGTGGGTCTCGGAAGAGGTGCTAAGAGATTTGCCGGGGTTCCTGGGATAACTCGATTCATCTCCGACTCGAAGCTGCAGGCCCCAGAAGACAGGGTTAGTCTGATCGAGGTTCTGAGTTGAGCACGAGTGGTCATGGCTTACTCAAAGATGGCCAAATGGGTAAACTCTGTTTCATTTCCAGGTCTTTGTTATTTTCATTATTAATATGATGATGATTTTCTGAGAGTTCAGTTTTGTTGGTGTGAAGGTCAGGATGCTGCCCTGGTCTGGTATGTCGTGTTCCTACATCGCCTGATGTGCTTCTCCCTCAGTCACTTTGAAGCAAAGCTGCTAATCAGTCATTTAGCTCTGGAATGGTGGAGGGTGGGGATTTGGTTACTCTAGGGCAACTTCCATGGACGTTTTTCGTTCTTTAAACATTTGATGTGCTATTGCAGCTAAAGGTCAATGAGGTTTGTGTTAATGTACAATAAAGAATGGTGAAAATCCAGCGCTCTTCTTGTGATCCCTACCTCGTAGGCGATACGTTGTGTTCACACATAATGATGCACGCATTGGATGAAAGTGTCTAACACCCACAGCCACAAACCAGGCAGTATGACTTTAGAGTGGCTGTTCTGGACCTTTCTGTAGGCTTTTACTGTGGTGATACACTTACACTCCCCATTCATGTAGGGGAAAAGGGCATACTTCCACTCTCTTCTTGTCTTCCACATTTCAATGCTGATTCTCAGATCCTGGAATTAGTCTCTCATCCACTTCATAGAGTGGGGTCCAATTAGACCGGTGATAAAGTAGCCATTTGTGGCCCCCAAACCCCCAGCCTCATTCTCTATACCCCACTAATTATCTTGTTTTGTTACCATGCATCTCTGTGCCACCCCATTCAGGTGTTCCTCGCATTTATGTACAGCCTGTTGATCCTGCTCCTATGGAAGTAAGGCTAAACTCTAGATATTCTAACCAGCTGCCCCTCTCTGAGCACTTCCCCTGAAGTCGCTGGGCCAGGGAGGCCTGCTTGGGCTTCCCACAAAATTTGATTAGCATATTGTTTCTTTCTTACACCACCTTCCTAGGGTGTGGCATGCTCGTTGTCAAGTGTGTGTGTGCTTTGTGCCCTGCAGGTCACACTGCTTGCATGTTGCTGTTTCGCATGATGCTCCTAAACGGAAATGAACACATTCACTGCACCACGTGTCGAAAATCTTTGAGAGACTCACTTTCTGATGTTCGTTTCTGCGTCCGTGTCGTATATGACTCCCGCGGGCCGCATTTAGACAGCCCTTTTAATTAAGAAAGGGACTGTGGCCCCGGGACATTGCAAAATCCACCTGAGTTTGCTTGCACCAAACTTGCAGCACTGACTTACTTTGCATTATTAACACTGGGTTCACACCCAGCCTGTGTTGGATGGCTCTTGCATCATCTCTGTCTTGCATGTTCAGCACAGCTTCGTTTGCTTTTGAATTGTTTCCAGTGTGTTTTTTCTTCTCTCCATTTATGTACTTTTATCACCATTTTAACACCATTTCTGCAGATGCTTTTCCCTCTGTTCACAAACATCCAGCCCTCAGGCTACAGCCCCCTCCCATCCACAAGGTGATGAAGGTGGTGTACTATCAGGGACACTAGAAAGCAATAATGGTAAATTTTTATTATCATCCTGATGTGAGAACCTGACTGTCTGGCCTCAAGACTATGTGGAGGCCCGAGACACTTCAAACTTTTTTTTTTTTTAAATTCTACATCTTAGTCCATCGCCCCCTCCCAAAACAAACACACAAAGATTATTGCATACTGACTATGTGCACAAAATAACAGCTTTTGTTTCAGAGGCAGGCGATACACCTCGTTGAATACAAAAAATTCTTCCCATGCGTCACATTCCTGACTAATCCTGCAGAGTGGGGTGGTGCTGCCCAGGCAGTAGGATCTTCCTGTCATCTTCATTGCATGCAAGAATGTTTCTGTGACTCTTGGACCTTCGGAGGGATTAGGGCTCCTGAGGCAGGCCATAAACAAGGTGCCAATGGCTGCACCTTCCAGGCAGGTGCGGTGGATAACAGGACATACCTAAAATCCTAGCCAGGTCTTCCAGGTTCATTCATTCAAAGCGAATCAGATATTTCCTTGTATCCCTGAAACAGCTGGTTTTTGGAGAATTTGGTGCAGGTGGCAAAGGTGATATTCTGTATTTAGACTGACTTTGTGTACAGCAGGGGTTGGGTGTGGGTTTGAGATGACCTCTTGATCAGCCAATAATAAAGCAGTGCTTCTCAACTCCAGTCCTGGGGAACCACTGTTATAGGTTGATCAAGAGGTCATCCCAAAAACTCGCACTGGCGCTCCATGGATCAGGTTCTACACCCTTGGTGTACAGTGTGCAATAGAAGCAGACCCTGGATGCTACAGCACAGGGTGGTCTATGCTCAAAGATGGGTTGGCATGTGTCACTGCAGAGCCAGGTATCGATGCCTCTCCACCGCCTGCCATGGTCCTGCAGCTTCTTACTCCCCCGTTCAGGTGCTTTGGCTTGTCCTCGCACATCCCCTCAGCTTTATGGCACATGGCTCTGGCCCCATTTTGGCTCAACTGTCATTAATCACTGTCCATATTTCAGATTGTTTCACGCTGCTAAAATGGTTTTAAATTGTCCTTGATATGAACTAAGCAGCAAGATTTTCAACGTAATTTTTGTTTTGCTAAAAATTGTCTAAATTTCCGTTTAGCTTAGTACTTTTCGAGACCCAAAACACTCATTCATTTTAATTTCAAGAGTTCAAATGATGTGTCTTGAGTAAATATAAAGCGATTTGTGCAGAAATGTTCAGCAGTCAGTGAAACTTGGCCAGAGTTTGACACAGTGCCATTTATTCTCGAACCGTCATACACACTAAAGCAAGGTGGGCAGCAACTAGCTGCACATTTGGGGGGGCAGTGTGAACATGTGTGGGCCTGGGTGGAACCCCCTCCCCCCCATTAGCTCCAGGCTGTCTGCTGTAGGAACATCTGCCCTATGCAAGTCTGAGCACAGATTTGCTGAATGTTTCCCCCACAGGATCACGCCCCTCAGAGCAAGAAAGGCGCTTGTGCAACATCTTAGCAGCTACACAAATATACCACCCACCCCAAGCAAACTTTTTTTCTCAGCTTAGAGCTCCGTTTTCCCAGTACCCCCTACTCCCTTCAATCAAGAGTGGTTGCCGGGAGACCTCTGCTGTTGGACTTCATCGCTAAGGTTTCTGGTTTGTCGTCACAGGTTAATGAAACAGGAATTTCACCAGCATGTGAAGGAGGAATTTTGGCAGGAGGTACTATCAGTATACGTGAGGATTATACCGTACAGAGGGCCAATGAAAATACCAGGAACAAACCTGTCAATACAAACCAAACAGAAATCTGGAAGAATGTGACTGGCTCTGGGTAAACGTAACATCCACACATAAAAGTGATGTCCATCTGTTAAAGGCTGCTGTTTCCACGCTGGTCATGGCTGTCGTTAAGCATTTATGGCTGTTTTTGTCTGTCCCCCTGCTCTGCCTGTTACCTCCTTTACATATTTTTTCCCTGAGAGATTTATGTACAGTTTCACTAGACATGGACCCCAAAAGCCCCAGTTAGTCTTCCGAGCAAGAAAGACGAGTTTTAGCCTGTGATTCGCTTTGAGGCTGAGGGATTCTCTTTATACTCTTCAGAAGACAGGGACTGACATGCTTCTGCTCTCTGCGGTGCAGACAATCTAAAGGCCTGTTGCAGCTTGGTTCCCTGTCATGAAGCTGGAGGTTTCACAACCACAGATCTCATGCCTCTCTCGCCGTCTCCATAAGGTGAACAGCAAGGCTGGGGGAGCCGTCTCTCCGGAAGGTGAGCAGCAGCTGCTTGATAGCCACATCCTCCTCAGACAAAGACAGCAGTGGGGTCAGTGTCCACTCAGCCAGAACCTCCAGGTACTTGATCATTACCACATTAACACTTATCGAGGGGGGGAAGAGGTAGAGGGCAATGCCGCATGCGAGTCCGATCAGCACTCTTCCTTGAAGGCAGAAAGTGACCTGCCCCCACATGTGGACCCCCGGTGCCATGTGTCCTAGGGGGGCGGCCATTTGCAGGGAGCGGCTAGAAGGATGCAGCATCATGGTGATATGCTCAGGGACAGGAGACTCACTGGTTTTAGAAGGAGACCCCGCAGCATCCGGGGCGCACAAGTATACAGGTGGGAGATGCCCAGGGTGAACTGGTACTGTGCCACTTCGGGTCGGCTCACTCCTGAGCAGACTCATACTTAGTGCCAAGACCAGGAGGACAGCTGGCCCAAACAGTGCCAGCGCGGGGTCCCCGATAGCAGCCAGGGTGATGGTGGGCATGTCAGGGAGGCACGTGGACAGCGAACCCGTACTCAGCATGCATGCTTTGGCATGCCGCTCATCCAGCCCGACACAGAGGCCTCCGTGGAGTCCGCAGACGACCCAGATGACCAAGCAGCTGAGGAAGGCGCTGCCGTGCACCAGAGCCGGCTCCTGGCTGCCGTCTTCTGTGTCCCCACCAGCCAGTGCCACCGAAATCCACCGGTGCCCGACACAGACTCGCCCACGAGGCCGCCTCATCCTGTAGACCATCTCCACGGCAATGAGCGGGGCCGTCAAGAGCAGGGCCGTGCCATAGGCCTGCCCCAGGAAGAGCAGGAAGCGGAGGGCGATGACGTCACTAGGAGTGGACACTGGAGGCAGTCTGGGGCCTCCGGCAAACCACAGTAGGGCCAGGAACGCTGGGGGTGGGGGGGAGAAGGTGAGCTGCTGGCCGGACACTGCGCAAAGCGCGGCAGCGAGATAGCGGCGGCATCCTGCTCACCTGTGACGCCAAGGTCGGTGAACAGCAGCAGGCAGCTGCAGCAGAGTCCGACAGCACTGACGTGGGACCTGAGTGCGGTCAGGGAGAGGAAGCCGCAGCCCACCTTACAGAAGCCCAGCGTTACCGCCGTCTCCAGGACGCCATCCATCGCCGAGACGGAGTACGGCCTCTGCTGGCGCCTCACCAATGCTGTCACTGTAAACACATCCAACATCACCCAGGTCTCGCCATGCTCCCCCCCCCCAATCCCTGTTCCTGAACCATGCCGCAGATACAGCATCTGTTCTTTTCACCCTGGGCGGTTCTTTTGTGGTTTCGGCAGTTTATAATTACCCCCAATTTACCCCACTATCTGAGAGTTTAGAAGCGGCTTGCAGCTCAGTTCCTTCCTTCCAGGTGTCTGTGCTTTCATGTGGTGCCTCTGCACACCAGACCTGCTTTCTTGTTTCACATAACTTAAGCAGGATCTCTGATGACTAAGTGCTGTCGCCCGAAAGCTATGTCAGACAGACATTCGCATTTATTTTTATAATCATGCCTGTCGTATGAAACATCACGCTAAGGCCGTTTAAAGCCAGATCTTTAGAAGATGCTTTGTAAATTAACTGGCACCTGCCTAAACACTTAGTACTTTATTACATAATGCATAACGTTTACCTCAACAGAGGAATGAAGAGGATGGCAGTCCGGAGTAACAGCAGTTGTGCACCATAATTCAAACTTAAATAGCAAGATTGAGAGAAAGAGGGAAAAAATCTGCTAAAGGCAAGTTTTCACATCGAACTTTGAGTGGAGCTGGAGATTACAAACCTAGGATATCTTTCGTTTGTAGAGTTTTGTAAATATTGTGCAGACACATCTTAAGGGGACTACTACCACTTCAGATACACACTCAATTAATTTACCTGATATTTATTATTTTCCTCTTAAAACGGTGTAGAAGTTAAAACACCCAAACTCAAAGAACTTTTGACAAAAGAGAAACCATTCATTTTCGCTGTTTTATTTCTTTGATCAAAGGGAGAGTCCACCTCAATCCTTAGAATATCGTCACTCCCCATACGTGAATTCTTTAAAATTTTTTCGAAAGTGAATCGAGTACATTTCATTGGTTAATCTGAGTGCAATCTAATATTTTCCTCAGTACAAATTTTGATTGGTTACATACTCCTTATACGTCATCCTTTTTCCAAATAATCACTCCTTGAACGTTTAGGCATGCAATGTTTCCATAGCACATGATTATTTTTTGCTAATCAGTTAGTAATCAGTTAGTTTCTCCCTGGCACGGTACCTTGACCCTCCATTTGTCTAAAACATTGTGCCTCTCCTGTCACCAACCTTGGATTGTTGCCCTAGCAACTATCATTGTCTGTCTTTTATACTCTTCCTGGACCCGTGCGCTACTGCTGCAAAACATCTTCCTTCTTTTCTCAGTCCACTCTGCTCCAGAATATATTCCCGTTAATATTTAGATAGATAAATGAAGTAAATGAGAGAGTAAATGCAAAATAAAAAACTACTGAATTAAAACCTATGCATTTTAAAGCGCTCTCTCCCACAACGGGCTATCGCTTGTTTGCCGTTCGGAAGTAAGTGTCACTTTCTAGACGATCAGGCCTAAACGGAAACGCCACTAAATATGGCTACTTCCTTTTAATGAGATTCAAATAAAACGTCTTAGTTTGGAAACATAGATGTATGTAAACCAAGTACTATTTACGAGAATTTTGACTTTGGCCTACTGTTATCATTTTAAATATAACGGATTATTTGAATGTAAAGATTCTTATACTCGCCTTTTTAAGTTGTTCAGTTGTTGTAGTTTGCAATTAGTCCTATATAAACTACCGGTATCTTCATGTGTAGCGGTTGTTTTGATTTTTTTTTCCTATCGATCATCATTCTTGTTACTTATTTAGCGAAACTACCGTGAACTGATATCAGTAGTTCCAATACAAACACTAACTGGTCCAAGCTGCACCTAGTCCCGATGCCGGTCCGTAACACCTGTGAAACGGGCAGCGTCCACCTCACAACCCTGCACCCGATCACATAAAGGTGAGTCCGGACTAAAGGAGAACAAGTAGGAGTAAGTGCTGCACTTTGGGGGGAAATATCTGTCCAAAACGCAGAGAACATGTGGGACGCCATATTTGACAAGCTGTAGTCTGGCTGTGACCCGCTTCACAGATTAATGCATTTGAAGATTATTAAACTATTTAATTCTTTTTATTGGCGACAGTAGATCGATTGGTTCCCTGCTTTAAATGAACAATAATTATATTGTATATCAAACAGTTTGAATGAACTTTTTTTCTGATTGATTAAAGTGGTTATCAAATAACCTTTGGTCATTTGTAAAACAGACTCCTCTCTCTCTATCGTGATTTCACACTTTCAGTCACACATGCACAGTGACTGGGTTAATGTATAACATCGTTAACAAAACTATATATAACATAGATATTAAACGACAAAAAACAGGTGATATGGGCTAATAATATTACAGTAGATTTATAGGTTAATATTAGTCCTTGGGACCCAGGTGCTGGGGAAAAAGGGATTGCGATAGCAAGATATATATATTAAGATAAATTATCTTAAATTGATACTGACTTCTGGTTGCCGAATGATCACTCGTCAATATACTTATTTCGTCACTCAAGAACTTGAAACTGTAAAAATTAATAAAACGCCGTTTCTCTCGTTTTTAAGTACAAACACACTTCCAAGACAATCTATTGACATTTTGTAAACGCTCGTCATATGTCAAAGTACAGCATACACCACAATTAAAAACTTCAGCAGGAATAAGTGCACATTGAGTCCCTAGGGGGAGTTGAAACGGAGCAGGGACTCAATGTGCACATTAATTACAATGATGGCTAGATAACCGTGAAGTAATTTCCACTAAGTGTCAGTCAGAAGTCGCTTAAACGTAACCATAATTTAATTAGCTAAAACATACATACCCCAGAGAAACAGTGTTTTGTAATCAGTGAGTATTATGACACTCTTACTTCCTTTGCTATTTCTGCCGTCAAGTTAAACCCCTCCATCTGTCATGAAACGCACCGGTGAAACAAAAATCGTTCCCTCGTTGATCTACACTGTTCTCTGTTCTACCGCAGCAGCTGCTCCGATTATACTCGACTCTTTCGGACGCTTGCACAACCCGCCCAGTTCCACCCACTTCCACACATCCAGCGATGCTTTTCTGCGTAGTGCATCACGCATCGAGCTGATTCACCTGCGACCGATGCCTCCTTCCTTGTAAACCTGTTTCATGGTGTTGTGAATGTGCTGCAGCTTCATGTCTCATGTTTTAAATATGTTTAATGCTTAGGTATGTTTTAGTCATTAATGCAGAGGAGTCTGGATGATACAGGAAGCACCGATGTATTTTGTTTTTGTACTTTTTGTTATATTTACTTTAGTTCACATTGGAAGGGAACAACAGTAGCGGAAAACTGAACTGTCCGTTTAAGGCTAGGGTAATGCGATCGTGGGAAAGGGGTTTTCCGTTAATTTTGTAAAGCTGTCGAAAAAAAGTGTCGTGAGGTGTAGAGGTCGGAGCACTACCTGTTGTTCGATTCCAAGTGCTGCAAATCAGATAGATGAAAGTGGCAAATTATTAAATCAGTTCCAAAAGAAAGAACCGGAGTCATTTCGCTTCATACCCGTCAAGGGTGTAACAAATGAGAGGATTTATGGATTACCTCTCCTCCTTTATTGCAGTGTGGTAGATTTGAAGACAAGGAGCAGATGGCTGTTGCACTCGCAGTGGACTAGAAATTAAGCGGCTTTCCAAACACTGTTTGCTTATGAAAAATGAATGAGAATTATAACCCAAAGAGATATATTGATCTGTTATATGCCACGAAGAGCTCTTTGATAATATACAAGCTATAAATGTTGTAAACGTGGCAAAAGTCATAAACAGATGTATTGGACTGTATCTCTTTTCAATAAAAATTTAAATAAAAAAAAAAAGAAAATTGAATGAGAATTGATGGGGTCCAGATAATTTATTAGCCCCATAGTCAGAATATAAATTACGGGGGGAATCCAGCATCCCATCTTTCCTGACACTGCCTTCATTTTTCTCCTTTTTAATATTTAGGGGAAGGCCCCCACAAATTCTCCATATACCAGGCACCAAAGTTTGGTGCATTTCTCCAGTGGTGGAGGCTGATTTCATGGAGGGCTTCAAAAAAAATTGTTTACTACCTGCCTGTATAACAAGAAAATTTCTCTGGAGGGTTCAAAAC
The DNA here is from genome assembly GCA_015163995.2 of Mormyrus lacerda. Taxonomy (NCBI): domain Eukaryota; kingdom Metazoa; phylum Chordata; class Actinopteri; order Osteoglossiformes; family Mormyridae; genus Mormyrus; species Mormyrus lacerda. The sequence continues at coordinate 23,082,976 of JAABNX020000143.1, forward strand.
CAACAAACCTACCACACCCAAGGGGGCATGAACTAGAACTACTGAGCTTGAAAAATACCTAGAACTACTAGGCCTGAGCAGATTTGTGCAGGCCATCAGCTCCATTGTCCTCCTGCTTTTGTTGTGCAAACACACAATCACCTGTGAACCCTGGCACATCTACAGTACTCAGACTGGTAGCTCAAACCCAAGGCAGCCCAAAACTATGTGTGTGACATGGAAACCTTCACAGAATCCTGCCATATCTATACAAAATATCCCACACACTGACTGACCTGCAAATATGAAAGACAGACATTCACGAAATATATGGGAACACAAGTCTGTTTTATTTATATAAAAAAATAGTGAAAATAGAATGAAAAGTTGCTAATAGAATGAAATGAATATAATGAAAACATACTAACACATAATTTTACACTAGTGCTACAATGTTTTCTGATATGTACTATACAGGCCTATATCATGTAGAAAAAGTACATATACATCTTTCTCTCTCTCTCTGCTTTTACAGTGTGGTGTAGATGTGTTGGACCAAATTGCCCGCATGTATTCAATACGAGCAGCAATATGCAGTAGCTGTATTTTACAACATGCTGGACCTGGCGGAAGTGAGTGCCTAGGTTCTGTACAAGGTGTGCACAGGGTGGAAAGGCAAAAGAAGATTGTTTCTGAGCCTTCTACCCAAGGAACTCTGTTGCTGATTCATGCAGCAAAAGGCAATAGAGACAGAGAAATGCTGCTGCAACTGCTGCAGCGTTTGCTTCTGCTGTGCCAGGACCTGTACAGACAACTCAGTGCCTGGTACAAGAGAGCTGCAGCAAAAATCGCAGCAGGTTTACCTGCGTAAAGTCACAAATGCACCTGCACCGAATGCAGGGATGATGGTCACTGGGTCTGCAAACGCTGCAAACACAGATTTTGAAACAGACAGACAGACTGTTTGGGAGAGTAACCACTGAGATAAAAGGCAGAACGAGCATGTTATCAACCACTGACCATGACTTCACTCGACTTATGACATATATGTACAATCGTACACTGGAGACTGATGTGTTAGCATGTTTTCATTCTATTCATTTCATTCTATTAGCAACTTTTCATTCTATTGAATGTTTTTTTATAAATAGAACAGACTTGTGTTTCCATATATTTTGTGAATGTGTGTCTTTCATATTTGCAGGTCAGTCAGTGTGTGGGATATTTTGTATAGATATGGCAGGCCTTTGTGAAGGTTTCCATGTCACACGCATAGGTTTGGGCTGCTTTGGATTTGAGCCTGCAGCCTGAGTGAATAAATGCAAATGTACCAGGGTTCACAGGTGATTGGTGTGTTTGCACAACGAAAGCAGGAAGACAATGGAGCAGATGGCAACCTAGTAGAACCTAGTAGTTCTAGGGAATTTATGCAAATCTGCGCAGGCTTAGTAGTTCTAGATGCACAGGCTTATAGTGGCCTCTTCTTAAAAGGGGTCCCAACCAACTTTGTTGAATAAAAGTTTCAATTGTGGCCACCCCCAACTTTTGTCCTCGCCCACTTCCCTGTCGACAACTATTACCATCAGCTCAAGCTCCGATCAACAACATCACCATCGCAGAAGACAACAGTGGCCCCAGAACAACCCAAATGACCCCAGGGCCTCTGAACATGTTAGTGTACCCTCTGAACACACCCAGCAGATAAACAGGTTACAGACTGGTACTTATGTGTTCAAGTTTTTTAAATGCTAGGAATTGAAATTTTAGTTTAATATAGTTGTTTGTCAATAGATTTTCCGTGTAAATGTCCAGGTATTGCTGAGGCTGTCCACCTTCTGTAGCCTGCATGACCCACCATAGCCACTGTATAGGCAACATGTCAAGGCTGGTTTATACTTTGCTGGTACCCTTCCCTGTACTTATCTTCTCATTTTGACCACTCGTGCTCTTGTTTATTTTCCTGCTCCAGTTTTGCTCAATAAAGCCCATTTTTGTTCTCCTGATGCCTGCCCTCGAGTCTTGCAGTTCTGTGTCATGACACTAGCGAAGTCATTCAAGTTTTGGTCTATGCCTAGAAATAACAACAACTAAATACATTTGCATCTTTAAAATAAAAACTAATTAAACCACACTGAAAACTAAAACTGAACTAGATATCAACTGAAAATTAAAAATTAAACTTTTGCATGGCATTGTCCTGTTGAAAGAGGCCACTGCCATCAAGAAATACCGTTGTCATGAAGCGGTCAACTTGGTGTGCAACAATGTCTAGGTAGGTGGTACATGTCAAAGTAACATCCACATGAATGCCAAGACTAAGATTCCCAACAGAACATTGCCCAGAGCATCACACTTCCTCCTCTGCGCCTTTCATCAACAGAAGTGCATGTTGTAGTAATATACTGTTTATTAGTACTTATGTTTTATTTGTGTCTCATTAAAATGGCCATAAACAATGTACTGTCCAACATCTATCTGTGCACATGTTGTTATAGTGTTTGTATACACAAAATACCACATAATGCTCAACTGATATCACTGACAAAGGCTAACAATGAACCTGGCTAGAACTGGCATTGCCAAATCGCTTTTGAACTTGTACTGGAATGCAGTTAACTTGGGTTTGAGGTCCCAGCACTGACTTCCATCCTCCAAGGTAAATGGAGTGCAGTGTGACAACTGTATATGGAGAATACTCCACAAGACCTGTCGTTTTTTTGATGTACTGACCCAGTCGTCTAGCTGTAACAGTTTGGCCCTTTTCAGAGTTGCTCCAAGCTTTATGCTTGTCAATTTTTCCTGCTTCCAACACATCAACTTCAAGAACTGACTTTTCACTTTCCTAATATGTAATGGCACATTGAAACAAGATAATATTATTCTCTTCACCTGTATGTGATTTTAATGTTGTGGCTGATTGATGTATGGCATTGCGGTACAAATGGATTTAAGTTTGTAGCCTAGTCTTCTGGGAGCATTTATAAGCCCAATCCTGTAGCAAGGAATCCAATAAATGCAAGCATTTCTCTTTCAACCATTCTTCAAATCCTGAATTTTGACTTCCTGATACTTTTTCAATGGCCAATTCACAAGCGAGGTTCGCTTGTGTCACTCAGAAGAGCCTCTGCGTTGTTTCGAGGGTTAAATGCCCCCCCTATGCAGTGTCCAAGGACGGGCACTATGACGGAAATTAGATGAGAAGCTTTGGTTGATATTAACCCAGTGTTTCCCAATCCAGTCTTCAGGGAACTGTAGACGGTCCACTTTTTTCAGTTCATGGAGCAAAAAATGTGGACTGCCTGAAGATGCCCAAGGACCAGGTTAGGAAACACTGTATTGACCCATACGCTTACCTTGTCACCAGTGGTCATCACCTTGGCAAATTCCAATGCACAAATTGATTAAAAAGTGTTTTTTTAACCAACTACATGGCATTTCAAATCATAACCTACATACATTTTTCTCAGTCAAACCATTGTGCTGCAGACATAATTGTCCATTTATGGACAGGTTGACAATTACCCTGTCAAGTCCCACTTCTGAAGGAAGGGTTACTTTAGTTTTTTCCGTCTAAATTATGAATACATTTAATAAGAACGCGTGTAGTAAGAATGCGTTTCTATAGTGACTTTTGTGATGACGCAAACACTATGTAATTGTGAATCTAGGATGTTTAAAACAAACTTTTGGTTTTACGCCTCACTGTCGTGGTATTCTGTATGTTACTACTGTTTTCGCTTGATGTCGGGTGCATTCCTTCGCCATGTTTAAAGTTTTACAGACAATATGATTTACAAGGGAAACACACCGTAAACTCCAGCTATTAACATCTTGTAAACAATCTAGGAGTGATTCTGCGTAAGACTGCATCACACAAACTATGTAGCCGTGGAATGGTACGTGGGATTTTTTCATCTCAACAAGGGACATCTTTGTTGCGGTTATCACGGTGGTAATACGTCTGAAGAAGCCGATGACAACTGCTGTTACCATCCAAGACACACGCAGATAAGAGAGGAAAGTCAGCCTGACAGACGCGTAATGTTTTGTTCGCACGTTGCACGTAATGCACCGAACTTCTGTGTCCGGTAAGTGTTTGGATCTATCAACACAGTGGGAAATAGGTGGGATGCCTAAAGAGGAGATGGGGCAGAGAGGAAACAAGAACTGGAAGAGCGAGCCAGGGAGGCTGTACCTTACCTGCTCCCCCCGTCTCCGGAGCCAAACACCGAAGTGTTCAAACAACTGCTCCGCCTGGGCACCAGCGCTTTACAGTCCCTCCCTCCACGAGACGTGGCACCTTGGCCAGCCTCACCATACGTGTGGTATGCACGCATCTCTGTATGCTTTTCGAGTGTTTTCGGATTTGCCCTGACAGTTTGACTGTCCATCCGAGAATGATCAAATGTCTGGTGTTCGAGTTTGGGGGATTTGGAGCTTGACTGGATTTTCATCGCTCGTGTATTGCACTACACGTATTCATTCATTCATTCATTAATTCCTGAGTACATTACCATGTGCCTTTAGAAATCCAAAAATTCTGTATTGGTTATATACCGCTTCATATGTGCTCGCATGGATTAATAACTACTGCCATCTAGTGGCAAACATAAGCTTAGTGCATCTAACTAAATCATTTTTTCCCTTTTTTTATATTTTTTTTGTTAAAATTATTTTATTTATGGATAAAACTTGTAGTTGCATTTTCAAATACAGGGGTTTTTTTAATTAAGCATTCCAAACAACAAACAAACAAATGTTCTCCTTTGAGCACACTTACCAAATGCTCCAAACATATACAGCAAGATACAGACAGTGGTAAATGAGCAGAATAGAAAAAGGAAAAAAGTAATCAAGGTTGTAATAAGGCTGTAAGTAACATCAAGGCTGAATATGCATCCAGAGTCTTAACAGATTAACAGCTTTTCTGTTCTTTGATCCATGCAGGGTTTTGAAATAAAGTCCAATTTCTATTTTAAAGTCTTGGATCCTGGGTTCCTTCTTTGTCCATTTACATTTATGAATAAAATATTTCCCATATAAAATAAAAAGGTTCTAACTAAATCATATTCCTGCTACTTATTTCAGTTTATCGTATTCGGATGCGAGTTCTTTGCCCCAGGGAATACGGAACAATAACACCTATTATTATTATTATTATTATTAGTAGTAGTAGTAGTAGTAGTAATAATTAACACACTTAAGTAATTTAATTATTATTATTCCATCAAAAATGAGTCGGGATAATTTTTCTGCTTTCTTAATTTTTAGATAAGGGTGTAAACAATATTGTAGTTTTATTTGTATTTATATACTCAACCAATACTGGGAATTATACACATATATTGTTCTGGGCCCGTATTCACAAAGCATTTTATCTTACCACGACGAGTACTCCTACATTACACTAAAGGTTTTTAACTAAGATTTTTTCCCCCTAAAACCTATTCACAAAGTCGCTGAAAGCAACTTCTAGTTACGAAAATAGCCAACACATAAGCTAAGAGTAGGACTCCGTCACATGACGGGAAACAGAAACTGATTTTCTCTCAAGGGACGGCACGGTGCCGTGGCTATCGCTGTCACCTCGCACCCTTCGGGACCGCGTTGAAGTCTCCGCCAGGGTTCCATACGTGTGGAGTTTGCATGTTGTCGTCGTGGGGTTTTCTTTTGGGTGCTCAGGTTTCCCCTCACAGTCCAAAAATATGCTGAGGCTAATTGGAGTTTCCAAATCGCCCATAGGTGTGAGTGTGCACCCCATTATGCGTTTCCCCACCTTGGCCCAGTAACCTCTTTGATAGGGTTCGGACACCCCCCCGGCGACCACGCACACAACATTCGGTTTCAGAAAATGGATGGATGGATGGATAGATGGATGTATTTTCTCTCATTGAGAAATAGGCTATACACTCATTACTGTATTATAGCGTATTTCAATTATACACACTTCGGTAATTTAATGTGTACAATACTGCAATTGGAAAATCGTTTGAAACAGCTGTACTGTATTTAATCAATAAAAAAATGAGTCAATAAAATTCACTGAATAGTTTTATTACCTTATATTCATGTAATAAATATACAAATGTTAATTAGATGATATTCTGCCCATGACACGTAAAGAAAAAAAGAAAAATTCTGTTATAATGATTACTATAAGCGGTTTCCAATGTAAGCTATATGATGGGCTTTTTTCGGTTTATTGCGTCCCTCACAAACTCCACAATCATTACTCTCTCCCGAATGAGGTGGTATCCTTTAAGTAATTCAGCGTTCGTTTACGGTTTCCAAGGCATTGCGACGTGGATTGACAACATTCATTTTGCGACTACATGTTTGCGAATTGGTCTTAGCATAAAAAATAGTATAATAGTATGAATATATTATAAAAGAGTGCTAAAATTAGGACTGACACACCCTTCGTTGGGGAATTTCTCCTAAATATGCATGTTAGGAGCTACTTTTAGCCTTAAGATGATTTGTGAATACAGGCCCTGGGCTGCAGTCCTCGATCACGTCGTAACAGCCAACAGAGATAATTTATTACCTGTTGTATTTTGGTTATTTTTTTCCATCTACAAAATATTGATTAAAGGTTTCCTTAAATAAGTAGTTACTAGCGAAGTAATAAAAACGTTGGTATACTGTTAAGTAAAAACATTTTTCCGTTATACGTACGCCGATAATGATCAGAAGAACAGCTAGTGTCGCTGGAATTATAGATGTGACGCTCAGGGAAAGAAAGGGCCATTTAAAATGGATGCACGATCACCCGTTTCCAGTGGGGGTGGATGGTGCAATACGCAGCTTTGGGGCCTGGTAAATGCAGAATTTGTGTCGGGTTTCGCCTAAATATTAAATAAGCGAGAAAAATAAAGGCAATGTTGGGAAAGAACAAGACGGCGATTTTATCATTTTGATTTTCAAAACATCCAGAATCTCCCACCAACACTTAAGATAATCTCACATATGGAGTAATATGTCTTCTTGGCAGTGAAAGCAACATAATATAAATACATAAATCTTCATTCTTTTTTTATGTGTGTCGTTACCAGCCTAAAGGAACATTTATTCACTATCAAACATGCTTTGTTTCTTTCCCAATGCGCTGTTGGTCTTATTTAGTGTCGGGTTGATTTGTGGGGTATTTACGCTGCACCCAAAGTATGGCTGCACGCGTCGGAGCAGGATCAGTTTTTATAAATTTTTTTCATTGTATCCTCCCCCAATCTGTTCAGTTTTCTTGCAGATTAAACATTATCCTGTGGAACGAATCCCCGGCAATAGCACGGTAATGAAGGCTATTCTGCGCCTGCAGCACCCAGAAGTGAACAGTAGGCGACCCGGAAGGTCTGATTAACTCGGATTGAAGGCTGGCAGAAAGAACATCTTAACCTTTTATAATATATATTTATTTTAAATCTGCAACCGAGGTCCCAGGTCTGTATGAAATACTTCCGATATTTTACGTTGGGCAACTTTTAATGGTTCGGGCTGGTTATTTGGTTTGATTTTAAAACGGGTGGATTGACTGATTTGAGTCTCCCAAAAAGTTGCAAAATGCCCCCAAAAAGAGGATAAAAGACGAGCGCATAGTTGAAAAATGCAGCTTCCGAGTGGAATAAAATAACAGATGCAATGTAGTAGAATCAGCGTCTGCCCGTTTGCGGACGGATTTATAGGCTCCAGCGTAGCGCATCAAACGTGATGTGATTCTGCAGCGCATGATTGCTGTAGGAAGTGTCTTTTTTTTTTTCTTTTTTTTTTTTTGAGCCGGGCTATTCAAACCTGAAGGTCTTCGTAAACAATCATTGACGTCCTTAACCCTGATAAACTCCCGGCAAAAATATATATACATGTTGCCCGAATGATCCATTTTCTTACAAAGGCGAATTCTTGCTTGTAAAATTTAGGATCTGCAGAATATGGCGTCCTGTCCTTATAAAAATAAGACGGGCTGCCATTTTTGTTTTCCTTTTGTCTGAAAATTTTAATAAAACTGTCTGAGAATGTGGGAGAGGCGCTGGGGAGGACCACCGGCATCCGCCGTTTCTTTTCTCATCAAATCCTGCACTAGAGCCTTTTCGATTCCAAGCCGATTAAAAATGTTTTATTTGGAATTGCACCCGGAGAATCTGGTAGAATAAAAGAAAAGTTAGGTAACTTTTTTTTAGTTATAAAGTGTACCATATTATCATTCTTGTTTGCCACGCTGGATTACTTTCTGTCTTCATTTGTTAAAAGTGCACAATATAACTTCATTTGTAAAAGGGCACAATATAACTAAACTGTCTTTAAAAGCGGGTAAAACGCGTTTCGAAATCTGTTTTTATGATGACGTTTGACGCTGAATTGATTTCTGATAGATAAATTAAGTTAGACAGGATTGGTTTGGACACTTTGAACTGTAAAATCGTTTTCTGTGTAATGTCAGAATTTAACATACGTTTACATGACATCCCTAGTTGACGTGTAGACTACTTTAAGCGACATATATAGGCTAAGTTTCAAAACCAATACTGACTGAGTCGATTTTTTTGGTAAACTTGGAAGGTCTTTGTGAGGCTTGACTTCAAGTTTACTAATATTGTGTAAAAGGTGCTTTGGAATTTAGAAATGTAAAATTGTCCAATTAATCATATTATGTTACAGCCTCCATAATTTGCTCGTGACGGTGGTGCGTTTGCTCATCTGTGATCTTTAGCATTGAGACACTAAACAATTCATAGAACTTAATTACTATCAGTGTCTGTTGTTTTAGGGTTATTTTGCGTTGGTAATAATAAAGTGGAAGATATCGGACAATTCTTTAGATTTCTAAACAGTACTGTAGAGAACTTTTGTGTGAATCGTGTTTTTGTTCGTTTGAACAGTATTAGTTCTTATAGATGTATGCTATATATAAATTGTATCTTTTTTGACATTCGGGAATGTGTTATTTCTTGTATACTCTGTCATTTCTTGTAGTCTCGTTCTGTTTAGAAATACTTGGTTCACTGTGAAAGCTTAATTAAACATGAGGGGAAAATATTTTTATACAATGAAAACAAGCAGTGGTTTTGGAAAACTCACTTTTTTTCTTTCTGTGGTCTATATGTGACTTACAAAGCAAATGTGTTCACAGATGCACACTTTGTATGTGTGCACACCTTGTGCACACAAGCTTGCCATTCTTGAAGAACTTAGGAGTGTAAACAGGGCTCCGTCTCAGTTTGTTTACATTAGTAGTTTGTTTTAGTAAAGTTAGCCAAAGTTAGCCATGATCCATTTATATCTGCGTCCCCTAAAACCAGAAAGTTTATACAAGTGGTGGTCTTACAGCCTCTGTGTATTGTTCCATAGATTGATTGTTGAAGTTTTTTTTTGCCCAGTCATTGCATGATCTTAAGAAAATCATATTCTGTGTTTCATTTCTTTTGAGCAAAGTCGTTGAATAACTGCTGCATTGTTCAGATCATTCAGAGAGTAGAAATATTAATCTGGGCCTGAAGGAAATGAAATATTTCCTTTGTGTCATTTTCAGAGTTACCTTGGAAATTTGTCTGTTCTGAGGCTGTTTTTGTGGGTGAGTCTAGGATGATCTTGATCTGTGTCCACATTTTTACAGTTGATCTCTTCTGTTTCATTGGGGTTTCTTGGTGTTTGATGCTGACAAGGTTCAAAAGTTGGCATGAAATTGGTATAAATGAGGAAATGATGTGTATGGGACTATGTATGAACTTTGGCATGTTTCAACTAAGGAACGTTTTCCTTTGTAACATGTTGCTCATTATGAAGCTTGGTTTCCCCAACATAGTGATAACAATCCCTGTTGATCTGTTTGCATTGTCACTAGATATCACAGATGCCTGACTGCTTATATGACATTTCGGAAGCACTTCCACGGTCTGTTCCCTCTTAGCCATTCTGTCCTGTCTGTCACGGACTTGGAATTCTGGAATGTTGTGTATTTTCTATAGACTGTTTTCCTGCCGACTTAAATTCGGCGCTTTGGTTTCTGTTTCAGTTAAAACACAATGTGTTTCTGCATGGGATAACATCATAGAGCATGATGCTATGTCACATTACAGAGAGCTTGTATTCCTAGGGCCTCTTCAACTGTGAACATAGTGTAAATATACATTTGTTTAATTTTATTGGAGGGTATGGATTATTAAGTAATGATTAACTAAATTTTGTGGTGACTACTATTAAGCAAATGTCTCCTTTTAGGTTGATCATCATGTTAAATTTGCCCCCACAAAAATCCATTACCCAGCCTTTAGGAATGTCAAAATAGCTCATAGAACACTTGGGAGTGAAGCCTGATCAATTTTAATTAAGACCAGCTGTTGGTACATCCAAGTTCCTTTGGTGTCCTTCATTGACCCCAGGCTCAAACACAGGACCTGTTTTCCTGATTCTGTTCCTTGTAGATCCTCTCTATGCTGGCTTTTGTTCCAGCTGAGCTCTTAGTTATCCTTGATTGAGCTATCAGCCAGACAAACCACTGAAATCAAGTCACATTAATTTAGAGGTGTGTTTCCTGGGGAACTTTGAGTTTAGGAATTGTTTTAAGCACAAAAATATTTATTTTAAAAAATGTAATATTTTGTGTTCTTTACTTCAGAAAACACTTTATTACTGGGACATATCTTTATTAATAAAAAAACAGCTTTTGTTCTTTTGATTTGATTTTTTTCTGGGGAAAAAGGATGGTTAATATGAATCAAGTTGATTCCTTTCTCCATATATCTATTCCAGTTAGTATTGTGGCATTCCATATCTTGTCAAATCTAATCTAAGTTTATCGAATGTGCAACAGTAAATAAACAGTGGTAGGTACAGGCAATGAAGTGAGTTCCCTTACAAGCTCCATTTATTTATTATGGTTGCAAAATTCTGGGAATTTTCCCATTAATTCTCATATATTTCTATTTACCATGGAAGGTTTCCAACTTGGAATATTCCCAAAATTCCTCATCTTAACTTCCCATGAATTGGGAATTCTCTGGAAAGTTTCTGGGAGCTAGGAGCTATTACGGGGCATGTTTGTTTGTGCCTTGATGTTCTGATAATGTTTCTCTGCAAACAGTGTGTGGCTGAGATGACTGGGTTCCCGGAGGATGATCAGTCTTGGGAAGTATGGTCTGGATGATGGCATGGCAATGGTCACATACTGTCCACCTTCTCGTTCCAGGATGGCCGAGCCTCGGTTTAACAACCCATATTTCTGGCCTCCACCACCTGCCATGCCTGGACAGGTAAGATAGCCCATGTTAACCCCCCCCCCCGCCCAAAAGAAATAAATTAAGTCACAGAACCTTCTGTATCTGATTACATTGTTGCAATCCAGTTATAGCAGAATAGGACAAACTAGGGCCCACAGGCTACGTCCAGACTGCCAGCAGCTTTAATCAGCCCTTTAAGCCAACAATTAATCAAGTACATTTATTATTTTGTTTTAGTTTATGGTGATCTTGTGCTAACTGTGTACAAAGTCATCCAGGGCACTAGATGGCACTAGATTAGCGGCACTGCTTTCATTGAAAAGAAATCCTGTTTTAGGTTTTCTTTTAAGTTTTTCCTCATCAACTCTTGTGAGATTTTGGAATACTTCTGCATATCTCGCAATACATGTTTATTAATGATTGTGCTGTGGATGTTCAAATTACAAAGTGTAGTATAAACAGAGTAATAACAAAAACTAAATGACACAGTCATGTCCTGTACATTGTGCTTTAAGCAGTAGACTATGGGGGACAATGCACACAATTTAATTTTCAGATTATGTATTTTTATATGTATTCTTAATTGCATGGTGTCCATTTTCTTTATCATATTAATGATGATATAAGTGCACATAAGATTAAATTTATGTTATGCCGTCTATAACAGAAGTGACCTGCCTTACAATTAAAAGATTTATATGGTCTTTGGACCATAAAGTTTGTCTAACGCTGGTTTAGAGGACGTGGACATTCTCAAAAAGTGTTTTTTCTGTCCCCTGATGGAGATTAGGGTGAATTACAGTAGTCAGTCACCTTACACCTTTAGACATCAAATGGGATGGAGCTCAGAGGAACCAATTTGAAATCAGTTTTGTGTTCTTACCTCCAAGTTAAAAATAATTTTAAAAGTAACAAATAACCTGTAAAATTAGCCAGGCAAAGGCTTAATTGTTTCAGTTTAACTTATATGAGAAAGGCTATCTCAAAAGGGATCTGTTTCAGTTCACATTTAACTAGATATGATTGTGATGTCTGGTTGCTTTTTGGATCAGAGAAACCACATTTGCAAATCAAATTAAAAAAAAAATTGCTTATCGGAAGATGTCGCACTGCTGTCACACTGCTTTGTGACACTGGTACTTTTGCTTATGTGTTGTCCAGTGACTCAAAAAGCAGTTTGCATCATACGGTCATCAGGGGGTGCTAAATAGGTCTTTAGGAATATGCCTTACAAATAAAAGTTTGTTTTAAAGGCATTAGTACCTGTTTTGCAGGGAAAATGTTTTATTTCCATACCTTCACTAAGTCAGATAGCTTATTAATGTTTTTTCCTCACTTTTGTGATGCTCTACATAAAGTGCTTGCTATACAAAATACATTTAAAAAGTCCTTCATGTGTGTATTATGTTGCAAATGCACTGCTTATTGTTAGTGACAGTTTTGTAAAGGCAGGTTTTTATACTGATGATGTTGTAAATATGACCCATTTCTGGAAGTTCATTCACCTCAGTGGTTATAAGGAGGTGATTAAGATTATTGATCTGTGAATGTTTCGCCACACTTCTGAAACTGGGGATAAGTGCACTTATGGCTGGGTAATGACAAAATATTTTATCACGATTCATTTACTCATAAGTCTATCAGTAGTCATCACAATTTTTTTTATTCTATTGGTAACACTTTACTTGAGGGGGCACAAATATTGTAGTAGTGCACTCTTACTTAATGTATTAATTAACCAGTAAC
>JAABNX020000143.1:23118636-23133167 GCA_015163995.2 Mormyrus lacerda
CCTTTAAATCAGAGCTAGATAAGATTTTAACAACTCTGAGCTATTAGTTAAGTTCTCCCCAAGCGAGCTTGATGGACTTCCTCTCGTTTGTATATTTCTTATGTTCTTATGTTCTAACGGTGACAACAGAAACAAAAGCCACTGCCCCTGGCCTGATCCCTGGTTACCGACTGCAGCTTGTTACTGTCTTTGGACTTTAAAAAAAAAATAAAAAAATTTCAAACAAGGGGTCATGGGACACAACCCAGCACTGATATTTTAATTTGATTACCTTGATTAATTTGACTTTGCCCCCCCCCCTTCCAGACCCTTGCACAGAGGAAAAGGTTTGCTTATTCTGACACTAAGTACTGTACTCGGACTACTCACGATCACCTATGGCCCTAACTCAATCAGGTAATTTGTGTGTTTCTTTTATTTATTTTTTTATTGTCATTAGCTGTAGTTATAAATATATAAATAAATAAATAAATAAATAAATAATGGGTGTGTGTGCTATTCATGCAATTATCATTTTTGTCAGTTTTATTTGAAGTTTTTTTTTTATTATTATTATTATTATTTAAAATTAATCATTCTTTTTGAAAAGAAGATTAACCCAGCTTAACTTCAGACCTGGTAAGAATTGTCTGCTTTGTTCAGTGCTTCAGATTTTTTCATATAAGGAAGATTGCAATTAGTTGTGCAATTGCCTAACCACCATCTTGGTGCATTGTAAAGCTCTGAGTACTCTGAGAACATTAATGCAAGCAAGTTACATCAAATATGGCTTTATCATCACACCAGTCTTGTTCAGTACACTGACATGGAATGGTGTCATGAAATAACATTATATAGTCTAAACACAAATTAAAAGCAAGCGATTTAAAGAAAAAAAGGATATTACTGGATGGGACCTATGCACACTGATTGCAATATGGTTTGAGAGCCACTCGCTGTCATTTATAAGGATATTGTTAATTGTATGGTTTTTCAAATATCATTGACGTATCTTCATTCGTAACACTAAAGGAGAACAAAGAACTGCTCGTCTCAGGTTAACAAGCACAGCGCAGGAAACCTGACACCAGTGTAATTAGGTGACTGGGTGAAGGCAGGGATGGCGTCCTGTGAAAGAAAGAGATGCGCCTTTGTTTAAAACTGTACAACATGCGTGTAATTCTGCAAAACAGGGAGATGTGTTCTGTAAAACTGTGCCCCTCATCGTGAAGAATATGCAGGTTTAATAAACTATTTTAACTTTCATCTTTTTGGCAGGTTCTTGGAAGGATTGATCCCTATGGATGTGTGTCCATTACCTTATGGCAAGAAACTCTGGGATGGAACAGACAGCTTTCTGGATCTCTGGTGAGCTCATTTACTTAGCCCATGGTCTCCTGACACGACTGGCTGTTTTTGTTTACATTTGCCTCTCTTTTGCTACCACTGGTGTGCAGACACCATAATTTTTTTGTGAATGAACTTTATGAGCATATTCAGAGTGCAGTGCTCAACTAATTTGTGTCCAGTGACAATACCCAAGCTAAGCACTGTCCTGTAACCCATCCTGCTCTGTTTGTGGTCCGTGTATTGATGCAGGTCATGAATGTCCACTCCTGTGTGTATGCAGACGTCTGCTCCAATGTCTGTCTTTTAAATTTTAAGCAGACGGAAACCCCCTCCTTTTCTTTGTGAAGGGAGGGTGGTACAATACCAGTTAGTTAAATAGTAATTGGACCAGTTTGACGAGGTGGTGTTTCACCATGACAGCTTGCTAAAAATGAGATGGATTGCTGCTCTGTACATTATGTAATACCTATGTATAATGTAATAACAAATACCCAGGGACGGATTACGGACCGGGCCAGCGGGGCCGCTGCCCAGGGGCCCTTGGGGTGCAGGAGGCCCATCGGGCCCCTAGCCCAAAACAATTTGCAACACTTATCAACAATGTATTTTCGTTTGTCTATTTTAGAGGGCCTACATTCTTTGATCCTCTGCCCTGACCCTATAGGGCCTCTGATGGAAACATGGAGGGAGGGCGTTTGGCTGCCAAGGGCCCTTGAATTGTGGTGGTTGTGGTGGTGGTGCTGGTGGTGGTGGGAGGGTGGCCCTCGCGAACATTTTGCTCAGGGGCCCACACAACCCATAATCCGTCCCTGCAAATACCTTATCAGACATATAAGGTAATAAACTGCTTAAAATATGAAACTATATTATGTGCAAAAATGTTACTAGGGATGAGGACATAACTCATAATGTAAAAATTTTATAATGTTATTACATTTATACTGTTACATTTTACATGGTAAATGTGTTTTCTCCAACTGAAACATTGCTGAGTTGCGACATCGGTTGCTGCATAAGTGTTGTAATAACAAGTGCATATGCACGGCAGCCAGTCAGCTCACTTTCTCTCCTGGAAAGTAGATTTGTTAAAACAGCACAAAGGCAGCATGTGCCTTTACAATTAAGAGTTGGAGCTCTGGTAGACTTTAACCCTGAAACCAGTGAGGAGATTGTAGTGTCAGACTGTATATCCACACCAGGCATCGATAGCTAAACATGGCTGATGGCCCTCTCAGGTGCATGATTTCATTCAGTTGGCGCTCGGTTGAATCACAGCAGCTACAATGTGTGTCCCTCCCCCGCAGGGCCAGAACGGATGTCCAGACATGCACGTACTGGGGTGCCCCAATAATTTGGGAAGGGATGTTTGACCCCAGCGTGTTTGACCAGCTGCACAAGGAGACGAGCACCAGAGTGGCACTGACTGTGTTCGCAGTAGGAAGGTCTGTTCTGTTGCAATCCTTTTGTGTAAAGCCATGCTGTGGAAAGGAAGTGTGTAACACATGAGTACAGCCAATGACAGCTCAGCCTGTTATTGTGCTGCTGGAGGAAGTACTGTAAGTACATTGGATTTTCAATGTTAAATCAGTTTTTTGCTTTTATCGACTGAGACATTCTGTGTGGTCCAATGGAAAAGCCAGAACAATATAAGATAAGATAATGTTATTCTATTTATACAAAGATATTTTGTGTGGCAACTTGCAGACAAAAAACAGCAGTAGGTATGAAGATGCATATATAGATGCTTCTCTACTTACGAATGAGATACGTTTCGAATGGCTAATCTTAACTTGAAATGTTCGTAAGTCGTCATTCAACGTCATTTTAAGGGTATACACAAGTACGAAGAACTAGGATGCTGGGAGTACGCAATGTACACAGTTTGGACTTACAGTCCTCCTTCGTTTGTATGTCTGAAAATTCGTAACTTGACAGTTCGTAAGTAGAGGAACTTCTGTACACTCAACATATACAAAATAAATGGTAAATGGACTGCATTTATATAGTGCTTTTTTACTTCTTCAAGTACTCAAAGCGCTTACAATTCATGCCTCACATTCACCCATCGGTGGTGGAGGCTGCCATGCAAGGCGCCAACCTGCTCACCGGGAGCAATTAGGGTTCAGTGTCTTGCTCAAGGACACTTTAATGGGGTCAGGAAGAATCAGGGCTCGAACCTGCAACCCTCTGGTTGCTGAGCAATAGCACTACCTCCTGCACCACCATCTTCCCCATAAAGATAAAACCAATCAAAAGCAAATAAGTAAAAAAACATTATGGTCAGAAGACATTGATCAGTCAAAATGAAACTGGGTTAAAGTTACTGTAAGTAGTATCTATGGATGAGTGCCAAAGTCCATTAGCAGCAGAGGGGGTGGATGGGAGAAGTTGACTACAATGGACTTTGATGTCCTCAGTCTTCGGCTGCTATGGGAGGTGTGGAGATGGAAACTTCATCTCTTTTATATGGAGAGGGGAATGAGTAGTCTTCTGGATCTGCTGAAGTTCACAATTATCTCCCTGTTTTTAGTCGTAATCAGACACAAGCTTCACAAACTTCACGATGGTGATGTCACCATATAAACATTTATATCTCAAACTAAAGGGAGAAACTTTCATCCACACAAATGCAACACAAACAACTGAAACCAGTTTGATTAAAATCTGAAACATATGGGGGAGGGGACAACTTCACACTGGTCGACCACACAGTTGCTCCACCTCAGGGCAGTATGTGCTAACATTCCTAACATAAGAGCTGAAAAGGATTCAGGCAGGATACCCAATACCGTGCTGATATAAAGGACATATAATTGGGTACCAAGTACCAAATTATCTCTACCAATATTAGCAATCTCCAAACTTTTTCACATTAAGATCATAGAATTAAGGGCAAAACGTTTCCATCTGCTGATATTTCTTGTAGGAAATAAAGGGTGTGTCTATACGGTTTAATTTCCTTCCTCATCTTAGTCTCATTAGCTCACTGTTGTTCTATTTAAAGTCCTTGGAGGAGATAAGGGAGGGAAGCTAAAAATAATGAGACACACCCTAATGTGCAGCTTTGCACAAGGTTTGTGACTCCCAGTAGTGACTGGCGGCCTGCAGTCGTTAGAGACGATGGGTGAATACTGATATTGTTCGACTTTGTTGATTATAAGACACACTGTGTAAATATCAGATAATTATAATTGGACCAATTCTTGCACGTGGCACAGTTTCAGTGGTTAATCTTTTGTGACAGCACAGTGTGCTAAGTACGCTGTGCCAAGCAAGGGCGTAGGTTTGATTACAACATCAGTAGACATCAAATCACCTTTGAACCTCTGGTTCCCCCTAATCACACACATTACTCCCGCAATACTGGTAGAGACATGACCCTACTATCTATATACAAACCTACACCCTTGGTGACAAACAAGCTTCATTCACATTACATTAAACAGCAATTTTCTGGCAGCAAATTATATAGTGAATGCGTTTTGATTTTTATCATCTCTATCTGTAGATTCCAACAAATGCCTCCTAAAATGATAAAACGAGGACATCAGTACTCATAGACCTAGGGTATGTTTCCACCATACCAGGTACCACACTTTTGGTACTTCAAGGTGTTATTTCATTGGCGTAAAAACTGATACCGGCGCTGAATGACATCACAGCGTGAGAGAGTATTTTGCACTGAATTCGAAAAATGGCTCTAGTATATTACGGGTTTGGACGAAGTGCAATCTTAATGATACCATTGCATGTCACGCACATGCAATTCTCACATTGCTAGTTAGCTAGATTAAGATCAGGCTTTTTCTTACCTTCAATTCTGTCTAGTACATGTTTGAAAATAAGTTTAATGTTTACATTTGCTGCTTGTGCATGAGTGTTGCATGTGTTCTCTGAGATGCATCCTTGTACTTCATCCTTGTAATTTAAACCTCTCCCAGATGGGTTTGTAATAATTTTTTTTTGCTTTTCCTTTTCCTTTTTTGCTTTATAAATGCACCAATATTTATTACATAACAGGAGCCTGTTATGAACTGTCCTTGCAGTGTACTTCACACCACTTAATGTCATCTGTACTTTTTGAAGGGCACTTGAGTTCATCTTCCGATTTATGAGGCAGTCGGATAAGTTGATGGTCACCTCTGGCATTAGAGTTGCTTCTGCTCTCTGTCTGACTGGTTTTTTTGGTTGTTCCCAGTTGTCACGATTCATGGGTGTGCAAGCAGGCAAGGAGGCGAGCAGAGCCGGACAGACAGGGAAATGGGATTTATTAGCAGAAGAGGGTAGACAGGCACGAACATCGGTAACACTACAATAACTGATCTGACATACTGGGGAAAGACGCGGACTAAATACACCAGCTAAGCAGGGATTAACAGGACACAGGTGATCACAATCGGGGCAGGAACACAAGGTAACGAGGTGGGCGTGGCACACAGGAGGATGGTACGGAGCTGGCCGTGACACCAGTGTCTCCTGCTTCACCTTTATTCTTGTGTGTACTACTGTCTTATACACTTTTAGCCTGGAAGCAGCCTGCCTCATAGTGTAGCCTCCTCCCAACAGAACCAGGATAAAAGCCGGATTTAAGAAATGCAGACTTAAAAAATATAGAGTGCGCTCTTAATTTTTTTCCAAAGTTGTTACTGTATGTAAAAGGCCTGAGCTGTTTTTCTTCTTTTCATTTTCAAAATAGTTTATTTTATCTTTATCCAATTTTCTTTATCTCTTACACTTTGACTGTGATAATTTGATATCTTTATAAACTTTTTACTCAAAAAAATACTTTTTGTCAGAATGAAGCTTATTCTGTTGTCTAGTTATTTCGATAGGGTTACAATTCTGGTGTAATTAATATCTTTGGGTATTTACTGAATGGCTTTTTGAAGTGTGTGTGCATGTGGTCACTGCAGTATTGGAAACAAGCCTACATGCTGGTGTCAGCGTGAGTGAAAAATCTGAGTGTCATGTTATATAGCGCTAGGCCAGAAAAAGATTTTGATTTTACTGTTGTTTTAAATGCAGCCAGAAAGTAATTCACAAAAAACTAAAACCGCAGATTAAAATTATGATAGAGTTTACTGATGCTGGAGAAGGTTCTTGTGCTTACAAAGTATGTGCAGCACAGATGAACAAAAAAGCAAAATGGGCAGAGTACAAAGTCAGTACACCAAGTGCAAATAAGTAAATGTGGGGCATACAAATCAAAAAGTTCTCAGTGAAAAGCAGAATATTGGAATATGGAAGTAAATATTTTAAAAGAAGGATAAATTACCAATGGTATTCGTACAAGATAGGATGCTTTCTGACATATATATGACATATAACAAAAATTGTGAACCTTGTATTTGGACATTGGCTCTGATTTAGTCAAGAAATGGAATCCTATCTTACATATTCACCTTTCGTAGTGCTGTCCTAGATTTCTAAATTGATCACATGCAAGGTATGCTGAGATCCCTTCTCATAAATGCTGAACTTACAAGCTACCCCTCTCTGTGGATGTCCTACAGGTATCTGGATGCCTATCTTTTGCCTTTCCTGATGTCTGCAGAGCAATACTTCATGGTGGGTCTACCTGTGACATATTACGTGTTTACAGACTATCCAGAGAAGATTCCTAGTCTCAAGCTGGGTCAGGGGAGGACTCTTGAGGTCATTAAGGTCACCAGGGAGAACCGCTGGCAGGATGTCTCCATGATGCGCATGAAGACCCTCACTGATGCTATTGACAGTCACATCCACCACCAATGCGAATATATCTTCTGCTTTGACGTGGACCAGATTTTTACTGATCGGTTTGGCTCAGAAGCTCTTGGAAATTCAGTGGCTCTACTTCACTCTTTCTACTACCACAGACCCAAAATGTTCTACACCTATGACCGCAACCCCAAGTCGGAGGCCTACATGGATAAAGGGGATTTCTATTACCATGCTGCCGTCTTCGGTGGCCGGTGGCAGGAAGTGAGAAATTTGACTGAGGCGTGCTACCAGGGCATCGTAAAGGACAAGAAGAATAAGGTGGAAGCCTTGTGGCATGACGAGAGCCACCTGAACAAGTATTTGTGGCTCCACAAGCCAACCAAGGTGCTCTCCCCCGAGTACTGTTGGGCAATGTTCATCGGCCACCGCAGCGACATACGTGTCCACCGCCTGCTTTGGGCCCAAAAACAATACGACACACTCAGGAACTGAGCAGTGTGGCACCTGGAAGACTGGTACAGATACCACATGACTCAATCACTCAAGTTCAGAAGGCGTAACTTCTTCTCCACTCATTGTGAACCAGAGGCCTTGGTGCTGAGAAGCTGATTTCAGATTCAAGTAAAATGAAAAATGCACTATAGTCCATCCAGAAACAGTACGACATGGGTTTACTGTAAATTCATTCATTTGTAGTTGACACAGGGTGAGGCACATCTCTGCTTGCTGCTTTGGACGGGAGACAGAATGGTGTCCAATGGTGTTTGGAATTTACTTTATTCCTAAACTGCTTTTATGTAGGTCTTTGCTGTCGTGTACGCATGTAACTGGTAGCTGCATGTTAAACATTCACGTTGTACAAATATTAACATTGAGTGTGTTGAATATTTCACGTTCAGCGCTGTCCACAGTTCAAATGTATGTGTTTGTTTTATATTTTTATTAAAGAATGTTTTTTGCATTACGCAATGCCAGTAAAGGCTGTCATTTTGTAACATGTTTCAACCATGTTCTTTATGCAAGGAATAATCAACACAGGATATGAAGTTTAAACTGGAAAAAATGCATATAATCTCCCACGTTATCTGTTTTGTTTTACGCAACACTGAATTTAAATAAACTGGGAACAAATGTGCATGATTGCTGTGAAGCCAGTTTTCAGAAGTATGTTTCTTTTTGAGCTGAGCTTGCGCATAAATGTACCAAACCACACAGCTCTTGTTACATTACGAGAGCTAGTCACACCTACGTCCAATAGAAAAAGGTTTGTAAGTTACATTAAGTTCTTGATGCTGTTAGTTTACCATCCACCCTCAGATTAGGTTATTGTTGCAGAAGTAAAAAAAATTACTCTCCATGAACTTAAAGAATCATCATCAGTGAAGTGCTGTTAATAGGATTCACCATAGCTCTGAGTGGGGAAAAAAGTGCAGTTTTGAATTTCACTTGAATTTGAATTATTAATAATGTCTGCATATACTGTCTACAAACACTTTTATTGTGACTTTTTTTTAAGAAAGAAAAAAAAAAAAACATGCCAACATGCGTGGTGCTACCGCCACCTGCTGACAGTTCCCAGAGTGGGAACTGTGGGGGTGACACCGTTTACCATTGCCATCCCCTCAGCATGGTGAATCTAAGCAGGGGCCAGCAGGGTGTGGGTACCGGCAGAGAAGCTTCCCTAAGCTGCTATATGAGCTGTGACCGCTACTGCTGCAACCGTTCATGCGAATAGAGAGACTACAACTCCCACAAGAGGGCAGTAAGTGATGGCTTCCCTGCAGGTACCTCACCAAAGCTATTCCCCTTGCAGAACACATGACAGGTAAGCTAATTATATTCAGGCTTAACATTCATCCTCCCAGTTTTATCTTAGGGTGACTGGAGGGACCCAGAATCTTCGGTACCAGAGACACAATTGGACTAAGAGGACCACCTCCAACCAGACCACATGTGTGATGGTTTTAAATTTGAGCTGGTTTGACTGATGGTCGTCACAGCCTCCTGATGACCCCCTTCATTGCTGTCTTCTCAGTCATTGGTTGAAAGCCAGGCTGTTAGAGAAGCTTGGCTGTGTTGCGTATGTATCAGCCAGGTGGCTGCTTTGGATGTGGCACAGTGAAATGGAGTATAAACTAATATAACAGTATAAATGGCTGATGTGCTACCTGATTGGTCAGTGAACATCTTGGAGTTCACCAGCCAATCAAGTAGCACTTCACTTATGAAGATTAATTACTTTTTTCAAACCACCATGAAAAAAAACATGTACCAAATGTCAATAGGAGTATGTTCACAGGCCAATCAGGTGACCTATCTTAGAAATGTAAATCAGTTTGCCCAAAGCACCCTGTACAATGAAAATTCTCGCTCCCTGCTGGGACAATAATGCATCCATGTGTTGTTATTTCTGAGAATTAAAAAGCAGAACCCCAACTGAAAATGTTGGTTGTTATCTCAGTATGCGGGGCAAAGGGTCAAAATGCTGTGCGGTACAACACAAAGCGGAACACCTGGCCACCATAAATTGAAAACAATTGACTTTTGCAACTAATAACCTCTGTACAGTGGCAGATGGTGCTGTTACACTTGTGGAGCCTGAGCCTTTCTGAGGTTTCTACACTCGCAACTGGTAGAATTTATGTATAATTTTGTCATTATGGTTTTCAGTGGCCTACATCTGGTCTACATCAGCGGTCTACATCAGGTTTGATCTATCAGATTTAGAAAAATGGTATCAGCCACCTCAGGGAGATATCGGGAGGGTCACTGGGTATATATTGAATATCCTCGTATCCTAATATGACAATTTGTAATTATTGTCTCACAATATAAATTTCTTGTTGTTCTCTGATAGAGGATATTGGTCGAATGCCACGATGAGGTCATGTGTCTGTACTGAAAATACAAAATTTCTCATACTAAAAAAAAACGTATATTCTTTTCCCTGCTGCCTGTAAAGGTGCTATACAAGATCCATCTGCAGAACCAATATAAGTGTAAGATGGACCATGCGAAATCCAAATTAAGACCCAAATACAAAACAGAGCATCAGCTAAAGGTGCGTGGATACTGTCAGTGGCAAATTAGTTAGCATAGATTTGTTCAGTTTCTCAGTTTATAGAACAGACAATCCCAGGTTTCTGTGGACTTCCAGTTAACAAACCTGGATTAGTTGCCATATTTTTGTTTATGATGCTTACTGGTGTGTTTATATGCATAAGGATTTGAACATGGGACCCTGTTCTGTAAGCTACTTACTACTGCAGCTTTTACCTGTAAAAAGGTGTTTGCAACAATCATTTATGTTTTAGATCAAACAGCTGGAATAAAAGCAATGCTTCATATACAGGGTTCAAAGGTGCAATCCATACATCTCTATGCCAGATTGAAAAATGACTTCCCTATAAAAGGACCTTGAGTTCCGGAGTCTGTGACACTTGAGACAGCAGGATGAGATGACTTACAGTCCAAATGATTCCTTAAGTTTTGAAAAATATTTTTTTTAAAAAGAGATCATCTTCCTGCAATGGGTTGGGGTCCCGTCTTGGATTATCTTCTGCCTTGTGTCTTATAGCTTCCAGGATAGGCTCTGGACCCCTATGACCCTGTTTAAGACAAGCGGGTATGGAAAACTGATGGATCGATGCATGTATTATTAGCCATGGTTAGGTTGTTGAATGAAAGGTATGGAAAGAGCAGAGCGCATTTTGTTTGTAATACACTAGGTGGCAGCAGAGTAACTCGTACTAGAAGAACAATGACTATTTTGATACCTTAGGATGCTTTAAAATGTTACTATATTATTATTTTGATAACATAAAAATCTGGCTCAAGTTTTATTATATCCATCCTTCCATCCATCCATCCATCCCTCCACCCACCATGCCATTTATCCAGTACAGGGAAATATCTTTATACTCAACAGTATAAAGATTAGCTATAAATACAAAACATGCCTGTTCTAAAGATGTACCCATAACTAGATGAACCCACTTTGATCTCAGTCTGCCATGGATGGTCTGGGTTTTGTTTTTTTGATGCAAGAGGAAGCAGAGCTGGTCTCCTGTGAGAGGCAATTTAGTCGCGGCCTAAACATGAATAAATCCAGACAATTACGTGCCGACATCAACAAGAACTCCGTTAACTGATCTTTCACACTGTTAAACTAACTAATGGTCACAGTGAAATATTTCACCAGGCTAACAATATATTTTAAGTCAATAAATAATCTAGATTCCAAAATGGTAGCAGATGTGCACCTATTAAGGGACAATATCTACGAGGTAGAGAAAATGGTTTCAGAACGGGAAAGTATATTATATTCATGGGAAATTTTATGTGTCAGGATAATATTTAACAAAGAGAAGATTATAGACTGCGGGAAGCTGATGCTACAGTTGAAAATGTATACAGTGCATATTTACTTTGATCTCAAGTAACAGCCAAAGAGTGGAAATATAGACCATGGTAACCAAAATGTTCCACATTGCAGGAGAAACTGCGAGCCAGTCTGTGTTTACAGTATGCTTTTTTTTCATGTGGTTTGTTCTTTTTTTGTCCTTGGGTGGGTCAGCTTGCCAGGGATCTGGAGGCTGCAACTCCAGACTCAAAGAGGGGAGTGAGGCAGGGAGGAAACTCACCCAGAAGGAAATGGGTGTTCAACAGTTTTTTGCTAAAACATAGTGGCTCTGGAGAGCGGAGAGGAAGAGGCGGCTGATCAGATGAGAAGGAGGGAGTCCAGGAGCCCAGGCTGTGCCGTGAAATTCACCTTCTCTTTGTCCTGGGACGTCAGCTTATCGGTTAAGGGTGAGTTGTCACATTAGATGTCATGTAATGTAGTTGAGGTGGGCTTTGTATCAAAGCTGTTCGCCTGGAGATTGCCCTAAAGTTATTTTCTCTGCAGGCCTTAGCTATAACCAGGGAGAGTGACTATTTCTCTGTTAACCTAACATCAGCTTTCTTGTTGAGTTTGTTGGTGGCCTAGGTATTTAAAAATTCCTTATTTTCTAAAATGGACAATATCTTAAAAAAAGAACTTATTTTCCACTGACCTTAATATTTATTCATATTCCACAAAAATTGGAAGTAAAAAAACTGTCTGCCTGTGGTTTGTAAATCAAATGTAAAAAAGACACATTTTGATTAACAGTTCTAGATTTTATTAAATCATTGCATGCATTTCAGCCATTGACACCAGTCACACTTTGCCTTGTGTCTTATTTTCTGTAGTGGCATTTTCTCGTAATACGGTCCTGAACCTCATTTCCCACCCAGGCACTTTACTCCTGGTAAATGTCACATGTTTCCTAATCCCCGGCACCGTCCCTCTCATTTTGCTGACTGAATGTATTACAGTATATGTTTTGTGAACAAGACTCAGTCATGCACAGTTAGCCTTAAGCTATTTTGTTCCTCACACCTGGGTTTGAACAACTGTCTTAAAGGTTATCCCAGGAACCTGCAAACACCCTGGCCATTTGAGGATAAAACTGCCCACTCATGTTTTAAAACTTTCTACTGTGATGGTTTAGAGTTCTTTCTTTTTCACTTCCATGAAAGCAGCTGCTAAATTTATGAGTGTATTACAATAAAGGGATAGGAGTTGGTTAAATGGTGGAAATGTAAGTTCCGATTGATATAACTACTCATCTAATTAAAAACAAATGGCATTTATTCAGATTGGGTAATCTGAATCAAATTGATCAAATTATTAATATTTGTCTGTGACAAATCTTCATGAAATTGGCTGGCCCCAGATTATGCTGCAGGATCCTATTTTTTGTGACTCTCCACGCAGTATCCCTGATTTGACTCCAGATTAAGACCCTTTTCCTATTGCCTGTGACTGTCCGTGCAGAATTCTCTGAATTGACTCCAGATTATGACCCTTTTCCTGTTGTCTGTGACTCTCCTTACAGAATCCTCAGATTTGACCCCTCATTACGATGCCTTTCCTGCTGGTGTCTATGACCCTCTTGCACCTCATCACCCTGGCCATGCTCTTTATTGCCACCACAGAGAAGGTGAGCCACAACCACCACAAATTTTTGTGGCTGAACTATGAATAATGTGCTCTAATGTGCACTAATTACAGTCCTAAAAACTCTGCATCACGAATGCTGTACCATTAGCAAAGGAGTTTGTCTAATTAAGTTCCTTTAGATTGTACTTGATCGTATATAGTGTGATACAGAATCTCATATAAAGCCTGTACTGTCTTTTCTACCATTGTCTTTTATTCCTCTACTATTTGTTCTGTATTGCACTATTGTTTGAACCCCCCTTCCCCCATGCACCAGTCCCCTCCCATGCAACTGTAGCATAAGAATTTCAGTGTTCCTTGGAACACAAATGAAAATTAAAACTTAAAACTTGAAACTTGTAACATGAAGCTAGAGAAACAAGGTTATAAACAAACAGTTTTTAATTGATGTTTTGCATACTGCTACACAGTCATGCTCTGCTATGTCATTTGTTTCACAATTATCTTAGGGACGAAACAGTCCCTTTTCCTCTTTATTATCCAAAACTTTTTTTTTCAATGGCGTAATAACAAGTGGCATCAGAGTTTCACCTGAGTGTAAACATGCTAATATGCTAATCTGCCTTCCTTGCCTCTCATTCTCAGTCATGGTGGGTATGGGGAACCACGGAAAGCTCAGACCTATGGTATAACTGTCACCTTCACAACATCACTGGAAGCTGGCAGTGTGCCACCATTCCGGAAAATGGTAAACAAACACATAATTCTTCACTGAGGGTCCTCCTCCGATAGTGTATAGAGAACATTTACTGCCAATTAAAAAGACAGACCCAGAGGTTTCCATTATATCACACCTACATACACCAAGTAAATTCAATTCAAATTAATTTGTCCTTATATAGTGCCTGTCCCAACAATACCGTCCAAAACGCTTAAATATTTTCGATCAATAGAAAAACATCAGACTGAATAAACATCAGCACTAATAGATATGATGAAGAAACCCAGTAAAACAAATTGTTGAATCACGCAGTTTACTAGAATGTCATTATTAAAGGGCCCCTCCTATACTTTTCCGGTTTTTCCCTTTCCTTTAGTGTGTTATTTCGCTTTATGTGCATGTAAATGGCCTGCAAAGTCTTATGGCCCAAAGGGAGTAACTCTCACCACAGAAACCACTCTTCTCTAATCTGCCTGAAACACCTCATTGGAATTCCAGCCCTTACTTCCCTGACAAGGTGAGGTCACCTCGTAGCACAATCCTTCCTAGCTGTCTTCCTGCAAGGATCTATCTGCAGAGTGTAGGATGGGGGCAGAATGTATAGGGCAAGCTAACCAATCAGAGCACACCGGGCTCATCGGGGGCGGGTTTAAGACTCTTACAGAGCATTTCACACAGTTATAGACAGCAGGGCTTAAAAACGAAAAAAAAATCAATTCGGTTCATTCCGAGCAGAATCGATATTATAACGTTTCTGTTCTTGCGTTCCTCATTAAACAATACGTTCCAAAA
>JAABNX020000143.1:23133267-23153830 GCA_015163995.2 Mormyrus lacerda
TTTTGTTTTTGTTCCTGTTCAATGTCATTTGTTTTCGTTTTTCGTTTTTGTTCCTTGAACCGGTTCAGAGCCCTGATAGACAGAATGAATAGAGATATACAGTATGAGAAAAATAATGTGTTTTGATGCATATATGTAAATCTATTGTAGCAGACCCCAAAAATAAGATAAAATGAGCTTTATAGGGTCAGTTTAATACGTTCATTTTCAGATCCCATCTATATACAATAATTTAAGAGTCTGTCCACTAAGATAAGATAACATAAAATAACCTAAGATACAATGAAGTCTTTTGCATACAGCAGCAAGGTAGTTAAAGTGAACACAAACATATAGTACAAACCAAGACAATGTGCACAAGTAAACACAGGGCAAGTAAGTACACAAACGTAGATATTAACATAAAAGAATATTAAGTAAATAATGACATATAAATAAAAATAAATGAACTGAAGTTACTTGCTCTGATGGGAGTTTATATAGAGTATTATAGAATATTATAGTGTATGAAAGCACTCGTCTGTTCACCGCGATTGTAATACAGGGTTTCGGTTTAAGCTCCAGTGCCGGGTCCGAGCCAGACCTTCTACAATGGGGTGGCCCGACTAGACCCAGAGATTTCACTGGGGTGGTAATCAGTTAATATTTTGGCAGCTGGGCCAACTCTGTACATCTTGCTGGCCGACTTGGCAACACGCCGCGACTGACTGATAGTGGGTTGGCCAGCTCAGGTTTACAGAGTTGAATGCTCCAGATCTCATTTTTAATTTTTGGTGGGGGTTGGCAACTGGGTTGGGCACATATTTGCTAGATGGGGGGGGGGACTATGACCACCCCTGCCCCCCCCCCCCATAAATCGACCCCTGATGTTAGCGCCATTAAACCAACACAGAGATATCGGAGCACTGCAGCAGCTTGCAGCTACATCTCCAAGCTGCAGATCCTTGGAAACGATTGTTGAGCCCCTCCATGTCTGTCTCTCCGGCACGCCCTCCCCATGCAGACTGGCTCCAGGCTGTGCAGGTCTTAATGGTGCTGTCCAGCACCCTCTCCTTTGTCTCCTTCCTGGTGTTTATGTGGCAGCTTTTCACCATTCCTCGAGGGGCCCTCTTCTACTTCACCGGCCTGTGCCAAGTGCTGGCAGGTAGGACAGGAAAAGGTCACTTACCGTTCAAACACATCATAGTCTCAGTCCCAGAGGTGGAGAGTTCAGGTCCAGAAAGTGAAAATCCAGACCAAAATTTTGTTTCAACCAACCTGTTGAGAACTGACTGTGACTGTGACTCTTCATACTCAACGGGTTGGTTCAAACAAAATTTTGGTCTAGATTTTTACTTTCTGGACCTGAAATTTCCACTTCTGCTTCAATCATGCAGATCAGCCCTGTTTTCACTCAGGTGATCTTCATCCTTTTGGATGTCCTGACTGATGATCTAGGTCTGTTTTAACTCCCTCCCATCTCTTTCTCTCAGGTCTGACGGACTTTGCTGCCGCTGTTATCTACACACTGCGTAACAGAGACATCTTGGAGGGCTCCAGGTCACTGGAGGGCAAGTTTGGCTACTGTTTCATCTTGGCCTGGACCTGCGTGCCCCTACTTCTTTGCAGTGGGGTGCTCTACAGCCACCTACGCAAGAAGGAGTGACCACATCCCTCAAGGGCTTCCGTTTACACAGGTTGTTCAGCTCCACCTCAGATTTTAAGTACCAAAGTAATTATTTGAATAGTTACCACACCCAACACCTCAACTCCCAAGGTGGATAATTGAAACATATGGCAGAATAATCGGCACTATTCCGTTCTTCCAGGACAGCGGTGGGTGGGGGGACCCCTGGATAAAGCTGACCCAGTGTACATCTCTTTCACCGCTACTTTCACACTTTCACAAAGCAACATGCTTGTAGGCAGTAATGTCCCACCTCCATGTCCCTGACATCACATCGTGAAGGAGGGCAGGGCATCTGAGCCAACGACAGCTCTGTGACTCACCCCTCAGTTCCCAAGACAATAACAGACACAGCCCATATGATGAGTTTCCAGATATTCTTTCAGAAACTGCTATTAAGTTTTGTTTTTTTTTTTCATTTGTTGTACATGATTTCATTTACTGAGCATGCTGTTGTTACAAGCCTTTTTATGAATAATGTTAAAGCCATTATTTACTTCCCAGGTTTGTGTCTTGAATATTTATTTAATACAGACAACAGAGCACAAAATGAGCAACAGGAAACAGCAGTTCAGGATTTTGTCCCATATTATTAAATTTCCCTTATGAAAAAAATAATCTACTAAAGTATTTACTTAAAAAATACACTTAGCATAAAAATATACTTTCAGCAAAGTCTATTAAGTGTCTTATATCCCTAAAAATGTACTAAAGTGTATTTGATTACAGACATATACTTTTATTCAAGTATGCTTCAGTGTACTTAATTATGTTTAAATGCAAAATATATTTTCTAAAAGTACACAGAAGTATAATGTCAGTGTATTAAAAAATATATGTATAAAGAGAATGCATTTTTATTACACTTCTAGTGATCAAAGCACACTGTTAATACACTCAATGCACTATTTTTCACAAGGGTTGGACGTGTACAAACTCACAGTTTGTTTACTGTGGACTTCGGCAACTCAAAACTCAGCCAGCTATAAAGAGAATATTTAGATTTGTGCAAGGTGGATTTCGCAAGGCACTGATTTCAACCGCAGATGTGTGCAACCAGAGGAACTGGTGTATCATAGCACGTCTCCATACATGCAGCGCCATCTTTGGTGATGTCAGAAAATAGCGACACATCCCTTTAGAGATCAGGACAGCAATCTAATAATAGCGCGCAATATTAAATATTTCACTGAATGACTCACAAAGCGGAAAAATGTAAACGATAAATTCAGTGGTGGTTCTAGATTGTATGGCACCTAGGGCGAACCACCGGGCGACAAAAGCTGCATCTCCCACCCTAAAGCCCCAACCCACCTCCTCCGCCAAAAAATAATGTATACCATTCAACACTGCCCATAAATATCATATCATAAGCAAAGATACCAATGGAAGACTTTTCTGCTGCTTAATGATAAAACTAAACAACAGGGAACAACATTTCACTATTTTTTTTTACTAATTAATATAATGTATATATTTAAAATTAGTTAACATTAGTACCCTTAAATAAAAAAATAGGAAGTTCATTTGTAATAGAAGTTCTATCTACTACCTACATTAGATCATAAATATCAAAACCATTAGGCCTATTAATTTGACCAAGTATTCTGTATCATGAATACATGTCTGATATTTGTAATAATCTACAACCGACTGAAATTTACGCATCGCTCCAATGAACAGCAGTGACCAACGCGGGATCTATGTACAATATCTGTGGGCAGTAACAATCATTTTTATTAAGACATTTGGGAAAATACAAATAAATAATGATAAATTTAAAGCTGATTTTATTAATTGCAATGGTACTGTACAAAGTTAGAGGTGCACTCGCTATTTAATTGATTGATTTCCCCGTTCCCGCCATCTCGGGCTTCCAGTGCACCAACCCCCTGAATCTCATACTTCTGAGTGCTAGACTGCCTAGGTTACAAACTGTATTCACGGCGTCCGCTCCGACATGAAGTCATAGACATGACGTGCCACTGACCGATAGAATACTGGCAAATGCCACAGTCGTTTTTTTTAGTGCGGGCGCCCCTTGCTGCCCCCGGTAAGACCCAGGGCTGCTGCCCATGTCGCCCATTCCTAAATCCGCCAGTGGATAAATTCCAGTGAGGGGGGGGAGTAGCCTATGGTAATGCCGAAACCTTGCTTTCTTGCCCTGAGGGCAGCAACTGCATTACCTATTGGAACCTGCACTAGTATCCATGCACTACCCCCTCCTGAAAAGCATAACATGCCCTCATGTACAATAAGTGCCATGACAAGCAATGGCAAATTGACATTGCGGGGGGCACAACTTAATAATTGAAATTCAAAGGTCTGTTTATTGGGGGGGGGGGGGGGTGAATGAAACCAAATTAAATATTTGGGAGGGGCACATCCCCCCTCAATCCCTACACCCATAATGACAAGGACAGGGACCCTTTACAAAATCATATTGCCTATAAAGCCCTTGGTGCCTATAAATTAAAAGTATTGAAAATCCTGTTTGTCTATACTTCACAAAACTGGCAATGTGCTGTCTGGTGTCAGTACAGTGAAGGCGTCTGACGTGACACTCCTTTCCTTTGAAGCATGCCATGGGGTTCATATGTGATGTCATGTGGCGACAGAGGCTGAACAAATGCAACATGGAAGCAGGAATATTCTTGTAATCCTGTATTTGGAGCATATTGCATTTCAAAAGAACCTGTCATACAATTATACTGCATTTATATATTTTTTTAACTATTCAAAAGGTGGGAGGTGGTAGGTTAATAACAGACAGCTCCACCCAAAATGAGCCTCACCGTGTCCCGTCATGGCTTGTACCAGCTGACCTGCCTATCCGGAACAACCGGTAGGAGGATGCTCATGTCACAGAGCTCAAGAAAACACCTGTAGCAGTCAGGGGAGGAGCCCAGCGCAGACAGGCAACCGCTAGCCGGATCGGAGACGGAGCACCATGAATGTGTGAGGCAGCTCGGAGCAGCAGAAGGAGGACGAGGTGAACGGCAGGATCATCCGGCACGACCGAGGCGTCTTTACTGGCAGGCAGGATGCTCTTTCAGTTACCCTCAGAGAAAGAACCAGAAAGCATAACAGGGAACGGGAGGATCCAAACGAAGAAGTGAGAAGAACTTTTTAGATAGGTAAGTCGTCTCTCTGGCATCTAGCTATTAAGCAAAATTTCCACAATGAAAATTAAACCTTTTCTCTATTCATTCTATATAGTTATATAAGTACTTATTCTGAATCCTGAGTTGTGTTTCACCTTGTATGGGAATGTCGAGGAGAAAATACAGCGATTTGTTGTTGTTCATTACAGGTGCTTGCGGCTTCTCTCTTAATCTTTGCTGGTGATGGAATTCCAACTCAGGCTGTAGCCTCAATTGGTTTCTTGGACAGTGACCGTCAAGGATTAAATTACACGCAAAAGAAACCCTGGGCGGTAATCTCTGTGGGATCTGCCGGTGCCGGCCCCTGCCACCGCAACCGTACGGCACTGTTATGGACTGGCTCGTTTCCAGCCCAGCCGCGCCGTGACTCTTGTGAGAACTGGAATCGCCAAAAGGCATCAGCCTGATCGTCAGCTGAGCCGGAGTCATGTCCAACTCCCAGGAGCAGAGCCTGGACGAGAATGCCGTTTTTGCTCCAGTTCCGGAGACCAGTCCTGAGTTCTCCCACTGTGAGAAGGAGCGGTATGCGCTGGAGAACCTGCTAAGCATGGGGCCCAGCGCCTTTTATGCTCAGCTGGAAAAAGAGCACCTAGACCCATTCCTGTCTCGGCAGGAAGTGGAGCAACTCAGTGCCTGGACCCAGGACTACAGCAGCAGCAGCAGTGAGGGCGCGGAACCTTCAGACGATAAGGGAGCGACTCCAGATGAGCTCAGCCCAGGAGTGGATGATCTCTCCATGTGCTACTGGCCAACGTTCTCAGACACCATACCGCCCGATCTGGAGCTCGGCTGGCCAGATGGAGATTCCTGGGCCCAACCAGGCGGCGTTCATATCTACACCAACCCCCCCATGCCACAGACCCCCTCCATACGGGAGGTGATCAGGAGGTTAATACAGGGAGCTCGCAAGGTCAGTTGATTTGCTCTTTTGAACAATTTATGAACAATTTAATATCTACTTCTGTGTCTGACATTTTTGTTTAAACATCATATCCCTAGAAAAGAACACCTTCAACATTTACTGTTCCCGTATGTCATTTTGCCATCTTCAGCCTCATTTCATCCTGTCTTCACCATAACCTTCTGTCAAACGTGTTGTTGCTGTTGGCATCACTCATACCCAGCAAACGAAAATGATAGCTGCTGATTGACCAAAAACAAACATAAACATTAACCTTAGCATACTGCTAATGTCTGCCAAAACACATTCGATCAGAGAGCTCAGTTTAAATCATGCATTAAATAATCCTCAAAATGAGGATAACAGTGCTGTATAATTCACGAATACAAGATTGGAAGATATCTTCAGTGTCACTATACAAGTAAAATTAGATGACATTTACATCAACCTGTAGAAAATAGCCTCAATAAAAATGGCACAAGCCAAAGAAAATTTAAGGGAAAAAATGTAATTAAATAAAATAAATAGTATATAACAATTACAATACACAGTATAAAAGTACAGGATGAATATTGCACACGTGATAAATTATTGCATCCGAGAAAGGCAGCAGTTGAGAGTGCAAGATACCGAACACAATCAGCAGTATTGCACAGCATAATGGATTACAGGGAACATAACTGTGCCAAGGTGAATGTGATTAGCAACATTGTCATACAGTTACCATGGGCAATTGAATGATGGCTAGAAGCCAGAACAGTTGAAGTGCACGGCACATGTATAGTGCCTGATGAATGAATGAACGAATGTTACATTTATATGGCACATTTTCAAACACCCAAAGCGATTTACAGAAGCAATGGGGAGCCACTTCAACCTCCACCACTATGTAGCCCTCACCTGGATGACACAAAGGCAACCATTCTGCACCAGTATGCTCACCACAGAGTAGCTAAGCTAACCAGTTAGATAGAGGGGATGATTAGGAAGCCAGATTTGAAAGGGCTACAGTGGGCAATTTAGCCAGGATGTGAGGGTACCAGCCCCACCCTTTCACACAGATGCCCAGGCATCTTTTATGACCTCAGAGAGTCAGGACCTCAGTTTTACGTCTCATCAGAAGGACATTTTTACAGCACAGTGTCCCCATCACTGTACTGGGGCAGTGGGATCCACACAGACCACAGGATGGGCTAACCTGTTGGCCACACCAACATCTCTTGTGGCAGCAACCCAGCTTTCCCAGTTTGGGCCAGGCACAAACCTGCTTAGCTTCAGATGGATTACCCAGTCTGACCTGCAGGTGGTACAGCCGCTGGCTGATGTGTGTAGTGTGGATAAGACACAGTTCAGTTCAGTCTGGTGCAGTTGTGAGTGTGTTTTCTGCTGTATAATTAGCAGTGGATTGATACAAGTATCCCAAATGAGTCTTAGATATTGCACATATAATGTTTTAGTACTCATGTATAAGACATTTTGTTCAATATCTAGTCAAGTGACTTAAAATATTGGGGACAATGTTTTGAAATCTGTTCTCGAATGTCAACTCAGATTGCTAAAAACAACAAGAAAAGGAATCACTAGATGCTAACAGTCAAAAGCAGCTCACGTTGGTCCTTGGCTTTTTGGTGACTGATTCTATGTTCTCCAACCAGGTCATTGCCATAGTAACGGACAGACTGACCGATAGCTTCATAATAAGTGATTTGTGCATTGCTGCATCTCGCGGTGTCCCAGTGTACATCATCTTGAACCACAGGTCTGCCCAGGACACTGAAACCCCCCACAAGCTGAGACACCCGGTGAGAAATCTTTAAACTGGGAATTGGGGAATTGGGCAAAAATTCACCCCCTGGACACAGAGACCTGAAACTCTGTATCAGTCTTAATTCTAAATGATTGGCTAATACTCCCATCAGTCTTAACTCTCTGAGTCAATTGCAATCTCTTGGCTCTTTGGTAAAAGTTCTGAATGCATACTTGCAGCAGAATTTTTGATTTTTTTTTTCCCACGCATACAGAACATACGAGTTCGCATTCTGGAGGGCAAGTCGTTCTGCTCACGTGAAGGCAAGATGGTTACTGGCGAGCTGAGAGAGAGTTTCTTCATGTTCGACATAGAGGCAGTGATGTTAGGGAGTTACAGGTAAACCTACCCACCTGTGTCATCCCAGAGGAGTGTCAAATATCACATTCAAGCACTAAAGTTGTTTCCTATCTTTTTGGACCTTTCAGTCCCACCTGGAGCGATGCCCATTTACACCGGCAGCTAGTAGTGGTCCTGACTGGCCCAGTGGTGATATCTTTTGACCAGGAGTTCCGGATCCTGTATGCGGCATCATGTCCCGCCCCAGACACCTTGTTGGTGGCCCCACCCCTGAAGATGAGAACATCTGACAGGACATGTCCCCAGTACAAACCTCACCACCAACTGAATGGTCTCTCGCCAGTATGTGACATGACCAGCCCTCCTCCCTCAGACTTTATTGTGGACTGGGACAGCCTTGGGTTGACCAATTACAAGTTTTCAATTGACGAAGTTGTCAGTCCACCTTGGCAGTGGAGGGATTCCTCACTTGGTCTCCCCTCTTTAGTTGAAAAAAATATGTCAGTCCAGAGGAGGCTTCAGAGAAGCGGGGCACACTTATGGACGGACCAGCGCAAGTATGTGATTTGTCTGTTTCAGTTTATCCACCTACTGGGTTTAGAGTCTGAATCCATGAATTGGCACATTCCCCCATTGTTTCATGATCAGTCCAGATATACACAGGGCATGCAAAGTAGTGACTTTGAATGCATATGAAAATGTCTCGCAGAGGACTAGTGTCCTGTCCCGATTATCTCCTGCATTATGATGATCCTGGGAGATGGAGCCCTGTTCAAAGCCCATTTTTTACTTCAGATGATATACTGGTTTTGTTGGACATCATTTATTATGAACTTAATGCTGACATGAGAGGTTCTGAAAGGTGGGCCATTCCAGAAAGTTTAGATGATCCAATAACAAATAATTATTGTTGGACAGTCAAAAAAAACCCTTTAAATTAGTATACTGCTACAATCTCTGCATTCATCCAGTGAACTCCTGCTTATGAAATACTCCTCAATATGAGCTAACAGGTGATAATATTCACATTGTAAGCAAGGCCTTGAAAGTAATGTGCTCTGACTTCAAATCCCATGGTGCCAGTTTGGAAAGATCCTCTCACTTGTTGCTGCTGATACCCAGTACCCTGAATGCGCCCTACTGACATTTGGGTGGAGAATCTGCTGCTGTCATATGAAACCCCTTAAACAGTTTTGCAACCTAATGGTGCCAAAACTCTTCATCTAAGTGTTGGTTTAATTGGCTGGTGTGGATTCACCCATGTGGCATCATGTGGCTTTGGATTGAGTGAATGGACTGATCATGACAAGGTCTCCTGTCTACTCCTTCTTGATAAAAACTTTTGCAGATTCTGGCTATTCTGTGGCAGTATTTTCGGTCCCTGCTTTGTTGCAGTACCGTGCCATAAATGCTTGGATAAAAGTTTTACTTCTCTTCAGCCTTCCTACTGAGATAATGTTGCATATTTTTCAAGGGTCCATCACGAGTCCCTCTGCTGGCGGACTAATCAGCTGTTAAGTGAGAAAAAGGAGTCCACTCCCAGAGAAGAGCCGCTCTCCCGATCCACCAATCAAAGAGCAAGCAATGAAGAAGGTTTACCCATGAGTCACAGAAAAGGGAGTTTTCTCGAGCAAGGGCTGAACTTGGAGTTTGATATCAGCTCTGGAGTGAGCAAACGGGTCCCTAAGGCAAGCCTATGTGACTGTCCCCTGTCCCTGAAGTATCTCCTCTGCCTTTAATTTTAAGAACACATAAAACTACCATGTAAGGCTGATTTATACTTCTGCATTGAGCCTACCCCGTGACCTATGCAAACGACCAATGTTGTTGCGAGCATTTATACTTGTGCACTGGTGTATCGGTGACAATCTGCAATTACACCGCCGAAACGCTAGCTGGCTGAACGCGGTGAGTTTAGGTTTTCCTAAAACATTTTTCATAGGAAACAAAACTTAGCAAGCAAATTTTAATGATTATTTCTTTTCAAGATTGTCCAGTATATGTTTAAAAATCAGTTTACAATTTACCCGCTCTACCTTTGCATGAGCTTCGAATGCGCTCTCCTAGCCAATCATAATCACTTTCATCATTGCTGATTAAATCACTTGTACACGGGTTTGTGAGAAATGTGTTTATTTTTCACTCATTTTTTACTTTACAAATATAGCAATAGTTATCACAACAAAAAAATCACATTGCGAACAACCATGAACACCTGCAACTGTGTTTTTTTAATAGCATGAATGGCGGCAATAAGGCAAAAACAGCCAGCTAGCAACAAGCTAAATACAACTTGTCCCACACTAAAACACCCCTAGCTAGAAACAAATAACAACAAAGCATTTGTGTAAGAAGAAGATCGATGCTACCAGGAGGACTAATTTCAGTTGTAGAAGTCTGCATCACCGCAACATGTAGGTACATTTCTGGGGAGGTGCACATCAGGCTACATCATAGGCTATGCCATAGGCTTCACCTTCGGCTATGGCATAGGCTACATCATAGGCTACAGCAGGGGTGTCAAATTGCAGTCCTGGAGGGCCGGAGCCTGGTGTACCTTAGTTCTTTCACTATTCCACCACAAACAATTCAGCTTAAGAGCTATGGAGTTGAACCGGATGTGTTAAATGAGGGGAAACCCAAAAATGTGCGGGGCGCTGGCCCTCCAGGACTGAAGTTTGAAACACATGGGCTACAGCATCGGCTACATCATAGGTTACGTCAAAGGCTACAGCGTCGGCTATGTCATAGGCTACAGCATAGGTTATAGTGTAGGGTATGTGGCCACATCATACCTACAGGGCCGATTCAATGCAATTCAATTTGAAATCAGCCTTTAAAACTCCTCATGGTCCTAATGGCCTCCACAACTGAAGAAGTGAGCATGAGCAATGACTGTGTTCCTCTCTCCCCCATGCAGAAGGCGCTGATACTCAGTGTGGCAGAGAACAGGTCCTACAGCAGAATCAGTGATGTCCTGAAGACGCTGCAGGGGCAGGGTAGGTGCTTCTCCCAGCAAGTGGACACCACTAGGACACCACTCCCTGGGATCAACGCATTTCAGCTCGACCAAAACCTTCAAGAGGAGCATCCTCCAGATAATCAGCTGAAAACCAATGTAAGAAGGAAGGGTTAATTGAGATTTAGGTGTCTCAGGATGCTGTGAACCATGATTCTTTTATGTGTACAGTACTATGCAAAAGTCTTAGGCAGCCAAAGAAAATGTTTAAATGATGTTTATGTTGGTATAAAACTATGCTATTATGCCTGTCAACGTGTGTTAGCTTAGCCATATCAAAACCTCTGCTAAAATCACTCCATGATTTCCAGCAACCATCTATACACCCATGAATTTTTTGATTCAAGCACAAGCACACCTCATATAGCTAATTAATATCTCATTGACTTTTTAACTAATTAAATTCATTAATTAAGTGAGCATGGAATGGCTAAGGTGCCCCTGAGGAGAGGTTGGGGAATTAAAGCGTTGTTCATCTAGCCATACAACTACATATCAGTAACTTTTTGGTA
Organism: Mormyrus lacerda; assembly: GCA_015163995.2. NCBI lineage: Eukaryota > Metazoa > Chordata > Actinopteri > Osteoglossiformes > Mormyridae > Mormyrus > Mormyrus lacerda. Next base: position 23,144,637 of record JAABNX020000143.1, read on the forward strand.
AATAAGAAATTTAGCTTTAAACATTTCTTTTTACTACCTAAAACTTGTGCACAGTACTGCACTTACAGGCATGTGTGTGTACATGTGCGTGCTGTTCATCCACCATGTATCGCTTGAGATATCTGAAATACCAGCCACTTGTTTTCTTTCATCTGTGTGTCATAAAACATTTATCAGAGTAAAGAGCTAGTGGCTCTGCCCAAATATACCTGGTCCTGCACTAATCCATTTCACCATCTGTTCCTCAGTCTCACACCACAGGACATGTGACCCCAGCCCAGTCCCTAATGAGGCACCGCACTGAGGAGATCAGGCCTGGGGTCAGCAGGGCCCCCAGGACTTTCCTGGATGGAGGCAGGCCCCGCAGCTCCAGCATAACCCTCCCACGGGAGCGTTGGAAGTTCCTGGATGGCCTGAAGCATGACACCGAAAAGTGACCATAGACTTCGGAAATAAACTTATCAGATTGTTATTTTGCAATTCACAACAGTCTGAAGGAGGAGGAGATTGTTATAAAACTGTTTAAATGAAAATAGACTGAGCTGGAATGCTTAATGTGTCATTCATAGAATGGTAACATAACATTTGAAAGGAATGAGGGAAGTAAGAAATGATAGTGATACTACAACAGAAAATGCACTTGGAAATATCTGACACTGCCTGGAACAAAAAAAAAAACACTGAATGTACGCAACAACCAACCCAGTATGTTTCTCTGGAAATGTTTTGTTCAAACAACTTCATTCTCAAGTTGCACTCCATACATGGAGATCTTATACTCTTGCTTAACAAAACCAGTTTTCCGTCCCTTGAGATCTGGAAACGTATGCAAACTGACCACTTCATACTGCTGCAACAGAATTCTCTCTTTGAGCACAATTCTCTTTGAGATTTGAGACTTCCTAAGGACTCTGCTGGGGTCACTTTGATTCTCATTTCCATAGATCCATAACTCAATGTCTAACCTACCACCGCTTCTGAGTACAAACACATGAGATAAAATAAATCATTGCAAAAGTGATCTGCTTTAATGAATTTGGTCAATGGCAACATGATAGTTATTCTCTTTGCTTTGTCATAGTGCTCTGAGTTATAATTGTTGTTGAAGTTGTGCCACCATATTATCATCAGTGAACAAATATCACAACTTTTTATTGATCCCCGTGGGGAAGTTCCTTTATTGGGGAAATTCTTTTTCACGCCTCCCTCAACTTGCTCATTGTAGAGCAAGCTGTCATACCAAACTTAGCCATTTTGGCAAGGAATTTTACTATTCCGGGAATGCAAGCAGCATCAGCACCAAATGTCACCTTCTACTAGACATCAAGGTCTGCATCCTTCAAATGACCGTAATGCTGCTTATTTTGAATATTTCAGGTTACATTCTGCTTCAATCTTAACAATCTAAATAAAAAACAAAAACAAATGAAAGAAACCTATATCTATCATTAAATCTTGTAAACTATGTGTTTTACTAGATAAACTCCAATATTTTGAAAAATCAAATAGTATTATCTGGCCTCCTAACCATCTCCTATATCTAACTGATGAAGTCACTCCTGCCCCTTCACTACTTTAGCTACTGTGTATGTGGGGGAGCATACTGGCGCAAAATGGCTGCCGTCACATCACCCATTTTTATTGGGGTGTTCAGTGGTGGTTCCAGATTGTATGCTGCCCTTAGCGAATCTCTCCACTACTTGTTTATCTCTATTCAACACTATCATTTTTATTAAGATTAAGATTTATCGAACAATACAAATAAATTATGATAAATTTAATACTGATTTTATTAATTCCATCATGCTGTACAAAGGTAGAGGTGCCACGTTTCCATGTTTGACTGATTTCCCCGCTGACGGTACCTCGGGCTTCCAGTGGACCAAATAACCCTCCCCCACCCCTCCATATCTCATACTTCCGAGTGCTAGCCTGTTAACTGACCCAAACGGCAACATGATATCATTGACGTGATGTGCAAATGAGCGATAGAAAAGAGATTGCGATTTTTTTTTTGCCCCCGGGAATATGAGCCCTGAGCGGCTGCCCATATCGCCCATGCCTACTAAATCCGCAGTGGTGGCGTTCGACAAAACATGCATATACAGTGCTCACAGAAAGTCTTAGGACGTTTGCTTAATTCAGTAAAAATATCGCAATTGTATTGGTTTTATAACAAAAATCATTAATTTATTCATTGGTTTACAAAAATATTAGAAAGTAGTTTAAGTAAAACCTTCATTTTAAGTAGTAAGAAATTTAAATCCAAATTATAGTTCTAAAAGATCTGTTCCGAGTTAAAAAATTCCATAGACAAGCAATCTCATTGGGTGCTTTTTAATGCAATAAAACGAAACGCTACACATTTGTGTTTAGTACCGTTCTGGGAGCTAGTGCGGAAGTAAATCTATGTCATCAGAATTTGAATTTTATATGCCACTGAAATTCTAACATTGAATATTTATGCATTGGAAATATATGCTTCGGAAATTCGATAGTCCGAAATCACACGCAAAAACACAAGGTTAAAAATACAAAGACAACATTTCAAAGTTGCTCCAATTCGACGGTACGAATTCAAATGCAAAAATACGAGGTTAAAAATACGAGTTATGCATCCGGGATACCAAGGCTCATCTCGGACAGCATAGAGGATCCCGAGTTCAGAATCCAAGATGGCTGCACTCTTTATCAACAGAATGGAAACTTGTAGTTTTATCCTGTTTAAGCACTACTTCCCATTTGTGTCTCATTAAATAGATCGCACACACTATACCGTCCAACTTATCTGTGGACGTATCCCTACGGAGTTTTATACGTGAAGCACCGCGCGTAATGTGTTATTAAGTGATATTGCTAAGAATGACCAACAATTAATCAGGCTAGAATTGGATTTCATGATCAGTCGGATTATTTGCCGGATTTAAGGTAGTTCGGGCTAATTGTAAGTGAACGAAGAAAAAGGCCATTTAAACTGAGGTACCTTAAATCCGACAAATTGTCCGGCTAAGCAAAGAAATCTTGCTTTTTCATGTGGGTTCATGGTATTACTACTGTGGGAAATGGAAGGCATCTGACTCCGGTTTTCCCAAGTTTTTATCGGATGTGACGTAATCTCACATCCGAGACAAATGGAATGCACGAGTAGTTATGGGTTTAAGTACGGTAATTGTCTGTAGTGAGCAATAGGGACAATTCTCAAACTGCAAAGTATTGATTATCTATCAATACTTTGATTTGGATAGATGATTACCTATCCAAAGCATTCTTGTATGGATGCAATTAAAAAATAAATGAATAGTAGATTCTGTTTCCATTCCACAAAAATCACAATTGTAATCTATCTCTAGTTTGAATCTTTTAAGATTTTTTTGACAGGGTATATTCCATGTAATATTTTAAATAAAAATTCTTTAGCTTTATTTTGGATGCAGTATTGATTTAACAATTTCCATGTTTTCTTGCAATCTATGTCATCAAACAGGGAAGTCCAAAAGAATTTTGCAGAGGGAACTGTTGGTTGGCAAAGTGAATTCCTAATATGCTGGTTGTTGCATTTATCGTCCCATAAGTTAATATCCCCCAAAAATATATTTCTACAGGCAATATTTGGGCATTTATAATTTATACAAGCATTCTTAAGAAAATGTATTGCATTTCTAGACAGTGTGTAGACAGCATATACTTTAGGTTTAATAGGTATTTTAAATGTCTCAAAAAACTCTCCATAAGTCATTAATATATATAGTGTTATATAGTGTATCTCTGTTATTCCATAAAATACATGTGGGGTGTAAAGTTATGCTTATACACCAAGAACCATGCCAGAAGTACCTGCCTGTGAAAATTACTTAATGTGAAAGATAGTTTTTCAACCGAGAAGTTGCACTTTAACAAAAGTTTAATGCCACAAATAAAATTAAACAAATTGGGTAAACGTTCCAGAGGCTATTCTGATTCTTAATATATTCTCTTATCCAGTTAACCTTAAATGAATTATTAAGTAAACCAAGATCTATAATTTATAATCCTCAATGTTCTATTCCATTACTAATAATTTCTTTCTTTAGATAATGGTGCTTATTCTTCCAAATAAAATTATATACTAATTTATCCAATTTATTGACAATATCCCTTGACACATCAAGAGACAGTGAGACATATACTGATTTAGATATCCCTTCTGCTTTGGATAGCAATATGCGTCTGCACAGTGATAGATCTCTCGATAAGCAAGATCCACAAACAGAAGTGCAGCGAAAACATGTTTGCGCATTACGTAATACGTAACGTGTAAACGTAAGTCGTAGCGTATCGCCTGCTTGACCAATAGAAAATCTGAACGCTTTCCAAAGCAGAAACGTGGGGCAAGAAGGCTTCAGGAGTCGGCAGCAGCATGGTCAGAGCGAGAAGGTTCGTATAAATTCATGGTTTGCAGTACCGGCTTGACTGAGGCTCATCAGTGCAGGAACATTTAGCTTAGTCTAAGTTCTCAGTGTGTATATTCGTTTTACAAACCCTATGAAAGTGGTACATTAATGAGGACCGCAGCTCTTTCCCCACCCGCATCAAAATAAACAAAAAACAGGGAAATATATAAATTAGGTCATATTCTGGATGTTTTACGGTTCTGCTACATTGTCTCTGCTTGAATTGATATAGCATTATTTTAGCACATAAATGTAAATGATTGGCTTCCTACTTGTTTACTAAATTGTAACTGACGATTACTTTTTGCTATTTTCCCCGGTGACAATTTGCAGTTTAAAGTAGCGGACGAAACTTGTCATCTCGAGTAGAATTTTTAATGTCTGTTATTACGAAAGCCCAGTTGCCCAGAATGTCTTTGGTTTTCTTATTGCAGTCGAATTCGCACTTGCATATGGTTCTATTCCATCTGTTGATCCTCAGGGCCGTCCGCCGGCCAAAGGCGAAGAAGGCGGAGCAATATGACAGCGATGATTCTGCTACGTACCGGGACATGCCAGTCCCCGACAAGGTAGCTTATTACAGGAAGACTCTGGTGAAAGTTCCTTACTCTGTCTCTGCATCTATTTGGGAAGTTGCTTGTTCTTTTTATATGTGGGTTAGTGGTTAGAGACACAGAGTTGTAACCTGACAGCAACTCACTGTCCCAGGAAAGGCTGGAAGCCAAATGGCTCTAGAGAAAGTTTTAGATGTTTTTTCCATTTATTGCATTGTACTGTAATTTTATCTTCAATTTGTACAAAGTAATAATTTCTAATAATCAGATGAGTGTTTTGGGTCTTTCATACGATTTTGTTCAAACATTGTCTACGATTTTTTTTCCAACAGAAATCCTCTGAATACATAGAAGATGAAATCGACAAGTTCCACGATCAGAGGATCTCGGTTGGTATTCAGGGCTAAAAGTTTTCTTTACTATCCGCATCATGTGTCTGACCTAAATTAGGCCTGCTTTGGTGTTTAATATACTGATATTCTAATTCACAATTAGCAGACTCCAACCTTTTTTGGTATGTATGCATGCACTTACATACTGGTTCTCTGCAGAATCTCCTTGCACGTGGAATACAAGCGGACAGTGACCAGGAGGACATTGAGGATGAGGTGTGGAGAAAATGCCATGGGTGGGGCTTTCTCTTACCAATGTGGGTTAAACAATTCTGATGTGTCAACTTGCCCCTAATGTTGTGAGAAAAAGTGAAAGTTGGAATACACAGCGGTAAAACAGAGTAATCGACTACAGTTTATGCATTCGCTCAAAATTGAAAAAACTCCAGTCACATTTCCACAGACTCTTCTTAAGAGTTTTACCAACAGTCTGTGTGGGACAAAAACATTACTGGGTCTTTAAATATTTGTCCGTCGAAGTATTCATCATCCTGATATTAAACTGAGAGGTACTTTCTTCATCAGACTTTTTAATGCTTGCCTAGAGTTGCAGAGAGATTGAACATGGAACTACTTGTGCTTTGATCTTTAGGAGGAGGTGATGGCCCTGGATGACTCTGAAGAAGATGAGGAGGAGCAAGAGGTGGGAGAAGATGGAGAAGAAGAAGAGGAGGAGGAGACAGACATGGAGAGTGATCTTGAAGGAAAGAAAGAGGATGGTGAGTGTTGCCTGTGAGTGGTGTGGATCAGAAGAGTGAGACTTATGGGTGTTCTGATTCGTTGGATAACTCTGTTGTCCGATGTTTATTGTCTTCAGTGACACTTTGTTGATTCCATGTGGGGAATTTCTCTCTTCACCTACCCCATCTTGCTCTCCTTGGCAGTTGCTGGTTAAGGCCCTTACTCAAGGACCCACTAAAATGTGACCAAAAATGTTCTGCCAAAGCCGGGCTCAAACCGGTGACCTTCTGATCACAGACGCAGAGGGTTAGCCTGCTAAGCCATACTCTGCCCCTTTTCAATGAGTCTTTGTGACATGAGGGACCTGCCCACACTCTGTTTGGCAGCTGTTGGTTGAAGGATGCACCCTTTTGGTTTAATTTTGAGATGCGTTGTGTTTGATGCTACCCTGTTCTCCTCTTAGACCTCCCCAGTGACATGGCGTGGGGGCGCAGGAAGAAGATGTACTATGACTCCGATTATGTCGCAGTCAGTGAGTATTTGCGCCTCTCACTTTGTAAATGACCATGCGACTGGCATTGTATTTTACTCATGTTTTTGGTATGTGGAATTATTGGGCATGAGAAATTGTCTGGGAGATTTGACTGTATCTATACACATTCTAGAGGGGAAATCTAAGGAAGAAGCAGATGCTGAAGACCAGGAGGAAGAGGAAGAGGCAAAGAACATCCAGAAGCGCTTGGTGGGGAGTCTGAGTGAGGATGACTATGACCTGCATCTCCTTCAGGTACCTTCTCAGGCTCAGACTTCATGCTCCTGGTCACTTTTCAACCACGGAGGCGTCCTTTCACGGAAGTACAAGCTGCAACTTAATTCTCTGGTGGCTTTTCTGGGCCTTCTCCTATAGGAGCTTGCAGGGGAGGGAGAGGGAGAGGTAGAGAGAAGCCTGGAGAAAGAGAAGCAGAAGATCGTGAAGGACCTGAAGCAAATGTCCCACAAGGAGAAGGTCAAGCTATTGAAGAAGGAATCTCCAGAGCTGCTTGAACTGATCCAGGACTTCAAGGCCAAGGTACCATGTTGCATCAGACCTTCTCCTTGGTGTGGCTGTTCCTCAGCACCATCATACACACAGGTAGCTTCAATGCTCTTAAGTGTAATTGTTGAGGCAGCCTTGGCAACAACCACGGTGTGTTGTTTTAGCTGACAGAGCTCCGTGACGAGTTGCAGCCTCTACTGAAAATGGTTAAGGATGGGCATATCCCTGCGGGAAAGGTGAGGGCCGATCACAGCGGCACCTTGGGATGGATTTCGGTGTCTGTAATGAACTGCCTGTGTAAATTAATCCATTTGTGTCCTTTTGACTGGATTTCTCAAGGGAGCAGAATATATCAAGACCAAACAGCAACTGTATTTAAAGTAAGTGTGATTTCCTTACTTCCTTGTTACATGGGTGGTGTGAAAAGGGCAATCAGTGTAAGATGCAGACAGGTACAATCAGGTCGTGTGTCACCATGATGGCTGGGGGACTGTGGGATTCCTAATGTGAGCTCATAGTCTGTCTTTCTGATTACATCTGCGCAGTTACTGCACCAATGTGAGCTCATAGTCTGTCTTTCTGATTACATCTGCGCAGTTACTGCACCAATGTGAGCTCATAGTCTGTCTTTCTGATTACATCTGCGCAGTTACTGCACCAATGTGAGCTTCTACCTGGTGCTGAAGTCCAAGCGAATCCCAGCCCACAGCCACCCTGTAATTGAGAGGCTGGTCTCCTACCGAAACGTAAGACGGCTCTGATCATGTGGTTACTTCTCGTTAAGGTTAGGCTTGGGTAGGGGTTAAGGTCATTCTTGTTGGGATTAGGATTTTTCACATAGAAATGAATGGATTGTCCCCACAAAGATATGAATACAAATATATATGCGTGTACACGTATCATGGAGGGCAAGATGGGGGAGGTGAAAAGAGAATTTCCCCACAGGAATCAATACAGTGTCATATTATTATTATTTATTATTGTTGTTGTTTTATATAACATAGTGGGGACCAAATGTCGTAGTTTTTCTTTCTATAAATTTTCCTGACCTTAGTTATCAAGGCTCCTCAATGATGCATTGAGCTGTACTTCAGTGCAGAAATCCGATATTTAAAAAAAATCTTTCTTGGTTTTCTTAAGTATGTCAAAGGGATATCCTTAGCTATCCCAGGCCAGCCAATTGGAAAGTGCTGTGACAGATATGCAGCTATGTTACTGAAATGTGATGCGTCCTCATCAGGGAGTGCCACAGGGCGGTTGGTTAGTGAGCTTTTTAGACACACCTGTTAGATTGTCCCTAATGGTTTCCTCTACCTGCACAGCTCATAAATGAACTGTCCCCAGTGGATGCTAGACTCGCCCCCCAGCTGCGCCGCCTGCTGTCAGAGACCCAGCAGGGTACAGCTGTCAGGAGGACCACTGACCCCCCCAGGAGTAAGGTGGGTGCTTGAAGGACTGCCAGATGCGGCAAGTCATTTTGCCTTAAGGCACCTATTATGAGTTTCCAGTTTTTCCCTTTCCTTTGGTGTGCTGTATAGCTTTGTGTGTGTGTGTAAATAGTCTGCAGAGTCTTAAAAGTACAGGGCAATGGGAGTAACTCTCACCACAGAAACCACTCTTCCCTAATCTGCCTGACATGCCTTGTTGGAATTCCAGCTCTTACTTTCTTGCAGTGTTAATTTTGACAGCAAGTTTTAATATAGTTTTAGTCATAGTCTTTTCACTAAATATCATAAGATTACAGTCGGCTAAAACTACAGTTGATTTAGTCGAGTAAAATTAAAAGTGTAATGTCTAAAGTTAAATGTCAGAAAGTCATTAGGTTTAGCAAGATGAAATGAAACCAATGTTAAGTGATGGTATTAAGGTCTGACTGTGCAGTACACATATTTCACTCTTACTTGAAAAACAAACTTATGTTAATTTACCCGGAAACTGAGTACTGTAAAATCGGTAATGCCATTAGTATTATTTCTATTATATCCATATAATACAAATATTAAAATAAATATTTGTAGATGTAGTACCGTGTTTCCCCGATGATAAGACACTGTCTTATATTTTTTGAAATGCCAAAATATGCCCAGGTCTTATTTTCAGG
>JAABNX020000143.1:23153930-23164174 GCA_015163995.2 Mormyrus lacerda
TATTCTGACCAATTTTTAAAAAATGGGGGGTGCCCTAATTGTTGGGGATGTCCTATAATCGGGGAAACACGGTATATTGGTGATTTCATGTTCGTTGACGTTTCCGCTTTTTAAGAACTGTATACAGTAATGTTATTTGTTATAAATCAACTCAGGTGGAACAAAAAATGTACGTTTTCAGGGTTGCCAAATCTCAAGAATCTTACGGCAAATCGATATTATACCATTATAAACGTAAAATTAGCTACGTCTAAAGTGTATTTACACGGTTTAATACAAAAGCAGACTATTTACAAGATAAGAAGTGATAAATATGTGCAGACACCTTGAACTGAAAATCTTACTCCAGCCAGCTGGCCGAAGTTGGCAACCCCGCGTTTTATTTGAAATGAAAAGTAAAATACGCTGTTTTCGCGTCATTCCGTTTGCGTCGTTACTCCGACAAATATAAAGTTAATATAAGAAAAACGTCACGTTTTGTATCTTTTCCAAATAATATGACCGCCCATATCCTATTCTAACAGTAATTAAAGTGATAAGTTCGTATGTATTTATATTAAAACGAGAATTTAATTTTATTACCGATGTGGGATTATAGAAAACCAGTACTTAAATCCATGAACACTAAAACATATGACACAGACATGACTGTCTTAGGGTTTTGCGGCTAAAGTTAAGCACTTTAAACATGCACAGTTTTCACATTTTACTTATTTTTTCTTATTTTGAAATGCAGCCCTACCTTTATTTATTAGATGGTGATATACTTAAATATATATCAAATAGTTAGACAGGATTTTCCGGACCTTTGCTCCAAGAAATTTTCTCTAACTGATCCCTACCTTAGGCGAACAACATTAGTTCTGACTGGATTTCGTCTCTGGCCAACATTTTCGTCTCATTTTTATTTGTTTACGAAATTGTCAATATACTTCGTCATAGTCTTAGTCGTCGCGAAATCATTTTTATTTAGTTATCGTCTCGTTTTAGTTTGAAAATAAAGGTCTTTGACGATACCTATGATGAAAATATTTCAACAAAACACTGCTTCCTTGCCATGGTGAGGTCATCTCGTAAGACGATCGTTATTGGCCACCTATCTGCAAGGATCTGCCTGTAGATTAGGACGGGGCCGAAAGGTGTAGGGCAAGTTGACCAATCGAGCACGCTGGGCTCATCGGGGTGGTGCTTAAAACTTTAACAGCGTTTCAGACAGCGTTATTGACCCAGGGAATAGGGATGTACACTATGTGGGGGAAAAAAGTATTTTTGGAACGTTGAGGCATGTACATCTATTCTAGTACATCCCAAAAATATAATAATAATGTGAATATGAGCATAATAGGGCCACCATTCACAACATGCATGTGCTTGTCAGGGTCCTGGAGATGGTGAGTCAGAAGTCGAGGACTCTGACTCCGAGCTGGATGAAGAGGCAGCCCTGCGTGCCTACAGGGAGGTTGAGCGGAGGCTGAAGCTGAAAAGGACAGCCAAAAAGCTGCAGCCGGTTGAAGCGTAAGGAGAAAGGCGGGGGGGCTTGTCTGATATGCATGTGGGATGGTCTTGCAGAACGGCAGCCCAAGACTATGGTTTTTTTTGTTAGAGAGGAGGAGGAGGAGGAAGAGGAGCCAGACCTGGACCCAGATGCCAAGAGGGGTATCACTTACCAGGTATACTAAAGACCACTAAAAACAACCCAAGCTTTTACTGTTTATTGTAATTCTTGGTGATACGAGCACTGCATTGATTTCTTGTCCATCTTTTCTGGCAGATGGATAAGAACAAAGGCCTCACTCCAAAGAGGAAGAAGATTGATCGCAACCCCCGAGTCAAATACAGGGAGAAGTTCAGGAAGGCTAAGATCAGAAGAAAGGGCCAGGTATGTTGGAATTGGTTATGGTCACGATCACATGGTCGCAGTAGTTGTGGAATCAATTTTAAGAGGCAGTCGTTTTGTCCAGCAGCAGTTTGCTTAGCCTGTAAGTGTATGTTTTGCAAAATATAGTTGCCCAAGAAACTAAACTGTTTCAGGTTCGTGAGGTGCGCAAGGAGGAGGTTCGGTACGGTGGAGAGCTGTCTGGGATCCGTGCCGGAGTCAAGAAGAGCATCAAGCTTAAGTAAGACTCAAGAGCATATGGAGCTGGCCGTCATGTGGCTGAGCTGGATCAGTCACACGGATCAGTGGTTTAAAAGTGAGGCAGTTGGCCATGGCCCTGAGGGGGCCGCATTACTGACTGTGTGGCAATATTTTTTTTTTTTAAATTCATGGACATTCAGAACTCCCTTCCACTCACTGTTTGTCATATTTTATACTTTGACAATAAACATCTTTTCTGAATCATGCTCATGTTTGGTTTGTGACATACACATTACGGCACACGTGCAACAGATCTGTGATTTAATGATTGCTTCACCCTATCGCGGTACACAAAATAGAGGTGCTTCCCGAATGGGGAGACCGGCAACTGCTGGTACAGCAGTGCTGATGCTGTCTCCCCAGGAGATACAAGACAGATTTTGCTATCACATGTAGTATTTACACATTTTACATCAATGCCGAGTACCAGTTTGGATTTATCTAGATAAGCTGGATAGGTGGGTTTTGTGAAGAGTCCACCATTTCTAATGGTTGGGTTGTGATGGGAGGGGCTTGTCCATGCCTCATATGATCGCCTTACTCCTGCTGGGCAATAAAGTTGCTGTGAGCCGAGACCAGGTTGCCGACGATCTTCTCTTCGATCTCCAGCCTGGCCTGTTCCTCGGCAGCCGTGAGGGCCAGCTCTGTCGCGTGGTCCCGTGTCACCACCACCACGTAGCCACGCCGCGTGTCCAGCACGTTGGCCACCACGACCTTGTGGTGGTAGGTGTCCAGTGCGCGACGTGCCCGCTCCAGGAGGATGCCCGGGTCTGTCTCCAGCTTGAAGGAGATGACGAATGCCTTCGGGGCCCAGTCCTTCACCAGCGGAGATAGCATCTTGGGCACCATCTTCATGCTGAGCTGCAAGGAGGAAGAGGCAGTGAAAGCTGGAAAAAGATCCAGGCAGCATGCTCTGTCTGTGCTGTTTCAGTACTCTGCATTGGGCAGGAGGTTTGGCTTAGGCAGCTGGGTCTCACCTGAAGTGGCCCTTCGGACGACTGAATTTTGTGCTCCGGCATCTCGGATGCCGGAATGTAGAAATCGGAAACTGCAGCAGCTAGGTAGAACATGGCCTTGGACCCTGCAGGTGGAATGGAAGGGCAGCATGTTCGGCAACCTGCTGCAAGGGAAAATGAATGTGTCCTGCCATTACGGGATGCTGACGGCCATACCTATGTTGCTGAGAGCCTGTGCCGCAGCTTTGAGGAGGTGAAGGTACTCCGAGAGCGTGTTGAACTCCACCGGCAATAGCAAGCCTGCCGCCTTGACCTCCTGGTAGCGCTTCAGCACAACCGCAATGCCAGGCAAGGACTCCTGGTCCGCCACTACCCGGGCAGGGCCGCATTCCCCCGTGGCTGGCTCCAGCCGTAAGCCGTCCAGGAGGTTGACACCGGCGTAGCGGCGCACGTATGGGTACAGGGAGCGGTGGCGGTGCAGGAACACCACGGCATACCCTGCATCCAAGAAGTACTCCGCTGAGGATGCCCCACGGCGCCCACTGCTGAAGTTGTCCAGGAAGCGGACTGTGCGGGACTCCAGGGGCACCTTGGTGCCACCCGAGGTGACCAGCACCACGCGACGGCCTGCAGACCCATGACGAGCAGCAAATTCCGCCATAACGTCTTTTATCATCTGCACATGGGATGGCACCACAAACTCCTGTGTCAGGCTGCCTTCCACGGTGGAACATCCTGCCTCTGCCATGTCGCTTTGGTCTTGTTAGATTCCTGCGCACAGCATAGACAGGGACATCAGTTGGGAATTTTTAGATCACTAGGTATATTTGAGACACAAGTGCTTGTTCTCTAATTTATTCAAACTTTGAGTTAAAATTAAGTTTTGTAATTTAGTATCAATGTGTCTACTTCCGTTTCAGAAGAGATCCGGAATAATTAGCGGAAAAAATGTTTTGACGGTTCATTTCAAATTAACAAAGTGATATGTCAAGGGCTTGGGATATGGGGGAGCGGGTATGGAGGTCGAAGACATGTAGTATAATCACATTACATATACATATAGTATCTCAATACATTGCGTCCACACAATTAATAAGCTTCACGCTGCGAACCTTGGTAATGATGAGCGTTAATATAAAATGCTTCACTGTTGACGGATTAAATGTCCAGGTGACCGTCTGAACTTACCAAGTGCAACTAGGCTAGCTGTCAAGCCCGATAGCGATCGTCTAACGCAAACGAAAAAATTGAAAATCTGTTGAAGAAAGAACGATATGAACGTACCTAGGCGGACCTATTTAGAGTTTTTCATGGAGAAAAAATACGTTAAATTTGTATTTCAAGAATATATCCTGTTGAAGGTGAACTAGAAAAAAATCCTGGCAAATTCGTTTAACTAATAGACATACAAGATCAGTATCATTATCTGCACATGTAAATGAAATTCTGAATAGGCATATGTAGTAAACAAATATCTTACTTTGAAAGTACACCAAAAGATACAGATCTGCGGTCCTTCGGTATTTAAGTTCCCGAAGCTCCAAAAGCCCTGTACAAATATAGTTCCGGGGTCAGTTATTGTTTCATTGTTATTGTTATCTGGTGCAGCATTTCCAGTAACAATTTATTGACCCATTATGAATGCGAAAGCTAGAAAATAAAAAAGATGGAAAAGGCATTTAAGAATTCCAAGGAAGTGAATAAAAACAAGCCAACTTTTCACGTGAAGCACACATGCCCCAGTTGAAGATGTGTTTTTCTGGACATATAATTACAAGATGAATGATGAATGCCGTTTATATGGTCGCTTGGCGTCAATCTCGACTTGACAGCAACTAACATTGAAAACGATAACGAAAACAACATAAGCTCTGACTGTCTTCATCAGGGGCATAGAGCTTATGTTGTTTTCGTTATCGTTTTCAATGTTAGTTGCTGTCAAGTCGAGATTGACGCCAAGCGACCATTTAAACGGCATTCATCATTCATCTTGTAATTATATGTCCAGAAAAACACATCTTCAACTGGGGCATGTGTGCTTCACGTGAAAAGTTGGCTTGTTTTGATTCACTTCCTTGGAATTCTTAAATGCCTTTTCCATCTTTTTTATTTTCTAGCTTTCGCATTCATAAAGGTTAAAATAACACAGCATATTCTGAAGAATTCCAATTTTTGCTCTTAGATATGTTAATACTGAAAGATTTCCTTGTGTGTTCCTTGTTGTCTTCGTGTTGATTAGGCAAAAGCTCTCTATACTTTTTATGTTTTAACTATCAACACTAAGGTTTACTGCCAACCCTGTGGTCACCTTTGTTTCCATTTTTATTTGTTAAATGCATAATCAAACGCAGTACAACTGTGTAGTAAAATGACTTTCCACTTGCTTCCAGGAATTAAGAATAAAATAATTAAATACGATCTAAGTAATTCAAATAATAATAAAGATTAAAAAGACTGCAAAACAAATAGTTAAATAGGTTCCTAAGCATCCTGCGGCAGTGGGGGCGCTGTCGTTTCAATATCCATATCGTTGGTGTGCGGTACATGTGTCAGGCCCTCTGGATGAGGACACCTATCGAAAGCTGAAGCTGGACTCCCTCTCCATAGGCGCCCTGCTGATTGTGGGGGGATGTAATGCCTCACCTGTGTCGTCTAAAAGTAAACAATTGGCTCTTTTGTTTGCTGATGTACAGGAGGGGCTCGTTTTCCTGGCTACAGCTTGCCAGGTTCTCCACCTTCTCCACTTGTAGGCCATTTCATCATTGAAGATTCGACCCGCCACGACTGTGTCGTCAGGTAACTTGACAATAGTGTCGGAGCTGATTGTGGCTGCACGGTCATGCATGTTGTGGGGAACACAAAATGACTATGGCATAATCTTACAAGCCGACTATCGACTAGCTTTAATGTTTCTTCCATTAAACTTGAGTCCATAGTTGTCTTCTTCCATCCCAGCTTCTCTCGATCATTAGGCCTATATTTTTTGCATATTTGCATATGAAGAAAAACTGCAATGACAAAATGCAATCACGTCTCCCTTTCCTTGTCTGGAACTAGTTAGTTTCCCATATTCCATCCAGTTTCTGTCAGATTTGTCATAAGAACGAGATTCTGGTTTTGTTACCTCAATTGAGAACATTCCATAGTTTGACATGACCAGCACAATGCAAGACTTCATTGCAATCAACAGCGTATAGTTTACTTGTCTGTAAAATCAACGTTTAGAAAATTGTTGCTAAATACGACACTAGATGGCAGTGTTTTATTACATAGAAGGTCCAGACGGAAAACGGACCTTTGTATTGTGTTATTTCAGTGTGTTGTGGGGAAAAGTTCACAGAGTTCAAGCAGCTGGGAAGTAACTTATCGGAGGGGGAGGACTTTAGGACGGCTTTGCACGAGAGAAATTCAGGTTATGAAATTTAATTATAATGAATTCAAATCAAGAGAACACAGACAAACTTAAATACTAATCTCACGGATTATATTACTAAATTTAGGTCGGGAGTATACTTGGAGTTAAAAACTGAAAGATTGGAAGGGTTTTAGTCCCTTTGACTCGAAGTCTACTACGCGATCGTCTATCAGACTTAAATCTCCTTCGTGTTGTGTCGCAGAGTGAATGCAGCCGTCCCATATTATTTCTTGAATCAATGGTGCATTGTGCACATCTCTTATGCAGTCAGCGGGGAAAATAAGGAAACCAGGAACCTCGGATGGGGAGCTCCCGGTCTAGCTGAATAGATGGGGTTTGGTTTATTGTGAGTCAATGCGAGGATGTCTCCCTGATCCAGAGCGGTCCGATGGGGGTCGAACCTCCTCTCCAGCAAATTATATGCTTGAGCCCCCTCCCCACTAGAGTGCGGGGGCTTTTCCGCACTCCAGCAGGACTCGAATAACGGGAACACTGCACTGTCAGCATGAATCTGCCTGTCGTTGATGCCAAACCAGCAGCGTCAATAGCATAAAAAACCGACAAATTATGAATATATCTAACTATACATCACTTGTGTTCTTCATCTTCCTTTTAGTGAACTGAGAATTACGGGATGGGTTATTCTCTCGATTTCTGACGTTGCCACAGTGATTTCCTTTGAATGTAGTCATTTTCAAATACGTTAATAATTGATCTTTATAATAATTCGCTTCCTGTGTACAATAAATCCCTCAAAATATACTTAAGTCTTCTTATATGTAATTTAAATATTTTTCTTTCCGCAACAAATTAGGCCTAGTTCGAGTACAGTTCTCACTTAGCCAAAACCTTCCATCACACCTATACAAACTCGGGTGACACGATAGTACTTACAAGTGAAAACGTCATGAAAATTTTCTCAGTATGAAATACAATGCTTTTTTGGCAGCCAAGCAAAAGCACTATGTATAGCGACTAGAATCCAACACTGGTACTCGAAAATACACTTTTACATCAAGACCACGTCATATTAAAATCAACCTACAGATTGACAATGCGCGGCCTATCTGTCAGTCCACTGTGAAACAGTGACATTTTTATCTTTTTCTTCTATGCCAGATAAGCTTTTAAACATAAATCATAGACTGTGAGAGCCCAGCTGCTATGGGTTAATTATTATTTGAGATTTCCCATTTTGCAACAATTTAATAGTGTTTTAACTTCCTCTGTATAACCAAACGACTAAACTGTCCACTGTTTAATGCGGTTAGTGCATGCTTAAAGTGTCCCGTTAAGAGAAATCGGAAAAATCAGCTGAACGAAGGACTTTGGCGTCATTTATTTAAAGAGGCTTGATAAACACACCCTGCTGTGTGCAGCACGCCTTTGACTTCTTAGCTATGGTTGCTCTGCTGTACGCTGCAGTCCTCGGGACGGAAGGAGGTCTTGGACACAATCTAAAGCCGGAGATTCAAAGGGCTCAAACGTCGTGTGTGTGCAACCAATTACGTAAAGTGCAGACCTTAGGCAACAATACCGGCATAATTTTAGTGAGCTGCTTCCCAACACTTGATCCAGTGGTAACAGTGTTCTAAATACAAAACGTTAACCTAACGGAGATATCCTTCAACTAGATTAGGGTCATCTCTGTGTGATCGGTGGTTTTAAAGCATTTTGAAAAATACATTTTATTATGTAAATAGAGAGTCTGGCTTATAAAAGAATGGAAGCTAAGCGGATTCATTTTTATAATAAACAGTAAATAGTTAAAATCTGGTAAAGCCACATTTTTTGTGGTCCTGCGTGTTATCTCTGCAGTGCAGGTAGTGTTGACGCAGTCTCCGGACCCTGCCTGAAATCTGTGTCTTTCTGAGCTCATGCCCCTGGTGTTTTAGATCGGACACAGCAGCGCCACTGAAGGTCGTATCCGTGGCTAGTGGGGTTCCGCTTGCTCGCCTCTGCTTGCTGCGGTGTATCGCTGGCGCCTTTCCAGCATCTGGATATTCACCAAGGTTGCTGCTGAAGGGCTGGAAATGACCGTGCAGCTGCTGGCCGCGGTCGCTTACCGGGTGACCGTCCAAGAGCTGGCCTCGGTCGCTTGCTGGATTGACTGTCCAAGGTCTGGCGGTCGCCCTAATTCGGGGCAAACCCCCAAACTTAACTGCGGACCCGGGGACCTGAAGCAATGAGACATAGCGGGAACCAAAAGAAGCGCTTCTGCATTCTAAAGATCTGATGGCAGGTGCCGAACCGTCATAAATTAGGAATCTGAACGCTGGGATTACGTATCAAAGCCCACAGGGACACTTAACTCACAGGAAAGGCAGCCATTTCACAGAGGGAGACAAAATTGTGATTTCTAGTTTCTGATGAAAGCATCAAGAACGTAGTTAGTGTGACGGCTAAATAGTTGTCAATTATCTCAAGTAGGAAGACTCCGCAATGCTGTGTAGATGTAAAGGCTGGGAATGGTCACGCCGCAGCTTTGACGTCTCATCTCGGTCGACATCTGTCCCACACGGAAAGCTTCAGTGTATAACCCGAGTCTTAGGTGACAGAAAATATTCTTTAAATGGCACTTTGCACACTAGCTCCGCAGCTTGATATTTCGGTATTACTTGCTATTTGAAGGGTTTATAACAGGCTCGTTCAACGTGCTGTTAAATATATGTTGTCCTATTAAGAAAAAAAGCATTAAAATATATTTTGTAATGGGAAAAGGATAAAATGAGGTTATTACGTATTTGATGAAACATGGGGGAGTTTGCTTATTGTCAACCAAATGCAATTTCTTATAGAGGACCAGCAACAGAACACTGACCCACCCACAGCTGTGAGTAATGCTGCTAAAATCCCTCCAACATTCCTTTTTTTGTTTGCCCCAGAGGATGGAACGGCTGCTGTTGCCAGGGGGGGGGATCTCATTGTCCAATTGCAGAATGGTGGAATTGCAGACCATAGAGGGATTACCATGGGACTGCGTGACTCAGTCTGCGAATCAGAGATCCGTCTGCTCACAGCTCTGATTGACTGTTGATTTGATGTACCTTGGTGGTAAATTATGATGTGCCTTGCAGAATGTAATTGGATGGAGCAGAAAATGTCGAATCCGTCCGCAGTTGTGATACACGTGTGACACTGAGGATCTTTTGACGCATTTTCAAAAGTCCCTGCAACCAAGCAATATGTTGTGGTCCAAGGCAGAGCATACACAGCAGCAGCCCTGCAGAAGATGCAGCAGCAGATGGCAGGCCTGTCGGCCTCCCATGGACTCTCAACTCTGCTTCCTTTGTCCCAGGTGGCAGTGCCCTGGGGATGTGATCATAGCCTGTCAGGGGTGATGGTGGGGGGCGGGGCAGAGCAAGGAAGGGGCGGGGTCAAACACGGCCAATGGAAGACCTCCATTACAATGATTCATCAGCTGGCCAACAGAAAACCTCGCTTTATTGAGACAGGTTAGTGCTCACAAACCAATTTCCTTTAAAAAATCCTACACAATAAATTAAAGGAAAATGAAATTTAAAAACGTTAAGCATTATGTAACAAGCAGGGACGGGAAAAAATCCACATAGACCTTTATGGACACAGCATGTTTCTGCAGCATTAAAAATGGGGTTTATGGTTCCTTCAGTAAACATCAAGCAGACCTCCAGGCAGCATGGAATGTTTCCGGGGTGGGGTGGTAAGACTGGGCTGCTTCCTCAGCTTAATTTCTAAAACCATCAGCATGGTTCAG